>JAFEUB010000945.1:50000-649952 GCA_024529925.1 Ophthalmolycus amberensis | reverse complement strand
CTGTTGTGATAGTTTTAATGTCGGCACACAGACAACATGCTATCTCATCACTTCGACTTTCTATCTCATAATTTCGACCATGGGGATATTTTTATTTTCACATCTAACTTTCAATTTTTGTAAAAAAAAAAAAAAAAAATTAAAAAATAACTTCTTTTTTTTTTTTGCTGGCGGATTCGCGGGCCACATAAAATGACGTGGCGGGCCGGATCCGGTCCGCGGGCCGTATGTTTGACACCCCTGCTCTAAATGGACCATCATGTACTAAATGAACATCATGCTGTATTGAAGAAGACTTGAAACTAGAGATTGAGACCATAAACTAATGTTTACAATGTTTACTGAGGTAATAAATCAAGAGAGAAGTAGAGTCATTTTCTCATAGACTTCTATACAACCAGAGGAGTCGCCCCCTGGTGGACACTAGAGAGAAAGCAGGTTTAAGGCACTTCTTCATTAGCTTCACTTTTCAGACCTGGAGGTTGCAGCCTGGTCTCAGCAGAGAGTTCCTTTTAATCATTGCATAATTTGCTCCTGTTTTTAATCATGACCAGGATTATTTTAATATTGAGTAGTTATTATTGGAACCATGATGATGAAGGTTGTCTAACATTGAGTACTTATTATTAAAGTTGTTAAGTATGTTAAGTTTCCCTCAACAATATGTTTCATTTGTGGGGAAGTGAAGCTATCCTTAACCATAGCGTTAATCATAAAACTGATTTATTTTTCCAACAGTGAGGTGGAAGAGTTTTGGAAGACAGATGATGTCGTCCTGCTGATAGTGGCGTCAGATCAGAACACGCTTCAATATGTTGTTCTAAATGACCGTTACAAAGTATGTATTTCAAGTTTAACTTGGCGGAGTGGTTGATATAGACACAGGCCAGCTAATCATCTACCCAGAGGATGAACCCTATTTATTTTTGGTGGCCTCCTGGCCTTTCCTCTGATGACTCAAAACACAATTTTCATAAATTACCATTATTACAAGTTTGGACAAAGACATTTATATTCCCTAGACTAGAGGATGCAACCTTTTTACTGTAGATACTCCGTGAGCTGTCATCTAGCTCTCTGTCACACATCTGCCATGCCCAGAAGATGTCTCATTATCTTAAAGGTCGATACATTTGCTGAATACATTCAAGCTCCTCTGGTTATTGTTGGGCTCTTCTCTAATATAGTGATATGTGACGCTCTCTGGGTGATGGCTGCTATGGCTGACAGCTCTTTCGTTGTTAAGGAAACTGTTCCTTATTATTTTGTTCATCTAAGAGCTACTTTGTATCAATAAGAAAGCCACTAAAACATGTGTAACGTTTGTATGTCAATTTAATATTCAATGCAAAGATGTCAGTACAAGTACAACAATAGCAAAGATGATATCCTCAGATCGGACTTCTGCAAATCCTTAAATATCAAAATCTTCTTGATTTCTATCATGCAGACATGTTTGAGTTTGTGATGCACAGACTCGGTAGAATAAAGTTACTTAGTTCCTCTCATTCTACCCCCTCATAGTCCTCACTCACACGTGTCTGTGTCGGCGTCTTTGTGTCTGTGGAGCGGTTCGGCCTGTAACCTCTCCCGGCGTTGAGCTCTAATTACTGACATTTCTCCTGAGAGGTGCCACTGCATTGTGGGTGTTTCAGCACCTTTCATTCCATCAGTGGGAGCACTTGGAAAGGTCACACTCCACATAACACACTGTCTGGTGAATCAATGAGCCAACCTTCATGTGTGTGTGTGAGAGAAATACATGTGCATGTATTCCAGACTTTCATTTGGATTGCAAATAGCCCGGTCTCATTCCCAGGGCGTCAAAAAACAAGGCTTTGTCAGCACTCTTTAGCGTATAAATGGACGCACTGGGCTTTTAGAGTAACTACAATGTGAGCCCATTCGCATCAATATTAGACACTACCAACTCCACAACACTCCGGGGTTGTGATGACATAGTATCCTATAATATTTTAGTATACAAGTTACTTTTTCCGTACCTATAATGTTGTTTACATTTTACTTAATTTACGGACTTATTTTACGGCCAACAATTAAGTTCACATGAATTCACAACGTTAACCACTCGTTTACTGCGACTGTAGTGGAGCGCCATCTACTGATTGTTAGAAAGTGACGCAAAGGGTCCCGACCAGGCGTCGGCATTACACGAGTCAGCATGAGAACGGGTTGTACAGTAAAAATCAATTGAACTTTCAGTTTGAAAGTATAGTTTTGAAAGTTCAGTATTCCTGTTTTAAAACGTTTAGAAATATCTCAGCTCTGTATTTTCTTGTTTATGCTCCATTACACCGCGCCAACAGGACTTCAAAGGCACAGATTAGTAGCAGCTTGAAACAAGTCCTGTTTTCTCTTCGCAGCCCCGTGGATCTGCAGATTTGGCAGAATGCTTACATCAAAGTAACAGAACTGTCTTTGGGACTACGCTGATAGAGTTTCATTCCAAAACTAGATGCACACCTCTTAAAGAACATTATAACCACTCCCATATTGACAGCTGGAACTAGATTGCTATTTAAACTTGGAGTCTAGATTTGTACGGATGAACTGGTATATTTGGAGACAGAGCTGTTTGTTTATTTGATATTTCTAAATAAATAATATAAGAACATTTTGCTTTTCAAAATTGATAAAACTGTGTTATCTTTTCTTTCAGTGCCCCAAGGGGCTCCCAGATCCATTCTAAGGGGGGGGGGGGGGGGGGGGCTACTGGGTCCCAATTCAAAATGAGGGAGTTTGGTTTAAAGGAACAGTTTACCATTTGCTTTGTATAATCCACTAAGAATTGTTGTATCTTCATTACCTTAGCCCTTCATATCTACATACGGAGCAGGTGGTCTTCACAGAGCAGGCCACATGTTCCTACAGTAGCCTGGAACGGACAAACCAACAGTGTTTCTGTCGTGGAGAAACTCGGAGTGAACAGACTGAGATCGAGGCGTTTAGCTCAATTCAAGCAATAACATTTATTTGTGACAGAAGTATTATGCCAGGCATTTAAACGTGCACGTGGCCTAATCTCTACTCATTAGGAGCAGGCAAAATGTAAAAGGCGCTAACACAGAGCGCGCATGCGGTGTATAGGTTCTTCTGAAGGAAGCCTATTGGTCCAAAGCAAAGCAGCAGGCGGAGCTGTGTTTAGCAGAACAGCAGCCTTGTAGGAGCACTGGGCATCTTCACCCACACTGGCTCACGTCCGGATCCGCCTCCTCTGGATCATCAGTGTGTGGGTGCATGTTGTTAACACTCGAGGTGCCGGAAAGGGTGCAATTCTAAGCTATTTCGAAGTCTCTGTGTGAATAGATAAAGAGAACTCTACTCCTTGTTCTAAGATGGCGTTTCCGCCCTAATCTGGTGGTTTATGCAAGTGTTTCTTTTCAGGGCCACTGTATCTGTTTCTATCGTGCGAGCAGGCGCCGGAATGCCCTGCTCGGAGTATTTGACCTACTTACAGTGACCTCACAACTCCGCAATATAAGCATACAAGTATAGCGCATATTATTTAACATTGAATGAATATATTTTATTTACAGTTCTAGAGGGCCATGTGCGTTTTCACGTTTTCGTGAACTGTAGTTCTCCTAAGCGCTAGACTCAACCTCACAGCTAGATGCCACCAAGTACTGAACACTGCACCCTGAATGGAAAATAACGCAATAAAGCATCTCTGTGAGAAAAGACATTTGTCATGGCGTGCATGTTGAGAGCTGTGTGGAGGCAATATAAATGCTCCTTTATAGCACCTTTAAGATGTTGACCTGATGATGGTGATGAGGTATAGTCAGAGGATCACCAAAGCCATTAGTCACTATCTCAGGTAGCAGGTTTATAGTTGAGTATAATGATTTCATGAAGAAAGTAACTAACAGCTGGAAGTCCAAAAACAAGCAGGTAATAGATGACAATACAAAAAACTATAAGCATGATGAACACAGTGGAAAACTAAAAACAAGGAACAAGGTAGGGACTAAAGCAGATGAGCTGAAACAGGTAAGGACACAGATTGTATACAAAATCCTAATCAACAAATTATACACATTATAGGTGTGGTAGGAAACAGGAAGTGAAACCAAACATGATACATGAGGAGAATAACTTTCAAAATATGAACAGGAAACTAAACTAACCCTTTTACCATGACCTTTTTTGCACTTCTTCCCGATGGGAACATGAATGTTTGAACCAAATTGCGTGTTCACTAACAAGGACCACGCCAATAACAGTATGAGTTTTGAGAGGTTTATTGCATAGTGGAAAGATTGTTAGATTCAAGAAGCGGAAGGGGTCGAGGGATGAAATAGATATAGGGTAGGGGTAGAGGGATGAAGGGGAGTAGGGTAGAGGGATGAAGGGATGTCAGGAAGAAGAAACGAGGAGGGTTTGTAGAAAGGAGGTTAGGCGATCGATGGGGGACCGTTGATGTCTGGCGGCTGGCGGGAACGGGGGAACTGGAGACTGTAGGGTGGGGGCCGTCTCTTCAGAAGCTCTGGCAGAGCAGAGTCCCCTGTTGTTCCTGTAATTCTACAAGAGAGAGAGAGAGAGAGAAATAGGACGACAAAAAGGGGGTTGGGGGGAGGGATGTGAAGACAAGAGTCGAAGAGGGAGTGAACGAATTCGTTGTGCTTAAATACTCTGTGCAGAGGAAATGAGCGGTGTTCTGGGCGTGGCCCTGTTCCTGAACTAAGTTTATAAAACTACATATAATCCATCCAATACTTACTGATATATTGAGATATCTTACTGCATAGTGGAGAGGGTTAACCTGCTGGTGGTGTAACTTCAGAGGATAACCAAAGTTAGTTATATTCAGCATCCGGGTAATATCAATGTCTGTATACAATTTCACAACAATCAGCCAACAAACAGCGGCATGCTGCTAGCGTGGAAAAAAAACGATCACTTATCTACATGCACTTACCAGTAACCAGGTTACCTTTGGCGTCAACAACCACTATGTAAATGTAAAACCCTGTTTCTGTAATCAGGATAGGGGATTCGATTTCTCCTGGAGGATGGCGATTTCTTGGCCACGAATCTGGTTTCTATTCATGTTCCTACATGTGCATGGAGAGTGTTAGGTCCATCACTTCTGGACACAGAGAGAAATCGCCCCCCTTCCTGCAGCCATGTGCTCTCAATCGCCTCCAAAACACAACAGCAGGTTTAAGTCAAAATCAAATGAATTTATTATCCAAGAAGCATAAAAACAGTTACAAACCGAATCACACTATAAATAACAAAACAAACATATCAATTCTATGAAATGTGAGATCCAATCCGAGCCACCCAGGAGGCTGGTATGCCCTCCTCGGTGGCCAGCAGAAGATCTGAAATCCCCCATATCCATAATTAGGAGCTTTAAAACTTAAATCCCTCACGAGACGCCGCATTGGTAAGGGCCGGACACGGAAGCAGCTGCAGCAATCACCACCTGTCCAACACTTTCCCACCTTGTAAGTCACCTGATCGCCACACCCACCTATAAGCACAAGCATACAAATGTAAACATCCTTTCTCACATACATTACATTTAACCCATCCTAAATGGAGTGGGCTGCTGTGAAGCGCCCAGAGAGCTATTTGGGGTTCAGTGTCTCACTCAAAACACTTTTACACTACGGACAGGAGGAGGAGATGGAACCGCCAACCTTGTAACACTGGCACTGCTTGCTGAACCGACCATGAACCACAACATCCCTTGTTTGTGGTGTTCTCTGGACTTTTTCTTACATTTCACATTCTCCATCTCTTGTTCCCCATTTCTGGACAGTAGGTGACGCTGACGACTGGATACGCCCTCAACCCAGCACTGCCTTTGGTTGGTGGACATGTGTGAGGTGACTGTGGCTCAGTGGTAGAGCATGGTCGTCCTTTAATCAGAGTTATGTTGAGTTATCAATGTTAGTTAGTTTTGATGGGCAGGTGGTACCTTGCATGGTAAATAGTAAATGTACTGTACTTGTATAGCAATTTTCTAGTCTTATAGGACTACCATGCAAGGTGCCATCTGCCCATCAGGACTGTCTAACATTCATACACCACAGGCACAGCCTGCGGGAGTAACTGGGGGTGAAGTGTCTTGCCCAAGGACACATCGACAGCAGAGCCGGTGATCAAACCACCGATCTTCTGATTATAAGACGACCCTGCTCCACCCCTGCCATCAGTGTATGAATATGTGTTAAAGGGTTCTGAGTGGGCGGAAGACTAGAGAAGAGATATACAAGTACAGTCCATGTGGACTCCTCATGGATAGTTTTGTTGTACAACTTTAGTGCTACCTGTTCCTTATTTAGCTTTAAGTACTGTTGTCATTGAGCGGTTATGAAACGTAGCTTGTGTCCGCAAGTTTGATTATCAACCCCCACAAATAACCTTAAATTCATGTACGTGCTACTGTAGATCCACAAAGTTCTCCGATATTTAGTGCATTTGGGTCGCACTGCTGTGGCACAATATGCCTGAAAACCATCAGACAGTAACATCTCATCATCATCAAGGAAATAATTCATTCGTTTTTAACAATGGAAATAGTAGTTTGACAAAAAAACTACTCTAAGTCTTCTTACTTGCACTTTCAACAGCATCTCATGGTCTTCATCGGCAAAGGGATTTTGCTCAGAAATGAAGATGGCTCAATTGTATGCACAAACCATATTCAAAGTGCTTTGCAATCAAGGAAAACATAAACCATCACAAACAGGGAAAGTAGTACCCACATGGGTAACTTGACAAGTTACTAAAGTGAGCACAGAAAAGTAATTGTGGGTAATCCACAGACTGTATCGTGAACTTCTTTGGTGTGTTCTGTAGATTATCCAGAGTAACAAAGACACGGTTTCTGGAAAGGCTTCATTTTTGTGCCTCCGAGCCATCATCAGCCTCGGTCGGAGGTATTATGTTCAGGGTTGTCCATTCCCGTGAACGTGGTATCTCATCAACGCCTGGAGGGAGTTTCTTCAAATTTGGAGCAAACATCCATCTGGACTTAAGGATAGACTGATTAGAATTGAATTGGTCAAAGTTTAAGGTCACTTTGACCTCATGTTGGTCCCATTCAAGCAATATTTCAGGGACGCCTTGAGCGGATTTCTTCAAATTACTAATTAAAATTAAGGTCACTGTGATCTCACATCCTTCTCATTCTTGTGAAAGCAATTCCTCAGGAATACCTGGGGAATAGTATTACATCTGGCACAAACATCCACTTGGAATCAAGAATGAACTGATCAGAATTTTGTTCAGTGTGACTTCATAAAACACGTTTTTTGGCCATAACGAATTGAGAATTATGACAATATAACACCAACGTCCCAAAGGATATAATGATGAAGCGATGACGGTTTGGACAGACATGGATGCAGAGTGCAAAAACTGACTGAATGTAAAGTGATGGAGGCATACAACATTGAGGCGATAATTCGTTTAAAATATAAATTTTCAAAGACAAATATCTGCTTTTCCTGATATGTCTTTAGTTGTGTTAATTGTATGTGTACGTAACACGATTTTTTTTGTCATTAGAATCCAAAGCTGTAGTATCTGTTGATATGAGTAACTATGAGTTTTCACTGCAGGGAAGCAGATGTGAGTAGAAACCCCATTCTCCTCTCCCTTTCCCCTGCAGATGATGCTTGACTGTTAAGTGTATGCTAATGATCTGCGACTCTTCCGGTGATTTTGCAGAGCACACCTCACTTTAATTGCACAAGGGAAATTAATTGGGCTACACAGTAATTACACTCAGAAGGACATGCAAGGAAGATGGGCCTCGCAAGTGATTAACTCCTGTGAAACTGTCTCATTTGGTTTAGGTGTGCTTGTGGTGTTTAAGAGCATGTGGTATTGGTGAGGCCCCAGGAGGTTCATGGGTGCACTCAGAATCCCGGGATCCCATGGGGCTCTGGGTAAAATTCTGATGCTTATTACCGAGGGAGAGATGGCAGTTACTGTAAGAATTATCTCTTCCTGTTGCCGTTTGCCTCTGTAGCCGTCACCGTCACTCAGTCGCCGTGGGAATAAAGGACTGAATGTGAGAGGGAGACGGCTGTCCTCATTTCTCAGGATTTGTGGTGGTGGGAGTTCTTCAAATCCCAGAAGAAAAGAAACACAGATGCAGCCTCCTTTTCATCTCCAGATTCCACAGAGCTGCCGGTAAAGTTTTTTTTATCTTAATACTGTGGCTTATGTTTGTCCGTGTATCTGTATTACACCACACAAACAGTGAGGAACATGCTGAAGATGAACACTGACCAAAGAGAAGGAAGAGGGTGTGTAAACTAAAAGACTGCACGGCATATGGGCAACTGAAAAGTCTGTGGTGTCTGTTGTGTTTTAAAAATTGGACAAAACGTATTTGTCAACAGCTTTTCCCCATAACAAAGACAAGATGAAAAGACTAACTGGTTACAATCCAAGAGTGAATATGTAAAGTATGTAATGTTATTGACCACTCATGATGAGAACAATCACTGTACCCATGACGTGTTTATTGCTTAAATCACACAAATGCCATAGAAATACAATGAAGCCCACTGATTAGATACCGCCACCATGTCCTTGGCCCTAGTTTTTAAAATGCTCTAGATTCTCCTCTAGCATCAGTTTTTAATGTGGCAGGGATGCAGTGTCAGCATCTGCTCATTACATGTATAGTGTCTTTTCAAAATAAACTCCTAACATAGTTTTACTTGGTTTTTAGGTTAAGTTTTAGCAACAAAAGTATTTAGTTATGTTAAGTTAAGATCATGGTTTGAGTTCAAATAAGTCAGTTTGTTACGTAGAATAAGTCGGCTTGTTACGTAGAATAAGTCGGTTTGTGACGTAGAATAAGTCGGCTTGTTACGTAGAATAAGTCGGCTTGTTACGTAGACTAAGTCGGTTTGTGACGTAGAATAAGTCGGCTTGTTACGTAGAATAAGTCGGCTTGTTACGTAGAATAAGTCTGTTTGTTACGTAGACTAAGTCGGTTTGTGACGTAGAATAAGTCGGTTTGTTACCTTGATGAGAGAGTGCAGTCGCTTTGCTGCTTGCTCTTGCCTCTGCTTGCCTCTGCTTGCATTTTCTTGCATTTTCTTGCTTCAATTTGCCAGATATATCACATATATCTTGCCAGATATATCACATATATCACTCTTCAACGTTTGAGTGAAGACAAATCCAGAAAGTCGTCGAGCTATTTGGATTGTTGGCTAATGCTAACTAGCAGCTAAGTTAAAGCTAAGTAGCAGCAAGATGCCTCCCTTCTCCACGGATGACTACTACAAACTCCTACAGAAGATTGCAGTCTTGGAAACAAAAATCTACCGACTAGAAGTAAACGTGGAAGTAAATGGACTGTGTGGGAATGATACCACTCTACCATGGACTCAAAACACTGGACAAATGCAAGCTAAGACACAGCTAACTAGCATAACCAGGCCTACCAAGAAACAGGAGGAGAGAGCAGATAATGAATCTTCAAATGGTAGTCCTCCCAGGAACTCTCTCGGTGCAAAGCCGAAGAGAAAATATATGGGAGGACGACTAACAGACAGAGCCCAGCGCCCTGAGATTTGTGATGCGACTGACTGGCCTGCACTAGCACACGGGCAGAACTCCTCCTCAACCCCTGCACCCAGATGGACAAAGCCAAGGACAGCTAAGGAAAGTAAAACCTGCAAAACACCTCCACAACAACCAAGCCTACAACTTCAAAACAGATTTGCTCCATTGTCGCAGGATCCTAAATCTCCATCTGATGACCTGGATAAGCAGCTATCTCCTCAAAGCAGGGTAAGAACTGAGAGTAAATGTGAGAAAAGGCCGCAGGCAAAGCTAGTGACTGGGCCTGAGACTCTGATTGTTGGTGACTATGCTGTAAAAGATGTCAGAAAACTGTGCAGCAAGAACACCAAAATACTCTGCTTTCCGAAAGATATGGTCTCTGACATGAGAGACAAATTCCTGGACATCGTGGCTGACTATCCCACAGCGAAAAACATCATCGTGCATACAGGAAGCTGTGATATTGTGAAACAACAGTCTGAAGTTCTGAAGCGAGACTTTATTGATCTGTTAAACACAGTCAGCTCTGTCAAGGCTGAGGTGTTTATCAGTGGCCCTCTTCCACCAGTCAGAGGAGGAGATGAAGGATTCAGCAGGCTGTTTGCACTGAACAGATGGCTGTCAACTGCATGTGCTGACCATTCAGTACATTTTATCAACAATTTCTACCTTTTCTGGGAGCGCAGACATCTTTTTGCAGCGCATGGAGTTTGCCTGAACAAGTCAGGGGTAAAACTGTTTACCTCTAACCTGTTTTTCTCCCTGCATCACTCGTCTGTCCCTACTGCCAAGGACAAGATACAAGAGGAGTCTAAACAAGAGATAACCACACAGCATCGCCATGGAGACCTTTACGGGAAGGATGCCCCCGCCTAACGACAGCCAAAAGGAGGAGTCTCCAACCTCATCATCAGGGACCGCCTTCGCCTCCGATCTCCCACTTTCCCCACTCTTCCTAGACGCGGCGTCTTTACCTCCCTCCCCAGCTATTTCGGGTCCATACTTTGGATCGCAATCCTCTCTCACACTCTCCCCATCCTCCCCCCACCTGTTCACTGACAACATGAAAAAGCTGGTCATTGATGGAACCAAACACACACCTCTTCACACTCCCCGACGGCTTTACAACCGTCCTCTGTCTCCCCTACCTGATGGAGGAAATAATTGATATCTTCTGGGTCCAGGCTACAAGGCTAATGATACCAATGACTCTCTCCAGGAAAAGTCGGGGCCCTGTATGCAGCTAGCCGTTTCAATTCCTGTCTTGCAAGTTTATAGAAAAAGAAAGGTGAGGCTGCGAAGAAACAATAGTAAACATGCAAACTTATCATACTTAGCATACATTCCTCGTCAGCCTGTCCAAATAAATTGGGCAAAGAAAGCTTTAACCACATTAAACTTAGCTTTATTAAATGTCAGGTCTCTGTCAGGAAAAACATTTTTAATCAATGATTTTATTGTTAGGCACAAACTGGACATTTTGTTTTTAACTGAAACTTGGTTAAATCAAGATAACAGTGCAGCTGTTCTTATTGAATCAACACCTCACAACTTCAGTTTCATGAGTGAAACAAGAGCGCATAAGAAAGGAGGTGGAGTTGCTGTTTTATTTAATGATTCTCTTCAATGCAAGCAGATGCCCTTTGGTCATTTTAGTTCTTTTGAATATGTGGCTCTGAATTCCACTCAAGCTTTATTCCTAAACATTTACAGACCGCCTAAATACTGTGCAACCTTCTTTGATGAGTTTACTGAACTGCTGTCTGTAATCTGTATTGATTTTGACTGTGTTGTTATTGTTGGTGACTTTAATATCCATGTTGATAATCCCCAGGACAGAGAGTCTATAGAACTATGTGGTGTCCTTGATAACTATGATCTGACTCAGCATGTGACAGGACCCACCCACAACAGGGGGCACACTCTGGACCTAATCATCACCAAAGGTGTAAACATTTCCAAGGTTGCTGTGACTGATGTTGCACTCTCTGATCATTTCTGTGTTTTCTTTGAGAGTGCAATCTCCTTGCACACAAATGTCCAAACCAAGGTTGTGACAAAGCGTTACATCTCTGAAAACACCAGTGAACTATTTATTCAGAAGTTCTCCTCCACACCAGCCCTCTCTTGCCTCTCAGTCAATGAGCTTGTAGATGGCTTCAATTTTAAAGTTAAAAATATTATTGATGCCATTGCACCCACTAAAGTGAAGGTTGTCTCGGGTAAGCAAAGATCTCCTTGGAGAAATGCTACGGTGGTCAAAATAGAGAAACGAGAGTGTCGGAAAGCTGAGCGCAGGTGGCGAAAAACTAATCTCCAGGTTCACTGTGACATCTATAAAGAGAGACTTCGCAATTATAATTTGGAACTTAGAAATGCAAGGCAGTCATTCTTCTCTGACATCATAACCAAAAACAAGAACAATACACGCGCCTTATTTGCTACCGTCGACAGGCTAACAAACCCTCCAGTGTCGGTAGCTGCTGAACTCCAATCCACCTGGGCATGCAATCAATTTGCCTCCTTTTTTACTGACAAAATTCAGAAAATTAGACAAGCAGTCAGTGCCTCCACATCAACCACAGGATATGTGTTGTCCCGATCTAACATCCATTCAAATATCATGACACAATTTCATTCAATCGACCGTAGAAGCCTAGAAGACATTATACAACATCTGAAGTCATCCTCCTGCTGCTTGGATATTCTACCAACACACTTTTTCAAAAATATTTCAAACTGCATGACCACTGATCTTTTACAAATTGTAAACACATCCCTTCTCTCAGGTGTCTTCCCACAAGCCCTAAAAACTGCAGTTATTAAACCACTCCTAAAGAAAGCTAGTTTAGACTCCGCAACGATGAAAAATTATAGGCCAATATCAAACCTCCCATTTTTAAGTAAAATAATTGAAAAAGCGGTTTTCCAACAGCTGACCGACTTCTTGGCCGTAAATAACTGCTTTGATGTTTTCCATTCAGGCTTTCGACAGCACCACAGCACTGAAACTGCTCTTGTTAAGGTTTTCAACGACATCCACTTAAACATAGACAATGGCAGAAGTTCAGTCTTAGTGTTACTAGATCTCAGTGCTGCATTCGACACGGTCGACCATGCCATACTCCTAGAAAGACTAAAAATCTGGGTGGGACTCTCTGGCACAGCACTTAACTGGTTTGAATCCTACTTGAAGGGCCGAGAATACTTTGTGTCTGTAGCTGATTACACATCAGAGCTGACTAAAATGACATGTGGTGTTCCCCAAGGTTCAATACTGGGGCCTCCTCTGTTCAACATCTACATGCTTCCACTAGCTCAGATTATGGAAAACAACAAAGTGTGTTATCATAATTATGCAGACGACACACAAATCTACATAACTATGTCACCAGGGGACTATAATCCCATACAAGGGCTGGGTAACTGCATTGAACAAATCAACAACTGGATGTGCCAGAATTTTCTTCAATTAAACAAAGATAAAACAGAAGTAATTGTTTTTGGTACCAAGGACGAACAATTGAAAATCACCGCTCAGCTTCAGTCACTGATGTTAAAACCCACAAACCAAGCCAGAAATCTAGGTGTAGTTATGGATTCAGACCTCAACCTGAACAGCCATATCAAGACAATTACAAAATCAGCCTATTATCACCTGAAGAATATATCAAGGATTAGAGGACTTATGTCTCAACAGGATTTGGAAAAACTTGTCCACGCATTTATCTTCAGCAGACTGGACTACTGTAACGGTGTGTTTACAGGTCTCTGTAAAAAGTCCGTCAGAAAGCTGCAGCTGATTCAGAACGCTGCAGCTCGAGTCCTCACTAAGACCAGGAGGGTGGATCATATCACCCCAGTTCTGATGTCTTTGCACTGGCTTCCTGTCCAACAAAGAATTGACTTTAAAATCCTGCTGTTGGTTTACAAAGCACTGAATGGTTTGGGACCAAAATACATCTCCGATCTGCTGCTACCTTATGAACCATCCCGACCCCTCAGGTCGTCTGGGACCGGTCTACTTTCTGTTCCCAGAGTCAGAACTAAACATGGAGAAGCAGCGTTCAGTTTTTCTGCTCCACATATCTGGAACAAAGTCCCAGAAAGCTGCAGGTCTGCTGAGACCCTCAGCTCATTTAAATCAAGATTGAAGACCTTTCTGTTTGCTGCTGCCTTTAATTGAACCACGTTCAATTAATATATTAATCAATTTCCTGCATTTCTGCATTTTACTACTGCATTTTATTTCTTACACTGTTTTTTAATTGTTTTTGAAATCTCCTTTTCTTTTGCCTTGTGTTTTGATGCTTTTAATGGTTTTATGTGAAGCACTTTGAATTACCTTGTTGTTGAAATGTGCTATACAAATAAACTTGCCTTGCCTTGCCTTGCCTACGTAGAATAAGTCGGCTTGTTACGTAGAATAAGTCGGTTTGTTACGTAGAATATGTCAGGGTCCCTGTCAGACCAGACACCTCCCATGGCCACACAGCTGCAGCTACTTCAGCTAATCACCTCCTGCAGCCTGACACACCAGACTCAGGTCCCACTAACGATTCCCCTAACACTATATAAACTCTGGTCCTGCAGTCTGGGGTTGTCAGGTCGTACCGTCTTTCACCCGCTTCAACCCCGTAGATTCTTCTGCCCTCCTTGTGTTAAACGGATTACACACCGCCGCTCTGCCCTCCTTGGTGGTTACGGACTACACACCGCCGCTCTGCCCTCCTTGGTGGTTACGGACTACACACGGCATCAAGCTGCCAGCCCTCCGGTGTCGAGCCACGGGACTCGCACTGTCGATCTGCCTACTCTCTGGTGTCGGACCACGGGCTCCACACCTTCCTGTCCTCTTCAGTCAGGCTAAATAAAACCTGGTTATATCAACTTCTGTCTCCTGTGGTCTTGCTATTGGGTCCTAACCGTGAACTCCCGTGACAGAATAAGTTGGCTTGTTACGTAGAATAAGTCGGTTTGTTACGTAGAATAAGTCGGTTTGTTTACGTAGAATAAGTCTGTTACGTAGAATAAGTCGGTTTGTTACGTAGAATAAGTCGGCTTGTTACGTAGAATAAGTCGGCTTGTTACGTAGAATAAGTCGGTTTGTTCCGAAGAACAGTAGCTGATGTTAGTTCCTACATAAGTTGCAGAACAAAAGTTAGGTAAAATAAGTCAAAGCTGACCCGGTGTCACACAGGATACAAAAGGCGGTCTTCATCCACCACCAACCTCCCTACGTGGACTTTCTCGCTCTTTTTCTATGTCAGTTGTTCTGAGTGTTGAATAACGACTTGGATGGTTTTTCATTGGTCAGTTGAAAGCCTAGTGTGTCTCAATAAAGAGCCAAAAGATTGCCTCTGTGCATCATATCAGACACTCGTGAGCACTGACGAGCATCAGTATTTCACGAGACGGGAGTGAACTTGCCACTCGGCTATTGCTTTGTCTCATGAATCGATGTTTTCTTGTGAACAATAGATCAAAAGACTATGTAATGTAAAATGTGTTTGTCATAGTGATGAACCCACGGAGAGTCAGTTCCTCTCCTTTAACATCTTTTATCCAGTCATTTTGTTTTGCAGCCACTGGCTTCACTGCTCTCGTTCAGTCTCACGGCTCTCATTGAACTGGTTTTCAGCAGCAGCAGGAAGCTGTCGCGAGTACAAAACCTCTGATAAAGCCACTGTACACTACCCGCTCAGGAGCAAACAGCAGACAGAGTCTGCTGGTGTACATAGCAGACCATTTAGCAGCTAAAGAGACAGAAGTTTATCTCAGGAGGTGGTGGAGACCAAAAACAGAACTAAACGGAGAGTGAATATCAGACTTCAGCTGAACACAAACCCTCTTAATCAACGCTAATGTTGCTCCATAACTGTTGGATGTGAACTTAAATTGTGTTTGTGTCCTGATTCTGCTTCTCAAGTGTCACAAGCTACTCTTTTCTGTGGCTGTCCTTGACCCGTCGCTATACTGAACACACACATGATAAGGATATTGATCTTCTCACCTGACTCTGGGGAATACTACATACAAGAATGTTTCCAAACCTTTAAGATCGTTCCTTTAATCACCTTCAATCAGAGTGACTGTGAAACCTGCAGAGATCTCACCAATACTGTGATTGATGATGATCACAGACCTCCCTATGGATACACAGGAACATATTTTTACTTGTAAAAAATAGGAACCCAACACAGTAAATTACATCCACTGTCTCAATTAGTGGGAACCGGAGAGATACACTTTGTTTTTCAGCTTGGTGAGCATTTGAATTTAGCTCAACTTTTGACCAGGTCTTTCTGTCACCTCGCTCTTCACTCTTCACTCACTTGCTCTCTCCAGCTCCTACTACGTCACACAATCGGATGTTCTCACGGGGGAAGCATCCATATTTGTTTATCTTTAAATAACCTGTTTATTCTCCCAGAATGCTCTTGTTTTTTCGAGGATGCAGGGAGGGTGTCAGCGTGCGGGGGGCGACCCGCGGTCCCGTTCATCTCTGCCTTTCATTTATCATTCAGTCCCACCAGCGAGTCTGCAGCGAGAGGCTTCACCTCATCCTTATCAGGCCTGCTTCCAATAATTACAGTCGCTGTTATTACTGCACCACTTTCTTTACTCCACACACACACACACACTTTGAGTTTTTACTAGGGATCCACACAACAGTGTTTTCAAAAATAAATCTGGGAGTGGTGTATAGACTGTTTGATTGCTGATATTCTTTATTAAAACAAATGTAGTTCATTCTGTTATGGTAGATGTGCAGCGTTATTGATTACATACTCACTTATCACAGGTAAAGGACCCAAAAGCAGACAGGAACATTTCATTGATTTTGATCGTGAATTGATGACACAAAGGCAACAAGTCCATCGGAAGTAGCAGAGAATCGGCAGGTTTACAGGACTGGAGCAGGGCGGTTATAGGGGCAGGCTCAGGTACAGATTTGGGTTCAGGTAGAGGTTTTAAAGCAAAATCACAAAGCAACATCGATGATCTGGCAACTGCTTGGTGAAAAGGGTTTTGATATATATATACTAGTGCTGGGCAAGTTAACGCATTCATTAATTAACGCCGACAATTATTTTATCGCGCGTTAACGCATTTTTTTAAATTTGTTATAAAAAAAAAAAGAAAAAATCTTTTTTTTGTTTTGTTTTATTGAAAGACAAAGAGACATACATATACATAACAACAATAGGATGACAACAACAGTGGGATAAAAGCCAGCAAACATCCTATAGTCAGTAATTTTAGTGCACCTATATGCTGAAATTCACGGTAAACGCATTTAAACGGCACAGATCGGGAGTGACGGAAGGACTTTGAAAGTTAGCGGAAAGATTAACGTGAGACAACATCCGGTTTTCAGAATAAGATGCCAACAAAGTATGAATTATATTCACATTAAGTATGAAACATGCTACCTGCATCTCGTGAACCAAATGTTATTGCCCTTTTGTTCATATAGCAGTACTTTTAAAATGAAAGTGCGCAATACACTACTTTATAATTCATTATTGAACTTTGCCATAACAATGCGATTAATCGCGATTAAATATTTTAATCGTTGCCCAGCACTAATATATACACACTGACTGATACCCGAGAATGAGAGACAAGCAGATGTGGGAACCAGGTGCACTAGATGGTGTGTGTGTGTGGTGCTTTCAGGTGTCGTTGGAACACAACTTTATTTAGCAAAATGCACCAATATAAACTTAGTCATAAACGTTTTCTAACACAGGGCTTCTCTCCGGGACAGACATTAATGCAGGACCCAGTTTATATTACCCTGTGGTTGTGCAAATTCCCCAAAAAACATCTGACGCACAGTAAACCTAAGCCTTTGTGGCCCCTGGATGTCGTGTACACATTCTCTGTTTCACACTGTGTGTGTGTGTGTGTGTGTGTGTGTGTGTGTGTGTTCTTTACTATGGTCCAAAAATAACCCCTGATGGTGTGTTGAAATAACCAAAGGTGGGTGATTTACCCTTTTACTTATAGTAGTCAGATCATCAAATCTTCATCTTCAATCTCAAATTGCATGCAGAAAAAATGCTATTTAGCAGGTTTACTCTGCTGTTTGACACATGATGGCTCATGTTTTTACACAACAGGAGGGTTGAGGGACAACCCTGGTTGTATCGTATTTTGCTTTCTAATCAGTTGTAATAACACAGTACTCACCAAAGTGAGTGTTGATATCCAGGAACTCTGTGACATTGCCAGAATGAAGATGGACGGGGGAAGAAACCCTTCATTTGGAAGTCTAATTGAGAGCGAGCACATCTGGAATGTCTCTTCCTCATTGTCCAGGAACACAGTGTGCACACATCCACAGTAAGCACAGCAGGTCAAAGGTGAAGCAGGAAGTGGCTCTGTAAACTGTGACAGATGTCCACCACAGACAGCTTGGGTCATCATGTATTGTTTTCTCATACAAATAGGTTTGTCAAACAATGTTACAACAGCCAGAAGATTGAATGTCCAGCCCTACAAATTAAAATCCAGATGTAATAAACCAGTTATTCTTCCTCGTTTGAGATTGGATTAAATGAGGTAGCGTGGGAATATAACAATGTGCAGGTTAATGAAAGAGCAAAACAGACTGAAGTATTGTTCAGACAAACTATAAAGCTGAGAGTTCTCTGTGAGACAGAAGGGAGGTGTTAAGGGTCCTTGCTACAGCGAAGCAGGGTCAGTCTGTTAGAGGGTGCTCAGGACTGATATTTAGTTCAGATTGTATGAAGTATTTTTTAAAGGATGTCTTACCAATAACAACTGAATAAAAATAATCTTTTCCTAAATGTAGAAACATAACATGTGCAGTTGATGTACTTGCATGTCTCTATGATTGAATGCACTTGGTGTCAGCTAAATGAATGTAACGTAGTAAAGGTCAATCAATGTAAGCAGTGTAACTGTTTGTGTCGTCGCTAACCGCTTACTGTCAGACAAATATTACCAGTTGGTTTCTGAAGTTGCATTAACAGCTGAATTGATTAGCTCCATATTATTACATCCTTATTGGTAAAATGATTTAAGTTCAAAGCCCTATTTTGTGTGTTTTACATTTAACCATAACTTATACTTCATTTGTAATAATAACAGTCTATCCATTAGTTTTTCATGGGGAGATATTTAGGAAATAAATATTTTTTAAACCTTGCCATCGACATAAAAATATGTTTTGAAAGTAACTTGGAGCTCTGCAGAATCAAAAGGTCAACACTTGAAAACATGGGGGAGGGGCTTGTGTGACCCTGGGAGTTTTGTTGTCTGGGGCAACAGCTCCTGGCAGGGTCTCCCAAGACAAAGTGGTCTCAGGGGAGGGCCCAGATCAGAGCGATTCAGAGACCCTTCATGAATCGGCCGCAAAAGAGTTGGGACGCCGACCCCTCGGCATCGCAGACAGGCCAAACTGAAACTTTTTGAACCCCATACAGATTAAAAGAGACGAGAGCAGAGCAGAGGGATAAAGAGCCACAACCAGAAAACAAGCTTCTTCTCAGTGCAGCTTTTAAATGAGATTAATTAAGCATTGCTGATCAAAGGAAATGCCCAAAGTGAAGACATGTGCCTTATCTGTGAGTGCATGTGTGAGAGGCAGAGAGGCACAGTGCACCTGAGTATTACCAGCAGTGCAGGAACCCAGCAGAAATAGCAACACAGACAATTTACTCTCAGTGGGAGCTGCTGACGCAGCCTGCAGCGTGTGATTTTCAGCTGATTGCGAGTCACCGAGCTCTCTTTTCCCACATTGGCCTTTTGTTGTGGAGGAACTGTAGCGTACCTGTTCCTGCCCTGACTCTGTAGCACCCATCGATTTTCCTCTTTTCCCGTCTGCCAGCCCGTTCCCTCAAATCAATGCTGCCGAATTGCTTTTTTACCACCGAAAATGTCAAGTGGTAACCAGCGGAGCGCGAAGGGCAGAGAACGTTTCAGAGAATCTCTCCAGGTCGGGCTGTGCCAGATGAGGCTTTCGGAGGAGAACTCGGAGGTGACAGCAGAGACGGCAGCGGAGCTGGAGCCAAACAGCAGCTGTCACGTCCTCTCAGGCTGCAGGCATATGTAGACATGCATACAGTCACTCATGTTCTATACACAGAAGAAAAAACGAAATATTATCTCGTTTTTCTTTCAGCTCGGTGTGAAAGTCTTTACCCCGTTTTGCTGTCATTTACAGTCGCACTAGTTTCTTTCCTCCTTTGATCTCTGTGTTTCATTAAGAGGGGGGGGGCTTGCACACACACACACAACGCGCAGCGCAGAGAAACAGGTGCAGTGAGGTAAATGTGCAATAAAAGTGCTTTTTCTTTATCTGCTTTTTTAAAACTTTCTGCTGCCAACCCGCTCACTCCCACCTCTTCAAGCACTGAGGGCCCATCCTGACCTGGCTTATTGATACTTTAACATCTTCTTAGGCTGGGGAGTCGGCAGATTAAGTTCAGGCTGCTGATGGGGCTACTGGCCTCTGTTGGGGTCTCTACTGCGTTTAGTTTTTCTTACAAAGACACATTCTGATATCCATCCTTACTCCTGAAAGTTGAACTATTTTGCAAGCGAGTGTTAAAGGTTTTAACTTTTTCATTACATTGAATTCAGCGTCCAGCGAGATTTGAATCGGTCTGGTGCGGCGCATTGCTGAGTGGAGTATAGTGTCAAATGCTTCGAACCTCGGTTAGTTTCCTGTCATGAAGTAATCATGCCTGATATTTGTGTCCTTTGACCATCATTCACTAACTCTAACCAAGTGGTTTTAGATACCTAAAAATATATTTACTTGTATTTCATTCATGATAACATGATTAACCATGTTTTAGGTGCCAGCCTCTTTTAGGCTTTTAGGAATCTATGGAATATTCATTCATCCATTCTATCCAGGGCCAGGTCACGTGAACAACAGGCTTAGTAGGGTAAATACATACGTCCCTCTACCCAGCAACATTTTCTAAGCTCTTCCTGGGGGACCCCCGAGGCAGTATCAGGCCAGACAAGATACGTAATACCTTTAGCGTATTCTTGTTCTTCCCCGGGGCCTCTTATCAGTTAGACTTTCCCCGAAAACCTCTAAAGGGAGGTGTCCATGAGGGGTCCTGACCAGATGACCAAACCATCTCAACTGGCCCCTGGGGACGTGGAGGAGAAGAGGCTCTACTCCGAGCTTCTCACCCTATCTGACCCCTTCAACTGAAGCAAAGCTCTGTCTTAGCAATGGAGCACAAGGATTGTAATGAAACCATCGGCATTACACTGACTCTGTCATAGTGGGGAAAAAGAGAAAATAATCACGAAATAAGTTGAATGTATTTACAAAAACAATTGAATAAGATGGGAGAAAAATATATTAAATCAAAACAAAACATCACAAAATGTTCAGCCTCTCGTCTAATTGTGTGCACCAGAGGTTGGACTTTGGAAACCACTGAACGGTGTCACAGCGACGATATTGAAGAAAAAGAAAGACTTCCATTGACTGGTTCACTGCAGTACAGCAGGTTTCTCTTGAGACGATGGCAGAGTTCTTAGAGTTCTCTGTGGTAGTGACGAACATAAAGTGTGAACAAATCTCTATAGAGGGTCCTGCAGCTTAAATCACAGGGACTGGAGTACTGATGCTGGCACTCTCTGGATCACAGTGTATCATTCACAAGTAAAGAAGCGGTCCCATTCAAGTCAGTGATTAGTGAGGTTTGTAATGCCAGGCTCTCTCTCTCAGTTTCTGTGTGTCAGACCTGCTACACACTGGCAGTGAAAAGGACTAAAAACCTGGTTTTGGTCCCTTTTGAATTGTTCTGTCACTCTCTATAGTAGGATAAGAGACGGCGGACATGCTTTTTGGACCACAGGGGATTCCTCTTGTTGCAGTACTGTTATTGGCAACTGACACAAATTGGCATGCATCACATGAACTCGTATTACATCTGTGGTCTATAACAGTATGATGATATAACAGTATGATGAATATGAATATAAAAAAAATAGTATCATTATTTAAAAACTGCCAAGGAAAAACACTCCATCATATCCTGTCAACACCAGTCGTAAACACAAACACTCAAAAAACTATAAATCCCCCAAAACACCCACACATGCCTTCAACACATATATACCGCCTGACATCCTCACTCAGTCTACATCCACAAAGCAAAACACATCAATAGAATCAGACTCACGTAGCAACAACATGAATGGACTGTAAACCAGGATGCATGCAAGACAGCAAACACATTACGGACATTACGTTGACTTTGTCACGGCTCTGATGTGACTCCAGCCCTTTTGTGGTGTTCCTTGTCTCCCCTCTGTTTTGTGTGTGGTGTTTTTCCGAAATTATTTTCCAAAATAATAATTTAATGAATAGGAGGGAATCCAGTTTAGTCTGTCGCTTCTGGATCTATTGGTACATGATATGTGCGTCTATCTCTCTCTGATCGGTAGATTTAGAGCGAGTCCTGTGTCTAAGTTTTAGAATCTATCGATATTGGAATTGCGCTGCCAAGACTATAGGCTAGATGTACCTGTGAGGGTTGCATAATAGTAGCGGTAGCAGATTTACGGATTTCGTTAACACGGCTAGTGTGGCCAGCTAGGCTGGGATTTTCCGCTGCTCAAGCTGTTGACAGATGAGCTTTTCTCGGATGAGGTCCTGCATTAAATCTGACTGCTACTGCGTAGGTTATGTCTTCTTTGATCACTGCTGGTAGAGTCTAAAGCATGCAAAGGGTTATTTATGAGAGTGGAGCGTCAGTTTACAGTCACAATGAAAGTTCTTCAGGTCATGCAACTGTTCTGGTTGAAGTTGGATTTTGTTAGCGGTTAGTGCATGCCTACAGGGTGAGTTGAAGCATGCAGTTATCTTGGTAGTCAATGGTAAGCCGCCATTCTGCCGGTTGGTTTCGACACTGGCGAGATTGGAGAGTTGTATGTAGAGTTGCACTCCCTGCGAAGTGCATCTCTCTAAGTTTCTGTTGTCAGAGTCCTCCCCCCTCGAGCTGTTCAAGTGGCGAGGGCACATACCACCACGTTACCGCCAGCACCGCGAACGGCTTCATTCTGTAGTGTGTCATGGCGGGCAATGGTGATATCTCCCCCGCCCCCCCCCCTCCTAATTAGAGATGGAGACAGGTCCCCCGCGCAAGTCAAGTTCAGTTCCCAAAAGCCCCATTACCTGGGGTGTCGCCGCCTCCAACTGCTTGACTGCCTCTTGCACATATTTGCGGATTAGGCTCTCAAGCTCGGGCTTCACAGCTTCCCCCTCGGAGGTTGTGAGCCCTCCCATTGTACCCACCTGCTGGTGGAGGATTGCGTTCAAACCTCTTTCTCGGATGGGATGTAGGTTGCTGCCATGGCCTAACCTGATGTTGCCCTTGAGGGTGTCTTTCACCCCCCTGGTTCCGTTGGTCCTCCGACCACCACGGTCATTGGTTCCTCGGGGGTGGCCAAGGCTCCCTAGGCCGAGGCCTCTCGTTGCCTTCCAGCGCTAGGTCAGAGTCCCGACTGCTGGATACCCAGGACTCTGGCGGTGTCATCGTGCCTCTTCATAGGCCGTCCATGTGTCTCTCATGCAAGTTGCGCATATTTTCTAATCTCCGGCATGGTGAGGTTGCTAGTTCTGCAATGCATAGTAACATTGTATCTCACATTGTCGTGGAGGTTGTGCAGGAATAACGACTTGAAGGCTTGGTCCTCCTGTAGACCTGGGGCGTTACGTCCCTGGAAGTACGCAGACCTCAAACGCCTGAAGTAGTCTCTCGGGGCCTCTAGCCTTCCCTGAGAAATGGCAAAGGTGCCGAGGGTGGCAGAATCTGGGTCGGGGTACAGGGAGTACTCCTCCCTGAGGGCCTGACAGAGGCTCGAGTAGCGGTCGCGGATACCCGGCTGGAGCGTTTCCATGAAAACGTGGACGCTTCGAGCCGTGGTCTTCCATATTAGTTTGAGTTTTTCACGCGATAAGGGGCGCGATAGGTCGAGGAGGCAGCGATCGCTCTCCCTTAGATAGTCATCAATGCTCGATTCACGATTACCGGGATCGAAACACTCTACATATTTTGCAAGAGACTCAATCTGCCGGGTACGCAGGCCCATCCGAGTCTCCATACTCGCGATGGTGATAACGACGACTATCCTCCCTCCGTGAGGGGGATGGGGTCCGTTCTTGTCGCACCCGTGAACCCCGTGGAGGGTATCGTTCGCCTGTTGAGGTGGTTTTGAAACCACTTGGGCCGCCTAGGACCTGGTGTTGGTCCTCTCTCCTCCTGGTTGGGGATCCCGTTCGGTCAAAACGCAAGGTGGTTCGACTCTCGGGGAATGAGGCACCTGAGTCCAAGAGGTGATTGGGCTGAGGGGCTCTGTAGCTATCCAAAATGGCGGCATGAGGGGCTAAATTGGGGGTATCAGTACTTACCGGGGTTTCTGGAGTTCCTTCATGCCCGGTATTGGGATTTCTCTGAGTATTTTGAAGCGTTTTCAATCTGTCATTACTCTCTGATGCCTTAGAGACTTCCGTGTTGACCTCCCTGAGATCCCCGCGCAGGCTACTATTTTCTGACTGAAGAGCTCTACAGTCGTTTCCCAACTCCTGAACCTCTGTTCGGAGAGCACAGATTTCGCGTTGCAGCTCATCACTCCGTTCCCGGGTTCGGGCAGCTTGCAGCTGCATTTTCTGATGGTAGGTGAGGAGTATTGCTCCAATCACATCCTGAATCAGGCGCTTTGGCTTCCCTGCCGGGTTATTTACATAAGCCACTAACTCCTCTAATTGCTCATCACATAGGACAGCGGTGTATTTAGCAAAGTACTCTCTCTCTGCCGCCGTGAGTTTGAGGACATCAGCCACCGCATCTCGTAATGCGGTGTCTTCTGGAGCTACAGCTCCTGGAGTAGGGGGTTTCTCGTCGCTCATTCTCTTTCTTAGTGAGCGCAACTCCCAGTGGTTATCAATTCCCTACTGTTAGAAAGGAACTGTTAGTGTTTACGGTTAATGCAGGCGCACAGTGAAATGTCTAGTTCTGTGACTTACAATTTCTATTATACTGCTCTGAGGTATCACTACTGCTTTACAACCCAAAGGTACAAAAATGCTAATGTGGTTTTAGCACTTTTGGCCTGTGACAACTGTGTGTAATTTCTTTGAGGGATTAGGAAAAAAAACAAAAACAAAGTGTTGGTTTTACAGATAAACGATCAAATCTACTAAACACAGCTGACAGTTTAGGGAAGGGAAAAGAAATTCAAATAAAAAATTGAATTAAAATTAAGATTAAAAATCTAAATTAAAATCAAAAATTAAACTATTTTGGAAAATAATTTCGGAAATTTGGATTATTCAAAAAGAAAAAAATTAATAATTAAACTTTCTTGGAAAAATTAATTATTCAAAAATTATTCAAAATGATTCGAAGGTATACTATGGATTAGTGTGCATACATACTGCAATAAAACTGGAATAATGTACCCTCACACGGGGCACCACTATGTTGGGAACGTAGAGGAGCATGTTTGGTTATCAGCAAATATGAAACTAAACTATCAACATCAATGGAGTTATTAACATCAATAAGTTAATTAGTAATTAGAACGGGGCACCACCCTGCGGACAGGGACCAATAACCAAACTATAAACTAAGTCTCATAATTAGTGTTCACTCACGATATTAAAAACCTCTTGGGCCCTAGCCCTAGGCCTCTGCTCAAAAATTGCATACCCATACTCAAGAGAGTCCACAGCTCTAACTACAAGGTCTATTTTAATAATTTTGATGATTTAATACTGGTAACACTTGTGAGATGTGTTCAATTGTGTAAATATTGTGCATATGTTACTGGTTAATAACTGATACACTTATGGCACAGCTCAAATTGAAAACGTTTCAGGTTCGCCTCAAAAAAAGCACTTGTATTGAACTTTTTTTTTTAAATAATGCACCTGCAAGCCTAAAAATACACCACAGACATAGAACAACACGTTTTACATGTCCCCACAACATATTTTACTTCGATTGAGTGAAGCAGGCCAGCATAAAGTCTGATTCAAGCAAAATTTAGATTTTCGGAACCAGCAGATGCATTGCTGTATTATAATTTTATATACTATATAACTAAATATTAACTATATATTCACTTTTATTATCACTAAGAGTGTTCAATAATCCTAATAAAGCAGTTTGACACCATTTGGAATAATTTTGAGCAGTTATGCGTGTCATATCTGTCAATCATAAAAATATATGAATCATAATGTGTGTGTGTGACTCTAGAATGGGCTGTGCTTTTTCGATTTACTCATGAAACACCTTTTTCGATGTGAGATAGTCCAACGGGAGCCATGCGGGGGTGTTTGATTGTATCCGGGTCTGTTTACTGACTAAAAATCTGAAAATGCTGGGCGAACCCCCCTCCCTACATGGATTGGTCCGCCTCACAGAATCGCCTGTCATTCATTCGGCCAGCGGATTGATCTCAGTCACAGCCATGCAGGACAAGATGGAGGACACAGCTGCGCCGAAATCCGGTGGAATAAATCCATTTTTCGTCTCCCAATCCATCAAAACGTAAGTTTTTTTTGACCCAATTTTTTTTGTCGTGACCTGTGGCTGATGTTGGCATATATACCCATAACTTTTGAACGGTTTGAAAGTGTTATTTCGACGACGCTGTTTCATGTATTCATCCGCCATGTGCGATCTATGCTCCGTGATGAGAGAGCCATACAGCGATCATAGTTCGTCGATTTTTGGCCAAAATTGTGGCAAATCTTCTAGATATGATATTAGTTCATGTATAAATGTGTTTTCAGTGTTTACAATGGCTGGTATGATGATGTTACTTGGACTTTTTTTTCTATATGTCTGGACTATTAATTTTTCTTCGTGAAAAATGCTTTCTACGACACACTGAATGCTACACTTTTCTAAACAGACCCCCGTGAGGGTCTCTCGGGTCCAAAGGGTTTTAACAGTCTGAATACTGTTACACGAGAGTGAAGGTTTAAGTTCGAGCATAGGCCACTACATCCAGTTATCATTACGCACATATGCACAAGTAATCACAGCTCTTTAAAGTATAACATAGTTTATTACATCCAAATAATATCAACAGACACTATCATACAATTATATACCTAATACCTAAAGTCAAATGAATAAAGTGGGGTAAGGCTATGTATATATGTACATGTATCAATGTGTGTGTGTGGAAACGAAGGGGGGGGGGGGGTTAACCTACTCAAACAGTGATGATGGGTTATCTAAAAAGGGGGCGTGTGAGCCTACAAGCAAAGATGGCGGAGTCTAGAGACCTTCGACAAAATGGCTGAGAGGGGGCCACATGTAACCACGTGGGGCGTCGCACAACGTGGGTCGGGGCAATGGATTATGTAACCTTACGTGTCTGAGATATTCAACTAAAATCAGGGAATCTAACTATGTGTGTGTTTGCGGGTTGGTAGAGAGAGAGGGAGAACCCAGCTCTGAGCGCGGGGCTCGCGTCGCAGTGAGAGTGAGAACAGCTGATCTATCCTGCACAAGTTTGCGGTCGTCGTTCTGAACTGACCACGCTTATACAGTGATAGCTACGGTTCCACATCTCACTCACAGAGCCGATTTAAGGAAGAGAGAATAAAACCAAAACGAAATAAAAGAATCCCCAAAACAAACAGATCTTTACCACTGCGGTGAAATGCGAGTTTGTCTCCCTATCACCCCGAAACTTGGTCGGCCACCGTGGTTTTAGTCTTTAAAGTGATAGAATCACAAACTCCACATCCACTAGCAGCGACGGATCTAATGCGGTTACGGCAGGAAATACACAATATAACGGGACTCGGTGGTCCGCGATGCTGGCGCAATAACACGTTATAACAACAACATAAACGAATAGGCTAAATTAAGCTAATGCTAAGCTAAGCTAGGCCCAGATACCAGTAACTCTTACTTTGAGAAGCTTCGTTCGGTGGGGCCCGTTTCCCGTGGTGGGAATCAGTCAGTCCTCGAGAGTGCTGACTCTCGGTGGCGCGGCTTTGGAGCGGGCGCAGACGCTGGCCTCCTCGCTGCAGAGAGGGGCTTCTAACTTCGGCTGAGGGACGAGGTTGGGTCGTACCTCCCGGAAATCTTCGGCTCGTTTAGGGGCTCAGTTGTCCTCTTTTGCCGGTGGTGAGAGGGGTTTTAACTTCGGCTGAGGGACAGTGTTTCTTCGTCCCTCCCGGAAATCTTCGGCAGGGAAAGAGGGTTAATCATCTTTTTGCCGGCGGTGTGTACACAAAAAGGGTGGGGGAATGGGTCATAGAAGTTATCCGTTCTCGCACTACAGGATCCAGAACTCAAAAAGAAAAACAGTCTGTTTTCGACCAGCGAATGTAACATGTGACCTGACAGGATTTGATGAGGCCGCGGTTCCTCGTGAATCTTCTTGTGGCCAGGACGATGTCCGGAGTGAAGAAGCCTTGTGGACCTCCTCACATCAGCATGTCTGGACGGAAGAGCCTTGTGGGTCTTCTTGTCCCAGGACGAGTTCGGAGTGAAGAGAGCGATTCTAGCTGTGCTCAGGCTTATGAACCAGGTAGCACAACCAGTGGGGGGCCCTTTGTTGGCCAATGAGGGACCAGGATCAAGTGGAGCTGGGGGTGTGGCCATCCGGCTTGGAGTTTTGTCAGACCCCAGATCAGGCGCTTTGTGGAAAGGGAGGAGCATGGATGCTCCTCTGTTTGGAAAACACATGTGAAGGTCCCAGCCAGCCAGGAGGTGTCGCCAGATCCCAACAGTGGCGTGGGCGCGGCTTCCATCACCCGGCACCTGGGCTCATCTCAGCACCTGCCTGCAATCAGATCATCAAGCTCATGCAGTTCAAGGACCCCGGCTTTCTTCCCACTCATCGGCAGATTGATGGTCAGCTCAGTGGAGCTAGAACCTTGGCCGCTCTGTGTCTTTTTGCGACTAGAGTATTTTCTTGTGCTTTCTATTTTTGAACTTACGATTAACCTCTTTCTCCTGTGTCTAAAGATCTCCGTCCCTACGTCGCAGCCCAGCCACCACCATTCATGTCGCCTCACCTCCCTGCCTGCATCCTCCCCCTGCTCTACAGGTCACCAGCCCGTTCCTCAGCCTACCATAACTGCTACTTGCCTAACCCTTATGCTGCGTTCACACCAAACGCGTCGAAAATTCAACACGCCGCAAATTTGCGTCCTACTCGCTGGACGCGCCGAAGAGGGGGCGGGGCTTATCGCCTGAAATCCGTTCAACTGTCCGCCATTAACCATGGGAAAAAATAACCTCTGCATAGTACGTGTTGTGGAAGTCACAGATATCCCGGGAAACTAAATGCCGTCATGTCTGGTTCATAATATTGTCCAGAGGAGCTCTGTGGATTTTATCGAGCTGTATTCACTGTGTCTAGCAAGCCACAGGTCGCCGTTTACTACAGCTGTAGGAACACTAAATAAACTGATCTGGCTGTGATTTAACGGCAATAACCCTACAAAAAGGGACTCCGAAATAACTACGTAATGATGCCGATTTGTAGGCTACTTGTCTTCTCAATGGAGCTCTGATAGATCGGTGCTAGGCTAAGCTAACATTGTAGCAGCGTCTATTCATTGTTTGTACCATATGGTTTACACACACATGTAGACACATAGTTTGGTCCGGTCTCTATTGATATGAGGTATCGTAGAGCTCTGGGTGAACACAGACGGCTACAGGATTTATTTCCTGATTCAACAACGACAGGGTGACAGGGGGAGCAACTCAACGCTGATAGGCTATCGCGTCACGCGAATATTTCGCAGAAGTTGAAAAATTTCAACTCACGCGTTTGCGGCGCGATGGACGCGGCCATCGCGCCATCGCAAATTCGCGCCGCGCCAGTCTCATCGCGTCTGTGCATAGACTTTGTATGTAATCTAGACGCGTGTCAAATTTTCGACGCGTTTGGTGTGAACGCAGCATTAGACTCACCCTTACCCTGACCTTAACCTAAACCACACCTTAAAGTTTAAGGTGTGGATCTAGGGTGAAGACTTGGTTTAAGGTTAGTTTAAGGCTTAAACTAACCTTAAACCAAGTCTTCACCCTAGATTGTAATGATTTACATTAGATGGGCTTGCATTTTGTCCCCAAGAGGAAGGCGAGTCCCCACAGTGTGCTTGTGTAAACAGATTACAGATTTATGACCCCCCCACACACACACTTTCTGCTGTTGATGTGTTAATGAAGGTCACCAACCACATCGATCTGTTTGTCTCCGACACTTGGCTTCGTCTTGAGTTGTTGGGGGTGTGACAGAGAAGGAGGGTGTATTTGTGTGCTTTGTGTCAGAGTGTTGTGGTGTGTTTATCAGTTAATGCACATGTTAATAAGAACAGTGAGAAAACATGCTAAACAGCTTGATCAGTATTTCAACAAGATTAAAAGTCTAAAGCATGCTCACGGCCCCCAGAGGCTGCAGCCTTCATTAAACCCAAAATGGGTATGGGTCAGATGGTTGCATATTGTGTGTATGGTTTGATGGTAGTATGGTAGTAAGCTAATTTGATAGAAGTAGGGTTAAAATGTTGAGTTTAACACTAGTGTAACAGAGTTAATGATTCCACTTGCCATCACTGGCCATTGGTTGCTAGTATTACTATATTATTTAAGTTATTGCTAATCCTTATCATTTTCATATTATTTCCCCATGGAGACAAGTGGGTTGTGTAACACCACCCTCTGCTGGCTGCTTGCAGACTTTAGTGGTGCGCCAGCTTTCATGAACTAGTCTGATGCAAGCTGTTTTCATGGTAGGTTGACCTGTGACAAGCTCCGTTGTGAAACATCTCATTCGATGTCTGATATACATATATATATATATATATATGAGATATCTGTAGAAGTCCCTTTTTGTTCGTACAATTGTTTTAATTTATAATTTCTAGAGCAAATGGTTTTAACTGATAACTGATTTAGCATTTAGCATGAGTAACATGCTAACAACAGTTAGCTTAAGTATTTGTCCCTTTAATTTAACAGTGTTCCGGAGCTTGTGACCACGACGTTGTCTATGAGAGTCACTGAAGCTGTTCTGTCTTTTACCAGCTATCCATATTCTGTCCTATGAATAAACGTCTGGTTGGAGCCATCAAAAGATATCGTGTGCTGAATTAAACACAACGCAACTGAGAGTACACAACTGCTATACTAGCATACCAAAAAAGAAACGTTTAAGCAATTATTCAAATTAAAATAAACCTTTAGGGTTCCTCCCCTTGGGAGCATGCATGTGCTCAGTCATTTGTTTAACACATTTTGTCGTGATGGTTGTGATGATGGTCATTTGTTTTTGAGATAGTTGTGGTGTAGGGGAGAAGTCCATTAAAGATACATGACATCATTGAGTGCATTAATGATGCAGCATGTTGGTCAGCTAATTGAAGTACCTGCAGCCTTTGTTTTAAGTTTAAAATCATTTGAAGAGGTGATGTTGTAAAGTTGAAGCTTGACCTGCAGATAGTTATCGGACAAAGGACCACAGTCCTACAAGCTTGTTTTTCCAATCTCTATACTGATGGAGGGCACTTTAAACTGAAGCCATTTGTACGACCTGAGATAACGACTGCTTTACAAAAGTACAATCTAACACCTTAAGTAAGTAGTAAATTTGCCTGTGTAGCAGAAGGGAGCGTTACCATTCGCAGGGCCTCTGTGTCCCTTTAATTACAAGGCCAATCGCAGTGGGCTGGCATCGCATAAATGCGCCGGGGATCCCCTTTGCTCCCTCCTGACGTCAAACGCGTGTCCGGCTTCCGGTTTGCCGGACATCCGCCGCTGTGCAGACTATCTCTGGGGCTTCCCTCGTCCTGCACAGGTGATTCACCTGCGGAGCTGTCGGTGAGTCTCGATTGGGTCCTGATTTAAATATACTCTGGTGTTCTGTTAGTGACCGTGTTTTGCTTGTATAGCTGCCGGTAGCTACGCTACATGCCCTCCTCCCCCCTTCTGGAGCCGACGCACATTGCCTGATCGGTAAGGTGATTTTATTCTGTTAGTTTATATACTTTGTGTTAATTATCCTTTTATTAATTCTATGCTATCCCGTATTACAGGGGACTTTTGGTTGGGTTCAAGCGGAACGCCACCAGAGCTGCGGCTACAGCTAACTCGGCATAAATTAAGGACGCTGCTGTTTTGTTTACTAGTGTTTTGTCTACGGCCTTTGCTCAACTAACTGCTTTGGCCTACGGGATTTTTACTTCATTTAATTCAGTCACATGAGGCTGTTCATTCCTGATTGTCGGGTTTGATGAGTTTTTCATTTGAGAGAAACAATAATCATATTCTGGGTTATTTAATTATGGTACAGACGCAAATAATTCATAAATAAGACGATCCTGTGCTTATAAACAGAACACAGTTTAACAGACTACAGAGAGAAACACCTCTACAGTGATGATTACTGTGTGTCTTTTAGTTATTAGTTACTGTTATTAAGTACAGTGGTGATTACTGTGTGTCTTTATTAGTTATTAGTATTATTAGTTACTGTTATTAAGTACAGTGGTGATTACTGTGGGTCTTTATTAGTTATTAGTTACTGTTATTAAGTACAGTGGTGATTACTGTGTCTTTATTAGTTATTAGTATTATTAGTTACTGTTATTAAGTACAGTGATCATGTGAACAGACAAACTTATCAAAAGTCTCTCCAGCTCTTAAAGCCGACTGACAGCTGATCCAGCTGTGATCATCAGCACCGTCATCAGAAACAGAAGTCGCTTCACTGACTCAACTGAGGAAAGGACGTCTCATGTCTCCTAAAACATGTTTCCTCGTTCCTCTCTCCTCACATGGTTTCCTCCATGCATCCCTGGTGGGAGGGACTAAGACGCAAGGAAAGGACCCAAGTGAGGGAACAGTACCCCCTGTGTTGGTTTGTCTGCTATGCTTCCTGTATGTATCCCTCCTAATGTTTTCTGATTCACCTGATCCTAGTTCATGTCACTTTGCCTGTTTCTGGTTTTTGGATTTTCAGTGCTCACCTCTGGACTCATCCAAATGTTGTTTGGACTATTCCTTATTAAATCACTGTTAATATCCTTCTGCTCCTCCGTCTGTCTGCATTTGGGTCCATCCCCTTTTGTCTTTTTGACAAATGCACTAATTCATATATATCCCACAAAATCAATTATGTTACCATAATACCGCTGTTCATGTCCCATGTGAAACCAGAAGTAAATGTTGACTTCCATAGTTAACAGCACTTCAGTACTTATTTCAACCCAAACCACAATCTTTTCCTGAACCTACCCAAGTAGTTTTTTTTCTTCTTTTTTTTAAACCTTATGAATGCAACGAGTGTAAATTGAGACGTGTTACCGGATATTTGTTGGAGAACGAAACAAAAGATTGGAAATAACTATTTGCAAGATCTACCGTTGTATGAGGATATGTTGTAAGGAGTGTTACATGGATGAAAAGACAACATCAAAGATCACACAATCAGAACTGCTATTTGAGGACCAGCTGCCCTCAGAGAGTTTATAACCTGAGCCTCACTATATTACATCATGTTCTACTTTCATATCAAAGTGTACCATCTTGATTTCTGAATCCTATCCTCTGTCTCTTTTGGGAGATTGTCTTTCTGCCCGTCTCACAGCGTCCCAATCTACCTTTCTGCAGATGTAAATGAATTATACATGACTTGATAGATTGAGAAGTACTCTCCCTGAAGGAAATAACGTAGGTGAAGCTCAGCCCCTCGCTGCCAACTTCTAAGCGGTTTAATTAAAACAGTGGAAATATCAGCCCAGTTCCCCTCCGCAGAGTTGCCCGGCGGGAATCAAAAGCTGCCAGCCAATCACACATCCTGCTCAGACATTGGATCAATTACATTATGCTAAAGTACTAATTACCACCGGCATGGGAATAATCAGCCAATTAATTCAACACAGTGTCAGAACCCCATGACGTCTTCAAGCTGAGATGGAAACAATTCATCAGTGGCCTCCGGAGCCGAGACGTTTACCTGCACACAGCGGGTCACATGATAAAGGCTGAGCAGCTGGTGCCCAATGCCGTACCGAGCTTAACTAGGGAAAGGAAATGTGCAAATGTATGCTATAAATATCTAACGACCTTGTTGGATTGGAAAAAGAAAAGAAACACGGGGGAAATTCTCACAAACAAAATGTCAGAGACACACACCTCTGAAGGGTGAGTAGTGTTTAAATCCAGATCCTGGAACACGTGTCTCAATGTGTTTCAGCTTGTGATATTATCACATAACGTTTCCACTGCCTCTTCCTCTGATGTGTCAGAGAATAAGATATCAGGAATGACGTTTTGTTCTTTTGCTCACTTGCTGAAAAAGACCCATTTCAGAAGCAACTTCCAAATCCACATTTCAAGACTAAATATGTCACAGGGGGCTGACATGGCGGTCCAATGAATCCCAGTATACCACAGTCCAGTTAGCCCCTGTCAGTTTAGGCAGGGACAGTCATGTCAAGGCATTGCATGTGAGGATTTATGTCTAACTCTGCTGTATTTCCCTCAGTAGTGTCCTCCTCCGAGTCCCGCCCACTGCCGTGCCTCTCTCATTAGGCACAGCTGTGCCTCATCTCCTGCTGACATAAATACTCCGGTCACTCTCATCCCAGTTGTCAGTCCATCCGTTTACCAACCTGGTTTTCCGACCCGTGAGTTGTCCGTTTCTTCACTCTGTGAGATTCCTTTACTAACAATCCGTCTTTGTGTTCAACTTGCCTGCCGTCCAGTGTCGAGCCTCGGTTTTCACCTGCACGAAGAAGCCTTCCAGTTTGTTCCTCGGAGATCAACTGTGAAGGCTTAGTGATCCTGTGTCGAGCCCCGGGTATCACACAGTCGATCCAGCCTGCCTGCCAGCCACGGACTAGCCACGTTCCGGCTCGGATCAGAGCGGAGCGCGAGGACGCGCCTCAGTGTTTGACGTGACTGTTTCCCTGTCGGCTTCGTCTGCCGCTCAGAGGATTCAGCCACTTTCCGGCTTGGACCCGTGCGGAGCATATGGAGACGCCTCCGTAGTGACTTTTTCTGTTTTCTGTTTTATCCCCCTGACTGAGAGAAATAAATATCTTGGTTTGTGAAAGAACTCTGCTGTCCTGTGTCTGCATTTGGGTCCTTGAACGCACCACATCATAACAATTGATCATTCAGCACATGGTTATATGATTAGATTGGACCAAAGAGTGTGGACTGGTCGCTGGAGACGTGCCAGTCCGCCTCCTGGGCACTGCTGGGGCTCCCATGAGCAAGGCACCGAAACCCCGAACTGCTCTGGGCGCATGTCCACTAGCTACCCCCTCAGTCTGACGTCTCTCCATTACTTCAGGTGCAGGTTCTGTAATTTGCGCCTGTGTGTGTGATAAGTAAAAACAACAGAGTAAGAAATGGCGTTTCCCCTGGGGATCAATAAAGGATGTCTTCTTGACTGAGCAGCAACAACGGTTCTGCTGGGAAAACCAATTCCCCTGATGACCACAGCACAGATCCAGATAAGACAGAGAAATTGTATGAGCATTAACGTGTCAACCAATGCTAGATCACCAACTGGACAAGGGGAGCAACCGTCCTGGTACCAAAAGAGCCTGATAGGCCCAAGACTCTATTAGACCAGGTATTACATCACATATTACTCTATACTCGATACAACACAAACACACTTATAAAGTTTTAAAATGAGATCAAATGAGATTATCCTTTATTAGTCCCAGAGTGGGGAAATGTGCCGTATTACAACAGCAGAGGGGATCGTGCATTTTGCAACTGAGTACAATTGGCCCTATTCTGCAGAGGGAAAGGGGGAAAAAATCATTTGTTCATTTGTTTCTTTAATAACCTTATTTTTCATTCTTTTTTTCAGTTATCTCCAGCAACCACCAACTCTCTGAAGATGCAAATAATCTGACTGAAATAGAGCGTGGCTCTCAGAGCTGTGAGTTGGACTGTTTTTGCAATGAGGCTCATTTGCACCAAATGTCTGCATATGACCTCATTTAAATACGTGCAAATAGCACAGGATCACTGATGCGCTGTTTGCTTGGCAGCGCAGTAGGAGGTCCACTTCATCCTTGTAGGTGCTTTGAGAATAAATGGAATTGGACGGAGAGGTCGCACAATGCTGTGGATTTGCCGGTGACTGTGGCTGTCATGTTAAGGGGATTGCATTGATTGCATGTTTTGATGTGAGTTGCACCTCTTTCAGCTCTCTACTGTCACGCAGCAGAGTGCAGCACCATGAACGTCTGCAAGGAAGCACTTGCTGAAAGTGTTCAACTTTGTACGACTCATCGTGTCTCACCTCTTGGTATGACTGCAGGCTTTAGACACTCCTACTCCAGTTCAAGCAAGTGATCAGGATTGTTTGTTTGCTTCTCCATTAAGAGTTTTTAATCATGTCAATACACCTATATGGTGCGCAGGAACTTTGACAAAGTTAATGAACAAAAATATATGAAGAATGTGTTTGTTAGATTTAACATCAACAAATGACTCTGAACTAGTGGTTTTGAAGGTGCCAGAGTTTTGTCTTTTGATAGGAGGAAAAAGCATTCTAAAATGGCCATTTGATAATGAGACATTCAATTATTGTGCTGGACATTCACAATGTCCTTTCATTGTCTTTGGTACTTTCTGCTTTGGTAGATGTTTAAGCTGTGTCAGCATCAAGTGAAGCATGTTCGAGGTGTACTATTCTGACAGAATTGCCCGCGGGTGCTCCTGGATCTGTTATTTGCAAGCAGGATATCAATGTGTGACTCTGGAGAGTCCAGTGTGTTGACATTAGTGAAGCATCTCCGCTGCTGGCAGATGATGATGTCTACTGCGAAGACTGATGTGCACTGAAGTGTGTCCCCTGAAGTAACACAGAGTTGTTACCAGAAACGCACCAGTGCTTCGTTATTATCTCACCATTATCATCAGTGTTGGGCGGTGATGCATTACTGAGCAAAGTGTTAGTGTGATTATGCTTTTCCTTAACGAATAGTGTAAGGGATTACAATTTTAAATATAGAAGTAACATTCCAGTTACTGATCCCAGGAATGCTGTTTTACCGGCAGGAGCAGGCTGGACCACAATGGCAGCCAAGCAGCATCGATGATCTGGAAGAAGTGAAAGAGATCAGTGCATATACTGTATGCCGGAGCTAATTTCAGTTCATTTCGTTCAGTTCAGTACAACGTTATCGACCCTGGTCAACAGAAACATACAGGAAGAGAGAGAAAGACACCATTACAGAGCTAAGAAGACTTAAAAGCTGTACGCTGAGAACAAAACTAGATATGTTATTGGACGTAATGAATGCATCAATACATCATCAGAAATATCGTAACAATAATAAAAGAATATACACAATCCAAAAAGATAGACATTGTAATAAGATCGTACAAAAACATTGAAACGTTTATTTGATTTCCACATCAGGCCGTCACAGAACAACGTGATCGTTCATTTGGAGTCAATTCTGTGTCCAACTCTCTGTTAGCTCTGTTTTTAGTCTCTACCAACTCCTGAGGGAAATATCTATGTCTCTGTATTTCTATCTTTCCACTTAGATATTTCCATGCACTTTTTAAGTTTTGCATTAGAAGAGTTGTAAAGAACTGGCAACATTAGATAAAACTTCCCCAAAAAGTGTTATGCTTGCTTGAGGTGGTATTTGCCTTTGTCAAAAAAAAAGAGTTGTTGTACTAAATGGAATATGAAAACACCTTTGTCAAACAATTCTGAAATTTAAACATGTAACTCACAAGACTGATCAGCTGTTTTTTGCTGTCGGTGTCTTCCTAGACCAGGGGTCGGCAACCTTTTCTATCCAAAGAGCCATTTTCCCTATTTTCCACCAAATAAAATTTGCCTGGAGCCGCAAAAGCTATTTGATATCACAGCTTATAAAGTTGTATATATAGTTACATTATATATACAAAAACCATAGTTTGTTGTATTTATGAAAATATTAGGGGTGTAACTATATATATATATATTTTTTTTAAAACCTTTATTTAAGCAGGTAGTCCCATTGAGATTAAAAATCTCTTTTGCAAGATGTAAGTAACAATACTACATAACATTAAGGAGCAGTTTTTGTTTTTTATGCTTATGTGTTGCTAAGAAGACACCCCAGAAGATGGGTCACTCAGGTATAGTTCCATCATTGTTCAAAGTCAAAGAATAACTTCATGATGTTAGTTATAATGAATAAATATATTTTAAAATCAAGTACATTTCTCTGGCATTTATAGTTTTCTACTGTACCGAAACGTACCGAACCGTGAATTTTGTGAACCGTTACACCCCTAGAAAATATAGAATAAGAATAAAGACAATTCTTGACATTGTTTTGCAATTTTACCTGATATAACAATATCAAACTCTTATGAAGAGGAGAGTTTGCTGCAGCAGCTGAGGATTCGCTCTTTGTCGCTCATCTCCAGCGTGACACTTCAGCACATGATGTGTGCTTGTTGTGGAAGCATAGAGGTAAGCCAGCATCGTTGGCAGTGAAAGCAAATGAAGACATCCATGCAGAGTTAAACTCTCTATTTTCCTCCGTGACTTTTCTTTTTTTGGATTTATCCATTGATAGTTTACCGAGGGCGGGGGTCTGAACATCATGATTAGTCACCTGCAGGGAAAAGCTCTTGACAGGGGTAGAGGATTTAACTGCCTGTGGGAATAATTGTTGGAATGCTGTTAAGCATTCCAACTGTTGTTCTTCGAATCTTTATTCAACTTCTTCTATTTCTTCCGTCGCACCTCTTCTTCTCCTTCATTTTTTAAGCTACAGAAACCATTCAACTATCAAAATGTTCAGCTCTTTCACGAGAGGGGTGCTATGACTTTTCATATTTCTAACCTTTAAACTTTTTGAATTATTAAGCTTTTTATTTTCAATGGGATCTCTATGGAGAATATTTTCAAATCCTCTTAAACTTCTTCAACTTTCAAATCCTTCAACTTCCTCATACTTTCAGCTACAGACACCATTTCAACTTTCAAATGTTGAGAAAACCCGTAACTATTGCTACATGATTCATGATTTTTGATATCTTTTAAACTTTTTGAACTGCAGCAATTTAACTTTTATGATTTTTCAGCCCTTTTCTGACTTTATAATGGGTGTGTATTGTGCAGCTTAGAGTGCGTGAATTTCCGGGTACCCTTAAACGCCTCATCTTAACTTCACTACGGAACAAACCAGGCCTTCGACATTGTTCTCTGAGTCATTGGCCGGTAAGTAGCACAGTGTGTTTCTATACTCAACTTTAAAAATGAAGCTTCCACATTTTACAATGGCATTACAAGTGGTTTCTAACTCAAACAGGGTTCAAAATAAGCAAGAAGAGTAAACATTTTCCCGGTGAACCACAGAAAAACTGTATTGTTAACTTACTAATACTAGCGAAGTGCTAACGTTAGCATAGCTGCTAACGTTCGTCATACGGCTCCTTCCGGTTTACTACGGGACTATAAACTATGTTCATAGTCTCGCTTCGTGTTGTAGCGCGAGCTCGTAGCATGAACGGAGCAAATTATACTCCATGTGCTGTGCGCTGCATTATTCTCAGAAACGCCAGAGGGCGAAACAACTAAATGAACTGTGAAGAATTAAAAAGACGAGTGAAGAATGAAGTCATGTATTACATGCGTTGTCAGCGTCCGTGATTACGGAATTTTCTGAATGAATTACACATATGTTTGTCAATTTAAAATATTAATTTGTAAGTCAAGAAAGGAACATTTTGTTGTCAAACTGTTGAAGTCTAATACTTAAAAAAGACTGTACTTGCATGAACAACAGGCCTTGCCTGTTCTCTACTTCCCGGCTGATAAGAACAGTAGCAGAATAAAACACATCATGTATGATAAGGTTCATGTGTGGATGGATATAGCTAAGTTACCTAGCGAGCCAGCTAGCAAGCCAAGGTAACGGCCGTGCAGCTGACGTGCATGATGCTAGACCAGAGATGTAGTTCACTGATCGGTTTCACACAAAGCTAAACGATACGACAAATGTCTGACAATCTGAGACTTTCTTGACTTGCAAAATAAATATTAAATTCACAAACATGTGTAATTCATAGCACAATTCAAACTGGATGAAATAAACATTTATCTCTCGCCGTAAGCTGCTATACATAGTCGTTCTTATTTTTTTATTTATTATACTATATTGATCCCGGTAAGGGGGAAATTTGTCTCTGCATTTGACCCATCCCTGTATATAGGGAGCAGTGGGCTGACTATGACAGGCGCCCGGGGAGCTGTTAGGGGTTCAGTGTATTGCTCAGGGACACTTCGACACATGACACGTCCCAGCCAAGGATCGAACTGTCGAGTTATAAAGTAAAGTCCCACAGGACACTGTAAAGGGCGTGACTTCATCTCTCTATTAAACTGACAATAAACCACTAAGCTAATTAACAGGTTATTTCTAATATAAAACTAGTCTTTTTCATCAAACTATCCTGACAACAATATGTTTGCTGTGGTAACATTACAGTCAGAGTGTTTTATAACTGTTTGTTAGTTTTACCAGCAGCTAAAGCTGTTCAATTATTATTCTGGCCACTTTATGTGTCAATGTGTAAATCTGTAACAGAAAGTGACCAATAGACATGATTATACACAAGCTTTGTGATCTTGAATTAGACCTTAATGTACAAATAACCTTTGTTCATATAATGCTGATAGTATCGTTCTGTAGTAATCCACTAATATAATGCAGGCCCTATAGGAACATGACTTTATATATTCAGTATACAGAGATATTAGATAATCCATTATTAGTCCACAGTGAGCCCTCACATAGAGCTGAGATGGAGCTGTCATTAGTTGTGGGTGTTCTGTAGTTCTGCTAGTTTTAACCCTTTATTGCTCATACACACAGAAGATAATAATATTGTGTTTCCTCTCTTAGGCAAAGAGAACATTGATCAATATCTGTGCTTTGGCTGGTAAGTACGGACATGCTGTAACTGAAATTGACAATAGACCACATAACTGTATGTGTTTAACTGTTAAGTATCTTAGACTAGGGCTGCAACTAACGATTATTTTAATAATCGATTAATTGGGTGATTCTTTTTTCGATTAATCGGATAAAAAAACAAAAAAGCATTAATTTCCAACCCTTTATTCAAAAACAGAACTGATCTTCAGAAAGTGCACAAACAGGTTGCTTCTTGAACATCCCTGAGCTGTTAAAGTAATAATTAAAAAACAAAAAAAACAAATGGACTAACACAAAAAACATACATGTGAACAAAAATATGTATATTTTTGTTTAAAGGGACCTGAGCTGTCAGAACAATGAATAATTTATAAAAAATAAAGAAAAATACAAATCAGAAAACAGGATTTGTTTGAACGTCAGAACTTGTTCTCTACACTACACGCACAAACTGAATCATCACCGTGGTGCTCCCGTGCCATATCATGTCGCTTTTGCATATCTTGCAATGAACACACTTTTTCAATTTATCAAGTGTGAAATGCTCCCACACCTTGGCCGACTTAGGTCGTACTGATTTCTCTGCCTCCGCCATGTTTCAGAACAACGTTACGGGTCCGATGCTCTTTCCTCTGTTGTAAATTGTTTGATCGCATGTTTACTTTTATTGTGAAGAGCATGAAAACGGAAGTGATTTTACTGTGAAGAGACAGGAAGTAGCATGATGCATGCTATGTGCTATGATACGACAACAATGATAACGATAAGTGAAAACCTAACGTATATGTCGGGTGCAAGAGCGTGGTCTGTTCACTGTAACAGTTGTTAAACTGCAGTTTTCAGGAAGTAAAGTGTTCCGTTCAAAACCAGACGTGTCTTGGTCGTCATTAGAAGCTCCACTTCACAACAACTGCTGCGCTCCGCTCTGTTTTTCCCTTTTTTTTTTGTCAAACATCTCCGCGACTTATTGAGTGGCGTAATAATCGCGCGACACAACGAATCGATAATGAAATTTGATAATCGATAATGAAAACTATTTAAAAAATCGATTATTATCGATTATTATCGATTCGTTGTTGCAGCCCTATCTTAGACCTTTTCCTTTTGTTTAGATTGACACCATTCATTTATTTTGTGTGATTTATTCTCTCTAAAGCAACTTAAATATATATATTGAAGACTAACATAAGTTCCTGGGAAATTCTAGATCTTGAATGAGACTGATAATTAACAAGGAAATAAAATGAGCTGTAATGATGGTTTTCTGAAATTAAACTAAACATTTCACCCTCCCGCTCCTCCTTCTATCCCCCTCCTTTCTGTCTCTGATTGCAGACCATCACTGTGACTCCTTGCATCTCTGAAGTGTAAGTTCACACACATGAATTATGATTTTGCTGTTACTAAACTAATATTACATTGGTTTACATTAAGAATGACTTCCCATCCTAATGTAGTCTCGACAGGAATTACATCCATCCATTACGTACTCAACACTAAATGACCCACCCTGAATAACAGTTTGATCTAGATTCAGTGACGGCTGGTGGAAAATTCTCTACGTAGGGCCATCCTATCAATTTTAACAAACATCCCAGTATGATTTAATGCAAACAAATTAAAGTATCTAACACGCATTACTACTTTGCAGTTAAATATTTAACATTTATTCCAACACGAAAAACAGCAGTAAATAACACTTATATAATATAATATAACATGTTCATTTATTGAGATGCCCCTATGGACCTTGTTATAGGAGGTAAAGATCAGGAGAAGTAAACATGAAGTGTAATTATGAATACTGATGTTAAATTAAGCTATGATGAGTTTTCACTGTTAATTTAACATCTCTATTACATGTTGATGCCTCCATGACCAAGTTAAGCAGATGAGACTGAGGACAACTATGTAGAAGAAAAGATGTTCACTTTGCATAATATGTAGCTTGACAGAGTTCTCCATGTGTGTCCTGGTGTTCTCATGTTTCCTTATGTTGGGGTCTGGCGCCACCTGGTGGCTGGCTGAGCTCCTCACAGGCTCTGCCCTCTTCACAAATGACCTAGGATCTGATCCTTGCCCCTTTAAGATGACCCCGCCTTCGGCCACCGGTCAGCCGGACCTTTCATTGGCCGACAAGCCGTCTCCCGCTGTGCGCAGAGACCCGCTTATAAGCGCCAACGCAGCGAAAGATCGCTCTCTTCGCTCTGGACTCCGTCCAACCTTCAAGAAGATTCACAGAGGACCCGATCGACCTCAACCCCCTACCCCTCATCTCAGCACGCACGTGTCCTTTTCGCTGGACGAAAACCGACCACGTCTATTCTGAGTTTAAGGCCTCGAGCCCGCGAGAAGCGCATCCTCCCGCCGCCGCTTCCCACCTTCGTGTACACGCCACGGTGCAAGGAAGACCAAAACATCTTCCTTCACCGATCATTACCGGGAGACTACGAACGACACGTGTCTTAGCCGACGTTGGAAACCACAGGCCCTCCTCTCTGCAGCGAGTACGGGTCGAACCAGCAGCCGCTCACCAGCCGCGCTGACCAGCCGCGTGAAAAGCCGTTCTCCCCAACCGCCTTTCTTTTTTCTCCTGGAGGAGGAAAAACCATTCATCGACACTCGACAACGTTGCCACAACGCATCTCAGAGTAAGAGTCTCGGTGTCTGGGCGTAGTTTAGCTTAAATTAACTTAAGTTTAATTCAGGCCATTCATTTATATGTTATTATTCCCGTGTTTTTGTCGTGTTAAAGTCATTGTTTTCGTTTGCTGAGAGATTGCGCAATCGTCGACGGAGCTCAGAAGCCCGTCCTATTGTGCGTTTCCTGTTTGATTGTTTGCTTTTGGGATTATTTGATTTTCATTTTGTTCTTGCTCTTTCCTTGAATCGATTCTGTGAGTGGAGTGTGGAAACGCGACTATCGAGCATAAGTGTCGTCAGTTCGCGAAGCGACAACGGCAGCTTGTGTGAGATACGATCTGCGACCCTCATTCTCACTACAACGCGACACCGCACACAGAAACTCTGATTCCTCTCTCTGCCCTATTATTCCTCTTGTTTTCCGTAACTTGCATACACATAGAACTCCGGATTGTGGGTGAAACTCTCACCTATTGTCCCAACTCACGTGTGCGCCGTCACACGTGATCACATACAGCCGACCCCCCCCCCCCACCGCCATTTTGTCTAAGTCACTCGACTACGCCATCTGGTGGTAGGTTTTAACTATAGCTCTGTAAGGCCCCCCCCCTGCCATTTTGTCTAAGTCACTCGACTACACCATCTGGTGGTAGGTTTGAGCTATAGCCCTTTAAGGCCTCTCCCCTTTTTGTCTGCGTCACTCGACGCCGCCATCTTTGTAGTTTTTAGCGGTAGCTTTAAGCCCCCCTTCCTTTACATACACAGACCCATACACACACACACACATACTTGTATTACATACATCATCACCCATTTTATTCATTTGTTAGGTTAGGCACATAAAATTGTATGATAGCGTTGTTGGTTGTGATATTAATTGATCTGATCACTTATTATTTCGATTTAATAAATTCTGTTATATTTTAAAGAGCAGTCGTTTGTGATTACTTGTGCATATTTGTGTAATAAGATCTGGATGTAGTGGCCTGTGTACGAACTTAAACCTTCACTGTCACTTCGAATGAATAGTCGCACACGACTATTGACATTACGAGTGGCCACTAATTATGAGACTTAGTTTATCGTTTGGTTATTAGTCCCTGTTTACAGGGTGGTGCCCCGTTGTTATTAATAATCATTAATCATTGTTACTTACATTAATAATTCTATTGATGTCAAGAATTCAGTTTCTTAATGCTGATAACCCAAACACGCCCCTCTACGTTCCCAACATATTGGTGCCCCGTGTGAGGCTACGTTATTCCAGTCTTATTACAGTATATATGCATAATAATCCATAATTATTTTTGAATAATTAATTTTCCAAAATTTAATTTTTTTCGAAAAATTTAATTTTTTTCTGCTTTTGAATGATCCAAATTTCTGAAACTTATTTTCCAAAATAGGTAGACCTTTGATATTCAAAATTTTTCCTTATTGTAATTTAATTTTTGATTTTAATTTTGATTTTAATCTTAATTTTAATTGAAGTTAAATTTTTCCGAAATTCTTATTTCGTTTCCTTTCAGGTTCAATTACTCGTTTCATTTCCTAAACTAACAGTCAGCTGTGTAGTAGATTTGATCGTTTATTTGTAATACCTTACTTTGTTTTCTTAAATCCCTCAAAGAAGTTATACACAGCTGTCATAGGCCAAAAGCGCTAAGCCACGTTAACATTTTGTACCTTTGGTTGCCAAGCAGTAGTGATATCTCAGAGTAGTACAGTAGAAATTTGTAAGTCACAGAACTAGGCATTTCACTGTGCTCCTGCATTAGCCGTAAACGCTAACAGTTTCTTACTAACAGTAGGGAATCAATAACCACTAGGAGTCGCGCTTATTAAAAAAGAGAATGAGCGACAAAGACTCCACTCCTGGAGCTGTAGCTCTAGAAGACACCGTATCACGAGATGCGGTGGCCGATCTCCTCACGCTCACGCCAGCTGAGAGAGAGTACATACGACACAGCCACGTGTCAGAAGCAATTAGTGGAGTTAATGGCGTATGTAAACCATCTAGATAAACCAAAACGCATGATTCAAGACGTGATTGGATCAATCTTCCTCACCTACCATCAGAAAATGCAGCTGCAAGCTGTCGCACACCGCAAGGAAGGCGACAGGCTGCGCAGAGCAATGGGTGAGATCCAGATTGAGGTTAGGCAGGTAGAAAATGAGACCTTGCAAGTGGATCTCAAGCAGATCCACACGGAGCTCAGCACTACCCTAGAGGCTAACGACAGAATGAAAGTGCTTCACAGTACCACGCAGGAACCGACACCCCTAACCCAGGTAAGTACTGTGCCATCCAACCTAGGCGCTCACCACGTCACTTTGGACAGCTACACTGCCCCTCGGTCCTCACAACCCTTGGACAGTGGTGCCTCATTCGGCCCGAGCCGGGCCACCCTGCATTTCAGTCGAACGGTCTCCCCACCCAACAGGGGGGAAGACCAATACCCTCCACCTAGTTCAAGGTCGCGACGAAACCGCTCCCCCTCCCCCCCGAGGAGGGGGGATAGTCGCCCTGATTCCCCTCGCGGTGAATTAAGAGACTCAGACGACTCGGACGGCCCAGGCCCCATTGGCGCGCAGGGCCTGCGTACCCGGCAGATTGAGTCTCTTGCCAAAGATGTAGAAGGTTTCGATCCCGGTGGCAGAGAGTCGCGCATCGACGACTATCTATGGGAGATCGACCGCTGCCTCCTTGACATCTCGCGCACCTCATCGCGCGAAAAGCTAAAGCTAATCGGGAAAACCACGGCCAGAGGCGTCCATGTTTTCATGGAAACACTCCAGCCAGGTATCCGCGACCGCTACTCGAGCCTCTGTCTGGCTCTCCGGGAGGAGTACTCCCTGTACCCCGACCCAGCTTCTACCACCCTCGGTGCTTTTGCAATCTCTCAAGGAAGGCTAGAGGCCCCGAGAGATTACTTCAGGCGTTTGAGATCCGCGTACTTCCAGGGACGTAACGCCCCTGGTCTAGAAGAGGACCATGCCTTTAAGTCTTTATTCCTGCACAACCTCCACGACGGTGTGAGGTACGATGTTACCATGCATTGCAGAACAAGTAACCTCACAATGCCGGAGATCAGGAAATATGCGCAACTGGCATGGGAGACACGCGCACGGCCTATGAAGAAGCATGAAGACACTGCCAGAGTCCTGGGCATCCAACAGTCTGGAGACTCTGATCTAGCGTTGGAAGGCAACGAAAGGCCTTGGGCCAGAGACTCTCGGCCACCCTTGGGAAACCAACGACCATGGCGGTCGGAGGACCAACGCAACCAGGGGGGTGAGAGACACCCCCAAGCTCACAACCAGGTAAGGCCAAGGCAGCAACCCACATCGCATCCACCAAGGAGGGTTGAACGCAACCCTCCACAACCAGGTAGGTACAACGGACAGGCTCGCAGCCTCCCTGCAAGGGAAGCTGACAAGCCTGAGCTGGAGAGCCTAATCCGTAAGTATGTGCAAGAGGCAGTCAAGCAGTTGGGGAAGGCGACGCCCCCGGGGAAAACACCAACCCCGCCAGGGAAACCCAATCCCAACTTGCCGCCCGCCGGACTAAGCCTAGAGACTTCTTCCTCTGCCGCCAAAGTCTACTTTGTAGGTTGGGGAAGAGACATCAGCACACGCCCGGAAACGGCCACTCCCGACTTCGCACCTCCCCGGTCCATGACCTTCTTGGGTGACCTTGTCCGCAAAGGCAGGGCCCGTCGTATATACATCTCAGTCACACTGGGAGGCCATAACACTCTTGCTCTACTCGATTCCGGGTCAGAAATCAGCCTCATGTGTACCGCCACCTTCTTGATGGTTGCTGGAACTATGCATTCCCTTGGCACGACGCTGCAAAGCGAAACTTGCGCGGTTAGCATCACCAGCTACACCCAAGATAAGTCGCCCATCACCAAACGTGTCTGGGTTGACATCGCCTTTCAGGGAATGACTATCAAGCATCCCATCCATGTCTGCATCCTAGACACCGAACCCTTACTCCTTGGCCAGGACCTCTTGGACCGATTGGCCCCGCTCATTGACTGTCATCAGGGACACATTTGGGCACAAGTAGACACACCTAGGCCCCTGAACCTTACTGGTGACGCATCAGTTCCAGACGGACAAGTCGCCGTCATTCATGAAAACGAGTTGCCGACGCCCCTGTGCCTGCCAGAGACTCCCCCTGAGTCGGCTCAGCCCGCTCCGCCTGCAGACCCGGGACAGTCGCACCCGAACCATGAGAACTTGCCCCGTGATCACCAGTCTTTCCTTTGCTCGTTGGAAAACCCAACTTCAGCATCGTACGCCCCCCGCTTGACTGGAGGCGTACACCTCAATGGCATCATGAATCCAGAGGCTCTCCTAGCACTCTGGTCTGAAAAATCAGCTGTCAGCCAAGACGTGTTCAACACGCTCTGCCAACAAAATCCACCGCCAGTCTTCGTTCAGAGAAGCCACCGGCTTCTGTCAGCTGAACTACCACAAACGATGCTCAAAGCCATCGGTGTGTGTGCCCTCCACGTACGGATTGGAGGTAAACAGGTGACACACCTGATCAGTGTGGTCCCTCGACTCCATCCCCCGTTCTTTGTGGGCGCAGACCTGCTAGTAAGACTTGGCGCCGTATTGGACACAGTCCACCAAGTTCTGTGGTCCCAAGGTAGCGCTGAGCGCTACCCCCTTACCACCGAGCTCGAACACATGGTATCGGGCCAAACCATCCTCCAGGCGTGTCAAGTCGCCAGCGAAACTGGCACGACAGTGCCCGCCCGCACTGCCGGAGTTTCCATACGCCTCGTCATCCTTAAGGGACAGACGCTGCCTAGCGAACAGGCGTTCTTCCAACCGCTGCCCCGCTTTTGGGAACTGAACTTGACAGTCTGTGGTACGCCCCTGCTTGAGGTGAACAATCGTTCAGCCTACATACTGGTTCAGAATCTGACCTACTCACCGATCCAGGTGACGGGAGGGCAACCATTGGGGATACTGGTTGACCAGTCCTTCCACGACTTTGAACTCACAGTCCCTGTCATAGGGGAGCTGCCCCCATCCCTAGCTAGAGAGGGTGAACTGAATGGTCCTCTTTACACCTTTCCGACCAAAATGATCACCATCGTCCGTCATGAAATGCTACAGAGCGAAGCAATCCACGACGCTTCCCTGAGTACTGGCGGCGACATGATAGTGTACACCCTCACTACTCCACCAGGAGATTCGACCCCCGAGGTCACGGGTGCGGATTCACCGACAAACGAACCGTACCCTGGCTTTGAGGCAGAGATGCAACAACAGCTCGCGAAGTCGGACGCTCAGAGAGACGCACTTCGACACTTGTTCCGCGAGTTTCAGGAGATCTTTTCAAAAGACTCCCACGACTGCGGAGTCACCGACCTCCACACGCTCCGCATCCCCACCGACCCACAGGCCCAACCAACCTTTGTACGTCAGTACAGAATCCCGTTGGCCGCCTATGACTCGATTCAAGAGATCCTTGACAAATTGCTGGAAAAGCAAATCATCAGGGAGTGCAACTCGACGTACAACTCGCCCATCTGGCCAGTGCTGAAGCCAACTGGAAAATGGCGTCTTACCATCGACTACCGCCCACTGAACAAGCAGGTTCCCCTCTCCCGTTGGCCAATGATCCACTTGGATCAGGAACTGGCAAAGGTAAAAGAGGCCTGTTTCTTCTCAACGGTGGACATAGCCAATGGGTTCTGGACCATGAGAGTCGACCTAGTCGACCAATACAAGCTTGCGTTTTCCTTTGGCAATCGCCAGTACACTTGGAACTGCTGCCCGTTCGGGTACTCGAACTCTCCCTCAGAGTTCAACATCTTCCTCCACAAAGCAATGGCCGACGCCGCCGCTCGTGGAAACCTCATATACGTGGACGACATCCTCATGAGGAGTCGGACCTTTGAGGAACACCTGGCTGAGATCCGCCATGTTCTCGGCCAGCTCGCCGCCGCAGGAGCCAAACTGGCTATCACCAAAGGCCAGTGGTGCCGTACTAAGGTCAAGTACGTGGGGCTCACGGTGGGCGCCGACGGCATTGAACCTCTGGCAGAGAGGATACAAGCCATCCGAAACATCAAAGCTCTGACAAACGTGTCGGAACTCAGGAGCTTCCTGGGTGTCTGTAACTATTCACGGCAGTTCATGGAGGACTACGCAGAAATAGCCAGACCCCTCACGGAGCTTCTGCGCAAAGATAGCCCTTTCGAATGGGGGGGACCCCAAGAGCAATCCTTCCGCCAAATGAAGGAGAAGCTCTGCTCCACCCCTGTCTGGCCTACCAAGACAAAGAGTTCCATGCGAACCAAATCAAACCCTACAAACCGGGTTCACTCCAAGGAGAGGCTACTGCCATCTCCCCAGTAGAGATAGGAATTAACTGCATGCCCCAACTCACCGTCGGCATGCACTAACCTATAACATAGAACACATTATCCCCACAGTAATCAGATTCTGGTGTGTTCACAATGGGGCTCCCTTGGATCCTTGGCATACTCTTCGGTCTACAACTCACCCAAGCGCTAGAGATGGTGGAACCAGGCCCACCGACTGGGATCGTCCTACAAGGGACACCCGGACTCCTAATTACCCGTTGCGGCCTCTACTCCCAGAGAGTCTACGTACGACTAGACCCCTGGGACGTGTACCGTAAGCATATCCGATTGCCCCCACGGCTGACCGAAGGAAGGTTGAGCGGAGTCCAAGCCCACGACACAGTCGACAGGGCCAAGCAGACGACCGCTCACATCCTCGACCAATTACACAAGTTCTTGGTCACTGAGGAGGATCTTAGCGGTAAGAACCGACCAAAGAGATTCCTCGGCGGTCTGCTCGTCGCAGCATCGGCCATTGGGTCCCTTTTCTCCATCGGCCTCTCGGCCGCCAACTCCATTAGCCTGAGCGCGCTCCAAAGACACATGGGCGAACTTGACAAAGAAATGCCAGAGATCCAACAGCGAATCCAACTCCAACAAGCACAGTTACAGGGCCTGGGTAAAACCCTTCAGGGAACCATCGTCACTGTAAACTTACATTCTGCTCTCCTCAATAACACCTTGCATGCCTTAGCTACTCTCTCCGAAGTAGTCCAAGAAGACATAACCTATGTACGAGTAGTACGAGATTTAATGCAGGATCTCATCAGAGAAATCAGCTCATCGGTCAATAGCTTGACCAGTGGGAAAATCCCACCCTATCTGGTCCCTTTGGACCTTGTTGACAAAATCCTTAGATCTGCGACCACTACTGTTGTGCAACCATCACAGGTACATCTAGCTTATAGTCTTGGCAGCGCCATCCCGATATCGGTAGATCCAAAGAACCTAGAAATAGGATTCATTCTGAATCTACCAATCATAGAGAGACAAAATGTATATCGAATGAAGTCAGTTTTGAATGTCGGATTCTGGAAAGGTGATACACATGTACACCTCACAACACCGCCAATCCTTGCTTACCATGACGACGATCTCTCCCTCTACCTCATCCCCAACCTAGGCATGTGTACAAAAACTAAAGACATCCACTGGGTCTGCCCGAGCAACCCTTTCGTTAGAGACGTAACAGGCTACCTCTGCGGCTTGAGAGCCGAGTCCCCTGAACAGAGGTGCCGAGGTAGGCTGTCCGTCAAGGATGATGGTACGGAGACGAGAGTAGAACGAGCAGGCAACAAATGGCTGGTTACCACCCCCGCCACCGAAGTCCTCGTATCATACGATCGCCATGACACCGCCACTAAGCTAACTTTACCAAATCAGACATTCTTTTTGACAGTTCCACAAGGAGCCACACTGCACATCAAAGACATCGTCCTCCATTACCTCAACCCAGACACACACAATGTAGAGATTGAGATTATGGACGCCTTCAAGGGTCACAACCTCACCATTGATGATAACATTCAACAGCAGCTTCTAACAGAAGGGACGAAATTGGTCCAGTTCAGCCTCAAACCCACTGGACTCACTACCACATTGTTTAACCACTTGATTAGGACCACCCCCTACCCGGCGACCAACCTCAGCATGCTAGCCTTGGGACTCCTTCTTGGTGGCTGGATAATCACAGCAATCGTCGCACATATTATGTACAAATACATCCAGAAGCTACAGAACAGACTGGAGTCCCTCCTATACGGAGCTCCACGTGTTAGCCACCCGGCGACCGCTCCGCTGACGGTCTCCAGTCCTGTCTAGGAGTAGAATCAGTAACCACTGTATCCCTCCTCTGCTGCCCTTCTTTCTACCTCTTTCCCTTTTTATCCTTTGTGTTTTGTTTTGTTTTATTTGGGTTGTTACGTTCTTTGACACTATACCGCAATGCTTGAAGTATCACAACATCATATTAGCGATTGAATTATTTGGGAATAATGTTTTGCTCACCTATGATTTGAATTGTGTATGATAGTAGATGTAGGGAAAAAGTAGTTAAAGTCATCTGCCCAGATGCCACCTTAGTTAGTACCCAGACACCAGTGAACTCTGAACTCTGAACATTGAACACTGCCTGCTAACCACTGTTTTGATCCCAGGAATACTTGGACTGTCTAACCTCTTCAGGTTCTCAGGAATATATGGACAGTTTGTTTTTTCCCTATCACATGGATGTAAGTGCCAGCCCTTGGTTTGCTCTAAAGACCGTGACCCGCATCCCGCTCTTCAGACCAAAGGGGGGATGTTGGGGTCTGGCGCCACCTGGTGGCTGGCTGAGCTCCTCACAGGCTCTGCCCTCTTCACAAATGACCTAGGATCTGATCCTTGCCCCTTTAAGATGACCCCGCCTTCGGCCACCGGTCAGCCGGACCTTTCATTGGCCGACAAGCCGTCTCCCGCTGTGCGCAGAGACCCGCTTATAAGCGCCAACGCAGCGAAAGATCGCTCTCTTCGCTCTGGACTCCGTCCAACCTTCAAGAAGATTCACAGAGGACCCGATCGACCTCAACCCCCTACCCCTCATCTCAGCACGCACGTGTCCTTTTCGCTGGACGAAAACCGACCACGTCTATTCTGAGTTTAAGGCCTCGAGCCCGCGAGAAGCGCATCCTCCCGCCGCCGCTTCCCACCTTCGTGTACACGCCACGGTGCAAGGAAGACCAAAACATCTTCCTTCACCGATCATTACCGGGAGACTACGAACGACACGTGTCTTAGCCGACGTTGGAAACCACAGGCCCTCCTCTCTGCAGCGAGTACGGGTCGAACCAGCAGCCGCTCACCAGCCGCGCTGACCAGCCGCGTGAAAAGCCGTTCTCCCCAACCGCCTTTCTTTTTTCTCCTGGAGGAGGAAAAACCATTCATCGACACTCGACAACGTTGCCACAACGCATCTCAGAGTAAGAGTCTCGGTGTCTGGGCGTAGTTTAGCTTAAATTAACTTAAGTTTAATTCAGGCCATTCATTTATATGTTATTATTCCCGTGTTTTTGTCGTGTTAAAGTCATTGTTTTCGTTTGCTGAGAGATTGCGCAATCGTCGACGGAGCTCAGAAGCCCGTCCTATTGTGCGTTTCCTGTTTGATTGTTTGCTTTTGGGATTATTTGATTTTCATTTTGTTCTTGCTCTTTCCTTGAATCGATTCTGTGAGTGGAGTGTGGAAACGCGACTATCGAGCATAAGTGTCGTCAGTTCGCGAAGCGACAACGGCAGCTTGTGTGAGATACGATCTGCGACCCTCATTCTCACTACAACGCGACACCGCACACAGAAAGTCTGATTCCTCTCTCTGCCCTATTATTTCTCTTGTTTTCCGTAACTTGCATACACATAGAACTCCGGATTGTGCGTGAAACTCTCACCTATTGTCCCAACTCACGTGTGCGCCGTCACACGTGATCACATACAGCCGACCCCCCCCCCACCGCCATTTTGTCTAAGTCACTCGACTACGCCATCTGGTGGTAGGTTTTAACTATAGCTCTGTAAGGCCCCCCCCCCCTGCCATTTTGTCTAAGTCACTCGACTACGCCATCTGGTGGTAGGTTTGAGCTATAGCCCTTTAAGGCCTCTCCCCTTTTTGTCTGCGTCACTCGACGCCGCCATCTTTGTAGTTTTTAGCGGTAGCTTTAAGCCCCCCTTCCTTTACATACACAGACCCATACACACACACACACATACTTGTATTACATACATCATCACCCATTTTATTCATTTGTTAGGTTAGGCACATAAAATTGTATGATAGCGTTGTTGGTTGTGATATTAATTGATCTGATCACTTATTATTTCGATTTAATAAATTCTGTTATATTTTAAAGAGCAGTCGTTTGTGATTACTTGTGCATATTTGTGTAATAAGATCTGGATGTAGTGGCCTGTGTACGAACTTAAACCTTCACTGTCACTTCGAATGAATAGTCGCACACGACTATTGACATTACGAGTGGCCACTAATTATGAGACTTAGTTTATCGTTTGGTTATTAGTCCCTGTTTACAGGGTGGTGCCCCGTTGTTATTAATAATCATTAATCATTGTTACTTACATTAATAATTCTATTGATGTCAAGAATTCAGTTTCTTAAATGCTGATAACCCAAACACGCCCCTCTACGTTCCCAACACTTACCTCCTCATCCCGCACTCCCGTAACTGTCCGTGCTGGATCTGTCCCCGTTGTTTTAAAAAGCTAAAAAGCTAAATAAGTTATTAGCATGACATCATCCAGCTAGCCAAACCTGTCTTGTGTACAGCTAGTAGTGAAGCTTCGCATGTACTGCTTCCCTTTCCCGCTAGTCTGCTGTCTGATTGTGAGGTCAGGCTGATCTGATATCAGCTCTTTGGCTGCAGAATCTCCGCCAAAGTTCTCCTCTCAAACGGGTCTTGGAGGAGTACTGCTCGTGGCGCGGGCGCTCGTCTGTAGAGACTTCTCCTGACGAGAACGCGCAGCTAGGGGGGCCAAATCGTTCTGGCCCCACACTGAATCTATTTGAGGGCGCTGATTGGCTAAATTGTATGTCACTCATTTATATCTTTAATCAGCAATTGGCTAAACTGCTTCATAGACCCGCCTCTTTTGGGCCAAAACGATTAGGCCCCCCTAGCTGCGCGTTCTCAGAGTGTCGTGCACACAGACAGAGAGCACGAGCAGACGAGCACACAGGCTGAGAGGACGAGCAGAGAGCACACAGACGGAGAGCACGAGCAGACGAGCACACAGGCTGAGAGGACGAGCAGACGAGCACACAGGCGGAGAGGACGAGCAGGAAAAGCATATATTTTGCGCAGATATCATATTTTACACACATTACTGGGTACATTCCATAGTTCAAAAACACAAATATTGACAATTTGTATAATTTATTATTATTATAATTTTTTTTTTTTTTTGTGGTTCATGGTGGGGCCAGGCCCCATGGCCCTCTATTGACCAGCCGCCACTGTCTAGATTGAAATGAGCTGTGACACACTGGTTTTCTGAGAGGAAAGTAAAGATCATTTCTTTCTCTCTCTCCACTTCTTCTGGCCTCCTCCTTCCTGTCTCTAACTGTAGATCAGAGTTGGTGTCTCCGTGGTGACTTGACAGTAAGTTCACATGTGAATCAACACTTTTACTTAAAACACTTAATACTGCAGGTTTTAAACACACTGTAGTGAAGTTGTAGTTAGTGAAACTGTGAGACTTCTAAACAGCTATACCATCATCATATACATATCATTTCATGATATTTCACATAAATCTGTGCACTATTACCTGTTATACTGTCATGATGTGTTTACATTATGATCATGTGAGCAGACACTTCACTGAACTTTTAGCTTTGGCAAGGCAAGGCAAGGCAAGTTTATTTGTATAGCACATTTCAACAACAAGGTAATTCAAAGTGCTTTACATAAAACCATTAAAAGCATCAAAACACAAGGCAAAAGAAAAGGAGATTTCAAAAACAATTAAAAAACAGTGTAAGAAATAAAATGCAGTCGTAAAATGCAGAAATGCAGGAAATTGATTAATATATTAATTGAACGTGGTTCAATTAAAGGCAGCAGATCGGAGACGCCGAGAACCACCGACCAAGCGTCGGTATTTGACGAGTTGGGAATGACAACGGTTTTCATCAACACCTCACTTCTGCTTTTATGGCTGAATGGGAGCAAGCCACAAAAGACACAACTAAAGACTGCAGTTTGACATTCACGAGTGGCCTCGGGTCACCTGACTCCTAGAAACTCTGTTTATATTTATTTCATTTTGTGTTGTTAAACATAGGCAAGGCACGGCACGTTTATTTGTATGTTACATTTCAACAACAAGGTAATTCAAAGTGCTTCACATAAAACCATTAAAAGCATCAAAACATAAGGCAAAAGCAAAGGAGCTTTAAAAACATTTAAGAACATTCATTGAAACATTAAAAACAGTCATTAAAACATTAAAAAACAGTGTAAGAAATAAAATACAGTAGTAAAATGCAGAAATGCAGGAAATTGATTAATATATTAATTGAACGTGGTTCAATTAAAGGCAGCAGCAAACAGAAAGGTCTTCAGTCTTGATTTAAATGAGCTGAGGGTCTCAGCAGACCTGCAGCTTTCTGGGACTTTGTTCCAGATATGTGGAGCAGAAAAACTGAACGCTGCTTCTCCATGTTTAGTTCTGACTCTGGGAACAGAAAGTAGACCGGTCCCAGACGACCTGAGGGGTCGGGATGGTTCATAAGGTAGTAGCAGATCGGAGATGTATTTTGGTCCCAAACCATTCAGTGCTTTGTAAACCAACAGCAGGATTTTAAAGTCAATTCTTTGTTGGACAGGAAGCCAGTGCAAAGACCTCAGAACTGGAGTGATACGGTCCACCCTCCTGGTCTTAGTGAGGACTCGAGCTGCAGCGTTCTGAATCAGCTGCAGCTTTCTGACGGATTTTTTACAGAGACCTGTAAACACACCGTTACAGTAGTCCAGTCTGCTGAAGATAAATGCGTGGACAAGTTTTTCCAAATCCTGTTGAGACATAAGTCCTCTAATCCTTGATATATTCTTCAGGTGATAGTAGGCTGATTTTGTAATTGTCTTGATATGGCTGTTCAGGTTGAGGTCTGAATCCACAACTACACCTAGATTTCTGGCTTGGTTTGTGGGTTTTAACATCAGTGACTGAAGCTGAGCGGTGATTTTCAATTGTTCGTCCTTGCTACCAAAAACAATTACTTCTGTTTTATCTTTGTTTAATTGAAGAAAATTCTGGCACATCCAGTTGTTGATTTGTTCAATGCAGTTACCCAGCCCTTGTATGGGATTATAGTCCCCTGGTGACATAGTTATGTAGATTTGTGTCGGCTGCATAATTATGATAACACACTTTGTTGTTTTCCATAATCTGAGCTAGTGGAAGCATGTAGATGTTGAACAGAGGAGGCCCCAGTATTGAACCTTGGGGAACACCACATGTCATTTTAGTCAGCTCTGATGTGTAATCAGCTACAGACACAAAGTATTCTCGGCCCTTCAAGTAGGATTCAAACCAGTTAAGTGCTGTGCCAGAGAGTCCCACCCAAATTTTTAGTCTTTCTAGGAGTATGGCATGGTCGACCGTGTCGAATGCAGCACTGAGATCTAGTAACACTAAGACTGAACTTCTGCCATTGTCTATGTTTAAGTGGATGTCGTTGAAAACCTTAACAAGAGCAGTTTCAGTGCTGTGGTGCTGTCGAAAGCCTGACTGGAAAACATCAAAGCAGTTATTTACGGCCAAGAAGTCGGTCAGCTGTTGGAAAACCGCTTTTTCAATTATTTTACTTAAAAATGGGAGGTTTGATATTGGCCTATAATTTTTCATCGTTGCGGAGTCTAAACTAGCTTTCTTTAGGAGTGGTTTAATAACTGCAGTTTTTCGGGCTTGTGGGAAGACACCTGAGAGAAGGGATGTGTTTACAATTTGTAAAAGATCAGTGGTCATGCAGTTTGAAATATTTTTGAAAAAGTGTGTTGGTAGAATATCCAAGCAGCAGGAGGATGACTTCAGATGTTGTATAATGTCTTCTAGGCTTCTACGGTCGATTGAATGAAATTGTGTCATGATATTTGAATGGATGTTAGATCGGGACAACACATATCCTGTGGTTGATGTGGAGGCACTGACTGCTTGTCTAATTTTCTGAATTTTGTCAGTAAAAAAGGAGGCAAATTGATTGCATGCCCAGGTGGATTGGAGTTCAGCAGCTACCGACACTGGAGGGTTTGTTAGCCTGTCGACGGTAGCAAATAAGGCGCGTGTATTGTTCTTGTTTTTGGTTATGATGTCAGAGAAGAATGACTGCCTTGCATTTCTAAGTTCCAAATTATAATTGCGAAGTCTCTCTTTATAGATGTCACAGTGAACCTGGAGATTAGTTTTTCGCCACCTGCGCTCAGCTTTCCGACACTCTCGTTTCTCTATTTTGACCAGCGTAGCATTTCTCCAAGGAGATCTTTGCTTACCCGAGACAACCTTCACTTTAGTGGGTGCAATGGCATCAATAATATTTTTAACTTTAAAATTGAAGCCATCTACAAGCTCATTGACTGAGAGGCAAGAGAGGGCTGGTGTGGAGGAGAACTTCTGAATAAATAGTTCACTGGTGTTTTCAGAGATGTAACGCTTTGTCACAACCTTGGTTTGGACATTTGTGTGCAAGGAGATTGCACTCTCAAAGAAAACACAGAAATGATCAGAGAGTGCAACATCAGTCACAGCAACCTTGGAAATGTTTACACCTTTGGTGATGATTAGGTCCAGAGTGTGCCCCCTGTTGTGGGTGGGTCCTGTCACATGCTGAGTCAGATCATAGTTATCAAGGACACCACATAGTTCTATAGACTCTCTGTCCTGGGGATTATCAACATGGATATTAAAGTCACCAACAATAACAACACAGTCAAAATCAATACAGATTACAGACAGCAGTTCAGTAAACTCATCAAAGAAGGTTGCACAGTATTTAGGCGGTCTGTAAATGTTTAGGAATAAAGCTTGAGTGGAATTCAGAGCCACATATTCAAAAGAACTAAAATGACCAAAGGGCATCTGCTTGCATTGAAGAGAATAATTAAATAAAACAGCAACTCCACCTCCTTTCTTATGCGCTCTTGTTTCACTCATGAAACTGAAGTTGTGAGGTGTTGATTCAATAAGAACAGCTGCACTGTTATCTTGATTTAACCAAGTTTCAGTTAAAAACAAAATGTCCAGTTTGTGCCTAACAATAAAATCATTGATTAAAAATGTTTTTCCTGACAGAGACCTGACATTTAATAAAGCTAAGTTTAATGTGGTTAAAGCTTTCTTTGCCCAATTTATTTGGACAGGCTGACGAGGAATGTATGCTAAGTTTGATAAGTTTGCAGGTTTACTATTGTTTCTTCGCAGCCTCACCTTTCTTTTTCTATAAACTTGCAAGACAGGAATTGAAACGGCTAGCTGCATACAGGGCCCCGACTTTTCCTGGAGAGAGTCATTGGTATCATTAGCCTTGTAGCCTGGACCCAGAAGATATCAATTATTTCCTCCATCAGGTAGGGGAGACAGAGGACGGTTGTAGAGCCGTCGGGGAGTGTGAAGAGGTGTGTGTTTGGTTCCAGCAATGACCAGCTTTTTCATGTTGTCAGTGAACTCCAGGTGGGGGGAGGATGGGGAGAGTGTGAGAGAGGAAAGGGACCTGGATGGAGTTTGGGGGGTCGAAGTAGGTGCTGGGGAGGGAGGTAAAGACGCCGCGTCTAGGAAGAGTGGGGAAAGTGGGAGATCGGAGGCGAAGGCGGTCCCTGATGATGAGGTTGGAGACTCCTCCTTTTGGCTGTCGTTAGGCGGGGGCATCCTTCCCGTAAGGTCTCCATGGCGATGCTGTGTGGTTATCTCTTGTTTAGACTCCTCTTGTATCTTGTCCTTGGCAGTAGGGACAGACGAGTGATGCAGGGAGAAAAACAGGTTAGAGGTAAACAGTTTTACCCCTGACTTGTTCAGGCAAACTCCATGCGCTGCAAAAAGATGTCTGCGCTCCCAGAAAAGGTAGAAATTGTTGATAAAATGTACCGAATGGTCAGCACATGCAGTTGACAGCCATCTGTTCAGTGCAAACAGCCTGCTGAATCCTTCATCTCCTCCTCTGACTGGTGGAAGAGGGCCACTGATAAACACCTCAGCCTTGACAGAGCTGACTGTGTTTAACAGATCAATAAAGTCTCGCTTCAGAACTTCAGACTGTTGTTTCACAATATCACAGCTTCCTGTATGCACGATGATGTTTTTCGCTGTGGGATAGTCAGCCACGATGTCCAGGAATTTGTCTCTCATGTCAGAGACCATATCTTTCGGAAAGCAGAGTATTTTGGTGTTCTTGCTGCACAGTTTTCTGACATCTTTTACAGCATAGTCACCAACAATCAGAGTCTCAGGCCCAGTCACTAGCTTTGCCTGCGGCCTTTTCTCACAGCTTAGGGTAGAAGTTACTTAGTTTGTTATTCAGACTGCTGTCTAATGTGTGTCTTTATTGTGTCTTACAGGTGTCCTGCTGTCTCCCCTCTCCTCTATCATATTGGCTCTCTGTCTCTCCTATACCTTCTATCAACTCTGTCTAAGCATTGGTTCCTCTAGCTTTCCTGTCAATCTACCGCTCTGTCTTTGATATTGGAATTCATTCTTTGTATCCCACTCTAGCTGTTACCGAACTTTCCAAACCTACCGAACCTTCTGAAAAACTTCTGAACAAATTACTGGAAACTGATTTCTGAAATCCTATATTCTGAAGTAAATTACATGGTTATCACAACCTGTCTGTTGAACGAAAACCTGAGAGTCTCTCATCTCGCCCACTCTCTGTCTCTCCACTGATCCTCTGATCCACTCACTTGCTTTGGGTTACTGGTACCTGATCTATCTTTTAAGAAATCTGAGAGATTCTCCTCTCTCACGCTCACCTCTTTCAATCTTCTATCTACATCATATACATCTATAGATTACTATTACTGTTTGTACAAATAGTACAAAACATTTGAAATATACTATGAGAGATTTTTTCAACAAAATTGAACATATAATTGAAAAATACATGCACATAATTTTGTTGTGATTGAAAAAGTTACACTTCTATCACAAACATTTGGTAAAATAAATTATAATTTAGAATTAAATCTGGTCAATTTCCAAATATATAATTTCTTGTAAAAGTTCATGATTAAGTTAACATAATTAAAGGAAACTGCATTCTGGTTAATATACATAAAAAACTAGTGAAAATCCACATTAGAGAATAAGTCTAGTTGTTCCTGATCTTTGTTGCTGTGGAGTTCTGTTGGTTTGTACCCAGAGGTTTGTTTTGGTAACAGATATTTCACATTGTTGTTTACTTGACTAGTCTACATACGAGTAAAAGTAATACCACTACATACATTGTATTCATTATTATTTAATTTATTTAGATTATTTTCCATATAAATTATAAATATAATTGTTTGAATCATTCAGTGTTTTGTTGTTGTTTAACCTGTTCCTACTGAAATAAAATCCAGACATCTATGAGGAACTGCATTCATTTGGAGCGGCTGTTTCCTGTCTGCAGACCAACGTTCTTCAGAAGCATTCATTGTTGGAATGCTGTTAAGCGGTTTGTGTTTATCTAACATTATGATTCTGTCTCCTCTCCCCTTCTCCCCTTCTCCCCCACACCCCACACCCCATTTCAAAATAAAAGCCCCAGAGAGTGAATTCTAACTGACCTGCTTGTGATGAAGCCTGTCATTTAATAACCTCTGTTTATGTGTGTCAAACATTATGATTATGTCTCCTCTCCCCCTCCCTCCCCCACCCAGCCCCACCCTTTCAAAATAAAAGCCCCATGGATTAACTGTATTTAAACAAGCTCAAAATTAGGCTTTTTTGTTAAAAAAATGAATGCTCTAACTACTACTGCTGCTGCTAATATAGTATTACTACTACTGCTACTACTACTTCTACTATAACTTTTGCTGTTGCTACTATTACTACTACTGCTACTGCTATTACTGTTACCATCAATATTATTACTACCACTACTGCTATTACTACCACTCCTACTATTACTTATACGACAACTGCTACTACTACTGCTATTCATGCTACTAAAAGTAGTAATACTACTGCAGCTATTAGTACGACTGCTACTAGTACTACTACTACTGCTACATCTTCTACTGCCATTACTATTACTACTACTACTACTACTACTGTGATATTAAATACTACGACCAATACTACAGCTATTACTATGACTACTGATACTACGTCTTCTACTACTTCTTCTAATTACTAATACTTCTACTACTAATAATACTTCTACTACAACTACAAATATCACTAATACTACTACTAGTAGTTATTCTAATGCTACTAATACTTCTACTAATAATACTTCTACTACAACTTATACTACTACAAATATCACCACTGATGAATTTTTTTAAGCCACAGAAACTGTTCAAATATCAAAATGTTCAGCTCTTTCAGGAGAGGTGTGATATGACTTTTCATATTTGTAATCTTTAAACTTTTTGAATTATTAAGCTTTTTGCAATTTGTTTTTGAATTGGATATCTAGTTTCAGCAATGTTTTCAGTTTTCAGCATTCCAACGCATTTTCAGCAGGAAATGCTTTTTCTAGTTAACATGTAAGATTCTGTTCATTCTTGCTTATAAATTATATTCTCTCTGAACATGTTTCTCTTTTTGGAGAACGTCATGTGAGATAACTTCTTCCATCAGCGCAATTCTCCTGCTCTTCTTTCTATTTCCTCGTCTCAGCCCCGTGTGTCATGTGTGTGTAAACCTCGCTCGAGTCGGGAAACTTGTCAGAATACTCATGTTTCATTGGCTGAGCTGCATCACATGATGTGATTTGCAATGCATTGGTCGGTGTGTTTCCTGCACCGCCAAACAAGTGCCGTGACGGCTGAATAAGAGGCGCCGGTTAAAGTTTAAAATCGCTGCCCAATATGTATAATTCCGAAATATCTATTGGTTTTTAGTTCCTGGGTCCAGATCCGGTGCGCCAGTTGGGAACCTCAGGGAGCCGCAACAGAGAGGCTGAAGAGCCGCATGCGGCTCCGGAGCCGCAGGTTGCCGACCCCTGTCCTAGATAGTCTTTGTCTCTGTACAGCATGAAACCTGACCAATGCTGACATGAAGACCTCTCCCCATGTTTCTATGGTAGATGGTTGGATGGCCAAGGAGACTTGTTTTGTCTGGTTCTACTCCTTCTACTCTCTTTACTGGCTGATTACAGCCATGCGTAGCCTATAGCACCAACTTCTGACCTGACGTTTTCTGCACACGCTTAACAAGTATCTCTGTGTTTACATACCGTCCATTTACACTGGTGTGCAACAATAATCCAACACTAGAATGGCTGCCATAAGCCACACATGAAGCGTGAAGCAGTTCTAACAAATGCAAACTTTTTCATGTTTTATGCACATTTATTGCAGGATAATCTGTGGTACATTCAAAGCTCCATCAACAGCCTGTTACAGACCTGTTACATGTCAGAGACAGAATGTAGCTGATAGAAATAACACCAACAGATCATTGTTGGAATGCTGTTAAGCATTCCAACTATTGTTATCCTGTTTCTTTATTCCACTATTTCTTCCGTCCCCCCCATTTTTCGATGCAACTTTTCTTCTTCTTCATTTTTTAAGCTACAGAAACCGTTCAACTATCAAAATGTTCAGCTCCTTCAGTTCATCTCTGCTATGACTTTTTCTATTTCTAACCTTTAAACTTTTTGAATTATTAAGCTTTTAGCAACTTTATTTTTGAATGGGATGTCTATGGAGAATATTTTCAAATCCTCTTAAACTTCTTCAACTTTCAAATCCTTCAACTTCCTCATACTTTCAGCTAAAGACACCATTTCAACTTTCAAATGTTGAGAAAACCCTGAACTATTGCCGCATAATTCAGCTTTCCGATATCTTTTAAACTTTTTGAACTGCAGCAATTTAACTTTTATGATTTTTCAGCCCTTTTCTGACTTTATAATGGGTGTGTATTGCACAGCTTAGAGTGCGTGATGTCACCGCTAGAGTGAAGAGCAGCTTGAGATTCTTGTGAAAAAAACATTTGTGTTTTGCCACTGTGTCCACAATCTTCACTCTTCATGCATAATTTCTGGATGTAAAAGTAGCTAATATTGTCCTTGTCGTAGAAAAATTACTGTGGATTCCACAGATTTCCACATTTGACACAGAAGCCGTTAATTGAGAGGAAAACCAACTTTCTGCTCCATAGAGACCAATGTTAAATTTTGCTTCAAAAACATCTTCCACAGAACACGGTACCCCATTTCTAGATTGCCAGTTAAGCCACATTTTTTACACTACAGACACAATTTTTACAGGATCTGTTCTTCAACTCATCCTTCCTCTCATTTATTAATATCGGAGCAATAGGAGCTACGGTTATGGGAGTTTTGAGGATTTATTTGAGAGGTGTTTCCCTGTTTTATCTCCATGAAAAAGCTGCAAGGACACAGGTGTTTCTGATTACGCTAATTAGGGATGTTGATCAACACACAGACACACATGCACTCCTCTCTCTCTCTCTCTCTCTCTCTCTCATAGTCATTCAGGTCTTGGAGACTTTTAGAGGACACCCCCACCCCATTTTAAAATAAAAGCCGCACACACATGATTTGTTGCAGCTGTTACATGTTGCAGCTCAGCCAATCAAATATGGGTATTCTGATAAGTTTCCTGATTCGAGTGACATTTACACACACCGCGACACAAGAGGGAGAGGCGAGGAAAGACATGGCAGAGCAGGACAATAGTCATGTAAGCCGTAAAAGATAAAACATAGTACAATCTCCAAATGAGAAAGTTTGCCAGAGATATCAGTCTCTCGCTCTCTCTCCAATTCTTTCTTCTCTCTCTCTCTCCCTGTCTGTGTCTCTCTCTCTCACTGTCTGTGTCTCTCTCTCTCACTGTCTGTGTCTCTCTCTCTCTCACTAATTGTTTCCTCTCTCTTGCTCGCTCCCTCTCTCTCATAGTCATTCAGGTCTTAGAGACTTTTAGAGGAACCCCGCCCCACACACACACACCCCATTTCAAAATAAAAGCCCAAAAGAGTGAATTCTAACTGAAATGCTTGTGATGAAGCCAGGCATTTAATAACCTCTGTATATGTGTGTCAAACTTTATGATTATGTCTCCTCTCCCCCCCCACCCAGCCCCACCCTTTCAAAATAAAAGCCCCATGGATTAACTGTATTTAAACAAGCTCAAAATTCGGCTTTTTTGTTAAAAGAATGAATGCTCTTACTAATACTGCGACAACTACTACTGCTGCTGCTAATATAGTATTACTACTACTACTATAACTTTTGCTGTTGCTACTCTTACTACTACTGCTATTACTACCACTACCACTACTATTATTACTTGTACCACAACTACTAATACTGCTATTCCTGCTACTGCCAGTACTAATAGTACGACTGCTACTAGTACTACTACTACTGCTACTTCAAAAACTGACTTTACTATTACTACTACTACTACTACTTATTCTACTACTACTACTGTTATATTAAATACTACGACCACTACTACAGCTATTACTACGACTACTGATACTACTATCAGTAGCGTTCAGCAGCGTTCAGTTTTTCTGCTCCACATATCTGGAACAAAGTCCCAGAAAGCTGCAGGTCTGCTGAGACCCTCAGCTCATTTAAATCAAGATTGAAGACTTTTCTGTTTGCTGGTGCCTTTAATTGAACCACATTCAATTAATATATTAATCAATTTCCTGCATTTCTGCATTTTACTACTGTATTTTATTTTATTTTTTTTAAATGTTTTAATGCAATGAATGTTCTTAATTGTTTTTAAATCTCCTTTTCTTTTGATGTTTTGATGCTTTTAATGGTTTTATGTGAAGCACTTTGAATTACCTTGTTGTTGAAATGTGCTATACAAATAAACTTGCCTTGCCTTGCCTTACTACTTCTACTACTTCTAATTACTAATACTTCGACTCCAACTTCTACTACTACTGCTACTACAAATATCACTACTGCTACAACTAGTACTTATTCAAATGCTACTAATACTTATACTGCTAATAATACTACTACTACAACAAATATCACTACCGCTGGAATTCTTTTAAGCTACAGAAACCGTTCGAATATCAAAATGTTCAGCTCTTTCAGGAGAGGGGTGATATAACTTCATATTTGTAATCTTTCAACTTTTTGAATTATTCAGCTTTTTGCAATTTTTTTTTAATTGGATATCTATTTGCAGCAATGTTTTTGAGATTCATTTCAGATTTCAGCATTCCAACACATTTTCAGCAGGAAATGCATTTTCTAGTTATATTTAGTTTTTGACTGAAGAGCAGATGCATGGGAAAAATAAAAACCGCTAAACATGTTTAACGAGAGGTCTGTCCTAGTCTAGCTTCGACTGTCCATTATAGGACTCATAGTAATTGTGATGGGAGAAATATCTGAAATTGAAAAAGTTGCAATGTTTTTCTGTTGTCTTCAGGATTCAGATTAGAAACACGTCTAATCATTTTTATTTCATGAATAAGCATAACTAACGTCAATCTGTTTCCACAGTTTTCCCCTGGAGTGATGAAAATGAGCCAAAGCATAAGTTTCTTCAACCAGCATTCTCTCTAATGGCCATCTAGTGTCAAGTCTTCTTCAGTACAGCATGATGTTCATTTAGTGAACTATGGTCCATGTAGAGTCAAACAGACCTTTAAATAGTGGTGTCTGCTCTGGGAGTTGTCCGTGTTTTCATCTTTGAACTTCAACTCTTTCACATTACGTTTTCATGTCAAGAAAGTATATTGGAACCTTTTTGGTTATCTAACATGTGTTATTCAGTATTCAGCTCTACTAAGCATGGGACCGGCTGAAATGACAAACTCAAGGCTTCCAAACAGCTGTTCACAAACTAGTGGGCGACATCACTGTGACTACGTCCACTTAGAGTGTCTGGGACTGCAGTACTCCACCATGTCCACGTCCTCTCCCAGAACTCTCAGCGGTTGTGGAGCCTTCGTCTTCCTCCTGAAGTCGACCACCATCTCTCTGGTCTTGGTCACGTTCAGATGCAGGTGATTTCTACCGGCCCACTCTACAAAGTCCTCCACTACTGCCCTGTACTCCTCCTCCCGTCCGTCCCTTACACACCCGACCACTGCAGAGTCATCAGAGAAGTTCTGCAGATGGCATGACACAGAGTTGTACTGGAAGTCAGTGGTGTACAAGGTGAACAGGAAGGGAGACACAACAGTTCCCTGTGGGGTTCCAATATCACTGACCACCACATCAGACAGCACACGGCCCAGTCGGACAAACTTAAGTTAAGTTTTAAGTCTATTGTCATATATATTTACACATATACGAAATTTGTCCTCTGCATTTAACCCATCCCTAGCTTATTGGGAGCAGTGGGCAGCTGAGAAACGCCCAGGGAGCAGTGTCTTGCTCAGGGACACTTCGGCACAGGACACGTAGCAGCCAAGGATCGAACCACCGACCTTGCGGTTGCCGGACGACCCTCTCTACCCAGTGAGCCACGGCCGCCACAACTGTGGTCTGCCTGTGAGGTAGTCAGTGATCCAGGAGACGGTGGACGCGTTCACCCCCACCACCCGCAGCTTCTCACTCAGCAGCACTGGTTGGATGGTGTTGAATGCACTGGAGAAATCAAAGAAAGTGATTCTCACAGAGCCACCGGTTCATCCAGGTGAGACTGAGCTCGTTGCAGCAGGTAGATGATGGCATCGTCCACCCCCACACGAGGCTGGTATGCAAATTGCAGAGGGTCCAGAGAGGATTTCACCTGCGGTCGGAGGTGGGCCAAGACCAGCCTCTCCAGCACCTTCATCACATGTGATGTGAGGGCAACTGGTCGGTAGTCATTGAGGCCAGATGGTGTCGTCTTCTTTGGTACGGGAACCAGGCACGACGTCTTCCACAGCACCGGGACTTCCTCCTGCTTCAGGCTCAGGTTGAAGAGGTGTTGCAGGACATCAGACAGCTGGACGGCGCAGGTCTTCAGGACCCTGGGGCTGATGCCATCAGGTCCTTCAGCTTTGCCTTGGTGGAGTCTCTCCAGCTGTCTCCTAACCTGGCCAGTCGTCACAGAGAGGGGGGGGGGCTCTGTGTCCATGCAGCTCACCAGGGGGGACAGAGGGGGAGGTGTTTGGGAGGTGTGGTGTGTGGAGGAGACAGATGAGGGCTGTGAGCTAAACCTATTGAAGAAAGAGTTTAGCTCGTTGGCCTCTCCAGGGAGCCCCTGGTTGTCTGCCTCCAACCTCGAAGCCAGTAATCTGCTTCATCCCCGTCCATGCCTCCCTCACATTGTTCTGCTGGAGTTTGGCCAAGACTGCGCTTGGAGAGCTGAAATGCTGCAGTTTTGGAAGATGGATGACATTAAACGTTCATATGAAAGTCTCTTGCAGCCCTCGGCAACAGCCTGCAGGGCTCACTAATTTAAAAAACGCTCCTTGATGAGATGGGGAATATTACAGATATAAGGTGTGTTAGGAAGTATGACACAGTTCTCCAGAACAACACTGACTATTATCCATCCGCCACAGATGGATGGATAGATAGAGAGCTGGATGTGAACATGTAGACCGTGGAACGACAGATGTTTGACACCTTTTAGGATGGATATTGTACTTCTAAAGATATGTAGTTCTCGCTCTTTACACATTTACCTAAACCTATATATGTGCGTGTAACGGCTGTTTAGTTCTTGGTTTTGCAAGACTGTTACGGACGTAGAAAGAATAAAATGGCTCAAGCTTTCTCTCAAGGCTAATAAATAGCCACCAATAGTATATTTTGGAGCTTCAAGACAGGGCTCCAAATACTTTTTTATATACTTTTTCTTCTTAGCAATTCCGCAACAGCCATGAGGAGCTGACTTTCTCTGTATTGGAACTACTTCAAATTATATATGGTCATAGTCAGGGACATTTTCAGCAGAAAGCCATTGTGCTTCTCAGCAAACCTATTATGGAAAATGTTTTGTCAAATAGGGACTTCTTTGACTCGTTCTTTGTCTTTTTTGGCCGCTCCATGTACCGGTACAGTGGCAGCACGAATAGAGGAGCATTTAAATCCAAGCGGCGGCTGGCTAGACCGGGTTTTCACAGACGACAGCTCTCTTTGCCGTAGTGTGAAACGGTGCTGCTGTTGCGCTGTGTTGCTCTGTCTTGTCTGGACGTGCGCTGTCAGTGTCCTCTTTTTTGCTGTGGTACGTTATCAGTTATGAATTCGTTTTTTACTGCCTGAGAAAAATGGATTTGTGTCGTGAGAGTGTGTGAAATATGTTAATTGTGTGAGTCTCACGGTCAGTGTGAGAGAGCAGGCCTGAACAGTTACGTGCATCGGTGCACGCAGAGAAATGTTTTATCAAATACGGAGTTCTTTGCTGATCATTGTTTTATTTTGTATTTGAAATGTCAGAAATCATTGCTGGATCTATGTTCTGGTACCATGTACTGGTGTGTCATTGAAGAGATACATGGTACCAGCTGTGGCTCATCGCTCCTCTAAAGCCGTATTCAGACCAATAATAGCACTATGTCACTGTGTAACCTTGGTTCTCTGAGTGAAGAGACCATCTCTCCAGTCTGTTACATAATGATCCCCTGCTGTCAGGAGTGGACACTTCTTTAACAGACACCAGCTTGGCCGTCACGCTCAACGGTTTCATCTGTAGAGCAGCCGTGCTGGCGTGGATCCCCGATCGCTGGTCACTCAGAGAACCAAGGTTGCAATGTAACCATTCATTGTCTTTCACATCAACATTATCGCTCCACTCTGTTACATTCTCCATCTTTAAGGACACCAGTTAGGAGACGGTGCTGCTCACAAATCCAATTTGTGAAAGTAACAAGTTGTCCAAGTCCAAGGTGTCCTGTACAGTCCTCAGAGAGTGCTACAGCTAATATGGTGCACAGCGCCAATCAGGTTTGTTGCTTCGCCTTTGCTTGGCTGTAAAACATGGCTACATCATTGTGTAACGCAAATGTATAGAGGAAGTAACAGCTCAGCATACCAACAGTGAAAAGTGCAACAGTCAGCTTGAAACTGCCCAAAACGTTGTTTTTTCAGACTTGTACTTACTTATTGAAGGTATCGATCATTTTTGGTGTGAATGCTGATGATGGATGATGATGAACAGGGAGTCCTTTTAACAACAGCAACCTGAAACTTTCATCTGCTGATTGCTAACTCGGGGGGGGGGGGGGGGAGGGGGAGCTCATGGATCCTCCAGACACCTTACGTAATTGTTCTTAAAAGTTTGTCAGCACCGATGAGCCGAACACTAATGAGCTCAGCCTTATAAATTAGGAGAAGTTGTGTGACCCACTCTCTGTAATGAAGTGAGTTAAAGGTGAACAAGAACTCCACAAAAACTGAAAACCTTAGGGCATAGAATGTGCTTGATACTTTTAATTCTAGTCCCTGTCCAGGACTTTGAGTTCCTTGACAAATGCCCCCAATGTTACTTTTCTGTGCCAGTAATTGAGGATATGGGTCTTCTTATGTCTGCTGACACGTAGATAAAGTAAATAAAATACAATACATGAATTACACGATCTATTCAGAAACTACACGCCCACCACCAAGCTCTTATTTTGCCTCATTGAAAACATTTTATCAGTTATTTTCTTCCATTTATTTCCAAATAAATGTTTTGTGCAGATTCATTTATGGTCATTTATTGAATCGACATACAATGAGATGAAATGTTGTGAATGTCAGAGGAGATGATACAGTATTATTTGACATATAGTGTACTTTATAAGAGAGTTTATAAAAGGGGTCTGTGCACTTCCACTGAAGAGAGAGTGAGTGCAGCCCCATGGACAGCATTTATCCCAGCGGGTCCTATTGTAAACCACTTCCTCTGTGATGGACCTTTACTACTGACTGCATTCAGATGTTGCTTACTGTTGCCTATTTGTAGTTATAATGATTATAATGGCGGATCTGGCCTTGGTTTCAGACTGACATAGACAAACAACCTTCTTATTTCTAATGACGGCTGAAATGACGATGGCTGGTAGATTTTCACTGCCAGCTAGCTGACAAATTCACTTTTACTCTGTGTACTGGTTGAAAACTCTCTGGCATTGGCTTAAACCTGCAGAAGGAGCCTTTCACACCTGTCGGTGGCTCAGTTGGTCCAGACCAAAGATGGAAAAAGATCCATTATTGCCTTTTAGTTCTGATCCGTTTAGTGTTGCGCTGACAAACAATCCAAGAACACAAAGTCATGTGGACAAACAGGTGCCTCACTGGTTGGACAGTTTTGGTGATGTCATCCTGCATTATCAGCTGTACGTGGACCCACATCACGGCCGGTCTGCGTTTTACTGTTGATCATCTCAGAAGATGATGAGGATCATTATGAGGCCTGAGACTGCAACTGGATCTCATTACCAGAAGATCTTGCATAAGTATATAAGCTTAATACTCAAGTTAATATTGTGACGGTGTGCACTCAGCAGATTGATTCACTGGTAGTTCAGCTTAACAAACAGAGATCACTTGAGGTGATCTTGAGACTGTGATCTTTTTTCTGTCAGGACAAACTCCTACAACAATTCAACCTAGTGCTTGTATCCATTATGTCCTGCCGATGTGAAAACCACTGCATCTGTCTAACTGTCTGTTTCTCTCTGAATCTAAACATCCACTGGCGAACCCGACTCTTGTCAGACCTGACCTCCAGAGGTCCAGCTCTTACGGTTTGGTTTGAAGATTCAGAGTCCCCTCGAGCAGGCTGGCCCATTATAGACATTCATTCCTGCCACAGATAAAAAAAGAGATTGTAATTACGTTTGCTGACTGTGAGAGAGAGAGAGAGAGAGAGAGCGAGAGAGAGAGAGACACTCTGTTTTGTAGTACTCTACTGCCCTCTACTGGACTGAACCAGAGTCTTTGCTTTATGACCCCTCTGTTGATTGTATATCATTCTGTTATTGTTTTTGTTTTCTATTTACTGTGTTTTTGTAAAGTGCTATATCAATAACTTTAGTATTATTATGACAAGAAAAAAATGTAACAGAAAAAAGTCTGATTTAATCAGTTTAATTAGCAAGGTGTTAATTAATACCATTAATACTATAATATGAGGACAGTGGGTTCATATACATTGTCCTGAAAGGTTTTGATGAATACACTTTTTTTTTTAAAGAAAAGAAGTTTGACCGATGTTACATGTTTGTGCTGTGGTTATTGCAAGGGTGAACCCAAACGGAGGACGCTGATACTGATGGAGTTAACAGGGTTACTTGTGGTTCCTATTCTTAAAAAGTAGGATGGGAACCAGAGCCTTCAGCTATCAAGCTCCTCTTCTGTGGAACCAGCTTCCAGTTTCAGTCCGGGGGGCAGACACACTCACCACATGTAAGAGTAGGCTTAAGACTTTGCTCTTTGATAACGTTTATAGTTAGGGCTGGCTCAGGTTTATAGTTAGGGCTGGTTCAGGTTCATAGTTAGGGCTGGCTCAGGTTTATAGTTAGGGCTGGTTCAGGTTTATAGTTAGGGCTGGCTCAGGTTTATAGTTAGGGCCGGCTCAGGTTTATAGTTAGGGCTGGCTCAGGTTTATAGTTAGTACTGGTTCAGGTTTATAGTTAGGGCCGGCTCAGGTTTATAGTTAGGGCCGGCTCAGGTTTATAGTTAGGGCTGGCTCAGGTTTATAGTTAGGGCTGACTCAGGTTTATAGTTAGTGCCGGCTCAGGTTTATAGTTAGGGCTGGCTCAGGTTTATAGTTAGTACTGGTTCAGGTTTATAGTTAGGGCCGGCTCAGGTTTATAGTTAGGGCTGGTTCAGGTTTATAGTTAGCGCTGACTCAGGTTTATAGTTAGGACTGGTTCAGGTTTATAGTTAGGGCTGGTTCAGGTTTATAGTTAGGGCTGGTTCAGGTTTATAGTTAGGGCCGGCTCAGGTTTATAGTTAGGGCTGGTTCAGGTTTATAGTTAGCGCTGACTCAGGTTTATAGTTAGGGCTGGTTCAGGTTTATAGTTAGGGCTGGTTCAGGTTTATAGTTAGGGCTGGTTCAGGTTTATAGTTAGGGCCGGCTCAGGTTTATAGTTAGGGCCGACTCAGGTTTATAGTTAGGACTGGTTCAGGTTTATAGTTAGGGCTGGTTCAGGTTTATAGTTAGGACTGGTTCAGGTTTATAGTTAGGGCTGGTTCAGGTTTATAGTTAGGGCTGGTTCAGGTTTATAGTTAGGGCTGACTCAGGTTTATAGTTAGGGCTGGTTCAGGTTTATAGTTAGGGCTGGTTCAGGTTTATAGTTAGGGCTGGTTCAGGTTTATAGTTAGGGCTGGTTCAGGTTTATAGTTCGGGCCGGCTCAGGTTTATAGTTAGGGCTGACTCAGGTTTATAGTTAGGACTGGTTCAGGTTTATAGTTAGGGCTGGTTCAGGTTTATAGTTAGCGCTGGTTCAGGTTTATAGTTAGGGCCGGCTCCGGTTTATAGTTAGGGCTGGTTCAGGTTTATAGTTAGGGCCGGCTCAGGTTTATAGTTAGGGCTGGTTCAGGTTTATAGTTAGGACTGGCTCAGGTTTATAGTTACGGCTGGCTCAGGTTTATAGTTAGTACTGGTTCAGGTTTATAGTTAGGGCTGACTCAGGTTTATAGGATCCTGATTCTATCTGGACCTGGTCTTACCTCCTGCCGTGATTCTGTCATATGCATTGAATGTGTTATAACTCTGTTATGTTGTTCATTCTGTAGACATGACATCATTGCATTTCTGTCCATCCTGGGAGAGGGATCCCTCCTCTTTGTCTCTCCCACAGGTCTCTCCCTCTTTTCTGCCCTTTAAAGGGTTTTTGGGGGAGTTCTTCCTGTTCCGATGTGAGGGTCTCGGGACAAGAGGATGTCCCATGTGTACAGATTGTAAAGCATTCTGAGGCAAACTTGTAATTTGTGATTTTAGGCTATACAAAAACAAATTGTATTGTGTTGAATAGAGGTTGGAGAAGTGTTAAGAAGGTTGGCTGTGAGGCCAGGATGGACGAGGGGGAGTGATGCACAGGCTGAGGTCGTACATGGAAACGGACCAGAATTAGTGCTGGTCTGAGCGTGGTAGGTGAGATAATGATCTTATTGATGAGCAGGCGTGCTGATGAGAAGCAGCCGCTGATTAGCTGATTGCAGACAGGTGTGTATGATGAGCAGAGCCGGGAGGACCAGGTCAACACACACACACCGACACAGACAGGGAAGAACCTCGAGGAAATAAGCTGGAGCACAGCTGACCGAGACTGTTTAGTCTTCTCATTCATTTCTGATCCACCTAAACGCTGGCTTTCTTGTGATGAGACCAGGACGCCAGATGTGGTGTTATTATAAAAAATGAACTGATTATTAATTAATTAATTAACATATCTGTGCGCTAACGGGACGGTGCCATGCTTCATTTCTGAACAAATTGCCCCTCTGACAAGTCGTTGGGGTCTGCGTTTAAGGCAAAAATGAGCCTTTATCCAAAGAGTGCTCATGGAAGAGATACCACATTTCATTTTCACTCCTGTCTTTGACAAAGTGTCTGCACGCTACCGTTAAGCCAATCCCATATCATGGACACACAGTACATTTCATGTCTCTATCAACCACAACGGAGTAATGTGTAGTTTCACATTTTGGCCTGTAGGAGGAAGTAAAGGGAGGAGTCTGAGCAAAAATACAATGTTGATAGAGAAGAAACTTCAAAAGAAGACCTATAGGGGCCCTTGCTGTCTGCAGACCTCCTCTGGTCATTTGTCTCTCACTAAAGCAATACTGAACTTTTTCAGAACTTGGTTATGGTAACTGCATTGAACAAATCAACAACTGGATGTGCCAGAATGTTCTTCAAAGATTAAACAGAAGTAATTGTTTTTGGTACCAAGGACGAACGATTGAAAATCACCGCTCAGCTTCAATCACTGATGTTAAAAACCACAAACAATCCAGAAATCTAGGTGTAGTTATGGATTCAGACCTCAACCTGAACAGCCTCATCAAGACAGGCAGCTGATTCAGAAGGCTGCAGCTCGAGTCCTCACTAAGACCAGGAGGGTGGATCACATCACTCCAGTTCTGAGGTCTGTGCACTGGCTTCCTGTCCAACAAAGACTTGACTTTAAAATCCTGCTGTTGGTTTACAAAGCACTGAATGGTTTAGGGCCAAAACACATCTCTGATCTGCTGCTACCTTATGAACCATCCCGACCCCTCAGGTCGTCTGGGACCGGTCTACTTCCTGTTCCCAGAGTCAGAACTAAACATGGAGAAGCAGCGTTCAGTTGTTCTGCTCCACATATCTGGAACAAAGTCCCAGAAAGCTGCAGGTCTGCTGAGACCCTCAGCTCCTTTAGATCAGGACTGAAGACTTTTCTGTTTGCTGCTGCCTTTAATTGAACCACATTCAATTAATATATTAATCAATTTCCTGCATTTCTGCATTTTACTACTGTATTTTATTTCTTACACTGTTTTTTAATGTTTTAATGAATGTTCTTAAATGTTTTTAAAGCTCCTTTGCTTTTGCCTTATGTTTTGATGCTTTTAATGGTTTTATGTGAAGCACTTTGAATTACCTTGTTGTTGAAATGTAACATACAAATAAACGTGCCGTGCCTTGCCTTGCCTATGTTTAACAACACAAAATGAAATAAATGTAAACAGAGTTTCTAGGAGTCAGGTGACCCGAGGCCACTCGTGAATGTCAAACTGCAGTCTTTAGTTGTGTCTTTTGTGGCTTGCTCCCATTCAGCCATAAAAGCAGAAGTGAGGTGTTGATGAAAACCGTTGTCATTCCCAACTCGTCAAATACCGACGCTTGGTCGGTGGTTCTCGGCGTCTGCAACGCACCGGGCTTTCAGCTGGCTCGCTCTCTGTGCAAGTAGAAAGACATCGACGGTCTCACCGACTGCATCACGGACTATATTAACTTCTGTGTTGAGAACACCGTACCCACCAGGACTGTACGGTGTTTCTCAAATGGCAAACCCTGGATCTCTCCGGAGATAAAGGCCCTCCTCAAGGAGAAGAAGAGGGTTTTTAGATCTGGCAACAAAGAGGAGCTGAGGACTGTGCAGAGGGAGCTGAGGATGAAGATCAGGGAGGGGAAAGATGTCCACAGGATGAAGATGGAGGACCAGCTGCAGCAGAATAACACCGTCGGGGTCTGGAAGGGCCTCAAGGTGACCACCCCTGTGAGTGGCGCCAGAAACATGTTGCGTGAAATTAAAAGATTCAGTAATATTGAGAAACTCAGTAGCAATACAGTCTGTGGTATCATTGATATGCAGATTAAAATCACCAACCAGAAGCACTTTGTCTAGCTTGATAATAGAGGTCAGAAAGTCTGTGAACTCTGATAAAAACTGACCTGCAGGACCTGGAGGTCGGTAAATTAAAAAACAGTAAAACGGCTTTAGCCGGCCCACTTTAGTCAGCTGTAGTTCAAAAGTAACATAGGATTCTCTGCTCCCCAAGTGGCAGGAAAACTGATTCTTCCAGACCACGGCGAGACCTCCACCGCGGCCTGTCAGACGCGGTGTCCCAACATAAGAACAGTCCATAGGGCAGAGTTCATTGAAATGGATGCATTCCATATTCCGTTGCCAGGTCTCGGTCAGAAATAAAAAAGCCAAATTATGACTTGTGAACAAGTCATTTAAAATGTGAGCCTTGTTTGTTACAGAGCGTGCATTAATCAGACACATTTTGATGGGGGAAGACACTGTGTCGTCATCAGCACAGGAAGCTTTGGGGGTATGTGCAATAGGACGGATCACTCGTGCAGCACCTCGAAACCGACCATAACTATGGCGTGAGCGCGAGTCTGTGATTCTCACGGGAATGTTCATGGGTCGTGGAGTGGAAGTTACGGTAGAGGCTGGGGAGAGAGTAGTAGGAGACCCTCCATGCCGCCAGGGGGAGCTAGTGTTGCTAGTAGGGGATGAATGCGGCTGATGAATGATCGTAGAGGAAGAGTGACAGCGGACAGGGGATCCAGGTGTAAACAGTCAATCATGTGAATGGGAGTGAACAGCATGCTGTAAATTAGCCGCTAGCAGGCGGCTACCCAACTTGTTAAAATGAATACCATCCTTCTTAAAAGCGGAAGAGCGGCCCCAAAACAGATTAAAATTGTCAATGAAGCTCACGTTGTTGGTCCTGCAGGCGGCCTGGAGCCAGGTGTGGAGGCTGAGGACTCTGCTGAGGACTCTGCTGAACCGCTGTGATCCACGGCCGAGTGTTGGACTTGGACCACTGATAAAAACAGACAGTCCACAGCTGTTTAAAAAGCTTAAAAGATTTGTAAAATCCATCTTGGTCAACTCAGACTGGTGGAGGGCTGTATCGTTAATTCCCACATGAACGATAATTCGCCGAATGGAAGACGGGAGGGTGCGCATCAGGCCAGGCAGTGTCAGCAGGATGTCTTGAGCCGTTGCTCCGGGGAAACAGTGTGTCTCCGCGTTGAAAAAACGGGTGTTCCTGATTATTCAATTCAATTCAATTCAATTTATTTTTGTATAGCCCAAAATCACAAATTACAAATTTGCCTCAGAGGGCTTTACAATATGTACACTTTTGACATCCTCTTGTCCCGGAACCCTCACATCAGAACAGGAAAAACTCCCCAAAAAAACCCTTTAACGGGGAGGAAAGAGGAAGAAACCTGTGGGAGAGCAATAGAGGAGGGATCCCTCTCCCAGGATGGACAGAAGTGCAATGATGTCATGTGTAGAACAGGATAGTGAATTACAACACATTCAATGTAATTACAGCACATTCAATGTATGACACAACCACGACAGGAGGCAACACCTGGTCCAGGTAAACCCGGATACACAGGAACCTGTGAGGCGAGAAAGCACAGAGACTCTGGTGAAGAAGCAGGTCAATAATGTGCATTAATGATATCGGTAATATGAAATAGTAATGTGAGTAATAATAAAAGTGATATTAGCAGTTGGAGTCAGCAGGGCCATGGTAGGAGGAAGGACCAGGGTCCAGATGAAACCATGCTCCATGGAAACCTGTGAGGAGAGGAAGCACAAGGACTCCGGGGAAGAGACAAAATCAGTACTGTGCATTAATGGTATCGGTAATAGGATTAATAATGTTAATAATGAAGATCGTAGTAGGTGTCAGCAGGGCCATGGCTGGTTGAAGAACCAGTGTCCAGATAAAACTGCGGTCATCCTGTGAGGCGAGAAAGCACAAATACTCCGGGGAAGAAGTAAAGTTAGTAATGAGCATTAATGGGACATCAATGCATACAGACGGAGGTGAAGAAGAGGAGGAGAGAGGTGCTCAGTGTAGGAAGTCCCCCTGTAGTTTTTGCCTATACCAGTTTGTCCATGGGCCGGTCCAAGCAAAGCCAGAGCCAGCCCTAACTATAAGCACTATCAAAGAGGAAAGTCTTAAGCCTGCTCTTAAATGTGGTGAGTGTGTCTGCCCCCCGGACTGAAACGGGAAGCTGGTTCCACAGAAGAGGAGCTTGATAACTGAAGGCTCTGGCTCCCATCCTACTTTTTAAGACTCTAGGAACCACAAGTAACCCTGAATCACTGGATCGCAGCTCTCTAGTAGGGCAGTATGGTACTATAAGCTCTTTAAGATATGATGGAGCCTGACCAATTCAGGCTTTGTAGGTAAGTAAAAGGATTTTAAATTCTATTCTAGATTTTACAGGGAGCCAGTGCAGAGAAGCTAATACAGGAGTAATATGATGTCTCCTCTTAGTTCTTGTTAGTACACGAGCTGCAGCATTCTGGATCAGCTGGAGAGATTTAAGAGACTTATTAGAGCAGCCTGAAAATAAGGAATTGCAATAATCTAGTCTAGAGGTAACAAATGCATGAACTAATTTCTCTGCATCGCTTTGAGATAGGATGTGCCTGATTTTTGAAATATTACGTAGGTGAAAAAAGGCAGTCCTAGAAATAAGTTTTATCTGAGAGTTGAAAGACAAATCCTGATCAAAGGTAACTCCAAGATTCTTGACGGTGCTGCTGGATGCCAGCGCAATGCCATCTAGAGAAACTATATCATTAGATAACTGATTTCGGAGGTGTTCTGGGCCTAGTAGAATAACTTCAGTTTTGTCTGAGTTTAACATCAGGAAGTTGCAGGTCATCCAGGTTTTTATGTCCTTAAGACACGCTTGCAGTTTAGCAAGCTGGTTGGTTTCGTCTGGTTTGATCGATATATATAATTGAGTATCATCTGCATAACAATGAAAGGTTATAGAGTGTTTTCTGATAATATTGCCTAAAGGAAGCATATATAAGGTGAACAAGATTGGTCCAAGCACAGAACCTTGTGGAACTCCATAACTGACGTTGGTCTTCATCGAGGCTTCATCATTTACATAAACAAACTGAGATCGATCCGATAAATAGGATCCAAACCAGTTCAGTGCGGTTCCTTTGATGCCAATATAATGTTCCAGTCTCTGCAACAGGATGTAGTGGTCTATAGTGTCGAACGCAGCACTAAGGTCTAACAGGACAAGAACAGAGACGAGTCCTTTGTCTGATGCGATTAGAAGGTCATTAGTTATTTTTACCAGAGCTGTCTCTGTGCTATGATGCTTTCTAAATCCTGACTGAAAATCCTCAAATAAACTATTGTTACACAGAAAGTCACACAACTGATTTGCAACTGCTTTCTCAAGGATCTTAGAGAGGAAGGGAAGGTTAGAGATCGGTCTATAGTTGGCCAACACCTCTGGATCCAGAGTGGGCTTCTTAAGAAGAGGTTTAATCACAGCTACTTTAAAGGACTGTGGTACATGACCTGTTACTAAAGACAGGTTGATGATATCTAATAAAGTTGTGCTAATTAATGGTAGCACTTCTTTAAGCAGCCTAGTCGGTATAGGGTCTAAGAGACAGGTGGAAGGTTTAGACGTAAAAATTGTTGAAGTCAGTTTGTCAAGGTCAATGGGAGTAAAGCCATCTAAACATATATCAGGGTTTACAGCTGTTTCTAAGGTTACTCTATTTGTGGAAAGATCGGTCGAGGGCAGGAGATTATTAATGTTCTCTCTAATAATTATAATTTTATCATTAAAGAAGTTCATGAAGTCATTGCTACTGAGGTCTATAGGGATACTCGGCACAACAGAGCTGTGACTCTCTGTCAGCCTGGCTACAGTGCTGAAGAGGAACCTGGGGTTGTTCTTATTTTTCTCTATTAACGATGAGTAATAGGCTGCTCTGGCATTATGGAGGGCCTTCTTATATGTCTTAAGACTGTCTCGCCAGAGTAACCGAGATTCTTCCAAGTTAGTGGAACGCCATGTTCTTTCAAGTTTTCGCGATGTTTGCTTTAATTTGCGGGTTTCAGGGTTATACCATGGAGCGGATCTCCTTTGTTTTACCAACTTCTTTTTTAAAGGAGCAATAGAGTCTAGTGTCCTTCTCAGTGAGCTTGTAGCACTGTCGACAAGATGATCAATCTGGGTAGGACTAAAGTTAGCACAGGAGTCCTCCGTCACATCGAAGCATGGTATTGAGTTAAATACAGACGGAATCACTTCTTTAAATTGAGCTACGGCACCATCAGATAGACATCTAGTGTAGTAACTCTTGCTTAACGGTGTACACTCCGTTAGTAAGAATTCAAAGGTTATTAGATAATGGTCCGATAGAAGAGGATTCTGTGGATAGACTATTACATCTTCCATGTTAATGCCATAAGTCAGAACCAGGTCGAGAGTGTGGTTAAAACAGTGAGTGGGTTTCTGTACATTCTGACAGAAACCAATCGAATCTAATAATGAAATAAATGCAGTACTGAGGCTATTGTTCTCGACATCCACATGAATATTAAAGTCACCTACAATAATTACTTTATCTGTTTTAAGGACTAGGTTTGATAAAAACTGAAAAAATTCTGATAAAAATTCCGAATACGGACCTGGGGCCCGGTACACTATAACAAATATAACTGGCTGTATTGTTTTCCAGGTTGGGTGTGAAAGACTAACAACCAAGCTTTCAAATGAGTTATAGTCCAGTTTAGGTTTAGGGTTTAATAATAGGCTAGAGTCAAAGATGGCTGCTACTCCACCTCCTCGGCCGGCGCCTCGAGGAATGTGAGTATTGATATGACTTGGAGGAGTTGATTCATTTAGGCTGACATATTCATCATTACTCAGCCAGGTTTCAGTAAGACAAAATAAATCAATATGATTATCTGATATTAGCTCATTTACTAGTAGAGCTTTAGATGACAAAGATCTGATATTTAAGAGTCCACATTTAATTATCCTATTTTGTTGTACTGTTGCGGTAGTTTTAACTTGGATTAAGTTATTTTGTTTAACTCCTCGATCGTTTATTTTTGATTTAATTAATTTAAGTGGCCGTGGGGCAGACACAGTCTCTATGTGGTTTTGCGTGAGTAACTGCTCTAATGGAAGCTCAGAGGAGTGTGTAAGACTGCAACTCTGCTTCCTGGTCTGATCTCTGGGTTGTCATGTACCAGGTCCATACAGAAACTGGGTCAGATTTGCAGAGATGAGATCTGCTCCATCCAAAGTAGGATGAATGCCGTCCCTCCTAAGCAAACTAGGTTTTCCCCAGAAAGTGTCCCAGTTATCTACGAAGCCCACATTGTTTGCTGGGCACCACCAAGACAGCCAGCGGTGAAACGATGACATGCGGCTAAACATTTCATCATTGGTCAGATTCGGGAGGGGGCCAGAGAAAACTACGGAGTCCGACATGGCTTTTGCGTATGTACACACAGATTCCACATTTACTTTAGTGATCTCAGAGAGCCGTAGCCGGCTGTCATTCCCGCCGACGTGAATAACAATCTTACTGTATTTACGGTTATCTTTAGCCAGTACTTTCAGGTAGGACTCAATGTCGCCTGCTCTGGCCCCGGGTATACATGTAACTGTAGCCTCTGGTGTAGCTAACTTCACGTTTCTCAGAATAGAGCTACCTATGACCAGAACTCTGCTGGGTGCAGAAGACCCGTTTGTATCGCGAGGTGGCTGCTGGCGAGTCGAGTGCTTCGCCCCAGGTTTAAGCCTCCCGGGAGCAGTCACCCGGCCCCCCGGCTGCTCGGGGGCTGCAGGGAGACGGTTAGCGGGAGCCACGTCTGTTTGGGCCGCATCGGCTACGCCCGCAGTCACCAGCGTCTTAGCTTCCATGGTGCGGAGCCGTACTTCTATCTCGCTAAGCCTTGCATCTAACCGTTGAGTTAACGTTACCTCCGTCTGCGCCAACGAGTAGGGGTGATGGGTAGAGGAAGCCCGGGAGGGAGTATTCTCCGTCAGGACTGCAAAATGGTTGGAGGTGGTTAACGGAAACTCCCCAGTTGGTTTTTTCAGGACGCCGCGGCGTACCACCTCCGTCCAGGATGGTTTCGGAGTGGAGCTATGGGTCGGGTCTATAGCAGGTCCTCTCAGCTCGTGGTCGGAGGACCGACTACACTCCCCGTACGCAGGGCCGGGTAGCCAGGGAATAGTGTCCGCAGTATCCGAGACCAGTCGAGATTGCATAGAGATATGCTTTGCCTGGGCCGCTGCTACGGATACGAATCCGTCGATCAGCTGTTCCCTTTTCCGGACTTCAGATTCCAGGCGGTGAAAATCGTCCCTTAACTGTGAGTATGCGAGTTTGCAGTCTCCACACAGACCTGGCCAAGTGGCCATGTTGGAAGTTCCTGCTTCCGGTTTATCTGAAATGAGAGGGAAAAAGTGATAGCTCTGCTCAGAAGTTCTCACAAAAACAAACAAACAAATGTATGTAGGTAGGCGAGTGAAAGGCGTGGAGGTGTGTGTGATCCGATGGCCTCCACGCTGTCTCAGCTGCAGTTCACACCACACGACAGGCTGGTGATGTGCTGCTCTGTGCTCTGTCGCTGCTGCTCTGTGCTCTGTCGCTGCTGCTCTGTGCTCTGTCGCTGCTGCTCTGTGCTCTGTCGCTGCTGCTCTGTGCTCTGTCGCTGCTGCTCTGTGCTCTGTCGCTGCTGCTCTGTGCTCTGTCGCTGCTGCTCTGTGCTCTGTCGCTGCTGCTCTGTGCTCTGTCGTTGCTGCTCTGTGCTCTGTCGCTGCTGCTCTTGCTTATTGAGTCCCCGACTATCAGCGTCGTCGGGGCGAAGAGGGGACGAGGCGGCAACACTGCGCGTGCAATACGCGTGGATGGAGGCGAGGATTCAACCAGTGGTGGCGGAGCAGACGAGCAAGGACTGAGAGAACGGGCGACCGAAGCTCGCCGCGGTGCTGGTGTAAAGCACGGTATGGAGCGGCGTGTCCTGGGGCGAGAGGAGGGCTCAGGAATGACTGGCATAGGGATGTCGGTGGACCCGGGGCTGTGGGTCCCCCGAGGCGGCAGCTGGGATGATGTAGGAAGCTGGGAGTCCGTAGTCAGAGGAGGGAACTCACGCAGGGCAAGGGCGTTAAATCCATTCTTCAGCTGGACATCGAAGCCATGGGGTGTAGGAGATGAGCGTCTCCCTCTCCGGCTGCCGCGAGCACAGACCAGGGACCAGGGCTCGTGATGTGATGGAGTAGAGCTGACCAGGGCTTTAGGCTTAGCTCCGAGCCGTAGCCAGGAGGCCTCAGGAGCTGCGACCTGGAGGAGGTGCCGCGGCAGCAGGAGCAGGACTGGAAGCGATGGACTCATGCACGCGGTCGCTGGCTGTGTCAGTCTGTGATGGACCGAAAATGATGGTGTCCATGAGGTTCTCGGCATACTGGATCCTGTAGAGCAGGGGTGTCAAACTCATTTCCACTCTGGGCCACATCAGCATCACGGTCGCCCTCAAAGGGCCGGTTGTAACTGTAAGACTGTATAACTAACTTCTCCTTAACATATTGTTAAATAACTCTCTCTGCATTTGATTATTGTTTATTCAAGTGTAAAGATATTGTACATGCAGTTATATAAATGAAAAATGATATTTAAACACATTTCTGTTATTATAACATAAATTATTTTAATTGAGGGTTAAGAAACCCACATTACTCTATCAAAGATCAAACTATTAAAGAAAATAACAAAGACAAATATCAAACACAAGTTATTACATTAACTTTGTTCAAAGCTGTTTGTGTCACCTCTCTGCATCACTAATGTTCCTCCCTGTCGTCGTCCTGTGCATGGCAGCTACATCCAAGAGCTCATCACTGAGAGTCAGGTCTGATGAACATGGATAGATGCGCTGTATCCGTGTTGTCTGTGCTTTCATCAACAGATAATTAAAAATACAAGTACCTGCTCGTCTCTTAGCTAGCTGTGTTGTTAGATTGCTGCTAGTTCATGAACTCGGTCTGCGATGGTGTTTCTTCACAAACTGACATTTGTAAAAGTCTGTATCTGGTCGGAGCACTGCTCACATACCTTCAGCATGCACTGGGCTGTAGCTGTGTAAATATATTCTGCTGTGATTGCAGTCTGCCTTTTAATTCTTGGACAATTTGGTGTTTTTCTTGGAGGCTAAATTTAGCTCCGTGTTTGGTGTCAAAATGCCGACGTGAATTGTATTCCTTCATCACCGACACGCCTCATAACACAGAAGACAGACCCGTTGTTCTCCTTGAAGCACAAACATGTATTCTCTTTCCCATCTTTCATTACATTTTCTTCCCTCTGCATCAATTTTTCTCTTCGTGGACATTTTGGGATTATTTGTCGATCTTTTTCAACTCAATCAATTGTTGGAAAACCTCTTTTCGGGCTGTTTCCTCTCCTGTCCACCTGTTGTGATAGTTTTAATGTCGGTACACAGACAACATGCTATCTCATCATTTCAACTTTCTATCTCATAATTTCGACCTTGGGGATACTTTTATTTTCAAGTCTAACTTTTAATTATTTTTCCAAATTCGCGGGCCACATAAAATGACGTGGCGGGCCGGATTCGGCCCGCGGGCCTTGAGTTTGACACGTGCTGTAGAGCGTGGATATTCTTCCCTCCAACTCTGTGATTTTATCCACCAGGCGGGCGCAGCTGACACAGTCGGATGGAGAGGTGAGTGAAGCCATAGCAGATCAATGCAAAAACAGTTCTAGTTCTAAAAAAGTTCTAAAAAAATGAGTCAGATCGGGTGTCCTGCAGCACAGGGGCCCCACAGGGAACCGTTCTGGCTCCATTCCTCTTCTCCATTTACACCTCGGACTTCAAACACAACTCTGCAAACTGCCACCTGGAAAAGTTCTCTGACGACTCTGCAATCGTCGGCCTCATCTCCGCCGATGATGACAGAGAATACAGGGAACTAAACCAGGACTTTTTAGGATGGTGCCAGCGGAACCGCCTCCACATCAACTCCAGCAAGACCAAGGAGCTGGTGGTGGACTTCCGCCGGGGTAAACGCCCTCCTCCGACACCGGTGAGCATCCAGGGACTGGACATTGAGGTCGTGAAGTCGTATAAGTACCTGGGTGTTCACTTGAACAATAAACTGGACTGGACTGACCACGCTCACGCTCTTTATAAAAAAGGACAGAGCAGACTCTTTCTGCTGAGGAGACTGAGGTCTTTTGGGGTGCAGGGAGCACTCCTGAAGACCTTCTTCGACTCCGTGGTGGCATCAGCCATCTTCTATGGAGTGGTCTTCTGGAGCAGCAGCATCGCGGCAGCTGACAGGAGGAGACTGGACAAACTGGTGAGGAAGGCCAGCAGCGTGCTGGGATGTCCACTGGATACTGTGGAGGTGGTGGGAGACAGGAGGATGATGGCGAAGCTCTCATCCCTGATGAGCCACGCTTCCCACCCCATGCAGGACACTCTGGCAGCTCTGCACAGCTCCTTCAGTCACCGGCTGATTCACCCCCGGTGTCTGAGGGAGAGGTACCGCAAGTCCTTTCTCCCCGCTGCTGTCAGGCTGCACAACAAACTGCTCTCTCGGTAGACCACTAACACTTTGAACACTTCTGAACACTTTAATTCATTCACCTGGTGCAATATCTAATCCGTGCAATATCCAATACGTTTAAGTATTTATCTTATATTTTTATTCCATCTGTATATTCTGTATATACTGGTATATTTAATATTCTTCTTTACTGTCTTATTTTATTACTGTTTACTGTTTACTGTTTAGTTTATTATATTACTTGATTTTTATTTTTTATTTATTTACTTGTGAGCAATGCTGCTGTAATCCTGTAATTTCCCCACTGAGGGACTAATAAAGGATTATCTTATCTTATCTTATCTTATCTTATCTTAAAGGAGGTCAAACAAACATAACAAACATCGGACTTTAAGGACAGTTGTTCATGCCCTGTCAAACCAAATCAACTTGACTTCATTTGCCTTACTTTTTCAGAAGTTTATTTTGAAAAAACACTAACAAGCCAAAACTGACACGCTGCCCTGACACGTCAAAACTGAAGCTGCATCCTAGAGCGCTATAGTTTGTAGTGCTGGTACTTGAGAACGTGTGGGTTGACGGGGTCAGGGCTCTCTGCAGACCAGTCATGTTCTGCCACATCAACTGGAAGCAAAGCAACATGAAGCATTCAAATATCACTTACTTGGAAATGAGGAGCCTAGACCAAACCAGGAAACACAGATGCAGACCAGAATTACACCAAAGTGCATTCATTGGCAATCGTAATGTTGGTGTCATTATGTTGTCTCTTAACTGAAATGAATGGACCAGCTTCATTATCTCTTTCTAGGAAGTACACAAATACTTCTTGTTTTTTACAGGTTTTACGGTCAATTCAAACATTTTACTCAGATTTAACCTGCATCTATTGTCACTACCGGCTTACATATACAGTGTATTACATATTACTTCCTGTTAATTACTACATTGCTGCGCACCCTATTTGTCTATATTGCAGCTTACTCTTGTTATCGCTACTTTATTTTACACTATTCTATTAATCCATTGATCATAACTTATTTTACCAGGCTGTTCTGCTATAGCCGTCATAGCTAGGGAAATGAGTACGCTGTAACTCCTAGATAGCCCCAAAAAAAATCTGTTTGTACATTTTCTTACTTTCTCCTATGATATCATATCATATATACCCGTTGAATTAGGATACGTTGATTTTATATTATATATGTTATTGGTATTTGTTATAGATCCTCATCTGTACTTGTGCAGTTTTCTTTTGATACATGTTGGTCATTGATGGAGGAAGCCTGAGAACAAGGAATGCAATTTCCATCGGCGGCTTCACTGGAAGTTGTTGTGACATGTGACAAATAAAGAACATTGAACTTTGGATGCAAACACGTTTGTGTTGGCTGCAGTCAGGAGACACCACTCACCGCCGTTTACATTAAACAAGGTCCTCGTGTTGTGAGCACACCTCAGAACGAGGGGCAGCCTCAGCACAAGTCTCCCAGAGTCATTAATGGAACTAGCAGAAGTGTCTGCAACACCCAACCAATGGGCTGCAAGACACGCCTCATTCAAACTCCACAACAAGCAGCAAGCTATGTATTTCTGTAATTTATGTAATTAATTATATGATAATATATTCCCAAGTGTATTATATGGAGATGTAGACGTGTAGGTGGGTGTCGCCAATTGTGGGAGGGGGGTGGGGGGGGGGGGGGGGGGGGGGGGGGGGGCGGGATTTATTTTTTGCATTTATTCACAATTATTAGTAGGTGTATGTATATGTAGGTATGTGTGCCTATGCATAAATATTAGGGGTGTAACGATACGCGTATTCCTATTGAACCGTTCGGTACGAGGCTCACGGTTCGGTACGCATGACGAACCGAACAATACGTTTGAATAAAAAATTTAAAAAAATAAAAAAACTTTATTTAACCAGGTAGTCCCAGTGAGATGAAAAATCTCTTTTGCAAGATGTAAGTAACAATACAAGATGTAAGCAAGATGTAAGTAACTATACTACATAACATTAAGGAGCAGTTTTTGTTTTTTATGCTGATGTGTTGCTAAAAAGACACCCCAGAAGATGGGTCACTCAGGTATAGTTCCATCATTGTTCAAAGTCAAAGAATAACTTTATGATGTTAGTTGTAATGAATAAATATATTTTAAAATCAAGTACATTTCTCTGGCATTTATAGTTTTCTACTGTACCGAAACGTACCGAACCGTGGCTCCACTGTATCGTACCCAACCCAACCGTGAGTTTTGTGAACCATTACACCCCTAATATATATATATGAATATGTGTGTGTATATATGTATATATGTACAAATGTGTATTCATTGCAACTTATGGTTGATTTTTAATGCATATCTTGAAAATCAATACAAATTTGATCACAAAGAAAAACAAGCAGCAATCAATAAGGCAATTGGCTGAAAGTTGTTGTGTAAAACCCGTCTTTACCCGAACTTTAATTCAACGATCCCACTGCATCCTCTCCACTTGTTGAAGGCATTTACTAACGACCAGGAGTCCTTACAGGAGTCCTCACAATGCCCTTCCACCACACACAGCGTGTTGCCACCGCTCATGGTCTGACCTGTATCTTACCAGCACGCTTGGCTTCTCACATCATCTTTGCTGCAAATACAAACAGAAGAATGACCACAAGACACAAGCAATACAAGTGACAGTTGACATTGCTGCTCCTGGACCAGCCCAAGGGCTGGGCCGGGCTGGCCCTAAATACAGATAGCCATCTCTGAGGAGTCAATGGAAAAATATGGGACTGTACTTGTTGTATCCGCCATCAGGGCCTGGTGGTCCAGTGCTCCTCGTGCTTATTGGCTGAACAACAGCTATAAAGTAAATAATGTAAGAAAAGAATCCTTTTGAATTGTGTTCTTGGCATATTTTTCTTTCTGTAGTTCATCAACAGAGATTTCCTTCATGTTTACTTCACTGGCCATCTATGTTTCCACACTTTCAAAGGTTTTTTGGGTCATTATCACACGATATTATGGCTCAGTGGAGAGCAGGGTCGTCCTCCAATCAAAAGATTGGCGGTTCGTTAGTGACATGTCGATGTGTCCTTGGGCAGGACACTTATCTAGCTGTGCCTACGGTGTGTGGCTAACCATGGTAGCATGGTAGCCCTGTCATCAGTGTGTGAATGGGTGAATGATGACATGTAGTGTTAAAGCGCTTTGAGTGGTCGGAAGACTAGGAAAGAGAAATGCAGTCCAGTCCATTTTAAATTCTTAAAAGCAAATATTACAGAATGTCATACTTTTTATAACCTTGTCAAACAGTCATATAGGTTGACACCGGGTCAACGTGGAATGTTTTGGTTTCTCACTGGAGAAGCGCTCCGCTGCTGTTCCCAAGGTTTTTTATTTATTTCTACGTTTTTGTTCTCATCGACTCACTCACACATTTCTTCCAGTTGTGCGTGGTTGTTAACTGATATTGTGTAATACTTATATAAGAGAAAGGATGATGATGTGTGTGTGTGTGTGTGTGTGTGTGTGTGTGTGTGTGTGCTGTGGGCTGACTGTATAATGTGACAGGAGGGAGGGCTGCTCTGTCAGCTCGCATGAAGAAGCATAAACACTGGCAGCCTTGTGTTTCAGCAGCGTGTCAGTATCTATTTATCCAGTAGGATGGGGAGTGATGTGGGGGGTGGATGCTCCTCCACAAATAGCACTGACAACATGGATCTGTTGTGTGTAGTGGTTTGTGATCTTATCATAACTGTTTACATGCAGTTCTGGCTGGATGCTCTGTGCGGTTATTAGAGCGGCTCTGCGTTCACACTGCATTATGGGATATGTACTCTATGATGCTCTCTCCTCACTGGCTCCACATGTAAGTAAGGAAGCAAGGGTTTTTTTCAATGGCACTTTTCAAAACAAAAGTTGAAAAAAAACTTCACAATAAAAGTATTCAATGATGGTAACAAACATATGAACATCGAAATGGAATTTATTAAGCAAAAACAACAACAAAAATGCAAAAACTCAGTTGAGATAAACTGAATGTAGAATATAACTAGTGCATAAAAGCATGGATTCTTTCTCAGCACTTTCAATGAAGATAAAATTGATCTTAAATGTAAATAAAACATAATTGCGCAAGTGTCGTTACATGAACAGAAAACTTCAGAAATTAGTCAAACATGACACCTAAATTCTTGTAGGCTGAATGACGCATAATAATCTACAGATCTATTTTGCCCAAATGTATTTTTTTCATCCTAAATAAGGCTGTGAACTACTGTTTGCTCTCTAACAGCTTATAGAAATCTGCCCTTTACTTACTTTATGGTACAATAACTACATTTATTCTAGTGCAATAACTACATTTTTCTTTCAAAAAAATCGATAATAACTCAGCGAATATTCTTCATAACTCGTTCTTTGTGGTGCTGCAAAGATCTCTTTTATGAAAATTCTCTATAGCCAAAAACGTGATGGTGCGTAAAGCTTTCTTGTTTTGTTCAATGTCCAAAATGAGTAGAATTAAATTAGCATTTTCAGATATTCGACTTAAACGTGTTATTGTTCAATATAGAACTACCACACAATTTGGGCCCTGACATTAAAAGCATTCAACCAATGTAATCATATGACTCTAAATCTAATCCATGAACTGCGTTAACCCCGGTCATTCCATTTGTCTGATGGTTCCGCTCTCCTCTCATCAGGTTCAATCCCGGTCAGACCGCCCGGATGAACCCCCAACGGGCACAAACTCCGCTCTATAAAAGACAGAAGCGCCTAGCAGGCTGACGGAGTCATGACGGAGAGCGGCAGGGCTCTGGAGCGCCTGAGGTGAGTACACGCGCAAAGACGCACTGGAGCTGGGAAGGTACGTTTGCGGCAAAACGGCACGAAACGAAACGAAAACTGACTTGCTTTCCTATGTAGGCTTAATCTTATAGTATCTTCGTAATATTGTTTGTGTTGACAAGGTTTTTGGGATGGTTGGATTCGTGATGTTCTGGCTGTAATGGTTGTATCGAGTAGATACGTGTTGACCAGGAATAGGAGCAGCATGGTGGCTCACATTCATTCATTCTTTGTTTCCTCTGGACAATAATCAGCGTGGTGTTGGACTTTACGCAGCCAGGAAAATCCAAAACAGAGAACCACTGATTGTCTCAGCGTATTTGGTAAACTAGTCACCAGTCAGTGCAACTATCATAACGCTGCTGCTGTTATCACAGCTGGCAACAACAATTCAGGAAGAAGAATTAGGTTTAAAGAGAAGAATGTTCCAATCCCATCACATGGATTTCTGTGTGGTTTGCAGATGTGGAGCTGCAGTATAGTTTTGTTTATTGTGATCCACTAAAAGGCTCAGGCCTTTTCTCGTGTTGATGCCATTGATTGATGTGAAGACTTCAGGTGTATTTATTTGTAATATTTGACCCTGAGTTGCTGTAGATTTAAGCACAAACATCCCTGAGGAATCATTGATTGAATTGATACTGTACGTTTACTACTGCTACTCTTGCTATCCTACCACTTCTGCCACTAGTACCTCTGCTGCTGCTATGACAAGCACTATCTTAATAATAAGTATTATTTCATTAGTCTTATTTACATACAGAATGAAGTACATTGATTAATAAATGATTCTGAAAGATAAACATGATACACGTACAACACTAAAGGGAAAATGCAGAAAAATAATGTGTGGTAATGAACCAAAAGTTTGGCCAGCATTGTTTGTGCTCCCATGCATGCGCTACAAATGTGAAAAAAGGGCCCACGCGGTTATTGTATTGACATTGTTGGACTTTTGATGGTATAACATTGTTCCAAGTTGAATCAAAGTGACAAAGAAACCACTATAATCTACATACACTATAATCTATACACACTATAATCTATATACACTATCATCTATACACACTATAATCTACATACACTATAATCTATACACACTATAATCTATACACACTATAATCTACATACACTATAATCTATACACACTATAATCTATATACACTATAATCTATATACACTATAATCTATACACACTATAATCTATACACACTATAATCTATATACACTATAATCTATATACACTATAATCTATACACACTATAATCTATATACACTATAATCTATATACACTATAATCTATACACACTATAATCTATACACACTATAATCTATACACACTATAATCTACATACACTATAATCTATACACACTATAATCTATATACACTATAATCTATCCACACTATAATCTATACACACTATAATCTATATACACTATAATCTACATACACTATAATCTATACACACTATAATCTACATACACTATAATCTATACACACTATAATCTATACACACTATAATCTACATACACTATAATCTATACACACTATAATCTACATACACTATAATCTATATACACTATAATCTATACACACTATAATCTACATACACTATAATCTATACACACTATAATCTATACACACTATAATCTATATACACTATAATCTATACACACTATAATCTATACACACTATAATCTATACACACTATAATCTACATACACTATAATCTATACACACTATAATCTATACACACTATAATCTACATACACTATAATCTATACACACTATAATCTACATACACTATAATCTATACACACTATAATCTATACACACTATAATCTATATACACTATAATATATACACACTATAATCTATACACACTATAATCTATACACACTATAATCTACATACACTATAATCTATACACACTATAATCTATATACACTAGAATCTACATACACTATAATCTATACACACTATAATCTACATACAAGATAATCTATACACACTATAATCTACATACACTATAATCTATACACACTATAATCTACATACACCATAATCTATACACACTATCATCTATATACACTATAATCTATACACACTATAATCTACATACACTATAATCTATACACACTATAATCTATACACACTATAATCTATATACACTAATCTATACAAACTATAATCTATACACACTATAATCTATACACACTATAATCTACATACACTATAATCTATACACACTATAATCTATATACACTATAATCTACATACACTATAATCTATACACACTATAATCTACATACAATATAATCTATACACACTATAATCTACATACACTATAATCTATACACACTATAATCTATATACACTATAATCTGTACACACTATAATCTATATACACTACAATCTATATACACTATAATCTGTACACACTATAATCTATATACACTATAATCTACATACACTATAATCTATATACACTATAATCTATATACACTATAATCTATACACACTATAATCTATATACACTATAATCTACATACACTATAATCTATACACACTATAATCTACATACAATATAATCTATACACACTATAATCTACATACACTATAATCTATACACACTATAATCTATATACACTATAATCTATATACACTATCATCTATATACACTATCATCTATACAAACTATAATCTATATACACTATAATCTATATACACTATAATCTATACACACTATAATCTACATACACTATAATCTATACACACTATAATCTATACACCCTATAATCTACATACACTATAATCTATACACATTATAATCTATACACACTATAATCTACATACACTATAATCTATACACACTATAATCTATACACACTATAATCTACATACACTATAATCTATACACACTATAATCTATATACACTATAATCTATACACACTATAATCTATACACACTCTAATCTATATACACTATAATCTACATACACTATAATCTATACACACTATAATCTACATACACCATAATCTATACACACTATAATCTATATACACTATAATCTATACACACTATAATCTATACACACTATAATCTATACACACTATAATCTATATACACTATAATCTATACACACTATAATCTATACACACTATAATCTATACACACTATAATCTACATACACTATAATCTATACACACTATAATCTATATACACTATAATCTACATACACTATAATCTATTCACACTATAATCTACATACAATATAATCTATACACACTATAATCTACATACACTATAATCTATACACACTATAATCTATATACACTATAATCTATATACACTATAATCTATACACACTATAATCTATATACACTATAATCTATATATACTATAATCTGTACACACTATAATCTATATACACTATAATCTACATACACTATAATCTATATACACTATAATCTATACACACTATAATCTATACACACTATAATCTATATACACTATAATCTACATACACTATAATCTATATACACTATAATCTATATACACTATAATCTATATACACTATAATCTATACACACTATAATCTACATACACTATAATCTATACACACTATAATCTATATACACTATAATCTATATACACTATAATCTATACACACTATAATCTATATACACTATAATCTGTACACACTATAATCTATATACACTATAATCTACATACACTATAATCTACATACACTATAATCTATATACACTATAATCTATACACACTATAATCTATATACACTATAATCTACATACACTATAATCTATACACACTATAATCTACATACAATATAATCTATACACACTATAATCTACATACACTATAATCTATACACACTATAATCTATATACACTATAATCTATATACACTATGATCTATATACACTATCATCTATACAAACTATAATCTATATACACTATAATCTATATACACTATAATCTATACACACTATAATCTACATACACTATAATCTATACACACTATAATCTATACACCCTATAATCTACATACACTATAATCTATACACATTATAATCTATACACACTATAATCTACATACACTATAATCTATACACACTATAATCTATACACACTATAATCTACATACACTATAATCTATACACACTATAATCTATATACACTATAATCTATACACACTCTAATCTATATACACTATAATCTATACACACTATAATCTACATACACCATAATCTATACACACTATAATCTATATACACTATAATCTATACACACTATAATCTACATACACTATAATCTATACACACTATAATCTATACACACTATAATCTATATACACTATAATCTATACACACTATAATCTATACACACTATAATCTACATACACTATAATCTATACACACTATAATCTATATACACTATAATCTACATACACTATAATCTTTCACACTATAATCTACATACAATATAATCTATACACACTATAATCTACATACACTATAATCTATACACACTATAATCTATATACACTATAATCTATATACACTATAATCTATACACACTATAATCTATATACACTATAATCTATATACACTATAATCTGTACACACTATAATCTATATACACTATAATCTACATACACTATAATCTATATACACTATAATCTATATACACTATAATCTATACACACTATAATCTATACACACTATAATCTATATACACTATAATCTACATACACTATAATCTATATACACTATAATCTATATACACTATAATCTATATACACTATAATCTATACACACTATAATCTATATACACTATAATCTATATACACTATAATCTATACACACTATAATCTACATACACTATAATCTATACACACTATAATCTATATACACTATAATCTATACACACTATAATCTATATACACTATAATCTACATACACTATAATCTATACACACTATAATCTATACACACTATAATCTATATACACTATAATCTATACACACTATAATCTACATACACTATAATCTATACACACTATAATCTACATACACTATAATCTACATATACTATAATCTACATACACTATAATCTACATACACTATAATCTATATACGCTATAATCTACATACACTATAATCTACATACACTATAATCTACATGCACTATAATCTATATACACTATAATCTATATACACTATAATCTATACACACTATAATCTATACACACTATAATCTATATACACTATAATCTATACACACTATAATCTACATACACTATAATCTACATACACTATAATCTATATACACTATAATCTACATATACTATAATCTACATACATTATAATCTATATACACTATAATCTACATACACTGTAATCATGTGCTCTGGTGACTTTCCTGTGTCTTGTTGTAAATTTATAAACCTTTTGCACTGTTGTGATATTACAATAGTGTGATAGTGGCAAACTATTTAAATAAATGAGGATATAGGTCAATCAGTTTAGTGATAATTAATGTTACATTTACCTTAAAGGCTGTTTTCATGTTTATTTGAATATGTTCAGAGCTGGATTCAAATACTAGCATCTCACTTGTTTGGCTCACATCAAAACAGACACATTTTGAAGAAGGCTCTTTTCTAATCTGTTCTGTGATCCAATTTAGCAAGTGATAGGCTCGTATGTTTGTATGTACAGTATGTACCAAACTCATTGCTTATTTGTGACTTAATGTGTTCTGATTATCGCTATTTTTCCATTTAGGGGGTTAAGCCCCAGTACCTTCTGTTGTCCTATATTGACGGTTGTCCCTCTTGTCCTCTCTTCCAGGAGGTGTTGCTTCCCCTGCGGTATACCACACTGTCACTTCTGGCCTCCAGCTTGCTGCTCTCGAGACAAAGCCATGTCTGCCTTCAAGGGCATCTGGACTCAGGAGTTCTGGCGCTGCGTGGGGGCCGAGTTCTTCGCCATGCTGCTCTTTGTCCTGCTCAGCCTCGGCTCAACCATCAACTGGGGGGCCGTCGAGAAGGATCCCCGTCCCGCCGACCTGGTGCGCATCTCGCTCTGCTTCGGCCTGAGCATTGCCACCATGGTGCATTGCTTCAGCCACATCAGCGGCGCTCACGTGAACCCTGCGGTCACGGCAGCCATGGTGGTGACCAGGAAGCTCAGTCTGACTAAAGGCGTCTTCTACCTGCTGGCCCAGTGTGTGGGAGCCATAGTGGGGGCCGCCATTCTGTACGGCATCACCCCGGCCTCTGTCAGGGGTGGCATGGGGGTCACCACAGTTCGTCTTCTTTTTCTTTTCAAGTCATTAGCAGCAGTTCACTGTTATTTCACAGTAATGTTGGCACCGCAGTCATTCCTCTCTGACAGCAGATGTTTACTATCCTACTTATCATAACAGCATAACTCTGTCCAAAGTTAAAGGGGATATGCCCTGCTCCTTCTCAGGTTCATACTTGTATGTTGGATTTCTACTAGAACATGTTTACATGCTGTAATGTTCAAACAACTCTTTATTGTTCATCATCCGTCTGTCAGAATAAACCTTTCACCCTCGCTCCATTTTAGCGCCTGTCTCTTTAAGCCCCCTTCCCAAAAACATCCCAGTCTCCTCAACCTGGCTGGTTTCTCCCAAATTATTTTATTGTACTATTAATAATGGAATTAGTTCTAAGCAAACACTTGCCATGCAAAACAGCGGGAAAGTCTGTTAACCTGACCTAACAGACACAATAAAGAGTTGTATAAATAGATGAGCTATAGAAACTAATAAAATGCAACAGGTATATATAACTTTACAATTGAATTGAATAATTACTAAACATAACAAATGACATTTATGACTATTACAACATCAACTTCAACCTCTGCATCTATTATATCAGATAGAGATTTTAATACAATGTGTAAAAAGGGTGTTCATATCTGATGATGTATTTGTTTGTATGTTTGGTATTTACAGGTCAATAGGAGCATCTCCGTGGGACACGCGCTGGTTGTAGAACTCTTCATCACCTTCCAGCTGGTCTTCACTGTGTGCGCTACCTGTAACCACAGACGTAATGACCTGAAGGGCTCCTCTGCTCTGGCTATCGGCCTGTCTGTGTGTGTCGGTCACCTGTTCGCCGTAAGTACACAACACTGAAGCAGATGAACAGAGAGAGATGATAACCCGTACACACAACGGGGCTCAGTGTCAGATGGATTCTGCTCTCACACAGTAATCTCGTGCCTCTTCTGTTATTTTGTAAGTTATTTAAAAATTGTGCACTGAAATACCAGAAGAATAGAATGACCTGAAATACGAGACTAATGTGGTAATAGAGGAGGAAGACAATGAAATGTGTTTTAACAGCTTGTTTATGAATACAGTCCGCTGGAGGTTAAGTGTAATATTTGATGCAGACAGTCAGCATGGAACAGCTGGGCTTTCTGCTTGTACATTTTGATTTGTGAACATTAGCTTTTGTCAAAATAACTATAACTGAATTAAATAACATTGAGAGAAATAATTCCAGATAAATGTACAGCTAACAGCATTAGTGTTACATTATTGGCTTTCTTTACTTTCTGTGAATAGTTACTGTTTGGAAAACATATGACACATTTTAAAAGATATCTCTTTGACTTTGAGTCAAGAACAATGTATGAAGCGATGGCCAAACTCATTCCTCCAATCGAACTGGACCAATATGATGAATCAGAAGCAGTATTCAAATGTTGTGCTGAAAAGTTGACAGATTGACTTTTTTTCGGGTTTGCCATAAAAAAAGCAAGTCTTTCAGTTGAACAACATCGAGTGACTGTCCTCTCCTTCTAAACCATTGTGAAGTGAAAGGTTGTTAGATCAGTGAGCAGTGGTTTGTAATGACACATGATGTAATCTTGCTGATCCATTTGTCAGACCAGGAAGTGGCTGTTGGATCACATGGAAGGCACTTACACATAACGTATGCTTTTCATGTGGTGTGGAGATGTTGCAACCCTCTGTATATTTATGAACGTCTCAGTGTCCTGCTTCTTCCTGCTTATGTGATCATGAGACGGTATGATGTGGGATTTATTCCTCAGATTCCCTACACTGGAGCCAGTATGAACCCTGCCCGAACGTTTGGACCAGCCATGGTCACATGGTGCTGGGAAAACCACTGGGTAATACACACTCTGTCAGCTCTTATTATCCATCAGTGCTGTTAAATCAGTGGCGGACCGTCAGGGCCTGCAAGGCCTTCTCTGCTGGCCTAAACAGAATCACAAAGCTATATCTATTTATAATTTAATAATTTTTCTTAAATTCACTACATGTATTATAATTTTCCCATTATCTTATTTTCTCATTGCACAGCTACTGTCTTCCTCAGTTGCTCTGCTTCCAGTGCAGCTTGTTTTAAGTAGAGCTTTTATCCAATCAGATCTCACCTCTGTGTCTCTAGGTAGAACAGAGCCAGAGGCCTGCAGACTCTCACCTGCAGCCAGTGCAGATTAAAGTGAATGGGGACGATATTGTTGATTGTCATAGTGTTCAACCAATCAGATCTTCTAGCAGAAAAAAACTAATTCATGCAGAAAATGAAAGCAAACAATGACTAATAACTTCCAGGTACAACCTTTTGTCTATGCAGGTTCATCAGGTTTGCATTTGGGTTGTGAGTCACGCAAAAAAAGTAAAAATAAATATGTTTGTTTTTAACAAAGGATATGTAATTACGGTAAAGTATTTATTTTATTCAGTTTGGATTCAGCTAGTTTGGTTCATAAAATTCAATGCACTCAACATTTAAATGGTTAAACTAGACAGTGTTCTCTGCAAGTGGCATTTCAAAAATAATAATGATACTTTATTTGAAAAACGAATAACTCGAGCTACAAATGACCTATAGTTCATTTGTGGCAAAAGATTTTTACGATGAAAACTATGAAACTACAGTTTGTCTTCAAGTCTTCATGTGTGCAGTGTTAGGATGCTCAATGTTCTGTTTGTCCCCTGTGTGTGTGCGCGTGTGCGTGCGTGATCGTGTGTGTGTGTGTGTGATCGTGTGTGTGTGTGTGTGTGTGCGCGTGTGCGTGCGTGATCGTGTGTGTGTGTGTGTGTGTGATCGTGTGTGTGTGTGTGTGTGCGCGCGTGTGGGTGCGTGCGTGATCGTGTGTGTGTGCGCGCGTGTGTGTGTGTGCGCGTGTGCGTGCGTGATCGTGTGTGTGTGTGTGTGTGCGCGCGTGTGTGTGCGTGTGTGTGTGCGTGCGTGATCGTGTGTGTGCGTGTGTGCGTGCGTGATCGTGTGTGTGTGTGTGTGTGCGTGTGTGTGTGTGTGTGTGTGCGCGTGTGCGTGCGTGATCGTGTGTGTGTGTGTGCGCGTGTGCGTGCGTGATCGTGTGTGTGTGCGCGTGTGTGTGTGTGTGTGTGCGCGTGTGCGTGCGTGATCGCGTGAGTGTGCGTGCGTGTGTGTGTGTGCGTGTGCGTGCGTGATCGTGTCTGTGCGCGTGTGTGAGCGTGTGTGTGTGTGTGCGTGCGCTGTGCGTGTGTGTGTGTGCGTGATCGTGTGTGTGTGCGTGTGTGCGTGTGTGAGCGCGTGTGTGTGTGTGCGTGCGCTGTGCGTGTGTGCGTATGTGCGTGTGTGCGTATGTGCGTGTGTGTGTGCGTGTGTGTGTGTGTGCGCGTGTGCGTGCGTGATCGTGTGTGTGTGTGTGTGCGCGTGTGCGATCGTGTGTGCGCGTGTGTGTGTGTGCGCGTGTGCGTGCGTGATCGCGTGAGTGTGCGTGCGTGTGTGTGTGCGCGTGTGCGTGCGTGATCGTGTCTGTGCGCGTGTGTGAGCGTGTGTGTGTGTGTGCGTGCGCTGTGCGTGTGTGTGTGTGATCGTGTGTGTGTGCGTGTGTGAGCGCGTGTGTGTGTGTGCGTGCGCTGTGCGTATGTGCGTGTGTGCGTATGTGCGTGTGTGTGTGCGTGTGTGAGTGTGTCTCTGTGTGAGCGCGTGCGCTGTGCGTGTGTGTGTGTGCGTGCGTTTGTGTGTTAGGTGTACTGGGTAGGTCCAACTCTGGGCGGGACTCTGGCCGCAGCACTGTATCATTGCCTGTTCTGTCCGGACCCAGAGCTGAAGAGACATTACTCCGAGGCCTTCATCAAGACACCTTGCACTGCCACCAAACACCGGAACGACTCGGTCACAGCCCAGGAGCCCCTCTTCACCGTCATGGACGTGGAGAGGGCTGAGCGGAATGAAAGGAAGAGGGCGAAGGAGGTGTCGGGCGAGGTCCTGTCCTCTGTGTGACTAGAGAGGAGACACAGCGCTGGTGTCCTGTCTTCGGATCAACAGTCCACTGTGAAGGAGACGGACTTCCTGTAGACCGGCGGAGCAAACACTAACAGAAACAGAATTAAGAATGAATTTGTAAGGAGACTGAGAGGAATATTTACAAAGACAGGCCTTTGATTTTGTGCCAAATACCTTGTGCATAACAGAGAAAGAGCGCCGAGGTTTCTGCCAGTAAAACAGAAGCAAAAGTGTTTTTGCTAAAAGCTGTGGGTTGGTCTTCATGCAGGATGTGTTTTAAGAGTGTTCCTATTTAGTGGAAGGGATATTAGCATATAGAAATGGCTACTGCACATATAGAGAGTTATTTGTCATTGACAATGGGACCTTTGGTTGCAGCAGAGATTGCACCTAAAATGTACGATGTGTGGAAAGCATTGGGAGTGAGAGACGAACATCAGGGATGAGATAACTCTGCATGGCCCTCAGTAATAGTTCACACAACCAAAAGACTTCAGTGGCTGCAGTCAAGACAAAATGGACCAATCAGAAGATGCCACTATTGCCCCGTTGTGCTTGGAATCCCGAGTGTTGTGTTGTGTTCGGTGCAACTTTCCCAAATCAAGAAGTTCCTTTCACATCCCACACATTAGATATGACAGCATAGTCGATCTGTCTGTGTTCTCATGAAGTGAGTGAATCTGGATGTGATCAGATGATCAGCTGTTCACTGCCGTTATGGAAGCTGATATTTGGACCTACGGGTGTATTCTCTGTGACAACACAACATGCACTGCTGTATGTTGGCACTATTTATCATACATCATACTGTGAACTTGATTCGGACCTAATCTGAACATTACTAAATAATCGCTACATTTAGTTGATAAATTAGTATTGTAGAAATACTAATAGTCCAGAATTAGGTAAATAATTCAACAACAAAACAAACAAAGCAGACAACTGATGTTACTTATTTATTTCTGAAAACAGAAGTATATTAATGTAAACTGTATATTCTACGCATTTGATTTGAAGATATTAATGGAGTAACTGTAAATAATGACTATGGTTAATTAGACAGTTAAGCAAACTATGCTTTGGCTAGCGTAAAGTGTTTTAGAATACACCATGAAATATATACACATACGTATATATATATATATATTATTTATTTTATTATATTTATTTTTTATTATTTTTTTTGGTTTTGTTTTGGTAATTTACAAACAAAATGTGTTTTAGAAATGAAAAGGTGACGAAGACTCAACCAGCACCAGAGCTCCACAGCGGGTGCTGAGCAAATATGACCCTGAATACATTCAATGTGAATTCATAATATCAGGCAGTGATGGGTGAGGGCAATCTGAATATCAATGTTGGTCATTACTGATACACATCTTACAGTTTATTGTTTCTTCTCATGTGATTTTGTTTCTAGTTTATTTTACAAGGCGAGTGTACAGTAGCATGCTGTATTACTGTACTGTACTTCTACTTGTCTTTGTGTTTCTGAAGCCTTTCTATTTTTACTGACATTTCATAAAAATGTGAGTAGATGTAGATGTATGTAGTGAAGAATGTCTTACAAAAGTCTGTATGAGAGAATTAAAAAGTTATACAGAGAATTAAAGATACAGTGTTTGGTATATAAAGTATTAATGGAACAGAGGATCTTTATCGTCATAAGTAACAACCATTGAGTTTGGTGACAGGAACTGTTATTATTATTAGTAGTAGCAGTGGCGGCCGGCCAATAGAGGGCCACGGGGCCTGGCCCCACCCACCTTGAGCCACAAAAAAAAAAAAAAAATTATAAAATTATTAATTTCTTTTTTTTTTAAATAATATTAATAAATTATACAAATTGTCTATATTTGTGTTTTTGAGCTTTGTAATATACCCAGTAATATTTGTAAAATAGGATATCTGTGCAAAATAAATGCTTTTCCCTGCTTGTCCTCTCCGCTGGTGCACCTCTCAGCTGTCCCCGTGCACGTCTCTACTTTTAATGCTCTGGCTATGCTCTGGCTATGCTCTGGCTATGCTCTGGCTATGCTCTGGCTATGCTCTGGCTATGCTCTGGCTATGCTCTGGCTATGCTCTGGCTATGCTCTCCATGGAGAAGGAACTTGTCAGGGACATGCCTGACTTCAATAAGAAGGTCATTGAGAGGTTTGCCACTCAGAAGAGCAAAGTTCCTTTACAAATAACTGTCATAAAAACATGCAGGTTTCCTCACCGCACTGATTGGGTGTTTCTCCAACAAACAAGGTTCATAGGGGCATCTTAAAATATGCTTGTTCTATTAGACTATATATGATATTTATATGTTATTATAATATATTCATGATATTTATATTGTATATTTATGATTGTATGGTATTTATATATCATATTATACTGAATATTATTATTATATGATATATATATATATATTAATATACTGAATTGTATGAATAAGATGTCGTTATTATAAATGATAACAATGTAACTGCAAAGTACTAATGCGTTTTTGACACCTTTTTTTTTTTTTTGCATTGAATTATACTATTTGCTGAAATTGATTGGATGACCCTACCCAAAAAAAATCCACCAGCCGCCACTGAGTAGTAGTATTACCGTTATATTGTCATCATTGTATAATGACGACATAATAAAAGATGTATAAAGTTTGCAGAAAGTCAGTGTTTTGATTCATCAGATTGTTGTATGTTCACCTCTCAACCAGCAGATGTCGCGAAGAGGCTGACTATATCATCTATAAACCAGCTGAAACCAGCGTGCGTGTGCGTGTATGCGTGTGCTGACTGCTCCACGCTCCCTTGGCCATTCATTAAAATGTAAATCCTAATCGCTCCATTTAAATTAATTGGAGCTGATGAATAAAACCGTCTGATTAAAACTGCTCTGCAATCAGTGTTGAGTCACGTTCACACAAAGCAGTGGAATCAACCTCATGTAGGCCTACTTTTGTCTTTTTTTCTTTGTCACCGTTACAATGACTGAATAAGACGACGGAAAATATTAATAACACCTTTGCTGTTGCGAACATTTGTCAGTCTGCACTGCAAAAAAGGCAGTTATTTATCATAATACAACCGTAAATGTAAACATACAAGTCATTTGCAACAGCAGATTCGTAATGCTAAATATCTCTTTATTTTCCAATTGTCTTTATTTATTGCCTCGTGATCAACACATGCTCACTCTTTCGTGTATGTTTGGTTCTTGAATACATGATGTATACAACTAGGTTGCAAATTATCCATAAACATGAAATATCAGATGAAATAATCAGCATTCAATACATCTGGATAATTAACAGTAACCTAGATAATTAACAACGGCACCGGTGAATATGACAAAATCTTTGGTTTAAATAGCTACTCAGCTGTTATTAAGTGTCAGAAGAAGCCCAACTTCTTTATATTTCAATCACAGATTGTGAATACAAGTTATTGTATCATGCAATCTGCTGACATTATTGTGAGGATTTATGTCTAATTCTGCTGTATTTCCCTCAGTAGTGTCCTCCTACGAGTCCCGCCCTCTGCCGCGCCTCTCTCCGAAGGCACAGCTGTGTCTCATCTCATGTGATCATCTCCAGCTGACATAAATACTCCGGTCACTCTCATCCCAGTTGTCAGTCCGTCCGTTTACCAACCTGGTTTCCCGACCCGTGAGTTGTCCGTTTCGTCACTCTGTGAAGATCTTTTACTAACAATCCGTCTTTGTGTTCAACTTGCCTGCCGTCCAGTGTCGAGCCTCGGGTTTTCACCTGCACGAAGAAGCCTTCCAGTTCGTTCCTCGGAGATCAACTGTGAAGGCTTGGCTATCCTGTGTCGAGCCCCGGGTATCACACAGTTGATCCAGCCTGCCTGCCAGCCACTTTCCGGCTAGGATCAGAGCGGAGCGCGAGGACGCGCCTCCGTGTTTGACGTGACTGTTTACCTGTCGGCTTCGTCAGCCGCTTGGAGGATTTAGCCACTTTCCGGCTTGGACCCGCATGGAGCACATAGAGACGCCTCCTTTTTGACTTTATCTATTTCCTGTCTTTTCCTCTGCCTGAGAGAAATAAAGAATATTGGTTTTTGAAATAGAACTCTGCTGTCCTGAGTCTGCATTTGGGTCCATGAACACACCACATCATAACAGAACGGACTGACCAAAACTATGGACCCAGCAGCCGCACAGGATTTCCACCTGCAGATCCCCTGGTCCGTGAGTCATTTGTTCCGTCTCCTGAACCTTTCCACGGAGACATGAGATGTAGAGGTTTTCTGCTCCAGACGACGTTTGTGTTCAACCAACAGCCCCGCACGTATGCATCGGACAGTTCTAAAATTGCCTATCTGACCGGGTTGCTACATGGCCGTGCTCTCGACTGGGCCCAGGCCTGTTTCACCCAGAACCCGTTGGATATGGTTTCTTTTGGACAATACCTGGAGGCGTTTAAGAGACCTTTCGACCACCCTACGTACTCGCACGACACTGTTCAGCACCTCCTCCGCCTCCGTCAGGGCTCTGCTAGCACCGCTGAACATTCTATTGACTTTCGCATCCTGGCCGCAGAGTCCGGTTGGGAGGAGAGGGCGCTAACGGGGGTTTTTCTCAGCAGCCTGTCGGAGGGATTAAAGGACGAGCTTGCTGTTCTGGAGGAGGCTAAGACACTGGAAGACCTGATCGCTCTCACCATCCGACTGGATACTCGGATGCAGGAACGTCGGAGAGAGCGTAACGACAGGCTCCCGGCTCCGGTTCGTCATCCAGTAACTACTTCCGGTCCCCAGTTCCACCTCGCCGCCGCAGCCCAGGCCACCAGCACTCGCCCGCTCCGGCACCTTCTCCCGAGGATCGGGATGAACCCATGCAGTTGGGACGGTTCCATCTGTCTCAGGGAGAGAGCGAGCGACGAATCCGTTCAGGAGCCTGCCTCTACTGCGGCGAGCCGGGTCACCGTATCCCTGTCTGCCCGGTGCGACCAAAAGAGAGGGCTCGCCAGTAAGAGTGGGAATACTGGCGAGCGACTCCACCCGACTTCCCCGTCCCAAGTCCCGTCTCACACTACCAGCTAAGTTATGCCTGCCGGCCGGTGCTCTACCAGTCTTGGCCCTGATTGACTCCGGAGCAGAACAGAGTTTTTTGGACTCCTCCTTGGCCTTCGCTCATGGGATTCCCTTGGAGGAGTTGGAATGCCCTCTTCAGGCGAACGCTCTGGATGGCAGTCGCTTGACCAATATCATGCACCGGACTTGCCCTATTACCCTGCTTGTGTCAGGAAACCACCAACACAAGATCTGTTTTTACATCTTCTCTACGCCCCTGACACCTCTGGTTCTGGGCCATCCTTGGCTCCTGGACCACAACCTACAGATAGACTGGGCAGGAAACAGAATCATCGGATGGAGCCCTACATGTCTTTCGAGGTGCCTCAAGTCCGCCATTCCCCGGCAGACCTCTTCTCTCCACACCCCTACTACCGGAACTGATCTCACCTCGGTCACCTTGGAGTACGCAGATCTCAGCGAGGCATTCAACAAGGAATGAGCCCTTTCCCTGCCACCCCACCGACCCTACGATTGTGCCATAGAACTATTCCCCGGCGCCACCCTGCCCTCCAGCCGACTATACAACCTTTCCCGACCGGAACGCGAGTCGATGGAGACCTATATCACAGACTCCCTCGCTGCTGGAATTAGCCGCCCTTCATCGTCCCCGGTGGGAGCGGGGTTTTTCTTCGTGGCCAAGAAGGACAAGAGTCTCCGTCCTTGCATCGACTACAGAGGGTTAAACCAGATCACCACCCAGAACAGTCACCCCTAACCAGACTCACCTCCTCTAAGGTGGCCTTTTCCTGGTCCCCCGAGGCCAACCGGGCACTTAATGCCCTCAAGGAGCGATTCACATCAGCCCCCATCCTAGTACAGCCGGATGAAAGCCGCCAGTTCGTGGTCGAGGTGGACGCCTCCGACACCGGAGTAGGAGCAGTATTATCACAACGCTCAACCACTGACTCTAAGCTCCGTCCGTGTGCATTTTTCTCTCGCCGCCTTTCCCCGGCCGAGCGGAACTATGATGTGGGCAACCGGGAGTTACTGGCCGTCAAGCTGGCTCGGGAGGAATTGAGACATTGGTTGGAGGGGTCAGTCCATCCATTCATTGTGTGGACCGACCACCGAAATTTCGAATACATCCATTCTGCCCGGCGACTGGACTCCCGCCAAGCACGTTGGGCTCTGTTCTTTGCCCGTTTCGACTTCACCATCACCTACCGCCCAGGAAGTAAGAACAACAAGCCCGACGCCCTCTCTCGTCAGTTTTCCCCAGATGAGGTTGACCCAGCTCTGGACACTATTGTTCCACCTGCCTGTGTCCTAGGGGTTCTCACCTGGGCGATAGAGTCTGCAGTGCGGGAGGCTCAGCAGACCCAGCCTGACCCAGGAGGTGGTCCTCCTGGGCGCCTGTTCGTTCCCCTTTCCGTCCGTTCCCGGGTCCTACAATGGGCTCATGACTCCCGACTCTCCGGCCACCCTGGGATAAGACGTACAATCAACTGGCTCCGGCGCTCCTTCTGGTGGCCATCCTTGGACAATGACACCCGAGCGTACGTCCTAGCCTGTACCACCTGTGCGCGCAACAAGGCCTCACACAGACCAGACCCCCTGTTGGACTATTACGACCTCTGCCTGTTCCCCACAGGCCTTGGTCGCATATGGCATTGGACTTCGTCACCGGATTTCCCCCCTCGAGAACAACACGGTCATCCTTACCATCGTGGACCGGTTTTCCAAGGCGGCTCACTTTATTCCCCTTCCCAAACTCCCGTCGGCCCGCGAGACCGCAGACTTGTTGGTTCAACATGTTTTTAGACTCCATGGCATCCCTGTGGACATTGTCTCCGATCGGGGTCCTCAGTTCTCCTCCCAAGTTTGGAAGGCGTTCTGCCGCAGCCTCTGTGCCACCGCTAGCCTCTCCTCTGGCTTTCACCCCCAGACCAATGGGCAGACCGAGAGGCTTAACCAGGAGCTAGAAGCCATGCTCCGGTGCGTAGCGGCGGCAAATCCATCTTCCTGGAGTCGTCACTTGGCCTGGATAGAGTACGCACACAACAGCCATACCTCCACGGCAACAGGTCTCTCCCCCTTCGAGGCCTCCATTGGCTACCAACCTCCCCTTCTACCCAGCCAAGAGGTCGAGATTTCCGTCTCATCTGTCCAAAGCAACCATCGCCGATGCAGAAGAGTCTGGAGAGAGACTCGTGCCACCCTACTTTGTTCTTCCGAATGAAACAAGCGTTTGGCTGATCGCCGCCGCACACCCGCCCCCACCTATCTTCCTGGCCAACAGGTCTGGCTTTCCACCAAGGACATATCCCTACGCACAGAATCCAAAAAGCTCTCTCCCAGATACATTGGCCCGTTCCCCATCGTCTCCATTATCAACCCGGTCACGCTCAAGCTCCCGCAATCCATGAGAATCCACCCTGTTTTCCATGTGTCTGTTCTCAAGCCCGTACACTCCAGTCCTCTGAACCCTCCGGCCGAACCCCCTCCACCCCCCCGACTCATCGAGGGTGGTCCGGTTTACACGGTCGACCGTCTCCTGGATGTCCGCCGACGAGGTAGGGGTTACCAATACCTCGTTGATTGGGTGGGGTATGGTGTGGAGGAACGATGCTGGGTTCCTCGCTCCCGGATTATGGATCCGGAGCTACTCCGCACATACTATCGCCTGCACCCTGATAAGCCTGGCGGTTCGCCAGGAGGCCTTCAACGTTGCAGATGCTGCTTTTGTTTTCATCACGAGATTCCGCTTGATCACCCTAATGACGTCACGTTTGTAAACCCAAACCTCTCTGGATGAACAGCTCTCTCGCCGGGTGCGGTGGCGCGCGCCTGTCATCCCAGTTACCGGGAGGCTGAGGCTGGAGGATCATTTGAGCTCAGGAGCTCTGAGCTACAGCGGACTATGAAGATCCGGTGTCCGCACTAAGTTCGGTATCGGTATGGTGCTCCTTGGGGAGGCCGGGACCACCAGGTGGTCAAAGGAGGGGTGCACCGGCCCAGGTCGGAGACGGAGCAGGTCAAAGCCCCTGTGCCGCTCAGTAGCTGATACAACAAGGTGTTTACATGGTACAGCAGCGTCATCACTGCTTCTTTATATTCTAGTTCCCATGAAAACGTTCACAAACCAGTTGTGTTTGTTTGTCCTATCGAGGATCTGATAACTTCTACTGTGATTGTCGAAGTTATCAGATGTAATAATCTAATAACTTCTACTGTGATTGAAGGCAACATCTGACAACTTCTACTGTGATAGTAGGCAACATCTGACAACTTCTACTGTGCTAGTAGAAGTTATCAGATGTTGTAATAATCTAATAACTTCTACTGTGATTGAAGGCAACATCTGATAACTTCTACTGTGATATGTAAATAAAATATACATTCATTCAATGTTAAACACAGCTTATACGCGGATATGTGAGTTCTAGTGCAAGAAGGTAAAATACTCCAGTCGGGGCATTCATAGCGCTCGTCTGAACAAAGTGGAATATTACTAGAACTCTGAAGGATAGCCTTTGCCCCAGTTAACTGTCACATAGTCTTACAGAAAACCAGATTCAACTGCCGGCTCCGTCTTAGAGATAAAGAGGCGCCCCGCTTATCAAGTCGGCCGGACATAACAATATGCTGCTACATCAACATCCACACACACTGATGATCCAGAGAAGGCGGTCCCGGACGTGAGCCAGTGTGGGCGGAAATGCCCAGCGCTCCAACCAGGCCGCTGCTAAGCTAAACACAGCTCCGCCTGCAACTTTGCCAGGAGTACTGCGTGCAAAATTGAAAAAAGCACTCACAGAAGGAGGAGGCAAAACAACATGGACACGAGATAAGCCACATTGGGATAAATGCATGAAACGATGGACAGAGGAGGGATGGTGGAAGGCGGCCAGTCCACTACCTCCATCAGTCAACAACCTTCGATTCTTTGCCCAGGATTTGACAAAACGAGTGGCCTACGCACAGACAGCAGAGAATAATCAAACCAAACGATGTGTGTTCGTTAACCCCCTGAAGCAAGCCCGTAAAGACAGAGAAGAGGAACACCGAGTGGCGATGATGGCATTAGAAACGGCCATGATGGATCGGATGCAGGTGGACATGCCGACCGGAAAAGAAAAAACCAGGCCCCATCTGCCACTTGACATCACCCCCCCTGACATCACCCCCCTTGACATCACCCCTACCACACAAGCCCCGGTAGGTCTGGAAAAGACTGCACAGGAACCGGGCCAGGCATCTCTGGCCTCGGCCCCTCCCCCGCCCTCAACTGGCCTGTATCCAGCACTCCCTACAGTTCCTCCCCCATACTCCTCCAACAATCCGGTCATACAAGCACCGGTGAGAACAATAAAGGGAGGAATGCTCACAGGAGCATTCAAGATGGCACTAGATAAAGGGTGCACCATCGAGACGAGCTCCACCCCAACAGAGCGAGCAGTGAGAGGCATGATGGAGAGGGTGGAGATGTTGGAAAGAGCTATGACAGGAGTCCGCAGTAGGGAACACGAAGAGGATCTTCAAGGAGCGGTGGGAGGCCAGCCGTACAACGAGGAGGAAGGAGACGACAAGAGGCAGAGAGATCTCGATCAGGAGTGCTTGCAGCGACTCCGCGAGGAAGACGTTGCCAGAACAGCTCGCCCCATGAACTCAGGAGACACCAATGTGGCCAGCACCCTGTACCACGATCCTGCAAGTGGAAGACAGCCATCACCCAGGGACTCAAGCGGACCAAATACATGGGAGAAGCTCTCTGTCCTGCGAGCAGAGACTGAAGAACTAGAACAGGCTCTGGCCTCAGTTCTCGCCCACAGCAGAGAGACCGGCTACTATGGAAGACCGGTGGAGGTGTCAACATATGTGGTGTCGGGCACTCTACACGGAGAGGTCTCCCCCCTCATGGAAGGGACTGGAGTTCCTCTCTCCCGGCATGCCATGCAGCTTCGATCACGGGGCCTGCACCACCGAGAAGAAACAGAAAAGAGAGTTAATGGTGCATATCCCCTGAGAGCAGCCCCCACTCTCGCGCAGCCACGGCATGTCCAATTTGTGCCTTTTGGGTTCGCAGACATGACCTGCATGGTACAGCAGCTCCCATCCCTCCACGCAGGAGCCGATCCATGGATTGAGCTCACGGAATCTTTGACTGCTGGCCACCAGATGGCAGTAGGCGACCTGAGAGCCCTTCTCTCTCGCTGTTTGGACCCAACCCAGTGTACTGCCCTCCTACACTTGGCTGGCGCTGGTGCGGCACCAGATGCCGACCCCTTTGATCGATATCGTACAGCGTTGTGGCAGGAGCTCAGAACTAAGTTCCCCACTCCAGTGAACCAAGGCGCAGTGGCAGCATTCATCTGGGCCCCGGCAGAGTCCCCGCCCCTGTACCTGGCCAGAGCAGAACAAGTGTGGCGCCAGGGCTTCAGAGAGCCACATGATGCAAGCATTACCACAGTGGCACTATGGCGCACAATGGTAAAACGAGGCCTCCCTGATGGACCTCGCCAGTGCATGGACACAGTGGTTGGCCTTGAAGAAATGCCACAAGACATGTGGAACACCCAGCTCCGACATTACCTCTCTAACCACATTCAAACTGAGGCTGGTAGCGACACAGAAATTAAGGCCCTGCAGAAGGCCCTACTCAAGAAACAACTCAAAGAACAAGACACGGCTGAGGCAACCAAGAAATCTAAGGCTAAACAGCAACAACAGCTGGTAGTCCAACCTGCACCGGCTCCACCTCCAACGGCACCGACTCCCTCTGTCCCACTGGAGGTCATGATGGCTATGATGTCAGCAGGCGGTGAACAGTCACGCCCATGGGTCCCCCAGGGCCAATGGGGTGGAAGAGGAGGAGCCAGAAGAAGAGGAGCGCCTGGAGGCGGAGGAGCGTCCTATTTCTGCTACAACTGTGGGAAACCGGGACACTTCGCAAGAGACTGCATGTCAGCACCGCAGCAAACACAGAGAGGAAGAGGACAATACTCCAGAGGAGGAGGCGGACGGGGCTATGACAGACAAGGACCACAGCAAGGGGCCCATCAGGCTCCTTGGGACGAAGGAAGAAGGCCCCAAGGCGGGGACCATGCCACCCAGGCCAACAGTCAACAACAATGGCCTGGAGGTTACAACAGTCCTCCCTATTGACACGCCCCTCAACCACTGGTGTCACACACTCTACATTTCGGCCTCACCAGCGAACCCTTAATCAAGTGCTCAGTAAATGGACAGGATCACATCTTCCTCGTCGACACTGGAGCCACCTATTCGAGTGTAATGACAACGCAGCCGTTGTCGGACCGGTTTGTGTCAGTGGTGGGAGTCTCTGGCACTCCAGTTCGACAGTTTTACACCACCCCTCTCCCCATCACATTTCAAGATGCAACCCTCATGCACAGCTTTCTCTCTGCTCCAAACTGCCCAGTCAACCTGCTGGGACGAGACCTAATGACTCGCCTCAATCTGAGCATTTGGATGAACCACGACGGTGTCCATGTCTCGTCCAACCCACCAGCTAGTACGTTGTCCATGCCAGTACGCATTCTCTCTCTTGCTCCCGTTAAAGCGACAGTGTCCTCCAAGGACGAAGAGGTCTTCTGGCTACGCTGTCTTCAAACTGGCCCCCAAACCCCTGCCATCCAATGGCCTCGTTCAACATTCTCAAACCAAAAATCACTCAGCTGTTCCCGTACAAAACTCCCCTGGCCCACGTCCATTGCACTCTAAATGTCACACCAGACCCCGACGACCCCTACACAGAAGACTGGGATGAAAACATGTCTCACCTTAGACCCACCATTCAGTGTCTACACATCTTTTGTGGCCAAGAAGGAGTAGCATCAAGAGTCATTCTATCTCCCTTCCTTCGCCCATGATACCAGCTAGATGAGGACTCATCACCCCATGTCACTTTGGCTGTTGATTTTGGTCACGAGGCCAGAAGTCTGGGGCCTATGATCAAGAGAGCACTAACTCTCACTTGGGAACCAACCACTACTGAAGGTCTGCTCAAAGCAAAGGAGGAGACCATGTGGAGATGGACAGCCCCTGACACTGTTGAGCACACTCTACCGGAGCACCTCCCTTTGCCTCGTCACCATGGCAAATCGTGTTCAGATCATCCAGCTACAACTGCATGTCTGGCTCAGGTCCCGGCCAAGTTGTGGACCTCAGGGGCCTATGACGTTGGCCGCCTTACTACGGAACCCATCAATGTCACATTCACAGACCCACAACAGCTTCCAGTGTACAGACCCCAATATCGCCTGAAACAAGAACAGCTGGAAGGCATTTGGCCAACTATTGAAGGCCTGCTCCAAGCGGGAGTCATCTACCCCACCTCATCAGAGTTCAACACTCCCATCCTTCCGGTTCCAAAGACAGGAGGAAAAGGCTGGAGGATGGTCCAGGATTTCCGCCCCGTGAACGAAATCACAGTTCCAACAGGTCATCCGGTTCCAGATCCCCCATCTCTCTCTCAGCAACTTGAGCCCTGCACACACCCACTATCCCATTGCACAAAGACTCTCAGCCCATCTTCGCCTTCACCTTTAATGATCAGCAGTATACCTATGCCTCCCTACCCCAGGGCTACAGGTGCTCCCCAGGACTATTCAACCACCACCTACGCATTCATCTGGCTGACCTCTCCCTCCCAGAAGGCATAGTCCTGATTCAATATGTCGATGATCTGCTTCTGGCAGCAACGTCAGCAGCTCTCTGCCTCGATTCCTCAGTCCGACTCCTCACTCTATTGGCCGAAAAGGGCTACAAGGTCAACCGTTCAAAGGTGCAGTTCACCAGACGCCAAGTGTTGTTTTTGGGTCGCAATGTTTCATCAGACGGGATAGGCCTGTCACACACGCACAGGGCCTCCATCCTGCAACATCCCCAACCGCTCACTGTTGCCGCTCTCCTCTCATTCCTGGGCTTAACAGGCTACTCACGAGCCTATATCCCAGACTACACCAACCACACCACCATTCTCAGAGAGATGTTGAAGGAAGTGGGCACCAGAAATCTTACTGCCAACCTCACATGGATGCCAGAGGGTGAAACAGCCTTTACCCGCTTGAAGCAAGCACTGGCACATGCGGCCGCACTCATGTCCCCGGACTACTCCCTACGGTTCCACCTTGATGTTTCTGAAAGAGACAGCCTACTCAATGCTGTGCTCTTCCAGAAAAAGGGGGGAGACAGGGAAGTACTGATGTATCATTCGTCAAAACTTGACGCTGTGGAAAGCGGTCAATCCACGTGCGCAAGATATGTTGCAGCAGTGGCAAAAGCGATTGAAAAGACTTCTCATATTGTCATGGGCCATCCACTGGAAGTACACACGCACCATGGCGTGGCGGCATTCCTGATGAGTAAAGAATTCACGTTCAGTGCCGCAAGGAAAACAAAGATTCAACAAGCTTGCACCATGCCGCACATCACCTTTGTGCCAGCCACAAGAAATATGGCGGCTAACTTTACGGATGGACAACCACATGTGTGCGAGGAAGTTGCAGTGCAAGAAAACAAATTGAGACCGGACCTCCAGAACACTCCCCATCTCAAAGCTGAGGCCTGGCTGTACACGGATGGTTGCTGTTACAAAGGAGAAGAAGGGAACATTGCATCATATGCAGTGGTGGAACAGAAGAGTGATGGCTACCACCAAACAGTGGAGTCAGGGATTCTGCCACAACCCGCTTCGGCACAACTAGCGGAAGTGGAAGCACTGATCCAGGCTCTGGAGTGGAGTACGGACAAAATTGTAAATATCTTCACAGACTCGGCTTACGCCCACGGAGCGGCCCACATCGATGGCCCTGTATGGCGAAGACGCAACTTCACCACTTCAAATGACCACCCCATAAAACACGAAGCAGCTATGAGAAGGCTGGTAGAAGCAATCCAACTACCAAAGGGGGTGGCCATCATGAAATGCAAGGGACATGACACAATCAGATCACGAATCAGCGCCGGTAATGACGCGGCAGACAGAGCAGCAAAGAAAACGGGAGGCTACGCACCTCGCCAAATGGTTATGAAGCCAACATCCGGTCCACCTGAGCTCACCATCGAGCACATCAAAGATCATCAAGAGAAAGCAGGACCTTATGAATGGTCCGAATGGACCCGGAAAGGAGCCTCAAAAGACAAAGAAGGTCTGTGGAGAGCCCACGACGGCAGAGTGGTCGCCTCAGCAGAACTGTGTGCGGCACTCCTACCAGGGGCCCACGGACCTACGCACGAGGGAAAGAAACGGACATTGGACAATTTAAAATAACTATGGTGGCATCCGCACATGGAAGCCATATCTTTCCTCTTCTACGATGAATGCCAAATTTGTGGCAATCACAACCCAAGAAAACTATTCAAGACACCGATGGGATCTTATCCCGTGCCCTCAGCCTGTTTCCAAGACATCAGTATAGATTATACAGATATGGGACCAGAGAACAGAGTGCAGGGAAAGAGGTACATCTTGGTAATGGTAGACAGATTTTCAAGATGGGTGGAAGCAATTCCCACCAAGAGAGAAGACGCGCAGACAGTTGTAAAGTGGCTGCAGACAGAACTGATTCCCCGTTACGGAGTACCAAGATGCATCCGCTCCGATAACGGATCACACTTTAGCAACACCACGCTCGCACAGGTAGAGCAATTCCTGGGAATCACACACCGATTCGGGTCAGTCTATCACCCGCAGTCTCAGGGCCTGGTGGAACGAGCGAATCAGACCCTTAAGGCCAAAATTGCCAAAGTTTGCGCGGGCTCCAAATTAACATGGGTTGAGGCCCTGCTCCTGGCCCTTATGGCCATGAGGTCCGGAAAAGGGGGAGAAACACATCTCTCCCCACACGAGATCATGACTGGCCGGCCGATGCCAGGTCCACCCAGAGATGGAGGTCATATGCCACCTCTGGATGTACAGCAGATTGAAATGTCTGACTATATGAGTGCCCTAACTTCTCTTACTGAAGCTCTCTCCAAGCAGATCGAGAGGACTCGAGCAGTACCTGAAGCAGCGGCAGCTGGAAAGCAGATACAAGTAGGTGATTGGGTCAGGGTCAAGGTTCACAAGCGCAAGTGGACTGACCCCAGGTGGACTGGGCCGTACGAGGTGAAGGAGGTTACTTCACACTCGGTTCAGGTCAAGGGCAAATCAGGCGCCCCTTGGCACCACCTGACACACTGTGTCCCAGCACCGGTACCAACCAGAACACTGGGAGAAATTCGCACTGATTTGGAAAATGCATCGGGAACTTAGACGCTGTCTAGGGGACCCTCATGCCACAACTAACCCTCTTACTCTCTCGGTAAACAACATAGCAGCAAGTTCTAACGGTAAAACCAGGGCATGGTTCGTCTTAGGCGTCGACGTCTCAAACACAGATCCCATGGTCGGCATCCAGATCAATATATTCCCCAAGGTAGTGAACAACCTCACCCAGCACACGTCTGCCCCAGCATTGGCATCCCTATCTGACACCGGTCCCGTAGTGTTTTCTCAAGATTATGCTGAAATGACTCCCCTACAGGTCTTGCGAATGTCCACCGGCTATGGCAATAACAATGTTTGGTTAAATTGGATAACTGATAATGCTAAAAGACAAAATATGACAGGGTGTGTGGCCTGCGCCTCCGCCCGACCAGCCATGTTCACCGAGCCAGCTCCTCTCTACCCGCAAACTGATCGTCATGGCTATGTTTGCATGATAGGCCTCACACGGCAAGCTACGCCCACAAATTGCACCGAACTTGCCGCGATATTTCAACCAATCGCAAATGAAACGAAAATGGGCCAATTTTCCGCAATTAGAGGTCAGGCAAACAGGTACACCTGTTTCAATTTCACCGCAGTCAGTCCACAGCTAAATGTGGGCATAATTTCCCCTGATTGGTGCAAAGAGACCCGCAATGGCTTAGACATTGGGCCCTGGGCCAGAGCAGGTCTATTCTATTACTGTGGAGGCCTGCGCTTAGTACCTAGAATAGAAGCTACCAGAACCATCGGAACTTGTGCAATGGTCAGACTCGGAATGCCCCTTACCCTAATAGGTCGCAGATTAGCACGGACCAACGATCCACCCACTTCTCTCACCAAACGCAGAAGGCGACACATCATCAAACGAGGTGTTACCTCAGGTTCCTTCTCGCTCACCGGGGGCCCCACCTATATAGACTCTATAGGCATCCCAAGAGGCGTTCCTGACGAATACAAACTAGCAGATCAAGTCGCGGCAGGTTTTGAAAACATCCCCATAATCTCAGCCTTCTTTCCAATCACTCCCAACAAAAATGTGGACCGCATAAACTATGTCCATTACAATGTTTTGCGTCTCGTTAATCTCACTAGGGATGCCGTTGAAGGTTTAGCCGAACAACTCGCACCGAGCTCTCTTATAACTATGCAAAATAGAATGGCTTTAGACATGTTGCTAGCTGAAAAAGGGGGTGTTTGCTCAATGTTTGGAGACATGTGTTGTACCATCATTCCCAACAACACTGCCCCAGACGGTTCGGTCACCAAGGCCTTAAATAGTCTGCGCACCCTCTCGGAAGAAATGCATGTGGCCTCAGGTATAGACAACCCATTCTCTGATTGGATGGAGAGTCTGTTTGGTAAATGGAAAACTCTAATTATGTCCATCGCAGTTTCTTTCGGCGTTTTCCTGGCCATAATTGTCACTTGTGGCTGTTGCTGCATCCCTTGCCTTCGCACCCTGATGGGCCGGCTGATTACTACGGCCCTATCAAAAGAGAAAGCCCCTCCTCCGTATGGGGCTTATCCCCTCCTCTTCGATGGTCAACCTGCTTCCGATCCAGACGATTCGGATGATAGGGACCTAAACATCGAGTTACATGATTGTACACAGCGACAACAATGGCGGACGAGAGTACGTCTACATTAACGTGCGCCATGATTGGTCAGTGGGTGAGCGCGTGACTAATGTGAAATTTAAGGAAGCTGGCAGAAGTTGGTTGGAGTAGAAAGAGTTCAAATTGAAAGATATGGAAGAAATGATAAGATGGGGAGGCTCGACTGTCATTGTCACCATGAATGGAGAAGGACTTCTTACTGGAACTGAACCGATGTTCTGGGATTAAACCCTTTGTCAACAAAGAAAGGAGGATGGACTTTGTCTTTAAGTGACCAGCATTTGGTAAGTGACAAACTGCGTTTGTTTGTTTACATCTGCAGTAACGTTACTACTGTTCATTTGTCTATCGTGTGGTCTTCATGAATAATATTTGATGGCTCGTGCTCTTGTGTGGTGGAATGCGTGGATCCGCTGCAGCTCTGCTGGATTGATTTGTTGCTTTGTTGTCATATGAATATATGTGACTGGTTCTTGTCATTGTGTTAATTACGTTGATTTGACGATGCATTGTCCGTTAATGACGCAGCGTCCCGTCGTGCACGGATTCATGTATCTGCACCGTAGCTGTTAACCTGTAGCAGGACAGCACAGAAGGCCCAGGTATAACATGTACGGCCCGCCACTGGTATCTTCAGATTGCGTCTGAAGGGGGCACCCTGGAGGTTTAGGAATAATGCTTTGCTGCATGTCATTCAAAATCTGTCCATCATTTCCTGTCACCTCTCCACAATAAAGCTACCATTTAAAGGCATAAATCGTATCCAAAAAAGTGAAATACAAAAAGATCATACCTCATCAACCAGACTGGTCTCCTAGAAATTATGTTCGCTAACAAACAAAACTGCTTTGTCATTTACGTTTCGAGAGAGACATATTTTCTCCCAGATCACGTTTGTTTTTGACGGATCATAAATATTATTATTATTATTATTTCAATGCACGTCCTTATGTTATATTAAGTAAAAAAAAATGTAACTATTTTAGGCCAAACCATGATGCTTTTACAGGACCTTACTGAATGATTCAGGCGTTTAAAGCTGCGATCCGAATTGAAGATGCAGTTTAGCAGCATGGGAGGGTAATGTTGTAGGAGACAGCGCTGCACTACAAGACTGTTTTCTCTGATCAGTTGTCTTTATCTCCAGGTACTGAGCCATCTGTTAAAAGTCAGGATCACCACAGTACTTGTTGTATATTTCAGTCTTGACCAAAGTGGTGGACTGATGCCGCCATCCCACTAAGTTTGCTCAGTGACTCCAGGCTTGTTTTGTATTGCAGCTCTAATTGTGAGTTAGTGTCAAGTTTTCATGGAAAAAGTATAACAAAACAAATATGTTTGTCACAACTCCTTCCTGATCACTCAGTATTCATTCATATCAGTTACATTGCATCCTCTGCTGGTGTCCCATGTGAAACCAGAAGTAAACATTGACTTATTTGTCACGTAACTTTCATCTTTTCCAAAAACCTAACCAAGTAGTTTTGCTGCCTAAACCTAACTAAGTTGTTTTCTGGGAAGACAGAAGTTTAATCTGAAGAGACTGAGTGCATTCTATGAACACGTGATGCCCAGCATTGGTAGGAGGACGTAGAAAATGCGGAAGATATCATTGAACAGTTGTAGGATACTGAAATTGTAACACATTTTGTACAGTTCTTAGTTTCCTTTTTTAGGCAGACAGGTTGACTTGTTGTATTGGAAAAGCACAGAATTTAAGAGTAACATTGCTTCAGTCCTATTCCAGAGCAATGAATGCATGAACAACAGCAGCCTTGAAAAGCCTGTTGGAGTAGCTGTGTCCGCTGACGTGTCCAACGATGAGACTCCAGGAAGTTACTGCACCTGGCCAAGAAATAGTCCCAGCACACAAAACAGAACCACAGCTTGTAATCTTTGACATTTTGTTTTACGTATGGAAGGGTCTGAAACTTTGGTTGTCATGTGACCACCCGTCTCAAATCAATTAATACTTTGGTTTGCACAGGCTACATGTGCTGAGGAAACAATTCACAACACCTAGATATTGCAAAATAAAGACACAAAGTTTAGATTGATGGAACCTATTTATTCCCTCTGTTCCCTACAATATAAGTAAATAGTGAATAATGTTTTTATGGTTGTGTTAAGGTAACTTAAAGCACTCATTTAAGATTAGAGATGGATCTCTGTTAAAAGCTTGGTTCGTAGAACTAGCCGAGCTATTTTTTGACCATGACTCTGAGGAGAGCTGAACTCTCTCTGAGAATGTTTGCAGAACAAAAACTCACATTGCGTGTAAAAAATCGAAATTGTTGGTTTGTGTGACCTGATCATTGTGAAAGTGTGTCAACATGTTAGAATTTGGCTTCTATTAACAGCAGGTACTTCAGTTTTAACCTCATCCCACCTCCACTCCTCATTGGATACATGCAAACACGCACACTACACACTTTGATATGTCATTTATCACTCCAGCAAATGAATTATCCTCAGATACACGCACACTTGCATGCACACACACATATACATGCTGGTATGAACTCACAAGCATGTACATGTACACACCTCCTCTCCTCGCCTCCGAGCGTCGAGCAGATCCTCGTCTGTCCCAGATATTACACTTTGGTGTTCATTTCTTCAGGTTTTTGACGAGCCTCCGAGCTAAAGCTTGTTCTTTGTGTAAGTGCTTTTTCTGAACTTCTCCCTATCTCTGCAGATTAGTCAGGGAGCAAATTACCTGCCTGCACCAAAAAAAAGCACCGTCCTACACATTTCTGCTGTGCTTGGTGTACAGATCTCCTTTTGAAGACAGGCTATGTTATTCCCTCTAGCCCTGCAGCAGTCCCGGCATGCAAATCATCATAAAATTACATTTTTTTGAAAACTGCACATGCACTCCGGGTGCTCTTATCAGCGTTTGCACAAACTGCATACAAATCAGGCCAGGATCGCACAGCAAAGGTCTCCATGTAAAAAAAGGCTGGCTAATTGTTAATTGGGTCGCGAGGTCTGAAGCCAGCTCGGCTAACGAGAATTAAACCGCGGGGGCGTCCGTGCCTGTGAAGTGTCTCCGGCTTCCTGGTGACATGCCCCAGAGCGGAGACACACTGACAAAAGGCCACAGCAGCAGTGGGACTGAGAGGCTGTTGCCTGCCCAGGTCTGTCCACAGCTGCTTCATGATCACATAATGGCGGGAACACGTCAAATGATTTCTTTGCTTTCCAGTGACACTGCAGTGATGCGTTTAGGTGCACCGGGTGAAGCCTTCGGCCTCTATCTTCAGCTCCATTTACACATTTTCAAAGTAGGGTATTCACAACAGGCAGACATCTTTCCATACATGGTGTCTCCGGAGTTACATCAGTGAGTTCAAATCTTTTTTTTGTTGCTTTTACACATTGGCCGATTTTGAGACCGTGTGAAACGTTCCGTTTTGGGACTATTTCAAGATATTGTGCAGATTTACTTTAAAGTGGAACTGAAGGTAAAACGTATATATATTAGATGTTCCTGGTGTGTACTTTGACTCGTGTAGCGTACTTATTTCCTCAAAATTGTAATTACCAAAACAAATACATTTTTTGTTTGATGTGATAGCACTCCGGGCATTTGTGTTCTCCTGGAGGAGGTGACATTTCTGGCACCTACTGACAATGTCATATATTGTAATTTGATTAGTGCATGATGTGTGTGAGTGGGCTCTAAAAATAGTTATCGCCTCGTTTCCAACAGCCACACAGGCAGTTAACCAGCTGGAAAGCCACACTGTTAGCAGTTGTCTCCCGATGCTTCGTACAATGTGCCGAAGTTAAGTTTGTTTTCAGACACTTTAGGATCAAACAATGTCACCAGCTCATATTTTGGGCTGCTTTTGCTCGGCAGTGGCAATTTCATACATGTAACACTTACGTAGTCTGAGAGACGAGGGGATGAAGTTCACTGCAGGGTAATAAACCTCTGATAAATAATGCATCTGCACTGTAACACTCAGTAATTGTGTAATCAGCACTGAGAGTGAGTTTGACACTCAACATAAATTTTTTATAAACGTATACTATACATGTTAGTGTCTGAAATGATTGAAAACACATCAGTAAAGAACACCAAAGAGTTTGCCCCTCAGAAACTTTGAGAGATTAATCAATGAAACCTGCCAAATTTCAGACCAAGCAAATGCTACTTCTACTGAGTCTAATAAAACACTGATGACTTTCAAAATATAGACTCCAGATTATTTATTATCACTGGAACTTAAAAAGAAGACGATAGTGTTTTTAAACTGTGCTTTGCCTTAGAAAGTCTCCACTCAGCTGTATGTGTGAAGGGCACGCAGCTCTTAGACTGCACATGTGTGCTTTCTACTCTGGTGAAAGATAGCATTCACAAAATAGTGTTGATATGCACAAACACCAAAAGAGAGTTCAGATAATTCAGTTCAACTTTGAAGATGTGTTCCAGCTGTACATCAATAACATCAACCCACACGTCAGGGTGTCAAGAAGAGGAATGTAAGAGGGAGCGTAATGTTTACAAACGGACATGTTCATCTAGAGCTAAACACTTAGAGCACGACAGATCCGTGCTGAGGAGCCCTACGTGTTGTTGATCAGATCAGGGGTGTCAAACTCATTTCCACTCTGGGCCACATCAGCATCACGGTCGCCCTCAAAGGGCCGGTTGTAACTGTAAGACTGTAAAACTAACTTCTCCTAACATATTGTTAAATAACTCTCTCTGCATTTGATTATTGTTTATTCAAGTGTAAAGATATTGTACATGCAGTTATATAAATGAGAAATGATATTTAAACACATTTCTGTTATTATAACATAAATCATTTTAATTGAGGGTTAAGAAACCCACATGACTCTATCAAAGATCAAACTATTAAAGAAAATAACAAAGACAAATATCAAACACAAGTTATTACATTAACTTTGTTCAAAGCTGTTTGTGTCACCTCTCTGCATCACTAATGTTCCTCCCTGTCGTCGTCCTGTGCATGGCAGCTACATCACTGAGAGTCAGGTCTGATAAACATGGATAGATGCGCTGTATCCGTGTTGTCTGTGCTTTCATCAACAGATAATGAAGAAGACGAGTACCTGCTCGTCTCTTAGCTGCTGTGTTGTTAGATTGCTGCTAGTTCATGAACTCGGTCTGCGATGGTGTTTCTTCACAAACTGACATTTGTAAAAGTCTGTATCTGGTCGGAGCACTGCTCACATACCTTCAGCATGCACTGGGCTGTAGCTTGTGTAAATATATTCTGCTGTGATTGCAGTCTGCCTTTTAATTCTTGGACAATTTGATGTTTTTCTTGGAGGCTAAATTTAGCTCCGTGTTTGGTGTCAAAATGCCGACGTGAATTGTATTCCTTCATCACCGACACGCCTCATAACACAGAAGACAGACCCGTTTCTCTCCTTGAAGCACAAACATGTATTCTCTTTCCCATCTTTCATTACATTTTCTTCCCTCTGCATCAATTTCTCTCTTCGTGGACATTTTGGGATTATTTGTCGATCTTTTTCAATTGTTGGAAAACCTCTTTTCGGGCTGTTGCCTCTCCTGTCCACCTGTTGTGATAGTTTTAATGTCGGTACACAGACAACATGCTATCTCATCATTTCAACTTTCTATCTCATCATTTCGACCATGGGGATACTTTTATTTTCAAGTCTAACTTTTAATTATTTTTCCAAAAAAAAATGAAAAATTATAATTTTTTTTTTTTTTGCTGGTGGATTTGCGGGCCACATAAAATGACGTGGCGGGCCGGATTCGGCCCGCGGGCCTTGAGTTTGACACATGTGGCTCAGATGTTCATCGGATGAAAAGAAACAAGACAAGTAGAATTACCGCCTCCCGGCCGTATGGCTCCACCGATCAGTCAAGCTGCAGTTTACATCCACGTCTGTCCAAAAGGTCTTCACTTCATCATTTTATTCTATTAGACATTCGTGTGAAATTTCAATTGAGCACATGAACTCTTGAGTTGTGACCTAACAAAAGCGTGTTGTTGAGGTCACATGACCTTGATGTTTGACACCAAAATCTAAGTGTAAATGGACGTTAGTGCCGAATTTTGAATTCAAGATAATGGGACGGACGGACAAACCGAAAACATGATCCCATAACAACGTTGTCATAGAGTGCTGCAGGGATGACGCATTGTTGTATACCAACCCCAGAAGTTAGGATAACACTGGTTCCCTCAACAAAAAGTCAATGGGATTCTTACATTGTATTTTGGGATATTTGGAGCATTATTTCTCTCAAATTGTATTCACAAATTTGTTTAAATTTGTGTTAGTCAGCACTTCTCCTTTGCCACGATACTCCATTTACCTGACAGGTGTGGTATATCAAGATGGTGATTAAACAACATGAAAGTTACACAGACACTCGAAAATGTGCAGTTTTATCTCAAAGCACAATGTCACAGACGCCGTAGCTTTAAGAGAGCGTGCTGATGGCATGCTAACTGTGGGAATGTCCACCAGAGCTACACGTGAATTAAATGTTGATTTCTCCACCATAAGCAGTCTCCGATGTCTTCTCTGCGAATTAGGCAGTAAACCCACCGGCCTGGCAACCACAGACCAAGCGTAACCACGCCGTCCCAGGATCTCCACATTTGGCATCTTCACAGTCGATCATTTGCACAACCAAAGAATTTCTGCACAAACTGCAGCTCTTCTTCATGCTAGCCGTCCTCACCAAGTGTTCTCTTCACTGATGAATCACAGGTGTCGCTGTGCCATTCATCTACCGCCATCACCTCATGTTACAGCATAATGCATGGCCCTGTGCTGCAACGATCTGTACACAGTTCCTGGAAGCTGAAAACATCTCAGTTCTTGCATGGACTGCATCACCAGACATGTCTCCAACTAATTATGTTGAGGATCGGCATGTTAGGACGGCGTGTTCCTGCCAATAGAGTGGTGCAGGAATTAATCCTCAAACCCAGAAATGAGGGAGCATTTTTGCACTTCCAGCTCCCTCGTCTCGGAGTCATTGGGTCTTTTGAATGGGTTTTTAGTTCGATGCCTTCAATAAAGTCTGTGGTTAAAACACAAACGTTTTTTTTCTACAATATAAAATGCGTCAGTTACCGCCTCTGGTGAATTTTGAAGCTTTTACGCGTCTTCAAAAAGATGGTTGCTAGCAAGTGGCTAAGTGAGACAACTAAAAGTCATCATGCCGACTTGTCTGCCTTTAGCCTAGTGGTGGTGACGTGAAGTCATGTGACCTTGGTTTAGTTCCTTTCTAGCCATTATTTAACAAATAATAATGATAGCATTTTAGTTTCTGCCGATTACATTCACTCTTAAAAAATGATAAAAGTGGTGTTCATTTGTCAAGAATGTCTTGCTGAGCAAAATGTATCGTAAATATTTGTTTACCAACAAAGCTTATTTTTTGGCAATAATTCAATATCCAGTGCAAAAACCCGTGTTTCTTTGTGGAGGGAAACACGTCTGGGTTGTCCTGCAGCAGGATGTTATCCTTCCTTCCTTTTGATGAACCACAATGTAATAGAGATGATGTGATGACATCACCACTGTGAATATCAGTAGCTGCAGACCCGATACGAGATAATAAGTTGATGTAGTCCGTATGGCAATGAGAGCAGTACACGGAGTGCAGACTGTATATCAAGGCCATGTTTGCCCAGGGGAGGTGCCAGTGCTCTTAGCTGTGAGCAGACACAGAGCATGATGGGATACTATATTAAGAAGCTGCTAGAATAACTGCACATCACAAAAGGGTGTCTCAGACAAAAACAATCAATTTGACTTTCTTCCAGCGCTTGATCCCAGACAACAGACCAAATGCATGAACAACAATAACAGTGCGTCAGTGTCCTCTACCGTATTATCCTGTTGGACTGTGAGCGGTCTATTACCAACATGTCTTTCATTTTCATAATCATTGTGCATGGATGTTGACTGTAGATTTAAGATCAAGTGGAGTGGAAGTGGAACAGTAGGAGTGTTAAAGGGCTACTTCAGCTCTTTAGTATCACGCTGCCATTAAGTTGGGGGACTCGAGAAAATGGTCCATATGAGGGATGCATGATGATATCGGCTGTCGTGGTGTGGAAGGCAGGATAAGGACCCAAATGCAGATATACAGCAGGCTGACTGGTGCAGTTTAATGATATTTTTAAAAAGAAGCTTTTAGGCTGGGAGTAAAAAAAAGCAGGAAGGAACAGCAGGCAGATAAGCAGAACTCAAGACGAACCGACAAAAGACGATGGGAGCATGGAGACTAAATACCCAAGAAAAGGATGGAGGTAATGAGGGACAGGTGTACCCGGGGCCAGAGCGGGCGACATTGCTGGCTGAAGATAACCGTAAATACAGTAAGATTGTTATTCACGGCGGCGGTAATGACAGCCGATTACGACTCTCTGAGATCACTAAAGTTAATGTGGAATCTGTGTCCATACGCAAAAGCCATGTTGGACTCTGGCCCCCTCCCGAACATGACCAATGATGAAATGTTGAGCGTCATCGTTCCACCGCTGGTTGTCGTGGTGGTGTCCAGCAAACAATGTGGGCGATAAGATGACGCATAGGTGCAGGTGATGCAAACCGTTGACGAAGAGGGTCGGGGGAAGCCGGTCACCTCTACAAAACAACAGTGTTAGCTTAAACCTGTGGCATTCCTCACAGCAGCAATTAGTCTGGTGGCAAGCATCTTCCTGGCTCTCCTTCTCTAACTTGGTTTAAGTCACTGAATCTCCCGACAGAACAACACCACGTTGAGTTAGAACAGAGCAACTAATATTGGATGCAAGAGCAACAAGTTGCTGGATTGATGAGTCTGTTTCTCTGCCCAGCAGTCCACACACACAGTACAACGCCCTGATGAAACACAGAGAAGAGGAGGGAAACTAGTGCGGCACTAATTGAGAGCAAAACGCAGTGAAGACCTTGTTGTTTCTAAGGTCAAGAATGAACCCTAGATCCTCAACGCCTGTTTTGTAACGCAGGCTTTCTCATATACTGTATATGTATATTTTCCAAACAGACATTACTCTAGCAGGCTGTTCTCATCCAGCATTCCTAGCTATACCTGTATATGTGCTGTAATTCAACCATGTCCCACAAAATCCTCGGGTTGGGTTCGGGGTTACCGGTATTTGTTCCCCATGTGAAACGAGAAATCAACTTGATTCATTTGTCACGTATCTTGCGTACTTTAGTAACGCAACTTACGTAGTTATATTAACCTAAATGACGATCTTTTCCTCAACCAAACTAACAAACTAAGCAGTTTTGTCGCCACAACCTAACTGAGTTGTTTCCTGTGATGACGGAAGTTTATTTTGAAGAGTGTGTGCATGTAACCAGCAGAAATAGACATGACATGTTGCTGGCTTTTGTAGGAAAACGCACGAAAATGATGAGTAACTTTGCGTAAGATATCACACGCAGCGTTGAATGAGGACACGGTGATCAAGCCATGTCTAAAGGCCGTCCATGTAACTTGAGTTATTCTCTCAGACTTGACCACCCTCCACCGGAGCCACTGTTTTTACCGGCTGGGTGGCACAACCTCGGATTTTGAACAGGCAATAGTTTAGCACGTCACGTTGTTAGAGATCTAGTGTGTCGGATCTGGCGGTGAGTTTGCAGATTGCTAACAACTGAAGCTTCTCATGTGCCAAGTGTGTAACTTCGGGGGGCGACTCTGACCTTGCATCTCATATGTGTTGGTGAGCTCTCCTTTATTTTGATCTGTTTATTTCCCTGCATGTGATTTGCATGTGCAAAGACTGCAGGTCATAGTTACTTCTCAAGCATGACTGATGTATTACACAGCATGTTTCAACTTATATTTGTTGTGATGGTTATGAAAAGGTTTTTATAGTTCCAGTGATTTATTACAGCCATCCGAAGCAAAGCAGGCAAATAAGTAAAACGTATGTAGTGTAACCACTTAAAAGAGCTGTACACACGTGTCTTAATGATAGTAGAATAGTGTGTGCATGTGTGAGGGTTAGATATGCTCAGTGCAATAATGACAGCATGTATTCTGTCTTTAAATCATTGTGTCTTTTTCAGAATACAGTAAAGGTTGAAGTACTATGACAAACATGCATACGTCACTTTAGTTTATTTGCTGAATGTATTAGTCTTAATTAAACACTAATACTCATCACATGCTGTATCTGTTTTAAAAGCGTGAGTAAGTGTTTGTCTCGTGATGCTGCTGGAGGTCACACTCCTGCAGTCCTGTTATCCACCACATCACATCTGCGTCTTCATGTTGCTGGTCCAATATGCAGTCCAATACTGCAGCCTTTTTTTGACAGGGAGCGCGCTTCCAAATTTACCCTCCCGCTGCGCTCGCTCCCCGTGTCTTAAAAAAACGCGTGCACGGCTGAAGGTCACTTAAACACAAAAGGCTTTCAGCGCTGCGGTCCAATATAGCGCATGCGCGCTGCCGGAGGACTGCTTCACAGACCGCAATATGGCGAGAATGCCTGCCAGCGGAGACACGGAGCAGGAGCGTATGAGCTGCCCCAAGAGGCGCAGGGAGGAGGAGGACGAGGAAGACGATGAAGATGAGATCCAGGAGGTCCAGATCACCGGGGAGGAAGAGGACGAGGAGTCCGATAGAGATGGCGTGGAGCTGGAGTGGGAGTCAGGGAGCACAGTGCTGGGCTCCAGCGGTACCTCCGCGGAGGTGCGAGCGGTCGTTATGCAGAATATGGACCGGGAAGAGGAGGAGGGGGAGGCGGACCCTCTCAGCGGCAGCGTGCCCGCTGGGCTGGAGTCTCACCTGGAGGGAGACCTTCAGCGGTCTGATCGGAGCAAGCTGAGCGAGAACACCCGCCTTGCCACCCGGTATGCGGTGAGGATCTTCAGGGAGTACCTCAGCGAGAAAGCCCAAAGTCCAGACTTTGAAACTCTGGACAAGGAGGCGCTCTGCGCGGTACTGCGCTCCTTTTACGCGGAGGCGCGCTCCAAAAGTGGACAGTTGTACAGCAAGTCGTCCCTCATCAGCATCCGGAGCTCCCTGAATCGGTACCTGAACGAGCCGCCCTACTGCCGCACCTTGGACCTCACCAAGGACCCGGAGCTGCGCAGCGCCAACCTGACCCTGGCCGCGGTCATACGGAGGCTGGAGGAGCAAGGCGCCGGTCCCGTGGTGCAGAAACAAGCCATCACGCGCTCGGACCTGCGGAAACTGTACGAGTCGTCTGTGTTCAACACCGATACTCCGTTCGGGCTGCTCAACAAAGTCTGGTTCGAGACCTGTATGTATTTCTGCACCAGGGGCCGGGAGAACCAGCGGGAGCTGGAGGAGGACTCGTTCGGTCTGGCGGTGGATGAGGACGGGAGAAAGTTTGTCTATTTTAAAGCTCTCGGACCGTACCACAAGTCCCGCTCCGCCGCCTGGACCAAGAAGCGTCCGGACGCAGACGAGGACACCTTGCCGCGGATGTACGAGACCGGCTCGGAGCAGTGCCCATACGCCAGCTTCGTCCGCTATGTGTCCAAACGGAACCCGCTCTGCAGGGCGTTCTTCCAGCGGGCGCGGGACCACTGCTGCGCGAGCGACGTGACGTGGTACGAGAACAAAGCTATCGGTAAGAACCTGTTGGGCACGAGGATGCAGATGTTGTCGCGTGCTGCCAAGCTCTCCAAGACCTACACCAACCACTGCATCGGCGCCGTCTCCATAGCGACGCTCAACAGCATCGTGGGCGCCTCGGGCTCCAGGCCGACGACGACAACGCTTTACGTTGCCTCGGAAACGGTCAACGGACACGCGCAGTCCCACCTCCAGCTCGTGATCCCGTACCTCTGCCGGGTTACCGACGCTGCGGATCTGAAGCCGGCAGCAACAACAATAAACACATCATCATCATCATCATCAACATCAACAACAACAACAACAACGACAACGAATAAAGTCAGTGCCGAGGAGGACCAGGGGGCTCCTCACGCCAAGAGGCTGTGCGTGCGCCCCGGGACACGCGCGGAGTCGCCCATAGATCGGAACCAGAGAGAGCCGGTGCCTGCGAGAGCCACGGAGTCCTGTATTCACACCCAGCCCGCGGTGAGGTCCCGGGTCGCTGCGCCCACACAGGTAACAGAGGACATGTGATCGTTTGTCATCTTCAGGAGGCTGTGTGTTAACAGCTCGTGCGTAAAATCCGCTGCAGGCAAGGCCAAATGAGAGAGAGTGAGTGCGTGTGTGTGTGTGTGTGTGTGTGTGTGTGTGTGTGTGTGTGTGTGTGTGTAGAGTATGAATAATACATGTGCAGAAAAAAAGTTCATTTTTAAAATTGAGCTCTTATGGAGATGTTCACTTTATACCAGGCATCACACTTCAACACACATCACACTTTTAAGGAGGAAATATAATTTTGAAATGCTGTGCATATTGGCATGTAATGCATTACAGTGTAGGCCTATACTCAACATCAAAGTGTTATGGATGAAAGAGATGAAACTGCTTGTAAACAGTTTTTCAGAAAAGGTCATTGATTGATTGATTTTGTGCGTTCGTTTGCTGTAAGGCAAGGCAAGGCAAGGCAAGTTTATTTGTATAGCACATTTCAACAACTAGGTAATTCAAAGTGCTTCACATAAAACCATTAAAAGCATCAAAACATAAGGCAAAAGAAAAGGAGATTTAAAAACAATTAAAGAAACAGTGTAAGAAATAAAATGCAGTAGTAAAATGCAGAAATGCAGGAAATTGATTAATATATTAATTGAATGTGGTTCAATTAAAGGCAGCAGCAAACAGAAAGGTCTTCAATCTTGATTTAAATGAGCTGAGGGTCTCAGCAGACCTGCAGCTTTCTGGGACTTTGTTCCAGATATGTGGAGCAGAACAACTGAACGCTGCTTCTCCATGTTTAGTTCTGACTCTGGGAACAGAAAGTAGACCGGTCCCAGACGACCTGAGGGGTCGGGATGGTTCATAAGGTAGCAGCAGATCGGAGATGTATTTTGGCCCAAAACCATTCAGTGCTTTGTAAACCAACAGCAGGATTTTAAAGTCAATTCTTTGTTGGACAGGAAGCCAGTGCAAAGACATCAGAACTGGGGTGATGTGATCCACCCTCCTGGTCTTAGTGAGGACTCGAGCTGCAGCGTTCTGAATCAGCTGCAGCTTTCTGACGGACTTTTTACAGAGACCTGTAAACACACCGTTACAGTAGTCCAGTCTGCTGAAGATAAATGCGTGGACAAGTTTTTCCAAATCCTGTTGAGACATAAGTCCTCTAATCCTTGATATATTCTTCAGGTGATAGTAGGCGGATTTTGTAATTGTCTAACTGTAGTAAACTAATCGCAGAGTTGATCTGTCCTGACTAGAAATACAGATGTTGTTTTTGTTTTTTCACACATTTAAAGCCCCTGCTGCATGGAGGATTTGAAAGCGGTGGCATCTGGTAGTCTGATAATCACTTAAAAATGTTACATAATTACAGCCATTAAAGCTGCACTAATATTTTTATATTAACAGTGGGCCAACTCAGTGTAGTATAAGCGGTGTTACCCGTAATGACAAACCCACAGAGGATTTTGCAGCCCCGCTCAGCCGTAGTGCAGTGGTGGGCCGTCAGGGCCTGCAAGGCCTTCTCTGCTGGTCTAAACAGAATCACAAAGTTGTAGCTATTTTATAATTTAATAATTTTTCTTAAATACACTACATGTATTATAATTTATCAAAATATTTTTCCCATTATCTTATTTTCTCATTGCACAGCTCCTGTCTTCCTCAGTTGCTCTGCTTCCAGTGCAGCTTGTTTTAAGTAGAGCTTTTATCCAATCAGATCTCACCTCTGTGTCTCTAGGTAAGAACAGAGGCCAGAGGCCTGCAGACTCACAAGTGAATCCATGTGCACTTTAAGTGAATGGGGACGATATTGTTGATTGTCATAGTGTTCAACCAATCAGATCTTTAGTTTGACATGTTGGGCGTATTCTTTGACGTGTCAGAGCTGCTAGCTGGCCTACAAGTACGTCAGCAATAACGTGAAGTGTGATTGGTCAGTGGGCTAGCGTCACTGTTGTGAAGCTGAAAGCTAGCTAGCAGAACTTAGTAGTAGTAGTGAGAGTTCAAGTTGAAATAAATGTAAGAAGTTATGACACTTTTAGCGTTTTGCTTGGTATAGCTTTGTTTTTTACACTCAATGGCTGAAGGAGGAGGAGAAACAAATTTCTCATGAAGGACATTTCCAGAAAAGCTGGACATGGTAAGAAAGGGTCGGCCAACCCCACAGCTAGCAGCCCTGACCGAGCCAGGAAAAGGATTTGTACCAACGGCATTCCTGGCTGACAGCGTCAGGAGAAGCGTTGCACATGTTATGGCTAAGAATGCATTTTATTTGCGACTGAGCGTCTTGGTGTTTGGAGCTACGCTACGCTAACCTGAGTGGCTAACCAAGGCAGCAACACAACACCATAGCACAGCAGGACGCTCACAAGCTACGGTGCTCCAACGAACACGTTCACAGGAGAACCTCTGGCTGGAACTGAACCGCACCGATGTTCTGAACGACCGCGTCATTAAACTCTTTGTAATCAAAGAAAGGAGGATGGACTTTGTCTTTAAGTGAGCGGCAGCTTTGGTAAGTGAAGTGCTTTTGATTTACATCTGCAGTAGCGTTACTACTGTGTTCATTTGACTATGGTGTCGTTTTTATGATCTGGTTTATATTGTTCCCTCTGATGTGAATAATATTTGAATGGCTCGTGCTGTGGATGAATACGTGTTTTAGCGCTGCAGTTTTTCTGGATGTTGTTGCTTTGTTGTCATATAAATATATGTGACTGGTTCTTGTGAGTTTGTTCTTGTCATTGTGTTAATTACATTGATTTTGATGATATGCATTGTCCGTTAATGACGAAGCATCCCGTCATGCACATGTTCGTGTATGTGTTTCCTTTTACAAAGCAGGAATGATGGTCTGGAGAAATGGGGATTGTGTGGCGATTGCTTTCGCCCTGTTTGAATCAGAAGGAACAGCTGAACGCTGCGGGGAGAGTGTTGCATGTGTGTTGCTGTTGTTTTCCTGATAAGCTAGTTTAGCATAGAACACACGCGCCTCACCAGAGTACAATGTTGTTCTTCCCTGGTGGGCGTGTCAGACAGCACCTTGCCTGTTACGTTGGGTGGGTTGCCAGGTTGAGCGCAGTGGCTCCATCAGAAGAACATTATATTTCCCACAATTTAAGCTTCTGCATTTCCCAAATGCACTAGTATTATTGTAACGTATTGTTTGATTTGTAAGCCTCGTACCGAACGCTTTAATACGAATACTATTGTTACACCCCTAGAAACAAATAATAAGCGTAGCTGTGGCGTCATAGTGAGGTCATTAGGAGGAGGTTCAGCTGTAGTAGGACAGCACTGAAGGCCCAGGTATGAAACACACGGCCCGCCACTGCTTTAGTGTTTTTCAGCTCGTTGTTTTGGTCTTATATGCTTCAACTTTATTGTGTTGGTTGAGTCTCACAGCTCTCATGAGCACCGTTTCCAGCAGCAGCAGGCAGCTGTTTAAGCCACTGTACACTTCAGCAGACAGACACATTTAGAGACTAGCGGTGAACAAATTGGGCAATTAGCAGGTAAAGATATTTCCTTCAGGAGTTGGTGGAGACCAAAAACAGCTAAAAGGAGAGAGAATATTGGACTCAGATTCATCACAATCACAACTTCAAATGAATGATCATGTTGCTGGATGTGTAAATAGACAAATGTTTGTTAAAATGTTCACCCCCAAAATCTTTTAAAAGGGATATTATGTCATGTATTTACAGCTTGTATGCCCAATAGTTAATTCAGAGTTAAGTATGTTATTCATATTTTATATCTATATTATTATTTTACATAAACAAGTTTCAGCCAGATATAGACACACAAACACACACACAGAACAGTTCAGAGCAGTTAAGCCTCTGACCTTGCAAGACGCACCAGTGAAGTAGAAGTGAATATGTTGGAAGAGAGCCGTTTGGAACAGAATAAGAGAAAAACTGCACAACAGTGGAAGACCTTGTCCCCAGCCTGTTGGGCACTGGGCCTCTTGCAGGTTGCCAATTGCTTCTTTCTGAGCTTAACATTTTGCTCCTTTCCAGGCACCTGGCATTGTAGAAGTAGCCCATGGGGCAATCTGGAATAGCTGGTGCTCCGACAGAGCAAAGTCATCTCTCTGTGCCTGACAGACTGTCCTCGGGCTTTATCTGGCTGTCCCGAGGCTGCCCCGGAGCTACAGCTCTAAACTCATCAGCACTTCTCTACAACTCAGTGGGTCAGACCTGCCAGCCAACCCATGGGATGTCACAGGGTACAGTGTGATTGGCTCACTGCAGGGCAAAGGTAGCCATGGAGACACTGGCCTGGCAGACTGTATTGGCGGAACAGTATAGTCCCGTAGGCCTGGATAAATAAATCATCTCAAATAAAACAGGGCATATTAAGCCCTCTGCAATGTGTGCTAATGTAGGGTTGCATTGGATTATAGTTGGCCACTAGGGGGCAGTAGAACAAGATCTACAAATGATCAACTATTTAAAAAAAAGTTGTTCTTTTGCAAAAGGCAGTAAACAGGCATCTCATGTTACATACCCAGCAGACATGAAGCTACATTAGCATTCATCTCCGCTCGTATCTGGTCACCTAATATTTGGCTAACTTAATGTTAAATTAGGTTGTGCACTTACATCAACTAATGGTGTCATGTTGGAGATCTAATATAAGTAGAAAATGTTTTACAAGATGGTAAGTATTGGAAATACATTGACATCTGACAACCACACTACTGCTAATATTGCTGCTGCCACTGATACTCCAGCACTAGAATTACTTTTATACTGGTGATGCCACTACTGTGTGTGTGTGTGTGTGTGTGTGTGTGTGTCCCAGGACAGCTGTGGCAGCAGTATGTCCAGTCAGCAGCAGGTCTCTGAGTCTCCCCTGGGCTCTGCCGGCATCCCCACACCAGCCCAGCTCACCAAAGCCAACGCACCCGTCCACATCGATGTAGGAGGACACATGTACACCAGCAGCCTGGCCACCCTCACCAAGTACCCCGAGTCACGGTGAGAGACACACATCCACCGTAACAAAAATCATTTCAAAAGCGATTGGTTAATGAATCAAGATTTTGAGGTTTGTATGACTTTCCCCTAATAGAATACAATATTTACATATAATATTAATTTGAAATATTTGACAAGTCCATTTGCTATCAAATTAAAGTGTTGTTACGGTTCATATTTTGCTTCACAGTTACATTAGGGGTCTACAATATTTTCAGGTGTAAACTAATGACATTTAATCTTAATTGGAGTAAATGAATTGATAAACTTAGTTAATAAACTAATATTCCAACATGTTTAAGGCTTTTAATGGGTTCTCTGCATATGTTAAGGGGGTAAACACAACCGCTGAATTTGTACTGCAAAAGGAGATACATTTCTTTCAGCAAATTCAGTGTTTTGTTAAGGAAGCAGTGTATAGGATTTAGTAGCATCTAGTGGTGAGGTTGCAGATTGCGACCAATTGACTAACTCTCCCCTTACCCCTTTCCTTCTGTGTGGAAGAACTACGGTGGCCTTCAGGTTCCGTAAAAACGCAAAAAGCCCTCTCCAGAGCAAGTGTTTGGTTTGTCCGCTCTGGGCTACTGTAGAAACATGGAGGTGCAACACTCCTTGAAGACCGATTCCTCTTTGAATCATGAAACTTGTCACCACTGTTTCCCTCTGCTGATACAGTGTCTGTAGATGTTGCCATGACTCACTATTCATCTTGACCTCAAGAAGTACATGTTTTACTTTTTGCTCCCGGTGTTTCCACAGTTTAATGACTGAGTACACGGTATTGATGGATCACTGTTAGTGCCCTCATTTACCTTTAAAAACTCAAATATAATAGAGGTGATTGTCAGCACTGCGTCTACTTTGCTTTAATGATTATGTAACTGTTTTGGTTTAGTCCTCACCCTATTGAGTGCTGGTGGTCCATTAACCACTCACACTGCCTTTTTATGGATTCTGGCTAATGCAAATCTTAACTTGTAAAGTACCTAAAAGGCTACTACAATGTGACCTCTCAAATCATTTACATTTCTATTTGTTTTATTTGTTTATACTATACTCATCCCGGAATGGGAAATTGGTCTCTGCATGTGACCCCTCCCTGTATATAGGGAGCAGTGGGCTGCCCATGACAGGCACCCGGGGAGCCGTTCGGGGTTCAGTGTCTTGCTGCTCAGGAACACTTCGACACAGCACACGTAGCAGCCAACCTCTCTCCCTCTCTACCCAGTGAGCCACGGTCACCCAAATAATGAAAAGTTGAATATACACCCTGTAAAACCACTCCGGGGGTTTGCTGCTACAGTCTTAGATGGTCTGGTATGACCTATGAGCTATAAAGGTCAGTGCAGTTGTGGTTTTCCTCTTTCCAAAATCTAGTGTGGATTTACTCCCGAAAGGGAAAGTTCACATTTTTTTCAAGTCTGAAAAATGAGCCGTATATGTGCGAGAGTCACCATTCCTCCTCTCCATACTGTCCGTGAAGCATCACCCTCCGAGTACAATGGTAGAGATAGGGGACAGAACTCATAGTCCTCAGTCCACAGTTCTATGTAACAATGCATTTTAAAAATACATTTTTGTCTGGAAGATACTTAGTAACAGGTGAGTGCCACTGGAGGGCTCCGATGGACGGCACAGACACAGACTTGCATGTGAACAGGGTCTAATTTAAAACAAAGGTCTGGCCACACAACAGAGTTGCCCTGTGGGTATGTCCCTCTGGACTTCCTTTCTCCTCCCCTCGCCTGCCACCTGCCTCTGCCAGATTGTGTGTCAGTTGTTCTGGACCCAGCTTCACTGTGATACTTTAGCACATGTTACTGCAGCATGCATGACTAACAGTCAGGCCAAATACTCACAGATGTGTTGCCCTGCAAGCCTCTGCAGCTGATGTCAACCCTAACCCACACTGCCACAATACTGTCACGTGATTTGGCTAGGAAGTGGGGAAGATTATTACAGTGGCCAATAACTTGTTCAATGTACACATGTATTAAGACAGACATAGCATTTTGAACTACCATTTTTCTCAGACACCGCCACTTGGTCAGTGGCCTAAGGTACCCCTTTAGTGCCAGTTTCCCCTTGTTAAATGCAATGTCTGTAAAAATGTAATTCAGGGTTAACAGGATACATATAGTGTCAGCTTGTCACATGAATACAGTGTATTTTCAAAGAAAATGTCCAACATAAGTTTACTTAGTTTTTAAGTTGACTTATTAAACAGATGTACTTGGTTAGGTTTAGGCAACATAAGTACTTGGTTGGGCATGAAGTATGCTATGTAAGTTATGTAACAAAAGTCAAGTAAAATAAGTCAAGGCTGACTTGATTGCACAATGGACATGAACAGCGGTCTCCTGGGTTCTGTTTGACCCATTCATCCTACCCTACAATCCCACCCTTCTCTAATGTACCCGGTCTTTATACTACGTCACTTGCTATGACCATATAATAATGATAGGGATGGCTTTATATTGTAGTTATTTGACAGCCCGGTGTGTCTCATAGACGCTACAGGGTGCCTCCATGTATTGGTTGCATTGGAATCAGATGCAGGGTTAGGGTTGACCTAGCATTGGCAGTTGAAGAGTTGGAAGTGAGAACGGGTTGAATACAGCAAGTTACTCTGCTGCATCATCTCAGCAACTATACACTAAAATAACAATCCTTCCATCTGCAACTTTTAAGAGTATAAGAATAAGAATGAGAATGAAAGGTGGCAAAATGCTTTAATCTTTATAAGGTCTGAACATTCAGCTGCAGCAGTAGACTTGAGGACGTCTCTGGCCAGCAGACATGACAGCCTCTCCAACATTTGGTCATTGTTTGATGAAGAGGCTTCTCTGTTTTCGTCTTTATTGTTTCTGGCAGGATCGGCCGTCTGTTCGAGGGAACGGAGCCCATTGTGTTGGACAGTCTTAAGCAGCACTACTTCATTGATCGAGACGGCCCCATGTTCCGCTACATACTTAACTTCCTCCGGTCCTCAAAACTCCTCATCCCCGATGACTTCAAAGTGAGTGTCTAGAGCTTTGATCAGGTACTACCACAGTTTATGTGAACAGTTCCAAAAGACAGGGAATCCAATGAACTCTTATCCATGAACTGTCCAGACTGTCAGAGGAGGGATTTTAACTGTCGTCACATTGGAGCATACAGGCCACCTATGGAAAACATCCTGAGAACTGCTTTGAGTATGGTATGACTCAGAACCTGTCAGACAGCCTTCAGGCACTTTACAGTGCCTTGCTGAAGGGCACAAAACCTTTTACAATAAAACAAGCTTTTGTTATATATATATATTATATATTTTGTTTTCTTTACTGTAATAACTTTCCATATAGTTATTTTTAAATAACTCCCTTTAGATGTGTTACATTATGTATCAGAGTTTACTTTGCACTTCTATGATATTGTACACATTTGTTGGATTAAGCCATTTCTACTTAACCAAACGCAAAAGAAGATCAATAGCATAACTGACTGCACTCACATGACTGTTACTCTATTATGGTTCTTACTATTATATAACCACTTTCTGACTTATTGTAAACAAACAGTATTTACAGTAATTGTGTCTAAATATTTGCACCTCGAAACATTTTCAGCCGCATATTCTGGCATTGAGTTCAGAACTGGAGAGCTCCTCCATGTGAGCTGAATTATCCACAGGCAGAGAAACTTGATTCTCTACCTTTCGTATTCCTTCATTCATTCTCATAGTTGTGTGGCGCACACACAGATAAGCACATGAAGACATTATCTTTAGATTTGTTTTGGTTATGTGAATATAGCATCTTTCAAATGCATCTGATGGAATATGTTTTTGTTTGTAGAAAATGAGTGCTTTCACATGACTTTGTTGTCGGTCCAAACAGTGTTATAATTCCTTGCCTTGACACATATGTTCTTTGTGCACTTAATAACCTGATTTAATTCACTCAAAAGCCAATGCAGACTACAAGGCATTGTTGACATGTTGATGTGGCTACAGTAATGAGCACAAACAAACAAAGGCGATTATTTTAAGCAAAATATGATGGATGTGGACCTCACACATTCACTGAAAAGGCTCACTTATGATGACTGTATCATTGCTTTGTTTATCTATGTCGATTAATGCTCTGCTTATGTATGTGTGCTTGTGTGCTTGTGTCCGTGTGTGTATGTCTCTGAGCTTGTTTTCATGTATATATTGTGTGTGTGTGTGTGTGTGTGTGTGTGTGTGTGTTTGCAGGAATACTCCCTGCTGTTCGAAGAGGCCAGTTTCTTCCAGCTGACTCCTCTGCAGGCTGAGCTGGAGCGCTGGAGGACCGAGCAGGAGTGCGGGGGGGTGTCTCTGCAGTGCGAGTGTGTCGTGATTCATGTGGCTCCGGAGCTTGGTGAGAGGATCAGCGTAAGCGCCCACCGGGCCCTGATCGAGGATGTTTTTCCTGAGGTCAGAGACTTCATATCCAAATCCTTGAACACCAGCTGGAACCAGGACTCCGCACACATCATTCGCTTCCCGCTCAACGGCTACTGCCACCTCAACTCTGTCCAGGTACAAACACACTCTGGGTTCAGATTTCAAACCCTTCAACACCAATGTTTGTTAGGGATCAGACAGTAGTGACGAAACTGTTTTCTCAGGATCAGGTTTTCTGTCTGCATATTTTGGCACCGTTGCTCCCTTTCCTTGATTTTCATCTTCTGTGAGCAATTAAATGACTTACAAGAAACAAACTACTAAGGCTACAAGGGACTAAGGCTTGGACATGGTTAACAATAGGCTCATTGTTCATATTGATGAAACACGTGTTGGGGAACTACGGTCAAGACTCCAGATTACAAGACAGCAAGTTGTGTAGTGTGAACAGGAAAAGAGATCTGACCACTTTAAAAGTTGTGTAGTGTGAACCTCGCTTAATTAAAGTCCCAGGGAAATGGAAGTTAGAGCGCCTTAAGCTTCTGTATCGTTATGTTTTGCCCCAGTAAAGCAGAATATTTGAGCGGTGAACAGTATCAAGAGGGATTTCAATCAAATCCTTCGCAAGGACCGCGAAAATAATGCTAATGCTTTTATTATCATTATTATTCTATTATATCCACTGCTGCTGTTTTCATTAGCAGTCGTAATGTTTCCATCATTATTGTGCTTACTCTTATTATATTAATCTTTTATGTCACATGCATTGAATGTGTTGTAACTTTGTTCAGAAGTCACTGAGTTAGTCAAAAAGCTCCACCAGGGCTGGATCACAACCTGGTGCACATCCTGCCTGTGTACAAACCTCTTGTACAAAGGCAGCCAGCTGTGTCTTGCACAGTAAAAAGATGCTCCGAGGAGGCTCTGAAAGACTGTTTTGACTCTACTGGGTGGGAAGTATTCAGTGATGACCATGGGGAGGACATTGACAATCTCACTCACTGCATAACGGACTACATCAACTTCTGTGTGGAGAACACCGTACCCACCAGGACTGTACGGTGTTTTTCTAACAGCAAACCTTGGATTACTCATGAAATAAAGGCCCTCCTCAAGGAGAAGAAGAGGGTCTTTATATCAGGAAACAAGGAGGAGCTGAAGACTGTACAGAGAGAGCTGAGGAGGAAGATCAGGGAGGGGAAAAAAGACTACAGGACGAAGATGGAGGACCAGCTGCAGCAGAACATCAGCGGGGTCTGGAAGGGCCTCGAGGCGATGTCTGGCTACAAGGGGCCCAACCAACAGCCTACAGGGACCAAAAGTAGGTGAATGATCTGAACTTATTCTTTAACAGATTCAATCAGTCATCCCCCCCTCCAGTCCTCCCTGCTGCTGCAACCTCCTGTAGATTGCCCCCCCTCCTCCACCCCCTTTCCCACAACACTCGGCTCCCCCCCACACTCCTCATACACTACACTCCACGACCACCACCCCACCCCCTCTCCAACAATCTATGGCACACAGCCCCCAATTTGTCCCTCACAACTGACCAGGTGAGGAAAGAATTGAGAAGGATCAGGGTGAGAAAGGCCACGGGTCCAGACAGTATCAGCTCAAGGCTCCTCAGGTTCAGCGCAGACCAGCTGTGCGGGATAGTGGAGCACGTCTTCAACTTGAGCTTGAAGCTGGGGAGAGTACCACAGCTGTGAAAAACATCCTGCGTGGTACCAGTCCCAAAGACCCCGCGACCCAAGGACTTCAACAGCTTCAGGCCGGTGGCAATGACATCCCACCTGATGAAGACGCTAGAGAGCCTGGTCCTTGTACATCTCTGCTCCCTGGTGAGCTCATCTTTGGACCCACTTCAGTTCGCCTACCAATCTGGCATCGGGGTGGATGATGCTGTCATCTACCTGCTACACAGATGCATTTCTCCAGTGCCTCCAACACCATCCAGCCTTTGCATCTGAGGGACAAGCTGGAGCAGACCGGGGTGGCCCACCACCTCACTGCATGGATCTTGGACTACCTCACCAACCGTCAACAGTATGTGCGGATACAGGAGTGTGAGTCCAACCTGGTATCCTGCAGCACGGGGGCCCCACACAGAACCGTTCTAGCTCCATTCCTCTTCACCATCTACACCTCGGACTTCAAATACAACTCTGCAAACTGCTACCTGCAAAAGTTCTCTGACGACTCTGCAATCGTCGGCCTCATTTCCGCCGGTGATGACAGGGAATACAGGGAACTGAACTAGGACTTTATAAACACAGCACAAAAATTAAGGAAATTTGTGTTTGGTAGATATTTCTTTGTTGTAACAATGCTTCTTAGCAATAAATATTATACTGTTGGAAAGCCTATTTATTTCCCTTTTAAATGGTGCCACATTTGTAAGGAACATGCATTTGTGGGATGAGCATTTCCCCAATTACCGTTAATGCTCTAGCTTCTGCCTTAAAGAACCCCTCAGACTGCCTTTTAGTTAGATTCCTCATACAAGGTTTCACTCAAGGCTTCCACCCAGGTTTGCAGCTGACGCCAGATTCCTCCTACATATGTCAAACTTTGCAGTCAATCATCTTCAGGCCGGACACAGTCGATAAACCTCTGGCTCAGGAAGTCAAAGACGCATTCATGATCGGCCAACTCCCTGCCCTTATCCCTCATCCGCCTTACATGTCAGGAAGCCTGGTGGTCCAAGGCAAACATCACTAGCGCCTTCAAAGTCCTTCCCATCTACCCTGAGCATTGGAACCTTGCACAAAGCATCCCAAAAATGTTAGATTCTTTATCTGAAGCACTCTGCTGGATCCTGAAAAACGTCCACAAACTACCGTACGTCATATATCTCTTAGACGACTTCCTCACCGTCACGCCATCTTCCTACCCCCCGCACATGGCCTCCACACTCTGACTTCTGCTTTTCAGGAACTTGGAGTTCCTCTTTCCTCAGAAAAAAAATAGATCCCTGCATATCCCTGGAATTCGTTGGCATCACCCTTGACTCTGTCTCACTCCAAGCATCCCTACCTACTGAGAAAATCCACCGGATCTCCTTAATCATCTCAAATTTCCTCCTGGCCCTCAAATGCACCAAAACATCTAAACTACGCCATCAGTATCATCCCCCAAGGTCGCTCCTTCTTGTCACACTCCTTTCAGTTGCCGTTCCATCTCTCCACGACCACGTCACACTCGATTAAGCATGCAAAACGGAGCTAAAACTGTGGCACGCAGCCCCCTCCTTCTGAGTTGGCGGCTTCTATCGCGGCAAGTGGTCCTCAGCCGAATGTCCGCCCTAATTCTCATCATTCACTCTTCCCTCCACGATCTCCGAAATGTACCCAGAAGTCATAGCAGGGGGCACAAATGGTCTAAAAAGACCATCCCATTTTATTGCGAGAACAGTGCGGTCATAGACATCATTAACAAAGTACGGTCACATTGTCTCGATATAATTTAGTTCATGCAGAGGCTCACTCTAGTTTCGGTCCAGGACTAGTTCATCATCAGAGGCTCGCATATTCCAGGTCACATGCCACCATATAGGACATCTCCATCCATCCTCCTGACACCGTCTACCACCTCAAACACAGCAAAACCAACCAGTCTGGTCCACCTAAACCCATCTACCTCTTCCGACTAGACTCGTGTACCTAAGTCCATATGAAACCATCTGCGACTACATAAGCTAAAGACTAGCCAGCCAAACGTCTCTGCAAAACCCCCGTTCATCACAGACAAGGGCAAATGGGTCATACACTCTTAGCCCTCCTGGTCTCTTCACCCTTCTTTGCCCCATCCTTCCATCCACCGACCAACAATCCGTCAACCCGCATCCCCTCACTCCTTTCCCTACACCCCTTCATCCCTTACCCTACCATCCCTTAATAGCACAACCCCCATCCCTTCATCCCCTACCCTACATCCCCTCATCCCACTACCCCCAACTTTTACTCCCTCAACTTCCTTCCCCACCCAAGTACATCCCTCTTACTTCAACACTTAATAAACTATTTAAAACCCTTGTCATTATTGTGGTGGTCTCTCTAAGTGAATTCAAGTTTGCCCTTAAAAATGTTACGCCAGCCACACTATTCATTTAATTTTGTATTCGGAATTATTATGTGACTATAGCATCTTTCAAGTTATACTGATGGAATATGTTTGTGTTTGTAGAACTATGAGACAATCCTGGTGAAAATGAGTGCAGGCAATGTGTTTCTCGCTGCTTCGTTTTACTTCTTCAGTTTGGTAGCCTTGAGAGACCTTAGTCTGTAAGTATGTCTGCATGAAAAGATGTATGAAGATATATTATATTCGCTAATGCTAATCGCGGTTAGCATTTCCCCATTGGCCGTAATGTTAAAATTAGCTTAGAATCTAGCGAGTCGGACATGTACGGTACCTACCGGTTCATGATGTGGTGTGTTCAAGGACCCAAATGCAGACGCAGGACAGCAGAGTTATATTGCAAACCAAGATGATTTATTTCTCTCACTCAAAAACACGCACACAAAAACACGCATTGCGCTGTCCTCCGCATCTCATAGTAGACCAGCCTTTCGGAACCCGTTGGTGATGGTGGATTCTTTCACACTGCTCCGCGCTGTTAGGATCCACTGGCAGACTTGAGAAAAAGCTGCTCTTCTCATGCAGCGTGTCGACGTTGCTCATAGCTCTGAATAGCATTTACGGCTAACTGGCTTGGCCAGTTGCTGCTAGCACAACAGCTATTCAGAGCTATGAGCAACAACAATTATTGCCTCATTGCTTTTCATTTGGTAGCCGTGAGAGACCTTAGTCTGTAATGCAAGTATGTCTGCATGAATAGATGTACAAAGATATATTATATATTCGCTAATGCTAATCGCGGTTAGCATTTCCCCATTGGCCGTAATGTTAAAATTAGCTTAGAAGCTAGCGAGTCGGACATGTACCGTTAAAAGCATCTTGCCGTTCAACCTTTTTTGTTAACAGTCCTAGTGAGAGGTAGGTCAAAGGTACTTCATCCATATTGTAGCGACCCTGTCAGTAACAGCTGGTAGCAGAGGGGTTGCTGGTAGCAACTGTTCTGTGTCGGGAGCTTGTAAATGTTGTGTTAGACCGGAACCGGAAGTTGCGGTTGTTGTTGTGGCGGAGAAAAGCTACGGAAAAATCCGTATATAAATCGCACCGGACTATAAGCCGAGGCCTCAAAGCGTGGGGTAAAAAGTAGCGGCTTATAGTCCGAAAAGTACGGTACTCTTCCCAGAATACTCTGGGGAAAAAATGTCAAAATGTCTTGCTTTGGTTTGTGTGTGACTGCAGGTGCTGGAGCGGTTACAGCAGAGGGGGTTCAGGATCACCGGTTCATGTGGCGGTGGAGTGGACACTTCCCAGTTTAGTGAATACATTCTACGGAGGGAAAGCCAAGGCAGCCAACACCCCCCGACCCTCATCCGAATAAAACAGGAATTTAAGGACTGAACAAACAGAAGTCCCCATTTTTGCACACATATCAACGCCTGTTTCTCCTACTGACAGCAGATTCACTTCAGCAAAGTCAACATAATGAGCAGACATGAGTACACAGAACCTCTTACGCCAGTGAATATACTCTATAGGTAACTGAGATGCTAGTCTTTTTTGATACTGTGCCGCATAGATTTTCACACAGTAGTATCATAACATTAAAAACATGGATCCGTTGGTGCAGGGATTTGCAGGGGATCATGGGAATCGGATCCTAAATTTGAGGTACAATAGCATTAACATTTCTATTGATATGAAATGGAGGCTGGAACTTTGGGATTTGCAGTATTTATCACGATACATGTCATTTTATATTGCGTTATAGTCCTGGAAATTCACTTGAGAAACCATTGATAGATAACAAACAGATGCTAATGTCTGTTTTTGGCTAATCCATTGAATTAAATACCTGAAAAACAAAAAGGTACTGCATCACATTGATGCAAAAATGCTGTAAATCGATATGCCATAGAACAGTCCTGCTCTGTGATTTCCAACATTGACCAAATCGTCATAATACCCCCAGTGATATTAAAGGGAGAACTATCAAATATCTCTTCATCATCATGTTGCCCAACCCAGTGGCGGGCCGTGTGATTTATAGCTGGGCCTTCAGTGCTGTCCTACTACAGTTGAACCACCTCCTAATAACCTCATTGTGACGCCAGCATGAAGGGATGCTTCGTCATTAACGGACAATGCATATCGTCAAAATCAATGTAATTAACACAATGACAAGAACCAGTCACATATATTTATATGACAACAAAGCATGTAGAATAACACGATTCAACAAGCCTCTGCACATTCCAGCAAAACTGCAGCGCTAAAACACGCATTCAGCCACACACTCAAGAGCACCATTCAAATATTATTCACATCAGAGGGAATAATATTAACCAGATCATAAAAACGACACCATAGACAAATGAACACAGTAGTTCAATTCAATTCAATTTATTTTTGTATAGCCCAAAATCACAAATTACAAATTTGCCTCAGAGGGCTTTACAATATGTACACATTTGACATCCTCTTGTCCCGGTAGTAACGCTACTGCAGATAAAACACAAAAGCACTTCACTTACCAGAGCTGCTGCTCACTTAAAGACAAAGTCCATCCTCCTTTCTTTGTTAATAAAGAGTTTAATGACGCCAGTGACGACAGTCGAGCCTCCCCAGTTGTATTTCTTGAATACGTTTTAATGTGTTTGAGGCTGAAAATGTCCGCTCCACAGAGGCAGCAGATATTGGGATTGTCACCGCCAAACATGCCAAAACGATAAAAATGTAATGTCACGTAAAAATGTCTTACATATCTTTAAACTTTAACTCTTACTACTACAAAGTTCTGATAGCTAGCTTCACAACAGTCACGCTAGCCCACTGACCAATCAAGCTGCACGTTAATGCTGACGTACTTGTAGGCTAGTTAGAAGCTCTGACACGTCAAACAATACGCCCAACATGTCAAACTAAAGATCTGATTGGTTGAAGAATATGACAATCAACAATATCGTCACCATTTCCTTAAACTGCACATGGATGCACTTGTGAGTCTGCAGGCCTCTGCCTCTGTTCTTACCTAGAGACACAGAGGTGAGATCTGATTGGATAAAAGCTCTACTTAAAACAAGCTGCACTGGAAGCAGAGCAACTGAGGAAGACAGGAGATAATAGGATGCAATGAGATAATAGGCTAATGGGAAAAAATATTTAGGATACATGTAGTTTATTTATGAAAAATAATTCAATTATGAAATAGCTATAACTATAACTGTGATTCTGTCTAGGCCAGCAGAGAAGACTTTGCTGGCCCTGATGGCCCACCACTGGACCAACTATTATTCATTTCTATTATGATCTCAGACCACTTGTTGAGGCTGGTAAATGTGTCATGTCAACATCTATCCATCCATACATTTTCCTCCGCTTATCCGGGGTCGGGTCGCGGTGGCAGTAGGCCAAGCAGGCTGACCCAGACCTCCCTCTCACCGGCAACATGTTCCAGCTCATTCTGGGGGATCCCGAGGCGTTCCCAGGCCAGCTGGGAGATGTAATCTTCCCCGGGGGTCTCTTCCCAGTTGGACGTGCCTGGAAAACCTCCAGTGGGAGGCGTCCAGGAGACATCCTGATTAGATGCTGAACCACCTCAGCTGACTCCTTTCAACGCGAAGGAGTAGCGGCTCGACTTCAAGCTCCCTCCTGATGACCGAGCTCCTGACCCTATCTCTAAGGCTGAGCCCGGCCACCCTACGGAGGAAACTCATTTCGGCCACTTGTAGCCGCGACCTTGTCCTTTCGGTCACGACCCAGAGTTGGTGACCATAGGTGAGGGTAGGAACGTAGACCGAGTGGTAAATTGAGAGCTTTGCCTTCCGGCTCAGCTCCCTCTTCAAGACGGTCCGGTGCAGCGCCTGCTTTACTGCTGCAGCCGCACCGATCCGCCTGTCGATCTCCCGCTCCATCTTACCCTCACTCGTGAACAAGACCCCGAGATACTTGAACTCCTTCGCTTGAGGCAGGCACTCCGTCCCCACCTGGAGGGAGCAATCCACCAGTTTCCGGCAGAGAACCATGGCCTCAGTCATGCCATGTCAACATATGTAAAGCATTAACTTTCACATCAAGCTGATATTTACTGACTGGTTCAAAAACACAAATGGACTTCTGAAGCCATTCTTTGGATCTGGCTAGTGGCTACAGCTCATAATCTCACTGCATGGTTATCACAAGGATTCATATACAGTCCAAGAGTTGTCAAGGTACAGTAAATAAAATTACTGCTGGATACTCATACATTTTAATATAAATGTGCAAGAAAGTCCTCTCAAGATACCACTATGTGAATTAAAAAGCCTTGACTGATATTGGATTTTTCTGAAACTGCCCATCCATAAAAAAAACATCTCATCAGTAATATGTTCAGATGTCTACATTTAATGGACCTCTAGGGGCCATATGAATTATGACTCATCTGACGGAAGCAAAGAAGGAAGCAGCATGACGTTATTTTCCCACTGATAGGGACGCTTTTAGTGTTGAAAGACAATGCCTCAGCTTATAGGACCTGTTGACTTTAAAACTGCAAATGTTCTCAAGGAGGCAAATCACTGTCAAAATCCGAGCGCGCAAATGACATCCACATGCGTGTGTAGAGGTCCAGAGCATGCAAATCAAACAGCCACGTATAACTACATTTAATTGGTTACAATCCTCGTCTTTGGATTGGCCGGACATCCCTCTGACACAGACGGTACGGAGGTGGTCTTCAGTCCGTCACGAAACACTACTCCACTACCACTCAGAGGTAGATGTTCTACATTTGTCTGACAGATTTTGTGAACTGTAGAGGCTCATGAAATACAGATTATGTTAATAGCATTGTTAAATACAATAATTAAAAATGTGTTTCTCTTGTAAATGGAGTCAAGTTGCTCAGATTGGTTTAAATTCACTCCATCATTCTATTACAGACAATGTGTGTTTGATACTCAAACCTCTTGTGACAAACAGCTCAAAGAAACTCTTTGATCTTAATTGATTAAAACATGATGTAATCATATTTAATCATACTGTTGTGTTTACAGAAGAGATATAATATAGTTGTATATAGTATGAGCAACAATTTTGACCCGCTCAAGGATCTGGAGCTGAGATTAGGAACCACTGTTTGTATATTAACTGTTTGCCCAACTTAAATCACTGACAAGTAATTAGTGGATGAAAAAGTATTCAGATCCTTCACTGCAGTAAACGTACTGATACCATACTGATGAAACAATCCCCTACCAGTAAAATACCTGCATTCAAAACCTTAGTTAAGTATGTTATTATCAGAAAAATCTACTTTAGGTACAGAAAGTAAAAGTACCCGTACAGTAAAATGTATCCTTTCAGTGTTTTACCATTATGTCTGATGTTTTAGGATATATATTGCTGCATTAACGTGTATGCTGCATGTTTTTAACTCCTTTATATACTGTTGGTTAGTTTATTTACCTCTAAGATGTAGTGGAGTAAAAAGTACATTATTTGCCTCTGACATCTAGCGCAATCTGGAAACCACCTCTATACCGCCACCTAGCGTCTGCGTCAGAGTGATGTCCGGCCAATCCAAAGAGAGGATTGTAAACAATTACATTTAGTTACACAATGGTGACTGGTCCGCCCACTTGTCAAAAAGAAAAACTGTTCGTGAGCGAGCAGGTGAAAGTTTCGCGAGCTGAAGAGCAGTGATATTAGTCGCGCGCTAGGGGACGCCCCGCGCGCTCAAAGCATGGTTTTCTCCTCGCGGGAGCAGAGATATTCTGCGCGGAGTGATGTGAAAGCGCTGGCCAAAGTAAAATACGTGCGCTGCTGTTTGATTTGCACGCGTGGAACCTCTACACGCGTGCGCGGATCTCATCTGCGCTCTCGGATTTTGACTGATTTGCCTTCATAAAATGTTCATTGTACGCGAGATGGTTCCACTGTAGTGTTCAGAGTATGCTCAGCATCTTAACGGGCAGGCTATTATTAGCCTATTATTATCAGGTATTATTATTACCTTTAACGGGCAGGCTGCACATCAGCAGCATAAACGACTATTTGCTGTTTAGGCTTGAGGTCAAATGATAGCATATTCTAAACAACCTTTTTTCTCCCACCAAGGCGACTGGTTATTAAGTACTGTATATGTTGTATAAGTACTGTATATGTTCAATACAACTATGTATAAATTGCATGTACTGTTGCATTGATTTGTGATATTTGCAGAGACCATCAGTTGCTTTAACCTGGAGCAAATATGACATGTTTGCATTTGGTAAAGTATACATTTAAGGCACAGACACAGAGTTCCCAGTGAAATTAAGAACTTTATCAGCCTTCAGTTTTTGGCATGCAATATTTTTATTGTACAATTCTCTTTTCACTCTTCTTTGGAAAATACAGGTAGAAGAAAAATGTATACCTTAATTAAGGAGTTCAATGTTTTTCCATGCAAGAGTATATCTTTTCAAATATGTTTTGTATAAGCATGTAACAGCAACCCAAGCAGTATTGTTTACTTATATATCATGTTTTCTCTGTTTTGCATAGTCATTGTGATATAATTTTATGATAAATATACAAGAATTCACGAGCACAGATTTTCAAAGACAAGGCAAATCTGCAATGCTGTGATGGCACCTGGCGGTCTGGACAGTTTGCACCTGAAAGGAATAGTTCAACATTTTGGGAAATATGCTAAATATGAAGATTTCTGGAAAGATTTAACAAAGAGCATGTAACACATAGTACAAATGGAGAAGAGCTGGTGGGTAGCCCTTTCACTGTTCATGATGTTTAAAAAATGTCTCCCTCATCTGCTGTCGTACATTTTCTTTCCTTTTATTCTAAATCACTGCTTACCTTTGAATAATGTCATCATTGTGGTATGCCAAGTTATTGGTGTAAATGCTGGAAGCATTCACAACCTATGTTCTTCTACATATTTATTATTCTGCATCGTATTGACATATTCCAAGTAATTCTACTCCTAAATTTTTCAACGTAGCAACTAAAAATAAAAAGTTCAGCTCAGTTTATCACTTTTGTCATTCAAGTCACGCCTTTCAAATGTTCATACATATCAGTGAAGGACACTTTCATTCCCAGTGCGTCAAATACCGACGCTTTGTCACACGCCTTGGCGTCAGGTACCGACGCACAAGACGCCCTTAATGGTCTGTATGAGACGCACCTGGCTTTCAGGTAACTATAATGTAAACCCATCCCGTCATTGTTAGACACTCAGCGTGTGTCTCCTGTTTCCCTCTTCCCCTGTGTCTATTCTTTGTTTTCCTCTTTCACCTTATCCCGGATTCTTTTCAGCAGCCCCACGTTTTTTCCTGTTACGTTTGGCGATCCATCTGTGGTGACATTGGCAAGTTTACGCCAAGGTAGCTTCAGCCTCCTGATGACACCCTGTCATACAAGTCCTCTCCTCGTGTTGTCCCCTTCAGACCCCCTTCAGAGCGGTGTCTTTTACGTCGTTACTTTCGTCCAGTGCTAACGAATATAACGTAAATGACTCAGCTTTTTTGTTTAACTCGCTGGCTAAGTCTTCGTCAATTAGTTCTACACGGCGAGTCACTGTCCTGTGTGATGAACTCATTTTTTCACATTTGTTTTTGTTCTCTGGACACGACACCTGCCGGCTCTACATGCACTCTTTCAAAAACTCTCCTTCGGAGAAAGGCTTGCTGGCCTTTGCTAACTTGAATGCTAGTAAATAACTTGCCTTGGTGTGTGACTTGAATAGCAGTTTGTCGGAGAAAGATATCTGGCTGAGTCTTTAAATTGGCTGCCAACCTCTGAGCAGTAGCCGCCCGTTCTTGCGTTGACTGTCTGCTAGCGTAGTTAGCGTGCTTGGTGGAAAAGTGGCGGCTGATATTGTATTCTTTGAATTGCGGGTTGGTGCCGTGTAAACGGGAAGTGGATTGGTTGCTTAGCTAAACAAAATACGACAGAATAATACAGTAGTCCTTAATAATGTTTATTTCACTGTTATGCCGATGATGTCCAACTCTACATCTCCACAAAAGCCCTGCTACTCACTCCACTCTCACCAACTGCCTCACTGACATTAAATCATGGATGCAAACCAACTTCCTCAAACTGAACTGTGATAAATCTGACATGATCATCATCGGTCCCAAATCCCTCACTAAAACCTTCACAACTTCTGCCTCACCATCGACAACTCCACTCTGTCTCCCTCCCCACACATCCGCAACCTTGGAGTCATGTTTGACAGCAACCTCTCCTTTGAACACCACGTCAAACAAATCACCAGAACTGCCTTTTTCCACTTAAAAAACATGGCCCGTCTCCGCCCATCACTCTCCTCATCTGCTGCTGAAACTCTGATCCACGCCTTCATCACCTCCAGAATTGACTACTGCAACAGCATTCTTTACGGCACATCATCCAAAATCCTAAATAAACTCCAGTACATCCAGAACTCTGCTGCTCGCCTGCTCACCCACACCCGCTCCCGTGACCACATCACCCCTGTTCTCCAGAACCTCCACTGGCTCCCCGTCCCACAACGGATCCAATACAAAATCCTTCTCCTCACTCACAAAGCCCTCCACAATCAGGCCCCCTCCTACCTCACCGACCTGCTTCACCACCACACTCCATCCCGCCGGCTCCGCTCCTCTGATGCCAACCTCCTGTCCCTTCCACTCAGGACCAAGCACCGGACATGGGGCGACAGAGCCTTCTCCATATCTGCCCCCTCCCTCTGGAACTCTCTCCCCAAAAACATCCGAGATTGCACTGACCTTTCCACATTCAAATCACAAATCAAAACTCACCTGTTCAAAACTGCTTTTAATGTGTGACTATTATTGTGTACTTTGTTTTTAGTGTATTGTTTTTATATATGATGATTTTAATGTAAAGTGTCTTTGAGTGTCAAGAAAAGCGCTATATAAATAAAATGTATTATTATTATTATTATTAATGAAAGGTCGTGTTTGATACGAATGAACAGACACATTTCGTGGAAAGTTTTAGAAGTTTTATTTTTCAGACTTAGTTACAGCGCTGCGGGTCTCTCTCTCACATCAAATTCACTTTAAAATCAACACTTACACGTAAAGGTTTACTAGATTATGATCCATAAATGTGGTCAACACACGTCTCTCACTCATTTCCTCGGTTTCGTTGTCTGTTCTTACTCGTAGCTCTGCTGGTGAAGTCTCTGTCGTACTGGAGAGCATTCAATGTTTTGTTACTTTATAGTTTATGTGTGTGGACTTCACAATAGGTGTGCAGAACAAAAGCAATTCCTTCACTTAATAAGCATTAATAAGGACAGGAAAGTCTTCCGTTTTGTGTCCATCGTCCTCCCTAAACCCGCTAACCGTGACTTCAGACGTCCGCTCCGTAGGTCTGATAACGCCTCATGGTCACGCCGCTCGCTGATCGCTCCAATAACAGCTGCTTCCTCCGTAATAAAGCAGACTTTAACTGGACAACAGCTGCTAGTAAAGACAACAAGGTCAGCATCGCCTGTAATCAGTTGTCTATGTTAACCTGGTAATCAAGGCTGTTTGTGATCTTCCGGGTAAGGGTCACGTGATAGAGGTGTGACGAACCAGGGAAGGACAGGTGGTGACTGCTAAGAACCAATAGAGAGAATAGACCAGACTCCAGCAAAGGTCAATCGTGTCTGGAGTGCGCCATCTAGTGGGATCAACTGAAACGCCGGGTATTGCAGGAAAAAGGCAAAATGAATGCGGTCTTTACTATAATTTGGACAATTATGTACCAATATTCGACAGGCCGGATTAAAAAGTATATTGCCCATGTAGTAGTTTGCCCATGCAGTGTATAGTATACATTCTATATTATATCATATCTTCACATCTAAACATATTTAATCTATCACTGTTTCTTTGGTTAATACTGTTGACAACCCTTATGGAGAATTCTTTCTCACCATCATGTAAGAATTATAACGGAGCCATTCGCTTGTTTTCTGTGTGTTGTCACAAAGCCTTTTGTCATTACATATTGCAGTAACTATGCTAAGAATATCCCTTGGATAGAAGGGATCATCGCCACACATGTATTATACGAGGAACCCTTGAAATGTTTTACCCTGCAAAGCATTTTCTCAAGAAATTTCACTTTTTCCACAGCTCAACCTGAAACTCTTGTAACTTATCTGGCATTGTAAGCAATTATTATTGGAGGAAGTTTTAAAATATATTATCCACGTTGAGTCGACGTCCGTGTGGCAAAAATAATATCTTCTTTCCTACCTTTTCAAATGCTCACGTGCTTCACGTGCTGGACGTGAAACGGTGCCTTTGGAGAGGCGGTGCATTTGCGTTATCTGCTGTCTGGAAACTGCACTACTTTATATAATTTAACAACTACAAATGGCGTCACATCAAATATGTTGGAAAAATGTGCCGTAGCTAATCAAGGTGCGCCCATCTTTCCCGAGTGTCCTCAAATGCAGCACTGGTCCAGGATGAGTTCAGGCACCATGCTGCCATTAAAACACCCAAAACAGGTGAGCTCGTGACTTTGCTTTTCTCAGAAAACTCGGTGAATATGATTGATGATGGGGTGTGTAACGTTATCCATTTTCAGAAACGTTTGTTCCTTTGGATGAAATGACGTAAGCTCTAGCCACAATCTGGCAGCGAAGCGACGTTACGTTAATGTTCCGTTAAACTGAGCACTTGACCTCGTCCGCAGCTGAAACGTGTAACGGTAGCTGTTAAAGGTAGTTGGTAAGTCTGCAAACGTAACTTGAATGAACCAAACAAACAGAAGTCAAATGATATAACGTTACATACTAACGTTAACGTTATCGGTTCACCTTTTTAACTTGGCTAGCATTAGCTGTAGCGGATGTGTTTAACCTGTAGCGCTATCTTCACATGAGCTAGTTGGTGTCCTTCAACAACATTTACGTGAAGGTGGCGGTGCGTTTGAAAGTTTAAATAGATTATTGTCAGTATTTAGTGCTGAACTGACGGTCAGCACCTAGAACAAGGCATGTTTGTGTTTACTGTAATACCTTATAAATGCAGTATGTGGTCACTGGGGTAGCGTTACAGCTTGGGTCAAAACAGCATCATTTGACGTCATAGCACAAAACAAATAAACTCTTGCTTTTGTTTTTCATATTTTTGTATCATGTATGAAATCACATTGTTCTTTCTCCATTCAGAAATAATGATGGTCACAAATAACGTGGTTATTGAAGCCCAGAAGCTGGAGTCCTGTGGGGCAGCAGGGAATGGAGACGGCTCTATTCAAGTCAAGATATTACAGGTCCCAGCCAGATGTGGACCAATGCCTGCTGTGCAACCTCCACCCACTGCTGCAGGTGTCTCCCAGGCTGTTTCTGTCTCTGCCCCACCTAAAGTCATCCCAGTTGGCCATGTCTACCAACCTCCCTCCTCTACAGTTACAGTCTCTGGGCGTCACACGTGCTGTCCCTCTGTCATGGTGGCAGCAAAGGTGGCCACCCCAGGAGGAGTGGGCGCTAACGGCCACCCACACGTAGCTAAACCAGCCTTGAGCCAGGTGGCCTCCATGAACCACACCACAACCCCAGGAAGGACAGTGGTGATAACCGTACCAAGGGCAGCAGGTCCACAGACGGTCACCGTGGCCCCTCGGCCTCCACAGACCGCCTCCCCACAGCTCCCAGCCAATATCCAGATACCACCAGGTGAGCTGCAAAACGCCACAGTCCTGCTCTAGATTCTAGTCCTGATTGGTGGTGATCTCATTTGTGTTTACAGCTTTGGCCACTGTTACATCTTGTATTCTGTTTTTCATATTCAGTAGATTGTGTGTTGAGTCTGTAACTAGTGTTTTAATGTCTGCCACCAGCTGTGTCTGTACTGTATTTGGTCCACGATGTATACTTTACCCAGCATGCTCTCTTTTCGAGACAAATCATCAATAGTCAGTAATTTTGGTCTCTAATTCTGGCAGGTATGATGTTGATCCGCAGTGACAGTGGTCAGCTGATGCTCGTATCCCAGCAGGCTTTGGCACAGGCTCAGCAGGCACCAAGAGGTGTCAGTGGTCAAGCACCTAGAATACTGGTCCCACAGGTATGTGTGTCCTACTGCTTTGAATTCATGTGACATCCTCACTCCTTTGATCCTAACTAGCTGGCATGTCTGGGATTCAGGTATCTGTAGCAGCTGGAAATAAAAGTCATGAGAAGGTGACCGTGATCAGGATGGCAGCCCCTCCCAGTTTCCACCCAGCACCAGTCCAGAAGACAGCTGTGGTCAAGGTACACCAGCTGGTTTACTCTCATTCAGTCACTGACAGCAGCTCATGTGTGTGGGCATGATGAGCATTTTTACTGCAAATCAACCTCACCTGTCATTAATAATAATAATGATGATAATAATATTTCACCTGTCATTAATGCCGATATTTCACCTGCCATTAATGGCGATAATACTTTACCTGCCATTAATGGCGATAATACTTTACCTGCCATTAATGGCGATAATTGTCATTCATAATAAAAAATATTTTCCCTCTTCGTATTAATAATAATTCTTCACCTGCCCTTAACAATGATCATTCTTCACCTGTCATAAATTGTGAAAAATGATGACACGATACCGACAATGAAAAATGAAGACTGTTGTAACTGCTTAGTTTGTATTATGCTCTTCTGTTGACGATTGTAACAAGTTCCTTACCTGTTTTATTGATAAGGTAACAGGTATTAGGTCTGGCATTCAGTCTGGGATTTGTTCATCTACCTGTAGCTCCTCTCAATCTCCTGCTGTTCTGGACTCTTTCCAGCCTATCAGCCTTCAAGACCTGATGGACTTAATCATGAAAAGAAAGCCATCATCTTGCCCCCTGGATGTTATACCATCCTCTCTATCTCAGAAAGTTCTGCCAATTATTGGCCCTGCTGTAACATCTATTGTCAATTCCTCATTGTCTACAGGAATTGTCCCTTCCTATTTTAAACATGCCACTATCCAGCCCATATTAAAGAAACCAAACTTAGATCCAGCTTTGCCCATGAACTACAGGCCCATATCAAAACTGCCTTTCCTTTCAAAAATCTTAGAGAAGGTGGTGGCTAACCAACTTACTGCTGCACTGGAGAGGCACATGTACGACGAATTCCAGTCTGGGTTTCGCAGACAACACTCTACTGAAACCGCTCTCCTGAGGGTTTCAAATGACATTCTCATGTGTTCTGATGCACGTGACTGCTCTGTGTTAGTACTTCTGCGTTCGACACCGTAGACCATAACATCCTGATTAAGGGGCTACGTGATTGGGTTGGCATCTTGGTTTACATCTTACCTCAATGACAGAAGTTTCAATGTCTCTGTGGGTGATTTTGTGTCTGTTACCTCTCCACTGTCTTGTGGCGTACCGCAGGGCTCGGTTCTGGGGCTTCTGTTATTTTCCCTTTATCTGTTACCTTTGGGGCCGATTATAAAAAGTTATAATGTGTCCTATCATTTATATGCAGATGATATCCAACTCCATCTGTCATTCAAACCCAGCGAGGCATTCACATTAACGAGGCTCCTGGACTGTGTCAATGCCATCAGAGACTGGACGGCAGAAAACTGCCTGCAACTCAACGACTCTAAGACGGAGGTCCTAGTTATTGCTCCAGAGGAGTTTGTCCCCATGATCAGGCAGAGTATTGGTCCACTCTCCTCTGCTGCCCATTGCAACCTAAACAATCTCGGGATTTTCTTTGATCGATCCATGTCGTTTGAGCCCCATGTTAAGCAGCTGTCCAGATCATGTTTATTCCATCTAAGAAATATCAGTAAACTGAGATCTGTAGTATCAACAGCTGACTTAGAGATGATCATACACACATTTATCTCTTCACGCATCGACTACTGTAACTCACTTTTCACATCACTCAGTGTATCTGCTCTCAACCGTTTACAGGTCATCCAAAATGCTTCTGCTAGATTACTCACCAGGACAAATCGATGGTCTCACATCACCCCCGTACTGGCATCTTCACTGGCTCCCTGTAGCATTTAGGATCCACTTTAAAATTCTCACCCTCACTTACAGAGCACTCCTCTCAGGTCAAACATGTTACATTTTCTGTCTGTCCCACGCACTCGCCTTAAGAGCCGTGGTGACCGAGCTTTTGAGGCAGTAGCACCAAGGTTGTGGAATGCTCTGCCTCCACCTCTACGTTTTGCTGATTCTGTGAACTCATTCCAGAATCAGCTCAAGGCACACCTGTTCAGACTGGCGTTTGGGTAACAACTCATGTCCTAGGCCTGCTTTAAGCCATGTTTTCATTTTGTACTTCCTGTTTTTTGTGCATTCTTAATGTAAATTATTGTCCCTTATATGGTCACATTGTGTTTTTTTATGCTTGTAATTCTTGCTTTCTCACCATACATGACCAGTACCAGAGTTCCCTTGGAACTGGACTGAACCCCTCCTATTGAGGGGATCAGGGTGCAGTAGTTTAACCCGTACCAGAATCAACATTTCACCAGAATGCACAGATGCTTGAGAGTTTGTAAGGGCAGGTTCCCATTTACAGATGAAACTGACTCATCTGAAGTTCAAGTGGGACTCAAGTGAGCCTGTCAGAGTACGCATCCCAGCAGGGCGTATCTCCACCTTGCTGCTCCTACACCACAACAACATACAACTCTAAAAAGTCTTATCTGCTTGATTCACCAGTAGCTGCATACCTGTTACCTTACCGTTATTTAGTTCTATCTGCTGCTGTTTCTAGTTTTGGAGTGATAGATTTGATTGTGTTGTTCAGGTGATTGGTGCGACTCCCAAACCAGCTGTAGTCCAGACCCTCAGTGCTGTGTCTGAACGGGGCAGCCAGCCTGGCATTCACGCAGTCGTCACAGAACCCAAAAAGGAGACGCCAACCGCCGTTAGTCAGGTGAGTGGAACCAGTCCCAGCTCAGACCTGCATCCTTGGTTTCGATTTCATCTCGCTGAGGAACCACATTTCAGTCTGAACTTCATTGTGTTGTCAAACAGTCTTCCTTTGTATTATTACTGGTATCGTTTCCACTACTATGAAAACATTCCTGAAGGTATTATGAGTATTGTATGATTTCATGGTTCAGAGTGCGTTATGAGCTCAAATAAAATAAACTCCCTTCATAGTTCATCAATGTTGCAAGGAGGAGATAATGTTGCCATGCTTCCAGTTTGACAGTATGTGTAGTCCAAATTATGATCTGACTCCAACCCCCTGAACATACCCAGCATGCCTAGTTGTTGTGGATGTCTCACTGTCAAAGTCCCATGGTTTTCTTGGGTGGAGGTGCACTTGTTTTCATGCTGACCATGCTCTATGTACATTTTGCCACTGAATGTGTACATTGTATTGAGGATGTACTTATGATTCTGCCTTTTTTACTCCGGAGAAAAGTTTATTTTAGTACAATTTCTGTTTGATATGTCATCATTATTTGTGTTTTTGTAATTGCACCATTACATAATTTTGCTATGGCGAAACAAGGAGTGTGTGTCACAAATTGACCCAAGTTGACCTTTATCAATATTGTTTGTTGCCTGACATTTCATCAACAGGCAACCCTGGAAAGTGTGAAGAAGTGCAAGAACTTCCTGGTGACTCTGATCAAGCTGGCCTCCAGCAACTCCAGGTCTGTCAACATGGCTAACAACGTCAGAGGACTGGTCAGAAGTCTGCTGGTACGTCTCATCAGTATTCGAATAATGAAATCTTCTTAAGTCTGAATTTGATAAAAGATGTAAATTTAAGGCTTGAAAGCAAAGATGTAGTTGTCGTCACCCATTGGTTTGTTGAATATGGTTGTGAAGCCTCAAGTTTGACCTTTTGGCCGTCATCTTAATATTTTGGCAACCAGAAGTGGCAACCCTACTGCTGAAAAATAGATGTTTAGTCAACATGATGTTCCAACTACGTTTCATGAACTGAACACACTGAAAGGGATAAAGTTCTACGACAAAAACACGGACAACTCCCAGACCGGGCAGCGCCATGTTAGTGACCTTTCATCCCAAGGTAGCCCCGCCCTAAAGCATCCCCTGCTTTATGGTCTGTTTGCCCTAAATGGGCGTTAAAGCATTAATTAATTAACGGCGAGACAAAACGGCCGGCCAGCGAGCGGTGAACAGCTGTTTGTGGCATGGCTTCCGTTCCGTCACTTCCTGTTTCCTTCACCTACATTCCCCTGGGTCCTAAACCCCTCCATGGAAAGAAACGGGATTAGACCGTAGGATTTAGTTGTTTGTAGGTGTTGTTTAGGTTTATTTCTTTAGTTATTTTTATATATATATATATTATTTTATTTTATTATCAGAATAGTGAAGAAAAAGTTACCCTGAAAATGCACACTCCGGTACAGTAGGTGGCGGTATACACCTATGCAAGTAGCGAGCCGCAAATGGAATTTAAAGAAGAAGAAGAAGAAGCCTCCAGCTTCTTATCACCGTCTATGTAACAACGTACATTTATAACAAATACCACACATATTACGGTAATCAGCGTTGCATATGTGTCTGCATATGGAATAAATGTTAAATATTTAACTGCCAAGTAATAATGCGTGTTTGATACTTTAATTTGTTTGCATTAAATCATACTGGGATGTTTGCTGAAATTGATAGGATGGCCCTACCTAGAACATTTTCCACCAGCCGCCACTGAATGTAACGTTACTGGAGCACAGAGCTGTTAGCTCCCAGCGGTTAGCAGACTGTTGTTAGCGAGCTTTACCCAGCATGCAGTTCGGCGGAGAAATTTTATAAATGTACAATTATTAGTGCTACAAATTGTTTATCTGTCACAAACTGTTGTGTCGTGGTGTTTTGCCCTGTTAAAGAGCGTTAGTTGTGGGTTGTTAATTGTTGTTATGACCATGACTAGGACTCCCTCTCAATACATATAAGACAACTAGCTCCGAGCGTAGCGCCCCCAGCGGCGAACAATATATTTTGCTGCCTGTTGAAGAGCAACAGAAGTTGTTTCGGCTGTGCACCGGTATGACGGCTGTGAAAAATTCATATCATACGGGAAATTTATACCGGTTCAACCGGTATACTGCCCAGCCCTATCATGCTGTATTGAAGAAGACTTGAAACTAGAGATTGAACCATAAACTCATGTTTACAATGTTTACTGAGGTAATAAATCAAGAGAGAAGTAGAGTCATTTTCTCATAGACTTCTATACAACCAGAGGAGTCGCCCCCTGGTGGCCGTCAGAGAGAACTACTTACTTACTGAAAAGCTAGTATGTATATCTTGATAGTTAAGACTGTTTTGTCTAATCCCTGTTCTCCTCATACTGGCCATCTGTACTTGCATAATGGTTATCGTGTATTAATTTACCAGCGTATTCTCTTTTGTTTCCAACATAATGTTTCAGGTAACATTAAATGTATGAAAAGTGAAGCATTTGTCCTTTTTCCTATCCTGCAGGAAGGGAAGCTAGAAGCGGAGGAGTTTACAGAACGGCTTTATCGTGAGTTGAAGTCCACTCCACAGCCCTGCTTGGTGCCTTTCCTCAAGGTGACCAGAGATTCAACATGTTATCGTTCTCTCCTCGGGTGTCTGCAGGTCTAACACGATTCAAACTCCAGACAGACTTTTAACTAAGGATGATGCAGATATAGTTTGATGGTCAGTATTGGCTAAAATAAAGTAGATTAACATCCGATCCTTTTAAGTGAACTGGACTGTGTTTAGTCCACCTCAGCCCACTTGTGTTGCAGTGCTCGGCTCAGCCTCCGTGGTTTTGTTCCTAAAACTGGAAACAATTTTAGAGTGTAAAGAACAAAGATTGTAAGATAGTTTCAACAACTCCAGCAGAGTGATACGTGACCTCTGTCGCTTCATATCATACTGATCATTTAAGCTTTGAATCAAGTCGTTTGGGCAAAACAAGTTGAGCTGAATTTAGAAGGCTGCACTTGTTATGTCAGATATTCAATCATTGTTGGGTCAGGTCAGTGAATGTAGGCAGCGGACTCTGTATCTGCAGGTACTATATAATAAAGGACTCTTAATATTGATCTGATCTTTTGTCAATGCACCCATGTGTATATTAATCACATAGTGAATCTACTTGCTTATTTATAGTTGGACTGTGCTTAGCTTTCTTTTTTTCTCTTTGCCACCAGAAAAGCCTTCCTGCAGTGCGTCGCCTCACTGCAGACCCCCAGTTATTCATCCAACAGGCTTCAACTTCTACCGGCTACCTCATGAAGCAGTGCAGCACTGTCACAGGACAGAACGTCAGCACCAGCCAGCAGGTAAAGGAACGTCAAGGACATGGAACAGAAGTCTGCATGTGGAGTCCTGAGACCTAAGACAGGGACGGTAACGGTGGGGCAGCTGCATGAAAGGACAGATTGCAGTATATCTGTGGACAGGAGTGTATCATGTCACCCACTCACAGACAAACGGCTCCAGAGTGATACTAGAGGTCAAAAACTCCACTGGGAACATTTTAGGTGCATGCAAACACACCAAGTGATGCAATGTGGAGTAAGACATGTAGAACAGTGAAGCAGCTTAATTAGCTTTACAAAATATTGATTGTCATATTAATTTGTCATGCGCTTGTGTCAAGCTTTCCTTTTTTGATCTATAGAGATTTGTCATTTCAACATTATTACTGATGTCTTTTCTTCAATACTACAAATGTGTCTTTTGCTCCTCTGCCGAGTTTGTGTGAGTTCAGTTGCCCCACACTGAACTCTTCCATCAGTCTCACGTCTTACCTGTCACAAGAACACATCCTTTCCTCACAGTCGCAGGAAGTCAAAGTGTGCGTCCTTTCCTACGACGGCCTATTGGGGCCAGGGGGGGGGAATATTCCAAGAGAATTTACAAGATTAAATGCACAAATTTGTGAGATTGTAGTCATAAATGTACGTGAAAATAGTGCAGTGCTTGTGTTTGTTACATTTCACTTTGAGATGGTGTGAGCGTTGGAATGCAAAGTGTCTCCCCTGTAGAGTCGAGGACATAATTCACCATCGTCTGTGGGTCAACACAAGCAGCTGTTATGTGCCTCTCTGTGTTGTTGTCCTGTCACTCTGACACAGTGACAGCGTGTATCTATGGTAACAGTGGGTATGGAGGAACGTCTTCTCAACCGTTGGTTTTTAGTGTTTGCTGTGTTGAAAGAAGAGACACTCCTTGGCTAGTCAAAGATAAAGTTGTTTGTCATTACTTTCCTGGAACCTCTTCAATATTGGTGTTCATTCATGTTCATAAAGGAACATGAAAGGAATGGTGTGTGTTTCTCTCAGGACCTTCTCCTCGCTCAGAGCCCATACTCACCATAATAACATGACTTTAGAAGCAGCAACACTCAGACGGCTGGCCTTACCATGGTTTTGCACTCAAAAAACATTTTTCCTCTTAAATGTATGATGCTAGCTCAGCATCCCTCCACTCTTCATCCTCTGGGTTCACAACTTTGCTAGCAGCAGACCACAGGCTGTTAGGTGAGGCACAGTAACATCATTAACCATCATCATGAGCCCCTCAGGGCCGTGTTCTCAGCCCCTTCCTTTCTACCCTCTACACCAGGGGTCTTCAATTCAAATTCCAAAAGGTCCAGATTGAGAAAATATATATATATTTATTTATATATTTATATATTTATATTTATATTTATATATATATATATATATATATATATATATATTTATATATATTTATATAAATAAATATATACATATAAATAAATATATATATATAAATAAATAAATATATATATACATATAAATAAATAAATAAATATATTTATTTATATATATATATATTTATTTATTTATTTATTTATATGTATATATTTATTTATATGTATAAATATATATATATATATATATATATATATATATATATATATATATATATATATATATATATATATATAGGGGTGTAACGGTTCACAAAATCCACGGTTGGGTTGGGTACGATACAGTGGAGCCACGGTTCGGTACGTTTCGGTACAGTAGAAAACTATAAATGCCAGAGAAATGTACTTGATTTTAAAATATATTTATTCATTACAACTAACATCATGAAGTTATTCTTTGACTTTGAACAATGATGGAACTATACCTGAGTGACCCATCTTCTGGGGTGTCTTCTTAGCAACACATCAGCATAAAAAACAAAAACTGCTCCTTAATGTTATGTAGTATTGTTACTTACATCTTGCAAAAGAGATTTTTAATCTCAATGGGACTACCTGCTTAAATAAAGGTTTTTTTTTTTTATTTAAATTTTTTTTTAAATTTTATTCAAACGTATTCGGTTCGTCATGAGTACCGAACCGTGAGCCTCGTACCGAACGGTTCAATACGAATACGCGTATCGTTACACCCCTAATATATATAATTCTTTTTTTCATTTTTTTTTCAAGAAGCCTAGTAGTAGTAACGTCTCTGTGTAGTCAACAACTGTCAAATCAAATAAAGTACACATCAATTATATTTTAACAATTATAATTCTCACTTTTCAAATTTAACTGGATGGATTATAAAGAATACATAGAAATACATAAATAAATGTTCTTCTCATTTCAAGTACAATAATGGCTGGATTAAAGAATAACTGACAAAACAGAAAGCTTTTAAAAAATGTGCATCTTAAAATAAAGTAATTCATGTTAGAAAAATCTTTCACTGAATTGTCCTGCAGCTTTAAATTCAGTTCATTCAGGTGTGAAGTGATGTCAATCAAAAAGACAATATTATATCTTTCTCATCTTCTAACAAGAGAAATCAGTGAGCATGGACTTTATCTGTGGTTATTAAACCACTTGTTTCAGCTCTATTCTCTCTGTTAACATTGTTGAACAGTGAATTAATGTTAGAAAATAAACCTAAGAGCTCAATATGATCAGAATCCTGTGACTTCATTTAGATGTGAGTGGGTAGTTTGTTCAAAAGAGTTTTGTCTCGTAGTGTCGCTTCATTTGCCGCTTTTAATAATCGTCACGGTCTCTGAACATGTGAGACACACTGGTGTCAAACTGTCCGTGTGAAGAATGAACCTGTAAGAGTCTGTTCATTCTTGGTTAAAGACTCTGGTCTCTTTGACCACTTTTCTCTTTTTGGAGAACGTCATGTGAAATAACTTCTCTGACTCACGTATTATTCTCCTGCTCTTCCTTCTCTTCCCTCGTCTCTCCCCCGGTGTGTGTACATATCACTCGATTCAGTAAACTTGTCAGAATACCCATATTTGATTGGCTGAGCTGATCACCTGATGTGATTTACACCGCATTGATCGGAGCGTTTCCTGCACCGCTGAAAAAGCTGCGCCAGTTAAAATAGAAGCGCTCTGTCAAAATAAAATCGGTTTTAGGTCCTGGGTCCGGATACAACGGCGTCTGGGTCCGGATCCGGACCGCGGTTCGCCTATTAGTGACCCCTGCTCTACACCAATTCACCCATCGCCACATACTGCAATACTTGGACTACTCAATGACGACAACTCTGTCAAAACTCTTTCTCACTTCACACAATGGTGAACTGACAACTACCTCCAGCTCAACGTGGGCACAACTAAAATGCTGGTCGTGAGGAACACTAGCTTTAGCAGGAGCTTTGTCCTTTCTGACAAACTGCCTGGCTGACAGTGTTGTGAGTGGGATGGATGACTGCATGTATGAAGACTTAATATGTATGTTGCCATGTGTATATCCTTATATTTCTGTGTTGTACTGGCTGTGAAAACCAATCTCGCCCTGAAACAATCAATCTAAATCTGATCTTAATGATTGCCCTTAAACTGCAGGTTATCCAGCAGCCTCCAGGAGTGACTCTGAGACCGGGTATGACGACATTAGTCCAGTCCAGAAATTACATATTGAAGAGCAGCAGACCCATCCCCAAACACACAGTGGTCCAGTCAGGAAAGCCCTTTGCAGGTAACAGTTGGGGGAGGGGAACCTTTGGAATGCCATCACTTGATTGTGTTTCTTGGTGTCATCTTTTGCCATTTGTGAATCTAATCAGAATCTTCGAACATAAAAGTCTTATGTGAGCTAGTGTATCTCTTTTCCCCCAGCCCTCTACTAGAACATGTTTAATGTAAAAGAACTAGAGCCTGAGCCCCACGGCCTCCTCTCCACCCTGTAATCTGGAAAGAGGACGGGCTGCACAAACACCAGAATGTAGTCTGAGCGTAACGGTGCACATTCATCAGGGTGTAGTTTGTTAGGGTTTAAAACAGAAGGATGCGAGGCTTCAGCAGGCTGCAGGGAGATTTCGGCTTCAAGCTTCCTACTGCGAACGCGCATCAGAAAAACGGAACTGGATCCGGTTTCAAAATTAAACAATATTTAATGTACTACACAAAGTTCACTTACAAACGGAATTAACTATCAATAGTAATGTTCTCGAGAACGGAGACCACACGCACGCATCTCACTCACAGGTCTGAATTCAGGTACTGAAAAACGAGAGCGGATGTGGTCTGAGGAATTCGCTCCAGAACAGTCTCTTATATGCCCCGACAGTTGGAAATGTCCGAAACAGTCATAAAACATCTGAATGACCCTCCGTGGCGATTAGTGATTGGCTCCATTTGACTTCTGCCCCCTCCCTGGATCGATCCTTTAGCGAAACAGCTTTGCTCCTTGCAAAACATCTGTCTTGACTCCACCTCTGGTCAGCTTGTCCTCCCCACTGACCACATCCTCCATTTGCTGCATGTCCCATTCAGACTCCCTGTCTGACCCTCAAACTATTCTTACTGTGTTTTAATACCTTTAGTGACTATACTTTTATGATTTAATACATTCAATTAGTTAATATACTGTAACACATAATATCTTCTATAAGCAAGAATATTGTAAACATATTGTGACTAACATATTATTATTGTGACACTTCTACTCATCAATAGGGGGGTTATTTAATCCTACTTATGTGTTTAATACTGAAATTCTCCACAAGTTCATGCCCTGGTTTAGGAGTCACGGTTCAGTCCATCTTTGGTACATCGGGGAAAGAAGGATCCGTTCTGCTGGGGACTGTGGTAAACTATTTTTATTATAGAAATAAGTAACATTCCTGTATTTCACTGTATAAACACTGAACTAACATTTTCCCAGAAGACAACGGGTCACGATAGGCTATATAACTGAAAAGCATCTCTTATGTCATGAAAATACCAAAATAAAGTTGTGCCTTAGGGGTGAGTGTTTCCTTAGTTCCATTTCCACTTTGGCTATATTTAAACATTCAAAGTACCCAAAGAGTTCTCCTCGCGGTGATCGGCACTTCTGGGTGATGCCACCGACTGTGCGTATGTTGGATGTGTTTCCATTCGCATCCCCTCCAACGTAGGAGCAACACCGTCGCACCGTCCTCGTCTTGTACACGACTTTGTCTCCGTTGCTGTTGACGCTGACCGGGAACCCGCAGGCGGCTCTGACGTTACGTGACCCCTCGACGTGACTGTTCCGTACAAATATCTAGAAATGTTATCGAACACGTACCAGTACTGGTGTAACTGCACAAAGATCCCATTGCAATGGAAATGTAATCAGAAAGGCCAGACTTCATCAAGTCTACCAGTGCTGCCTTACTGATTTGCATATTGAGATTAGATTACAATGCAACAAGAATTGCAGTAAGACTATTGCTTATTAATACGAGGTGGCGATGCAAAGGCCCCATACTCAGATGAAGTCTTAGTTAGCCCTTCACTGCGGCCTGTAGTCACACAATTTCAAGGAACTCCAATTTCTGAGTCTCTAAAGTATTTGTGCCGACCGAATTACATCCAGAAACTCAGACTCAGAAATATATTTCTACTCTCCAGATAAATGTGTATGTTTTTCTTTTTTGTAGGAACCTTTTCATTGAAGCAGCCTTTCACTCAGGAGCCACCTCGTTCGACCAAATTTGCCTTCAAGGACAGTTCAGGATCATACAAGTAATACATCCAGTTGATGTCTTCACACTCAGGTGTGAGGGGTTTCAAGTGAAACAATTCAGTAAATCTGACCAGCATTCTGTCAAAGGGCAAAGCTGGCGGGCCTGCACAAGGCAGTTATTTGTGTGTGTGGTTCCCAGAGAGGAGGATGACATTAACGATGTAGCCTCCATGGCTGGAGTCAACCTGAGAGAGGAGAATGCACAGATCTTGACCACGGTGGTCGGCTCTGTGGTGCAGTCGTGCCAGGATCAGCCCTTCCTCACACCGAACCCAGTGCTCCACCGAATCCTCCGTACAGGTACAGGAGCCAGACTGAGACCCAGCATTCATTACACCAGTATTACTGCAGGCTACTCTTTAGTTTAACAGCCACTGACGGAGATCAAAGGCACAAACAGAATCCTAATAAATGGATATAGTATTTAATATAAGGGAGTTCATGGGAACGGTGCCAGGCTACATTTAAAATGTTTCCAGACGAATGTTGGATACCACTGCATTCAATTGATTCATTAACGTCTCAACAAGACCGATTCTTCTTCTTCTCGTTTCACTGAAGCGTGATGGTTATATGACAGTTTCCCATTTCTTTACACAGTCCTTTGCATTTTCATTGAACACTGCAAGGTCTTTTGAGTTGCAAGGGTTGGGTAGTAGAGGGCAGACAAGGCAATGCTCCATAGTATGGTCTGCTTCTCCACATTCACAGGTGGTTGGGCCAGCCTTGTAGCCCCATCTGACCAGAGCATCTTTTGATCGTCCCGTTCTTGTCCTGAGGCGGTTTAGTGTTTTCCATTGAGCCCATGGTGCTTCTGGGCCAGGGGGAAGGTTTTCAGTGGGGGTGTTCCCATGACAGTTGGAGGAGGGTCATTCTCAAGCTTTTCCTCCAGAGTTGGAGTCTGCTTTCTTCCCGAGACTTTATTAGGGGCTGGACATGGCTGAGAAAGCTTCTTCTTGATTTCAGCCGTTGGGCCGGAGGGTGACATCCATGGAGGAGATGGCGTTCATCACTAGTAGATTTTGTTTTCTCGACTCGGCTGGCAACTTCCCGTCTAATATCAGCAGGAGCAATGCCAGCGAGGAGGTGAAGGTTGCTTGTGTTGGTGGGTTTCAAGCAGCCAGTGATCAGGCGGCAGGTGTTGTTCAGTGCTGGGTCAAGTTTCTTGGCATGGGTTGACCTCTCCCAAACTGGACATGCATATTCTGCAGAGGAATAGCACAGGGCCAGAGCAGTAGATCTTAATGTGTGTGCTGTGGCTCCCCATTTGGAGTTGGTCAGTTTCCGTAGGATGTTGTTTCGGGAACCGACTTTGGATTTTGTGTTGTTGATGTGCTCCTTAAAGGAGAGAGTCCGATCCAGGGTTACTTGTGCTCAAGTGGTGTTCCAGACCATTTGATGTTAAGTGGTCGGTTGGCTTCACGGTTCCTGAGATGGAAGGAGCAGACTTGGGTCTTTGCAGGGTTGGCATGTAGGTGGTTGCACTCGTAATAGAGGAGTAGCTCCTCTAGGGCTGTGGTGAGGTTTAATTCTACTGCTTCGAATGAGTTCTCTTGGGATGTTACACAGAGATCGTCTGCATAGATGAAACGCTCAGTGTTCTGGTCGTTGGTGTAGATGTTCTACAGTAGTGGGGCCAGCACACTACCTTGAGGTAGGCCATTCCGTTGTTGTCGCCAGCGACTCTGCTTGTTATTCAGGACAACAAAGAAGCGCCTGTCTTTCAGAAGTGCTCCAATGAGGTCTGAGTGCCAGGTCTTTTGTCAACTCCAAGATCTTTTTTCGGAGGAGGCGGTGGTTCACAGTGTCATATGCGGCAGACAGATCAACAAAGACGGCTCCTGTTACCAGTCCTTTCTGGAATCCGTCCTCGATGTGTTGAGTGAGGTTCAGAAGTTGGCTTGTTGTAGATTTGCCAGGTCGGAATCCGGCTTGTTGAGGTATGATGGCTGGTTCAGCAACAGGGGCAAGTCTGTTGAGGATCAAGCGCTCAAACAGCTTGTAGAGGTGGCATAGCAGAGAGATTGGGCGGAAGCTCTTTGCATGCGTTGGGTCTTTGCCTGGTTTGAGAAGGGCAATAATCCTGGTTTTCCTCCAGATTTTTGGGATGTTTTTTGTCAGCATGCACTTATTCATCAGCTCGAGGATCCATTTCCTCATCAGAGGTCCAAAATGCTTGATCTCTTCAGTGAAAATGTTATCCAGTCCGATGGCTTTGCCGGTTTTAAGGGTGTTGATGGTGATATTGAGCTCTTCAGGGGAGAACGGCTTGGTCAGTCCCATGGTTTGGGAGTGCTTTACTCTTTGGTCTTGGCTGTTTAGTGGTGGGTTTTCCATTGAGCAGCAGCTGGTGCGCAACTTGGTTGGCAGTGGTCGTATACTGTTGCAGAGCTGCGGTTGATGGATCGTTGCTGATTTTTCGGATGAGGCTCCATGCTTTTTTGCTATTCTTTGCCATATCAGTTGTCTCCAGCAGGTTTTTCCACTTCAGCTGGACCGATAAATATAACACCTTTATTTAACTGGAAGAACTCGTCTGTAATGTGTGACTCTTGTTGAGATACTCTTGTGTCTCCTGTGTTAGGACAGGCATTGGGAGTAACGGATGTCGGTCCAGAGGTGGTGGCTCTGGTGTCTCATGCCACTCAGGAGTGTCTCCGTGGGCTGCTGGAGAAGCTCACTGTGATGGCAGAACATCGCAAGGCGGCCCTGAAGGTACAGCAGTGTGATCCCGACCCAAAGCAGCCGCAGTGGCAAACTCCATGCTATTGCAAAGGAGTGATTTATATGTATTCACACTAAGAAAAAATCATCATACATGTCTGCTCAGTTTGTTATTATGAAAAACCTTTCTTGTTTTTACAGATCCTATGGCATTATTAGCTAAGCCAATCACAGGGAAGCATCACAACAGCTCAATTAGAAAGATTTGTCTTCAGGGAGTCAAAGTGTTGTCTGGATGTTACGGAGCAGCACGACATCCCATACGAGTCTGCAGCCAAAGGCAGAGTGTGTGTGTGTGTGTGTGTGTGCGTGCAGTGAATTGGCGCTGATGGTAATGATGATAGAGATGGATAATATAAGATGGTGACAAAGCCGTTTCTAAATACGATCACCTCGCCCCTGATTTAGATTGTTATTCTACTACCTCTCACAATGTAACCGGTCACATCATTTTGTAAAATGTGACATAGAGTTTACACCGCTTTGTATTTCAAGCAGTGGCGAACTTGCGCTGATCGAAGGGTGTGAGCGGAGAGAGAGTCTGCCGTGGAAACACGGTCGCGCCAATTGTTTGTGTGTGTGTGTGTGTGTGTGTGTGTGTGTGTGTGTGTGTGTGTGTGTGTGTGTGTGTGTGTGTGTGTGTGTGTGTGTGTGTGTGTGTGTGTGTGTGTGTGTGTGTGTGTGTGTGTGTGTGTGTGTGTGTGTGTGTGTGTGTGTGTGTGTGTGTGTGTGTGTGTGCGTGCGTGCGTGCGTGTGTCAACAGGAGGACTTGTGGCATGCCAAAGTGAGTGATGTGCGATCCCAGCTTCGCTTCCTGGAGGAAGTGGAGAGTTTGAAGAAGAAGAGGAGAGATGAAGAGGAGAGAGAGAGACTGCTGCGTTTGGCCAGAGTGAGCTTATGTTTGAATTGAACCACCAGATAAACACCAAGATTAGTTCTCACGAGCATTAGATCTGAAAGCACCGTGACCATTTCTACCTATATTTAGGTCCATTCTGCTCACTAACTTAACATCTGTCTGTTTGTGGTCAGAGTCGCTCACACACTGAGGACCCACAGCATCAGCAGCTCAAGCAAAGAGCCAAAGAGGTGTGTACGTGTTCCATCCTGGAGACTGCTGGGAGACTCAACCATACATCAAGCTAACAGCTGTGGAGAGGGATCTGTTTATATATATATATATATATTAGTGCTGGGCAACTTAACGTGTTATTATCACGTTAACGCATTCATTCATTAACGCCGACAATTATTTTATCGCGCATTAACGCAGTTTTTAAAAATGCAATACACACCGTTGATGCAGCAAAATCACCCAAACAAGCGGTGGAGGAAGTCTTCAGACTACGTTGGTGCAGCGTGTGGGAGGAGTTTAGATAAACTAAAGCAACACAAGCTAACAGATGCTACAGAGAAGTGGAGACAAACTGCAGGTGAGTGTTGTGGAAGATGTCGGTCTGAGGAACGTTCTCAAGGTGCGTTCGCGTCGCGTTTGGTGTGAACGCAGCTTTAGGATCTCAACGAATGACGTCACGTATGAGCCTCAAGACGCACCGTCACAAGAAGAACACACGAGTTGTGTTAAAGGAGAGGACGACTAAAGCCACGCGTTACAACGAGCACCAGCTGCTGCTCTCACTGGAGACTACTGGACATCACTGGGTCACCATCATCACCTCTGCGTTACAGCATCATAGTGATGAAGAGTAGAGCTGGGTCACCTTCATCACCTCTGAGTTAATTCAATTCAATTCAATTTATTTTTGTACAGCCCAAAATCACAAATTACAAATTTGCCTCAGAGGGCTTTACAATATGTACACATGTGATATCCTCTTGTCCCGGAACCCTCACATCAGAACAGGAAAAACTCCCCAAAAAACCCCTTTAACGGGGAGGAAAGAGGAAGAAACCTGTGGGAGAGCAATAGAGGAGGGATCCCTCTCCCAGGATGGACAGAAGTGCAATGATGTCATGTGTAGAACAGGATAGTGAATTACAACACATTCAATGTAATTACAGCACATTCAATGTATGACACAACCACGGCAGGAGGCAACACCTGGTCCAGGTAAACCCGGATACACAGAGTTACAGCATCATAGTGATGAAGAGTAGAGCTGGGTCACCTTCATCACCTCTGAGTTACAGCATCATAGTGATGAAGAGTAGAGCAGCATCATAGTGATGAAGAGTAGAGCTGGGTCACCTTCATCACCTCTGAGTCACAGCATCATAGTGATGAAGAGTAGAGCTGGGTCACCTTCATCACCTCTGAGTCACAGCATCATAGTGATGAAGAGTAGAGCTGCGTCATAGTGATGAAGAGTAGAGCAGCATCATAGTGATGAAGAGTAGAGCTGCATCATAGTGATGAAGAGTAGAGCTGCGTCATAGTGATGAAGAGTAGAGCAGCATCATAGTGATGAAGAGTAGAGCAGCATCATAGTGATGAAGAGTAGAGCTGCATCATAGTGATGAAGAGTAGAGCTGAGTCATAGTGATGAAGAGTAGAGCTGCGTCATAGTGATGAAGAGTAGAGCTGCGTCATAGTGATGAAGAGTAGAGCTGCGTCATAGTGATGAAGAGTAGAGCTGCGTCATAGTGATGAAGAGTAGAGCTGCGTCATAGTGATGAAGAGTAGAGCTGCATCATAGTGATGAAGAGTAGAGCTGCATCATAGTGATGAAGAGTAGAGCTGCATCATAGTGATGAAGAGTAGAGCTGGTCATAGTGATGAAGAGTAGAGCTGCATCATAGTGATGAAGAGTAGAGCTGCATCATAGTGATGAAGAGTAGAGCTGCATCATAGTGATGAAGAGTAGAGCAGCATCATAGTGATGAAGAGTAGAGCAGCATCATAGTGATGAAGAGTAGAGCAGCATCATAGTGATGAAGAGTAGAGCTGCATCATAGTGATGAAGAGTAGAGCTGCATCATAGTGATGAAGAGTAGAGCTGCATCATAGTGATGAAGAGTAGAGCAGCATCATAGTGATGAAGAGTAGAGCAGCATCATAGTGATGAAGAGTAGAGCTGGGTCACCTTCATCACCTCTGAGTTACAGCATCATAGTGATGAAGAGTAGAGCTGCATCATAGTGATGAAGAGTAGAGCTGCATCATAGTGATGAAGAGTAGCGCAGCATCATAGTGATGAAGAGTAGAGCTGCGTCATAGTGATGAAGAGTAGAGCTGGGTCACCTTCATCACCTCTGAGTTACAGCATCATAGTGATGAAGAGTAGAGCAGCATCATAGTGATGAAGAGTAGAGCAGCATCATAGTGATGAAGAGTAGAGCAGCATCATAGTGATGAAGAGTAGAGCAGCATCATAGTGATGAAGAGTAGAGCTGCGTCATAGTGATGAAGAGTAGAGCAGCATCATAGTGATGAAGAGTAGAGCTGCGTCATAGTGATGAAGAGTAGAGCAGCATCATAGTGATGAAGAGTAGAGCAGCATCATAGTGATGAAGAGTAGAGCTGGGTCACCTTCATCACCTCTGAGTTACAGCATCATAGTGATGAAGAGTAGAGCTGCATCATAGTGATGAAGAGTAGAGCAGCATCATAGTGATGAAGAGTAGAGCAGCATCATAGTGATGAAGAGTAGAGCTGCATCATAGTGATGAAGAGTAGAGCTGCATCATAGTGATGAAGAGTAGAGCTGCATCACATGCTCTGACTGTGATGAAGACTCAACACTCACGTGTAGATGAACGTGTGAAACATGTTGTTCCTGTTCACAGCAGTGGAACGTTTCTCACTGAGCACAGATAGTGAAGAGATATGATCGCTGCTGGCTCATCTGCCTTATGAACACGCCCCCTGCATCGCTGCATCTCCAGCGTTCTTCACAGTGTCTCTGCAGACGGTGCGTTTGACAATGTCCTGGTCAACTGCAGAAGAGTTGTGGGCCACTTTAAACACAGTCCAGCAATGGATTCGTTTAACGTGTTTGCAAACCAAATGTTATTGCACTTGTGTTCATATAGCAGCACTCATAAATCACCAGATGTTCAGTAATCCTGGATCTCTTCACTTTTCAGTTCCAACAGATGGAAGACGCTCAGCTGCAGCAAAGAGAGGCCAACCTCACCGCTCTGGCTGCCATCGGGCCTCGCAAGAAGAGACCTCTGGAGCTGACTGAAAGCCAGGTCGGTCTGCCACCCAAACCAGAGAAGCACCCGTTTACCTTCCAGGTGCAATGTTTAATACCTAGCCACCTGCTCCAAAGACATAGGGGGCAGCATTTCACTTCTACTGCTGGAATCTACATGTACAGTCCAGAGCAACAATACGTAAGACTAGGCCGGGGGCCAGCTGTTCACTTGTTTCTGTCTCTGGATTTAATCCAATATACCAACTATAACAACGTACATTCATTGCCTCCTGGAGGACTGCAAGTAAACTCACACTTCCAGCTGATATTAAACATCACAAGCTCATTATGAACACCTGTGCAGGAAGTGTTGTTTCAGCGACATAAGCGCTGAACGTAAAAATTGCAACGCTTGGAATTAGTGAATGACAACAATATTTCTGTTTAAAAAAAGAGTCCGAGTGGTGATTGTGACGAGCTGTGTGACTGAACTGATCAAGACAACAGGTAAACAGGGAGGTATGAGAAGATGAACTTAGACAGGAAGATGTGAGTACAGGTTAGTCTCTAATAGAAGCCTGTTTTAACATTACAGTAGTTCTATTTCCTCATCCTTCAATCGGTCCTCTAAAATGAAAGACAAATGCAGTTCAACTAAGCTATGACCTCTCCAAACATTCATGAATATTTAGCATTCAAGATAAACGCAGTAGGAAGCACCAAGAGGAGACACTGACTCTGCAGAAAGCAGCATGTTGCTCATTGTAGCTAGCCTCCTGGGCTAACGCTCACCACAGCTAGCATGTGTGAGACTGTGGGTTCAGCTCATTGAGTCTTTAGTTCTGTGTGTTTTAAGTCTCAGCCCTGCAGGCTGCAGGTTTAAAGACGAGGACGCTCCGTTCACTGCCTTTGAACTCCATTACCCAGAGGAGCCGGCTGCCTGCCTTCCTGTAAACAGCCACAGGGCTTCCTTTACCTCTTCACAGGCTGCTCCTCAGCTGCTAACGATAGAGGAGGGATGGGCAGATGTGTTCGGAGTGGAAGCTCTTTTAGCATGTGACACGATAATCTATCAAATGATGAATTTAGTTTTTTTAATTTCTGTTTTATTCTAATATTGACTTTGTTTAAGTCCATGGTAGTTCAAGGACTTGGTTGTGAAATCCTTTCTTTGAATAAAGTGATTCATTGGGGTAAATGAGTTTAAATCAGCTTTCTTTAATGAATAGAACTCTTCTCTTTCGTCAACAGAATTACATGTAGGGGCTGATCTCACCTTTATGCTCATGAGTTCATGCGAGTCTTGGGATCACATATTACACTCAGATGATGCGTTTGTGTTCGGTAAACCAGTGAGCTGTGTGTGTGTGTGTGTGTGTGATAACAATGGCTCCTGACGAGGTGAGCGTAGCTGCTGCAATAGCATCAGAACTGGAGACTATTCTTCATTGAAGGAAGAGCAAAGGTATGAAGGTATTTCTAGATGGACATGTTTTTGCTTTCTTACTGACTGGCTTCCGTAAGAGTTTGATTGACAGATGGATCATCCAATCACCTACCAGGTATTATTTTTGGAAGTATTGTTTTTTCCAATGATGGATTTTCAGATGGTGCTGTGCAACAAACCACCTGACTCGCCAGGTTCAGACAGAAGGAATAGACGTGCAAAGAAACAGAACTACTGTGCAGCATTGCGATGCTGTGACTGAAGCGTGGAACTACTGCAAAGCACAGAAGATTTACTTGAATTATATAACGTGAACACAAAAGCTGCTTCAGACAAAGTCTTCATGAGCTGACTAAGCAAACTACATCCGCTGATGGAGACGGTGAGATGTAGTTGAAAGTCCAGGGAAGAGATGGTAACGAAGTCACTGCTGCCCCCTATACCAGGGCGAGAGTGGACTGTGACACTCAACATGTCTGATGTAGTTTGAGGTGTGAGTGTCATTTTGGCTCGTATGAGTTAGTCATGAAATTGATGAAATTTGCAAACAGTCTTTCATTTTCTGTCTAAGATGTTTGTGTGTAACTGGCAGCAGCTCACTGAAGAGTGCATAATATTGAGTGTACCTGTGTTGTGTGTCAGGTGACCCTGCTGCCCAGACAGGCTGTTCAGAGAGTGACTCGGGTCATGCTGAGGGATCTGCTGCTGTGTATGGAGCAGGACCACTTCCTGTGCCACTCGCTCACTCTGTACAGAGCCATGCTCTGACTGCCTTCACTGCTCCCCATTGGACCGGTCCATTCATGATCTGCAGCAGATCTTTGCTTTTCCTTTGTACTTCTGTTTCAGTTCTATCACATATCTTTGTTTATTATCTCCTATTTACTGGCAGTGTGTGGATCAGTGATGATCAGCTGTCTCTAAAGCACTCCTGGTTCTGATTAAAAGATGGTGCTGAGTGTTGAAAACCATTAGTGGAGTTCTAAGCTGAATGTTGAGCTGTTTATTATTCTGCTTGTTTATTATTTGACCATTAAAAGAAGTGGACTGTGTCACATCCTGACTGTTACTGTCTCTGGTTGTTTACTCTACAGCAGTTCCTGATATAACAATAACTCCTCCTCAGTTCATAGAGCATCATAAACGGGTCTTTATGAACCCAAACAGACGACGGAGCCACCAACCCGTCCTCATTAAGAGGGTCAGGACTGGGAGGAAGAACCTGCATGAAGCTGATTATCACACTATGGAAAGCATGAGATGTTTACATCGACTGGACAACTGTCACAATGTGTGTTTCTTCAGTGACACAGAACACAGAATGTGTCCAAATAGAAATACAGAGTCAGTGAGTATTACACCTTGAAGCATTTCCTTTTGTTGGGACTTTTGGATAAGGAGAAGGATAAGGATGTTTATTGTCATCGTACGAACATACAACGAAATTGAGTTGGCGACTCATCAGTACAGCAGCAACAGTTAAAAAGTGTATAAAAACATTAAGACAAGACGATTTAAAAACAAGACACAAAATAGATATATACAAGCTAAAACAAGATAAAGCACAGGCATCAATGGCTCCAAAGTGAAAAATGTGCTTGGTTACAGTGTCGTGTTATTGACTTTAGGCTCCAGTTTATTCAGTTCATAGCTTCTGTAGATGGAGGAACTTTTGAGCGTTGAAATATCTGACTGAGGAAGAGGAAGGGCAACCAGGCCTGTATGAGTCCCTCTACTGCAGGATACACTGTCCTACACACAGCTTCACATCTCTAAAGGTACCACTGGGAGCTCTGGTCCCCATGGAACACATCCCAAGTCTCTTAATTCTCATTTCCTCGCTTGAACCGGAAGTTCTGCGCCGCCATATTGACGGCCGTCCCAAAGCTCTTATTTAGCTCTGAGGAGGGAGGAGGGACCTCAGAGGAGCCATGAGCGAGGAACCACGAGAACGGACTTCCAGGAAGTCTTTTGACGGCCGACACGCCCCCTCATTGTTCATCTGTCATGTGATTGGACGCTGCAGCCGATCGGACTGATGAGATTTTGTTCAACATGTAAACTGTGAAGATAGATCACAGAATAAACTCTAGCTTTATATTTGATTAGTTTCTGATTCAACATCTGGTTTAAATAAATTTTCATTGTAGTCTGAACAACAAAAGGACCACAAACAACTTTCTACATTTATTAGAAAGATTTGTGTTTTCATGATCTGAACTTTTATTATGGAAACAATTAAAGTCAGAGAGAGCTGAGAGACTAAACACTTTTTACATCATTCCTGATTGTCCGGTTTGATGAGTTTTATCATTTAAGAGAAACAATAATCATATTCTGGGTTATTTAATAATGACGCCACAGTCACAATTTCAAAACGTACAGACGCAAACAATTCATAAATAAGACGATGCATTCTGCTGGTAGAAATGGATCCTGAGCTTATAAACAGAACACAGTTTGACAGACTACAGAGAGAAACACTCTACAGTGGTGATCACTGTGTGTCTTTATTAGTTATTAGTATTATTAGTTACTGTTATTAAGTACAGTGGTGATCACTGTGTGTCTTTATTAGTTATTAGTGTTATTAGTTACTGTTATTAAGTACAGTGGTGATCACTGTGTGTCTTTATTAGTTATTAGTGTTATTAGTTACTGTTATTAAGTACAGTGGTGATCACTGTGTGTCTTTATTAGTTATTAGTATTATTAGTTACTGTTATTAAGTACAGTGGTGATCACTGTCTTTATTAGTTATTAGTATTATTAGTTACTGTTATTAAGTACAGTGGTGATCACTGTGTCTTTATTAGTTATTAGTATTATTAGTTACTGTTATTAAGTACAGTGGTGATCACTGTGTGTCTTTATTAGTTATTAGTGTTATTAGTTACTGTTATTAAGTACAGTGGTGATCACTGTGTATTTATTAGTTATTAGTATTATTAGTTACTGTTATTAAGTACAGTGGTGATCACTGTGTGTCTTTATTAGTTATTAGTGTTATTAGTTACTGTTATTAAGTACAGTGGTGATCACTGTGTGTCTTTATTAGTTATTAGTATTATTAGTTACTGTTATTAAGTACAGTGGTGATCACTGTGTGTCTTTATTAGTTATTAGTGTTATTAGTTACTGTTATTAAGTACAGTGGTGATCACTGTGTGTCTTTATTAGTTATTAGTGTTATTAGTTACTGTTATTAAGTACAGTGGTGATCACTGTGTGTCTTTATTAGTTATTAGTATTATTAGTTACTGTTATTAAGTACAGTGGTGATCACTGTGTGTCTTTATTAGTTATTAGTGTTATTAGTTACTGTTATTAAGTACAGTGGTGATCACTGTGTCTTTATTAGTTATTAGTGTTATTAGTTACTGTTATTAAGTACAGTGGTGATCACTGTGTGTCTTTATTAGTTATTAGTGTTATTAGTTACTGTTATTAAGTACAGTGGTGATCACTGTGTGTCTTTATTAGTTATTAGTGTTATTAGTTACTGTTATTAAGTACAGTGGTGATCACTGTGTGTCTTTATTAGTTATTAGTGTTATTAGTTACTGTTATTAAGTACAGTGGTGATCACTGTGTGTCTTTATTAGTTATTAGTATTATTAGTTACTGTTATTAAGTACAGTGGTGATCACTGTGTCTTTATTAGTTATTAGTATTATTAGTTACTGTTATTAAGTACAGTGGTGATCACTGTGTGTCTTTATTAGTTATTAGTATTATTAGTTACTGTTATTAAGTACAGTGGTGATCACTGTGTGTCTTTATTAGTTATTAGTGTTATTAGTTACTGTTATTAAGTACAGTGGTGATCACTGTGTGTCTTTATTAGTTATTAGTATTATTAGTTACTGTTATTAAGTACAGTGGTGATCACTGTGTCTTTATTAGTTATTAGTATTATTAGTTACTGTTATTAAGTACAGTGGTGATCACTGTGTGTCTTTATTAGTTATTAGTATTATTAGTTACTGTTATTAAGTACAGTGGTGATCACTGTGTGTCTTTATTAGTTATTAGTATTATTAGTTACTGTTATTAAGTACAGTGGTGATCACTGTGTGTCTTTATTAGTTATTAGTATTATTAGTTACTGTTATTAAGTACAGTGGTGATCACTGTGTCTTTATTAGTTATTAGTGTTATTAGTTACTGTTATTAAGTACAGTGGTGATCACTGTGTGTCTTTATTAGTTATTAGTGTTATTAGTTACTGTTATTAAGTACAGTGGTGATCACTGTGTGTCTTTATTAGTTATTAGTGTTATTAGTTACTGTTATTAAGTACAGTGGTGATCACTGTGTGTCTTTATTAGTTATTAGTGTTATTAGTTACTGTTATTAAGTACAGTGGTGATCACTGTGTGTCTTTATTAGTTATTAGTATTATTAGTTACTGTTATTAAGTACAGTGGTGATCACTGTGTGTCTTTATTAGTTATTAGTATTATTAGTTACTGTTATTAAGTACAGTGGTGATCACTGTGTGTCTTTATTAGTTATTAGTATTATTAGTTACTGTTATTAAGTACAGTGGTGATCACTGTGTGTCTTTATTAGTTATTAGTGTTATTAGTTACTGTTATTAAGTACAGTGGTGATCACTGTGTGTCTTTATTAGTTATTAGTATTATTAGTTACTGTTATTAAGTACAGTGGTGATCACTGTGTCTTTATTAGTTATTAGTATTATTAGTTACTGTTATTAAGTACAGTGGTGATCACTGTGTGTCTTTATTAGTTATTAGTATTATTAGTTACTGTTATTAAGTACAGTGGTGATCACTGTGTGTCTTTATTAGTTATTAGTATTATTAGTTACTGTTATTAAGTACAGTGGTGATCACTGTGCGTCTTTATTAGTTTAGTATTATTAGTTACTGTTATTAAGTACAGTGGTGATCACTGTGTGTCTTTATTAGTTATTATATTATTAGTTACTGTTATTAAGTACAGTGGTGATCACTGTGTCTTTATTAGTTGTTAGTGTTATTAGTTACTGTTATTAAGTACAGTGGTGATCACTGTGTGTCTTTATTAGTTATTAGTGTTATTAGTTACTGTTATTAAGTACAGTGGTGATCACTGTGTGTCTTTATTAGTTATTAGTGTTATTAGTTACTGTTATTAAGTACAGTGGTGATCACTGTGTGTCTTTATTAGTTATTAGTGTTATTAGTTACTGTTATTAAGTACAGTGGTGATCACTGTGTGTCTTTATTAGTTATTAGTATTATTAGTTACTGTTATTAAGGACAGTGGTGATCACTGTGTGTCTTTATTAGTTATTAGTGTTATTAGTTACTGTTATTAAGTACAGTGGTGATCACTGTGTGTCTTTATTAGTTATTAGTGTTATTAGTTACTGTTATTAAGTACAGTGGTGATCACTGTGTGTCTTTATTAGTTATTAGTAGTTATTAGTTACTGTTATTAAGGACAGTGGTGATCACTGTGTGTCTTTATTAGTTATTAGTGTTATTAGTTACTGTTATTAAGTACAGTGGTGATCACTGTGTCTTTATTAGTTATTAGTGTTATTAGTTACTGTTATTAAGTACAGTGGTGATCACTGTGTCTTTATTAGTTATTAGTGTTATTAGTTACTGTTATTAAGGACAGTGGTGATCACTGTGTGTCTTTATTAGTTATTAGTGTTATTAGTTACTGTTATTAAGTACAGTGGTGATCACTGTGTGTCTTTATTAGTTATTAGTGTTATTAGTTACTGTTATTAAGTACAGTGGTGATCACTGTGTGTCTTTATTAGTTATTAGTGTTATTAGTTACTGTTATTAAGTACAGTGGTGATCACTGTGTGTCTTTATTAGTTATTAGTGTTATTAGTTACTGTTATTAAGGACAGTGGTGATCACTGTGTGTCTTTATTAGTTATTAGTGTTATTAGTTACTGTTATTAAGTACAGTGGTGATCACTGTGTGTCTTTATTAGTTATTAGTGTTATTAGTTACTGTTATTAAGTACAGTGGTGATCACTGTGTGTCTTTATTAGTTATTAGTGTTATTAGTTACTGTTATTAAGTACAGTGGTGATCACTGTGTGTCTTTATTAGTTATTAGTGTTATTAGTTACTGTTATTAAGTACAGTGGTGATCACTGTGTGTCTTTATTAGTTATTAGTGTTATTAGTTACTGTTATTAAGTACAGTGGTGATCACTGTGTGTCTTTATTAGTTATTAGTGTTATTAGTTACTGTTATTAAGTACAGTGGTGATCACTGTGTGTCTTATTAGTTATTAGTATTATTAGTTACTGTTATTAAGTACAGTGGTGATCACTGTGTGTCTTTATTAGTTATTAGTGTTATTAGTTACTGTTATTAAGTACAGTGGTGATCACTGTGTGTCTTTATTAGTTATTAGTGTTATTAGTTACTGTTATTAAGTACAGTGGTGATCACTGTGTGTCTTTATTAGTTATTAGTGTTATTAGTTACTGTTATTAAGTACAGTGGTGATCACTGTGTGTCTTTATTAGTTATTAGTGTTATTAGTTACTGTTATTAAGTACAGTGGTGATCACTGTGTGTCTTTATTAGTTATTAGTATTATTAGTTACTGTTATTAAGTACAGTGGTGATCACTGTGTCTTTATTAGTTATTAGTGTTATTAGTTACTGTTATTAAGTACAGTGGTGATCACTGTGTGTCTTTATTAGTTATTAGTGTTATTAGTTACTGTTATTAAGTACAGTGGTGATCACTGTGTATTTATTAGTTATTAGTGTTATTAGTTACTGTTATTAAGTACAGTGGTGATCACTGTGTGTCTTTATTAGTTATTAGTGTTATTAGTTACTGTTATTAAGTACAGTGGTGATCACTGTGTGTCTTTATTAGTTATTAGTGTTATTAGTTACTGTTATTAAGTACAGTGGTGATCACTGTGTGTCTTTATTAGTTATTAGTAGTTATTAGTTACTGTTATTAAGTACAGTGGTGATCACTGTGTGTCTTTATTAGTTATTAGTATTATTAGTTACTGTTATTAAGTACAGTGGTGATCACTGTGTGTCTTTATTAGTTATTAGTGTTATTAGTTACTGTTATTAAGTACAGTGGTGATCACTGTGTGTCTTTATTAGTTATTAGTATTATTAGTTACTGTTATTAAGTACAGTGGTGATCACTGTGTCTTTATTAGTTATTAGTGTTATTAGTTACTGTTATTAAGTACAGTGGTGATCACTGTGTGTCTTTATTAGTTATTAGTGTTATTAGTTACTGTTATTAAGTACAGTGGTGATCACTGTGTGTCTTTATTAGTTATTAGTATTATTAGTTACTGTTATTAAGTACAGTGGTGATCACTGTGTCTTTATTAGTTATTAGTGTTATTAGTTACTGTTATTAAGTACAGTGGTGATCACTGTGTGTCTTTATTAGTTATTAGTATTATTAGTTACTGTTATTAAGTACAGTGGTGATCACTGTGTGTCTTTATTAGTTATTAGTATTATTAGTTACTGTTATTAAGTACAGTGGTGATCACTGTGTGTCTTTATTAGTTATTAGTGTTATTAGTTACTGTTATTAAGTACAGTGGTGATCACTGTGTCTTTATTAGTTATTAGTATTATTAGTTACTGTTATTAAGTACAGTGGTGATCACTGTGTGTCTTTATTAGTTATTAGTATTATTAGTTACTGTTATTAAGTACAGTGGTGATCACTGTGGCTTTATTAGTTATTAGTATTATTAGTTACTGTTATTAAGTACAGTGGTGATCACTGTGTCTTTATTAGTTATTAGTATTATTAGTTACTGTTATTAAGTACAGTGATCATGTGAACAGACACACACTTATGAAAAGTCTCTCCAGCTGTTAAAGCCGACTGACAGCTGATCCAGCTGTGATCATCAGCACCGTCATCAGAAACAGACGTCGCTTCACTGACTCAACTGAGGAAAGGACGTCTCATGCCTCTTAAAACATGTTTCCTCGTTCCTCTCTCCTTGCATGGTTTCCTCCATGCATCCCTGGTGGGAGGGACTAAGACGCAAGGAAAGGACCCAAGTGAGGGAAACGGGGATGCAGTTAAGAGACTTGGGATGTACCCCCTGTGTCATGGTAATATGTCATGAGCTGAAGAGGAGACACTTTTCTAACAACTGAGATGTGTTGACGAGTGGATCAGAAAGCAAACCTTCACATAGTTAGTGGTTTTTAGAAACCTGGGGAATAGAACAGATCATCAAATCATACATCAAAACTTCAAGAGCGCCTTTGATGAAATAATTAAGAAATTTGGAGCACAAAACAATTTCCCTAAAGACTCCGAACACTCACTCATGATGTAGGGCCATCTGGTCAGTCTGGTGCTTCATCATCCGTTGTGCTGGTTTATTTATTATTGATCTGCTTTGTTGTAAACTGCCAACAGGCCTCAGCCGTCACAGCTTTTATAACATGTTCAATCTATGAAACATGGTCAAAAGAAGCCGTTTCATTGTGAAACTCCACAGGCTGCACATTAACAAAGAGTACCGGTAGTATACATATCAATGCATTGATGTTCAAATGTTTACTACTCTTCAGGAACAGTCACTTTTCTTAAAACGGTCTGAATCCCCATTTAATCGGCTGGAGAATTTTCTATTTGTATTTATTTGACTTTTGAAGTTCATTATCATTTATTTTTAGTTTTCAGAATATGTTTGCTAGTTTCAATCGAAGGAATGTCCATAATCACATTTTAAAATTTGGTAATTTACTTTAGTCATTTCACTCAGAATCACCACTCAGTTCACACAGCTGAGCTCAGAGCCGGTGATCCACTACATCCACACCGGCTCTGTTGTTGCACTACACATTCATGCCGTCTCCTCTTTTTCAGTAGTGATATAGCCAAAACATTCATGTTCCTTTATTCTTCTAATATTACCATCTATTTATTTAGTTTTGAGTGAAGCGTAATACTTGAAAGGTGCTAAGTATACCAGATTGGTAGCATTTTATATTGCCTCAACATGGTGAGTGCTAAGCTGGTGGCTAGCAGCTAACTGTGCTAACAGAGCTAACAGTGTATACCTAAGGGGGGACTGGAGGGGGGGGCGCTACGCTTCCATGATGTCGTTGAGCAGCACGCTCACCAACCAACAAGCAGATACACAACAAGCACTACACCCAGAGGGAGGCTCCATCCTCTGCTCAGTCAGACCGCTTCACACTGACAGTGGTTTGATGTATAAACGCCCTGAATCCTGTGCATTGCACCTGTAAAGATGTTGAATAACTTTGAGTGTTAGTCAGGTATATTTCATTTCACAGACCAGAGAGATTTGAAGCAAAGTCTTCAGGAGGCTTTATTGAAAAGATGGCACTGGTTGCATTGTGGGAGTTGTAGGATCTTGACCCATACTATGGACTAAAGGTCAGCCTCGGATGCTTCAATACACGTCTCTAAAAGAGTCCTCCGAGTTATGGATGTGCAACACGAAACCTTTAACTTAGTCACTCTTCAAATGTGAACACAACTCACACTCTGTGCTTCTGTTTTCTTGTTTTCTTTCTTGTTAGAAGTTGATGAACTGAGTTCGTACTGTTTTTAAATCCCCCGTCTGCTCTAGCTCTGTCCTCCTAGCAGATGCAGGACACTAGCTCTGTCCTCCTAGCAGATGCAGGACTAACTGCTCGTCCTCAGCCAGAGAGAGACCGGTGTCCAGAGCTTTGAGCTCATCGTTCTGTCGCCTCGCTTTCTTCCTCGCTGTGAGCTCCTCCTCCTCGCCACCGTGCTGCCGTTTGGCTGCCGTCATCTCCTCCTCTCCGGAGTGCAGTTTGTCAGGGTCCGGCAGAGTGCTGGAGTCAAACTCGTCTTCGCTGTGGTTGGCGAGGTACGCCACCACCTCGTCCTCCTCGTCGTCATCCAATTTGCGTCCGTGCTGCTTGCTGGCCTCCCCCCTGGCCGCCTTCGCCTTCAGCCGCTGCTCTCTGTGTTTGGCTTTCACCTTGCGGCTGTACTCCTGCTTGTCGAACGCCTGGTCCTCACGTTTCAGCCTCTCCCTGGCCTTCTCCATGTTGATACCAGAAGCCCCCTCCTCCTCATCCTCCTCTGCTTCGGTCACTGCCCGTTGGACCGGAGGCCACAGCTGCACGGCCTGCCCTTCCTCGCTGAACACCACTTTGGTGTTGAGTTGGAAGTTTCTCTTCAGGGCCCTTTTGGCTTCTTTGAACTTTGTCTCTTTTTTCGGGGTCTTTTCGGAGACCTCCTCGGGCTCCTCTGCACTCTCCGCATCCCCCGTCAGGTTGAAGACATCCTTTCTTTTGACCGTCAGCAGGTCCAAGTCTCTCAGATCCTCGTCACTTTCGTCGTCATCTGCACCGAGATGCAGTCCCTCTCCTTCGTTACCACTTTCCTCGTCATCGCCTGAATCTTCCGACTCTGAGCTCTGACCTTCCTCCTGAGGAACGCTTCCTCTCAGCTGGGCCTTGAAGCTGCTCAGCTCTTGCTCCCCTTCAGACTGCTCCTCCTCTCTCCGCCCCCCTTTCTCGTCTCTCTGTGCCTGAGCTTTGCTCAAGAAGCGCACCCTCGGAGCCACGGCGAGGCCCAGAGAACCGGCGTACTCCTGGATCTGGAGCTTAAAGACGTCGAACACCTCCTTGTTCTTCATCAGGTAGATGGAGCGCAGGTATGAGACGAAGCATCTCTGAGCCCTCTCCTTCTGCTCCTGCTCCTGGGCCAGAAAGGCCTCCAGCTTCTGCTGGACATTCTGCTGCTTGTCTGGGTTCACCTGGAACCAAGTCAGAGAGCAAGATGAGTGAATATAGATGTCTGCTGCTCTTTTATTGTTGTACTCATCTATACGTTTATATGGCAATTAAAGGCATCCTGAGGAGTTTGTGGAGTAATATTCTGATGAGTGGATCTCATGCTCTATTTCCCCCACACACAAACTCACAGGGTACCTTTGAGACACCATTCTTTTCTCTTTTGTACCAAACTCCACTCAGTTATCTAGCAGCTAAAATGTGCCAATATTATTTATCAATACTGCAAAACACAGTGCGACCCCTGAAACAGCTCTTATACTATTATTGTACACTAAATTACCTGCAAAAGAGATCTTATTGAAATAATGCTTTGTGTACATGCATGATTACAAACAATAACTAAACATTACAGACAAATTCGTTATTATGGTCTATTTTCTAATGTATGTGGTGTGTGATCTAATTTGCACCGTCATGCTGCATAATGTCTGTTTAATGTCTTTAGCATTAAGCTCAGATAGACCTTGTCAACAAATTGCGTTGCTATGCAACAGCTTTTGGGATGTCATTCACATACACCGCGACGGGACTGGGACACATGTGGAATGTGTACCACTGTCAAATGGTCTATGATTCAATGCAATAGGTAGGCTGAAAAGGACCTGCCCACTGTGTGTGTGTGTGTGTGTGTGTGTGTGTGTGCATGTGATGCCGTGGATGCACGAGGTCCCACCTGGATCTTATTGATGGGGACCTTCTTCTCCTGCAGCTGGCCGACCATGCCCATCTCCTCGGAGGGGAGCAGCAGCAGCAGCGCCTCCCCACCCTCCTTGTACCTGGCGGTCCGGCCCACCCGGTGGATGTAGGTGTCCGCGTCCTCCGGACAGTCGAACTGCAGCACCCAGTTGACTGTGGGGAAGTCCAGGCCCCTGGCGGCGATGTCGGTGGCGAAGAGCACCGCGTTCTGCTTCCGGAGGAAGTCGTTGTAGACCTCCACTCTCTTCATCTGCTGCAGCTTGCCGTGCAACGCCAGGATCGGCATGCCCGGTCTGAGGCGGCAGAGGACCCGGAACAGGTACTGCACCTCCTTGCAGCAGGCGAAGAAGACGATGATCTTCTTCCTCAGGTGGCTCCTGATGAAGGAGTAGAGCATGTTGACCTTCTGGTGGAGCTCGCACACCACGTAGCTCTGCTCCAGGGTGGCCGGCGTGCTGAACTTGGCCTTCTCGTGAACCCACACGTACTCCGGGTTCTTGAGGCTGAGCCGCGCCAGGTCTTTGACCGACTTGGTCTGCGTGGCGGAGAACAGCAGCGTCTGCCGGGACTTGGGCAGGTTCTCCACGATGGCGTTGAGCGTGTCCGCGAAACCCATGTCCAGGATGCGGTCCGCCTCGTCCAGAACTAGCATGTGGAGGTCGGAGGCGTGGAAGGTGGCCGTCTCGTCCATGTGCTGGAGCAGCCGGCCCGGCGTGCAGATGACTATGTTGGTGCAGTGGATCTTCTCCGACTCGCTCTCGAGGTCCTTCCCGCCGATGATGAGCCCCGCGGAGAACTCGTGGTTCTTGCCCACCTTGCGGAGCACTTGGAAAGTCTGGTAGGCGAGCTCTCTGGTGGGGGATATGATGAGAGCACCGAGGCCATCCATGGAGGTCCACTGATGGCGATACAGACACTCCAGCACCGGTATTAGGAAGGCTAAAGTCTTCCCGGAGCCGGTCTTGGCCGCGCCGAGGACGTCTTTACCGAGCAGAGCGAAGCCGATGGTCTGTCTCTGGATCTCCGTGGGCTGTCTGTACTGAACCCCCTGCAAACCTAGCAAGGTCTTCTTTGAGATGGGGAAGTCGGAGAACCTGACCGCCTCCTTGGCGTTAATGTTGCCGTACCTGCTGACGAGCTTGTCGATGTACTCCCGTTCGACCTTCCACTCGGGCTTCCTCTGCGCCGCTCTGTCTCGCTTCGCGTGTGCTTTCGTCTTGTTGTATTTTTTCTTCCATTTCGCGAAGTTTGTGACGGGGTCGGTGCCGTCTGTCATCTTCGTGGTTTTAGGTTTCTTCCCGGTGGGATTTTCACCCTTTTTCTCCATGTTTTAAGATATACGGAGCAAGAACAAATAGTTAAAAACTCAGAGGCTGTACCTTCTGCTAAACAGCGTGGAGAAGACAGCTCATCGGCGCATGTAGCCACACGTCATCATCATGCGCTATCGCACCAAAGTCCCTCAGTTTTACCTGTCAGGCAGCACTTAGTTCCTCCTGAATTAAAACCTTCAAAACAGAGCACTGGGAACATCTATCGTAATCCGACTCTGTATTCCTCTAGCTTGATTTTTTAATTGGACAAGAGCTGCGGCACTTTCGATTTCGATTATTCAATTGCTAGAAAATCAGTTCAGATGTTAGTTCTTCAGAAACAGATGTCAAATCTGCCTCGAGTTTCTCAAGTGAAAATATTTTCTGGTTTCAAACGAGGAATTTGAGGACGTCAACTTGGGCTCTGGGTTGATTGAGAAGGGCATTTTTCATTATTTTCTGACCTTTTATTGACCAAATGACTAATCGTTTAACTCGGAAAAGAACTGACCGATGAATTGACGTGAAAATCATCCTTTAGTTGGAGCAATATGCTGGACATTAGTTAAAGTTCTGTCAAAGAATGAATGACGTTTTAGTACATTTTGAATGCCCATCAATGTATGTAATGGCAAAATATTTGCTAATATAACGTTAGTATTTATGACGATAGGTTGATTGTCCTGAGTCAAGGATCTCCTTTACTTTGTTTTATATTGTGATAGTACCATTACAATAAGTAGTGAAGTAAACAATGTAATACGATAATTATTGTAGCACCTAGTCACCACAGAGATCCGGTTCACAACACCGTAAAGGCACATACACACAGGAAGCAGTGTTATAAAAATATAAATGCTTTATTGGTACAAAACTATGTGGAGTAACCAGTGACAGCTGGTTTATCAGGCAGGAGGAGTTCACAGACCATGCGATAAGATCGGCATCACAAACAATTTAAAGCCAAATAAACAAAACAAAAGACCAAGGCAGCGTCCCACTAACTGGAAAAGAAAAGAAAAGAAAAACATAAGTAATCACCAATAACTGCCAATAACCAGAAAACAAACCCAAAAGATTATACTTCCACACACACCTGTTCAGCAACCCAGCCACCCCCACTTGGATTCCCCCCCAGCTACCATTGGGTGCACTGCTCAGGAAGCTCTAAAATAACACAAATACACCATTACATATTCCTTAATTATACTGAATTTCCCCAGCACATGAAATACATAAAATTATATATACCTGAAACAGCCATCCCCCAAACACACGCTGTCCCCTCCGTAACTGATGCCTCTCAGACACTGCGCTACTGACGCAACGTATGCGGCCTCACGATACGTCTCCGCTTGTTGTGGGAGAGAAAGCAGGTGGACTCGCCCCCCCCCCGCTTGTGGCGGCGGAGACAGAGAGCAGATTCAGCACAGCCGCTCGTGACGGCGGAGAGAAAGACACAGGATGCGTGTTGCCAGCAGGTGCCTCTTTTCACCTAATCAGGACCGTGCACCTCATTACCGGTCCGGCGGACCCAATAGTTACACCCCGTCAGTTCCACTTGGTTACATCCACCCCCCCCCCCCTTAATCACTCAGTGTCCCACTGATGGCATATGTCCCCTCCAGATCCCACATCACCCTTCCCCAATCCTTCAGCTAACCCTGAAAGAACCTGTTTCAGCACCGCCTCGCAAGTCTGCTGCAACTGCGTCACCCCCACCGAAGCTACTCCCTTCTCCCTTAGATGGCTTACCGCAGACCTCGGCAACCGGTGCGGGTTAGAATGGAGCCCCGCAGTAGCACGCTTGGACCTCCGAAGTGGAGGTGATGGCGAAGGCACAGGTAATGGCAGTGTCCGTGGTGAATGCAGGACATGTGTACTCTCGCCTGCACTCAGTTCCTCCTTGCCCACAGAGGGGGTAGCCCCCGTTGGACAGGGGGGAGACAGCCCTTCTAAGCCAACCTCCCGCTCCCTTTCCTTTTTTTCCCTCCCAATGCTCCCCTGCGCCCCAGGCCCATCGGCCCAGACCATCGCAAGCAGAGAGTCGTCCGAATCGGACTCCACATCAGGAAGTGAGGACCCAGCCACTCCCCGGTCCCCCAGTTCCTGCTCTGCCATCTGTACGCCTGGCCCACAAACACGCAACTCATGTCGATGCAGATTGCGTTGGGGTTTCGAGAAATCAATCGGGACCACAGAATACACAGGCAGGTCACCACCCAGCTGAGCTATGACTCGGTGAGGGGTGGGAAGCCACACATCCTGAATCTTATGCCTACCCGAAAACTGACGATTCCTAACATACACAAATTGGCCTGGATGTAAAGGATGGTCACCTACAGGCGTGCCTGCATACCTTTTACGAGCTTCCGCTGCCTGCTCCATGTTCTTTCTAGCCCGAGCGTAGGCACAGCCCAACCTCCTCTGATGTTCCTCAACCCACTCGTGCATATTACCGTCAAAATCCTCCCTATCCTGTCCCAGCCAGACATCCAGCGGAACCACTGGAGCCCTCCCGAACATGAGAAAATACGGCGAATAGCCAGTACTTTGATGTTCAGTGGTGTTATAAGCATACAGCAGCTCCGGAAGGTACTCAACCCACCTCCTTTTCTGCTCCGGGCGCAGGGTACGCAACAGATCATGCAGCGTCCTATTAAAACGCTCACACTGTCCGTTCCCCTGGGCATGATAGGGGGTTGTGCGACTTTTTTTCATTCCATACAACCCACAGAGACACTGGACAACCCCAGCCTCAAAGCATTTCCCCTGGTCAGAGTGCAACCTTGAAGGGACCCCATAGGGCTGAATCCAATATTTCACCAGTGTCTTTGCGACCGTTATGGCACGCTGGTCTTTGGTTGGTACCGCAACCGTAAACTTGGAGAACACATCGGTAAAAACTAAAACATTCTCTCGTCCATCGGACGACGGTTCCAGCACGGTGAAGTCCATTGCAACTACTTCCAGCGGCCTAAAAGCCAACAAACTCCCCAACGCTGCAACCACCCTTGGCTGTGGTGCTTTAGCAACAATACAACGTTCACAAGTCTTACAAAAAGCCTCAATGTCTGCAAACATTCCCGGCCAATAGCACCGACTTCGAACCAACTTGAATGTTCTTTCCACTCCTTGGTGCCCATGGTCAGTGTGCATGCGAGCAAGCACCTCTCGGTGCAATACTGCTGGCAACAAAAGCTGCTTAATCTCTCCCTCCTTCTGATCACACAGCGTCCGGTACAGCACACCCCCAAGCTCCACAATCCTTCCCCATTGTCTCAGAAGTCCAATTGTTTTGTCACATTCCTGCAACCTCTCGTCCCTACCAGGTTTCACACCCCTCACCCAGTATGTTCGAAAAGATGATATTACGGAATCTACCTGCTGCAGACTAGCCAAGGCCGACATGTCAAATGAGGGAAAGCTAGACATAGAAGCTTGCTGGGGGCTGGCACTGGTTTCCTGACACATAGCCGTTCGATGGGGTTTGGACAGAACACTACGTGTGTCCTGAAAACTTTGTGCCACTCCTCCCCCCTCTGTCCCCTTCTGCTCTACATACTGCCTAGAGAGAGCATCCGCCCCCGCATTCTGGCTACCTGGCCGATACACCAACTGAAAGTCAAACTGAGCAAGTTCAGACACCCATCTCTGTTCTACAGCTCCAAGCTTTGCGGTGTTCAAATGGCTTAGCGGATTGTTATCAGTAAACACTGTAAACTTGGTCCCAATCAGATAATCCTTAAATGTATCCGTAACAGCCCACTTCAACCCCAACAGCTCCAGTTTCATGGCGCTATAGTTCTCCATATTCCGCTCCGACGACCGGAGGCCCCGACTTGCGTATGCAACCGGCCGTCTCTGTCCCTCCCCCTCTTGCGACAAAACAGCCCCCAACCCTTGATGGCTAGCGTCAATCTCCAGGAAGAATGGCTTGCTAAAATCTGCATACCCCAACACGGGAGCGGAAATTAACTTTTGTTTTAATGTTTCAAAAGCATCTTCACAGGTTGCATCCCACAACTGGCCAAACACGGGGAGCGAAGAGGCTTTCCTCCCCCTTTAGCTGACAGCAGTGTGGACAGAGCGTGGAGGGGGACTGCCAATTTAGCAAAGTTTCTCACAAACCTCCTGTAGAAACTAGCGAAACCCAGGAATGATTTCAACTCCGCCACACTCTGCGGTCGACGCCACTCTGCAACCACCCGAATCTTCTCCGGATCAGTAGCCACTCCAGTAGCTGAAATGACATGTCCCAGGTAAACAACTTCGGACTGACAGAATGAGCACTTACTCAACTTGACCTTGAGATTAAACTGCCCCAGCCGGGACAACACCAAATCTAGGCGCTCAAGGTGCTGCTCAATGGTAGACGAAAACACCACAATGTCATCCAGATACAGGAGGAGCGACTGGAACCTCTGATCCCCCAAAATTCGTTCCATCAACCGCTGAAAGGTACCTGGCGCATTACAGAGCCCAAACGGCATCTGTGTAAATTCATACAAGCCAAAAGGAGTGCAGAATGCAGTCTTACTGCAATCTTTCTCAGCCACTCCCACTTGATGGTAACCACTCGCCAGGTCCAGGGTGGTAAACCACCTTGCCCCGCTCAAAGCATCCAAGGACTCTTCGATACGTGGAAGAGGGAACGCATCTCGCCGTGTTCTCGCATTAAGCTGCCTGTAATCCACACAGAGCCTTAGCGACCCATCCTTCTTCCTCACTATCACCAAGGGGGAGGAGTAGGGACTACTGCTTTCCCTGATAATGCCCTGCTGCAATAGCTGTGCTATATGCGTTTTGACTTCCTCATACTGACTTGGGGGTATACGCCGGTAGCGCTGCCTAACCGGGGCTTCATCCAGGACTGGAATCTCATGCTCTATCACGTCCAACGGGGGCTACCCCCCCAGTCTGTTCGCACAAAAAGACTCTCTCTTCCTGCGGCCCTACTCGTTCAAATGCTACAGGGGCAGTACCACCTGACACCACTTCCACTGAATGTATTGAGCAAAGGCAGGTCTGAGGTGCAATGTTCGCATCCACATGTCCTACATTCACGACCGGCACCGCAACCTGTCCATTCGCCACTGGAACCACTGCATTGGAAACGAGTAACTCCCCCGGGAGGCTCCCCTCCCCCACCCCCAATGACTCCACACACACAAATGAGCCTAACAAAGTCTGCCCAGGTGGAACTGACACGGGTACAAAACACATGGATCCAGCCGGAGCACAGAAAGGTATGGTGGAATAGCCAAAGCCTATAGGTGAAACAGCCTGCTCCTGCTGGCAAACCGAGAATGCCAAACCCCACACTTCATCCGAATCAGACGCCGAATCCTGCTCAACATCTGATGCCAACTGCTCCATTTCATAAAACCGCTTGATTACGTTCATGCCCAATATGCAAGGAACAGCTATTTTCCGATGGAATGTCGCGGTGTCCGTAGGGTCCCGAACAACCAGAATGCCCCTCCCACTTGCAACCTTGCCCAAGGCACAGACATCCCTCTCGAAATACCCCAGGTAAGGAATGCCCAACCCATTTGCCGACGACAGGGAAAGCCACTCACAGGTTTTAAGAGTTGGCCTAAAATGCTGCTTAAAAAATGTCTCTGTAATAGTTGACACGTTAGACCCAGTGTCTAGGAGGCATTTAACCTTCACATCACCCAACAAAATTTCCACAGTTGGACATTTGCCGACCAAACATTCATATTCCTGCTTTGGAACTTCAAAGTGTGAGCCCGACTGAACCTCACCTGTAGCTGGACTCATTACCACAGGGGGGGAGAGTTTCCCTGCTGCTCAGCTACCTGGGCAAACCTGTCACGGGAGACCTCATGGCGCAACACCGGAGCTGCCCCTCTGTTTGGTGCCCGTACCCGACACTGTCGCGCCATGTGACCCGCAACCCGACATTTAAAACAAATAGGCTGACCATCAGCGTCAAACCTCGGCTGATCCCCACGTACCCCCTGCTAATCCCTAGACCGGACAAATCAGACACTTTCTGTGCCAAATCAAAAATCTGGGCCTGCTGTTTCTTAAGAGTGCTCTCAACCTGAACCTGCTGCTGCTTTAAAGTTTGCAGAATTTCCACCAGCAGTGGGTCAGGTTCGGGGAGGGCAGCCGCAACAATTGTATTGGACTCAACAGCTCCCCTCTCACATGAGTTTGTCACCCGCCGACTCTGACCACCCGCTGGCTCTCCATCTTCCCACCTCAACGCCTCCTCACGTAACCCAAAGAAAGTGATTTTATTATTCTGCCGAATCACCTTCTTTAGCTCTCTACGGAGCGCTAGATCCCGAACGTTCTCTGCAAATTGGTCACGTAAAGCAAAGTCACTACACCAGGCCTGCTTGATGTCACAATGATTAATATCATCAATAATAGCCATCAGCCCGTGCGAATACTCCCTGACGGATTCCCTTTCTCGCTGCCTCTGGTCGAAAAATAGTTTTTGCAATCTGGTCAGGGAATCAGGCTGCCCATATACTTCCTTCAGGATCTCCAGAATGCGCCTAGGGTCTCTCCTCTCGCTGTGAGACCGATAACGTACCTCCTGTCTGGCTTCCCCACCCAAATGGTCATAAATGTACATAGCCTTCTCAGTATCCTCAAAATGACGATAACCCAAAACTGCATTTATCTCATCCAACCACTCGTAAAACTCAGCACAGGACCCTTCATTGAAAACCGGACACTTTTTTTCCTTGGGTACATAAATGACACGCTCTCTACCCCTCGGACCAGCAGCACCATCCCCCAGTACCCCTGATGTTTCCTCCGGTTGTGGGGAAGACGGGGCGCTGGATGTAACGGGAGACCCATGTTGTCATTAATGTCTTTTAAGGCCGCCATAGCTGCCTTGTCTGCCACCACCCTCTCTTTCAGGGCCTGTAGCTGCTCTTGAAGTTCTTCCATCTTCACCGTTCGCACCGTCCTCACCAGCTGACGACCCCGGCTCTTGTAGCTGTGTAGACTTCGTGAGACCCACTGCCTTGGTCTAAAATCGTTTGCCTTCGCACCAGTCCTGCTCCTCCAGCACTAGGCCCAACCAAACTGTCACTGCCTAATTGTACCCTACTCACAGCGCCAAACTGTAGCACCTAGTCACCACCTTTTCACCTAATCAGGACCGTGCACCTCATTACCGGTCCGGCGGACCCAATAGTTACACCCCGTCAGTTCCACTTGGTTACATTATATTTAATTGAATATCTATTGTTTTTTTCTACACAGAATGTATGGAATGCGTAAAGTTGATTTTCCTCCTTGTGGATCTTCTACAATAAGTAAATCATTGGAGAGGGGAGCTGACGCTACCTGTGAAGCTGAACTCTGGGCAAAAAATCCCCTCTACATTAGGAGTAGCACTTAAAAAAAGGCAGGCAGATTGCTAAAAATGAATACAACTTCGAGTGTTTAGGGCACATTGGCCAAACTGGGAAGAAGTAAACAACTTGGGCAACATTCAGTTCGTTTGTCGATAAATGTATGTAGTTTCGGTTTTCCGAACAAATGTTCCATGTTTTATTTTTAACACATTTAAGCTGTGTCAACTATAACGGTGGCTTTACGACACTGAGTCCGACTGTCTAATGTATAGACCAGTTCACTGTTAACTTGGTACAGTATTTCGATAGACCGTTCATGTGTATTTCACTAGTTAGTTGGTTAGTTGTCTAGTTGACAAATCTGTGTTCCTCCCGGAGAAAAAAAGAGAAGCGGCGACTCTTCCGGTCACATGCCGGATAAACACAAGATCCACGGAAGTTTAATGAATGTCATTTCAAAACAAACGTTTATAGTCGAACCAATGTATAGATACAAAAAATCCTCAAGACAAGACATGAAAATAATATGAATGAACATGTTTTACAATATTGTTAGAGAATATAAAAGGCATGCTACAAAATACCGTCCAGTGAAAAGAAAAATTGAAAAAATAAACTTAGACACAGACACTACTGTGACAAAAACTACCACTGTTATGACAGCATTTCTGCTGGTGGCTTGATTGTATAAACATAGAAAGCCCTCTATCTCAGCTGCCTTCAACAGAGTATATAACTAGGTTATAAAGGTCAAACATGTACCTGCTCTGAAAACAGAATATCTCGGATTATATTGTGATTGCTCGTAATTAAATGACTAAATGGATGTCTTACATATACCAGGTATATGCTACATGAATAAAATGTAGGAGTGCATTACCAGAAGACACTAACGTTATATCATTAGAAATACCCATGTTTCCATATTAGTGTAGCACGTTTTATTTTGAAAGACTGGACCGGAAAAGGTATGCCCTGTCACCCTATCTCGCTGACACTGCTCCACGAACACCTGACAAGACAGATGATAAACAAGTATTGGGACGTATTCTTTTTCACAAACCAAAGTGAACGTTCTTCAGCTGAGGCTCGCTAACGTCCCCGCTGTCCCTATGCTTGACACGGCATGGCAGAGAGACAGGACAACGAGGTAACACTACCTGTATTCTGCGGTCGAAAGCACAGGGGTTGCATTTGGTTAAGAAAAGAAGCGCGCACATTTCCCATTTGCGTGTTCGTCCTAACAGTCAGAACTCGACAAAGTCCTGTTTGAAGTGACGCTTAAAAGAGAATCGTCTCCAGCAAAATATAGCTTTGCTTAACGTTACACCTGCGGACGAATCGAGACTTCTGCTAGCTGTGCGTTAGCTCAGCAGCTAGCAATAACAAGTGAACACGAGCCACGTTAGGTCTCGTGACATTAAGTCGAGATGTGTCCCTGTGTTTGTGGCCCGTTAGCACAGAGCTTAGTCATGCAGTGCTTTAGGTAAACACGGGTTTCCCCCAGCACCAAGTTACCTGAGTCAATACGGGAGGTTAGCTTGTGCTAAGGTAAACACGTAACGTTATTATAATTATTACATTCAATTGGACGTTCTGTAAATGAGCTAGAGCCACGTACAAATAACCCGTTAAAATGCATTATATTTGAGTAAAAGCTTAACTTGAGATGCTACACACTGCATGCTAGTGTCTATATGGAACTTATGGGGTTTACGTCTATAACAGGAAGACTTGACAAAAGCAGACATCTGATTGAAGAAGATGCTAGTCGTGGCTTTGGGGTAGCTATGCTGTGAACACCAACATCCATCAAAGGTCTTAAATCAGAATTGTGCAGCTGTTTAACTTTGCAAGGAAACTTGATGGAATTTGAACTACCAAATATTTTAATTGAATTTGGTGTTAAAAGCAATTTGAGGCTAAACCAAGCGCTGTATGTTTCAGCCATGATCAAGACACTTGGTAATTCAGATCAGTGAGCAGCAAAGTACTCTGAACATGTACTGTGTGTTTCTCATGCGAAGGTGGAGGAGGCTGACCGGATCTATCTGCTGATGAAGGAGGAGTATCGGATCTCGAGGAATGTGCGTCTGGCGTGGTTCCTTGGTAAACTTAACCAGGTCATCTGGCCAACATCAAAGCCTGAACTGGTGAGCTAACGCTGCCCCTTACTTCCTCTTCCTGTCCTCATGGAGGCCCAATAGCACAACGAGGATAATGGTTTGCCACTCTTGTTGGACGTGGTGAATGCAACCATTAGTATGCTGCTGCTGTTATGTAGCACGGCTGATGAGAGAGTAGAAAGTGGTTTGATCAACCAAGAGCACTGTTCAGGAGACAGCAGGCGTGATGCCCAGATATCTTCTCCAAAAAGAAACACAACAGTATGATTCCATCATCATCGGAACGTGAAAGTGGAAATTAGGTAATTTCTTGGAGGCATAAGTCTGATTCGATTTTAGAGGTCAAAGGTCAAGGTCACTATTCTTGTGATATCTCGTGGAGTGAATTTCTTTAAAGTTGGAACAAACGTCCACTTGGACTGAAGGGGCCGTTCTTCTTTCTCTATTTGTGAATACAACATTCTCTTGCATTCAGCACTAATTTGCGGTACCTCAAGATGTCATATATGAAGTTCACACAGATGTCATGTCGGATCAAATGACAGACATGGATGCAAAACGCAACCTGACTGGTTGGCGGTAGTTGTAGTTGTAGTCCTTAAATCTGAATTAGTCAAACATGTAGGGTGGACACAGTTTCCATGTTGTGCCGCTATTCGTTGAGAACAGCAGACTTCTGGGAGTTGGGGTGAGTACGCTCCGTCTCACACATGAATATGATATTTTTCTTTCACCTCAAATATTACTTCACTTTTCTCATTTGTTTCTCATCACGACTGAAAATCAGGAAAATGAAATGACATAATAAGGAAGTCCTAGTCAGCAAAAATGTGTCGTACAAACTAAAGTTGTGAAGACGTTTATTGTTTGAAATGATTTTGTTTATTATTTCGAAGCCGCTGGTCGCTGAAGATCCTTTGCTCATCTTATTTGGAGTCAGGCGGCTTGTTCTACTACTAGGCTTCTTGAAAAAAAAATGAAAAAAAGAATTATATATATTAGGGGTGTAACGATACGCGTATTCGTATTGAACCGTTCGGTACGAGGCTCACGGTTCGGTACTCATGACGAACCGAATACGTTTGAATAAAATTTAAAAAAAAATTAAATTTAAAAAAAAACAACCTTTATTTAAGCAGGTAGTCCCATTGAGATTAAAAATCTCTTTTGCAAGATGTAAGTAACAATACTACATAACATTAAGGAGCAGTTTTTGTTTTTTATGCTTATGTGTTGCTAAGAAGACACCCCAGAAGATGGGTCACTCAGGTATAGTTCCATCATTGTTCAAAGTCAAAGAATAACTTCATGATGTTAGTTGTAATGAATAAATATATTTTAAAATCAAGTACATTTCTCTGGCATTTATAGTTTTCTACTGTACCGAAACGTACCGAACCGTGGCTCCACTGTATCGTACCCAACCCAACCGTGGATTTTGTGAACCGTTACATCCCTATATATTATTTATATATATATATATATATATATATATATATATATATATATATATATATATATATATATAATCATTCACTCTTGCTTCCTTTACAGCTGAACTCGGAGAACGAGTTGGACTTGCTGAGCATCTTGCCTAAAGGATGGCAGACGGATTTCTCCCCCACCATGTCCCCCTACATGTTGGTGCCGTCCACCCGAGCCACCTTCCTGGCCCGGAGGTACCGCTTCATCATCGAGCTGGACCTCAGCCCCTCCACAGGGATAGTGGTAAGACTTAAACACGGTCCAGTGGTTGGGCGCCAACTTGTTCCCTGAATGAACGAGGTTGTCACAAATGAGATGGGGAAGTGGTTGAAGTGTTCCTCTCCAACCCACAAATATATCAATCCATTTGTTTGTTGCTCTGTAAATTCTTCATGGTGGGAAATGTCTCTCTTTTTATCGTACCTTTAATGTGCTGCTTACAGAAGTATCTAACCCCTGCTGGCATTTCAACTCGTGGGTTGGATTGGTCACGGCACAAAACAATTATGTCAGTTGTAATACTTGTGTATACAAAGTGCAGTGCAGTAATTGCTGTTCAGTAATTGCCATCTTGTGCTCGAGTTATGATACAGTTCATGTTTTCTAGGTTGATATCGTTGTATGAGATCCTCCTCGGTAATGCAGTATTGGTCAGGGTCTAATGTGGACCCTGGTGGATGGAGCCTTAAACTGTGTGTCAGCCTATCACGAGTGTGGACTCTGAAGCAGTGTATGGTTCTCTGTCAACGCTCCAGCTTTAAGCTGCCGTATAGAGCCGGCTGTTACTCAACTGGAGAGCAATGCCCTCGGTCTGACCAACCAGAAGTTGCTGAGTTGTGTATTTGAGGTGTGTTTTGTTTGGCTTCCTGCAGGATGACAGCACCGGAGAGATGATCTTCGACGAGGTGTTCCATGCCCTGTCCAGGTGTCTGGCTGGTCTGGCTCAACCTTTCAAAGTCCCTGGAACCGATCAACCGTTCAAGCCGAAGATCTTCGTCACCATCTTGGCGTATTCGTCAATCATTGGCCTCGCATCCCATCAGGTCATCATAGTAGCTCGCGGTTCATCCTGTTCTCATTCACTGGTGTTTTATGTACACATGTTTGTATCCAGATGTTCATGAGCCTTTGAATGAATGATCTAAGATTAGCATGAAGTTCTCTGTCCTCTCTGGTCTGGTGTTTCACCTCTGACCTCAGGGTGTGGTCAGGTGTGCTCTGTTGTAAGTGTAACCAATGATTGGAGAGGTACTCCAAACCTTTGCTGAAATAAAAGTAGAAATACCAAAAATACTCCATTACAAGTGAAAGTCCTGAATCCAAAACGTTACTTAAGTTAAAGTACAGAAGTTGTGAGGGTTCTGGGGTAGAGCAAAGACTCAGACACAGGAGGGACGTCTCAACAGCTGCAAAATCAGAACAGGTGGGTGGAGGGGGGTCCGGAGGAGGGACGTCCGGATCCAACTGGCCTCCGGGGGACGGGCGGACTGCCGACGTTGCTCTGGACTTGGGGCGGTGGAACGCTGAAACTAAATGGCTTCAGTCAGGGATTTGAAGGCAATGATAAGTGGCCGCTATGCTGTTAGAAAACGATGTGCTCCTCACCCAGATGTTGTTGCAGTCCTTTTGACAGCCTTGGTTCCCCCTGCAGGTTCTGGTTCAGGGCTGTCAGCTTGATAGAACGGACCTGGATGAGTTCCTGCATCACATCTACCAGCAGCTCAGAGCAGTGGAGAGCAACATCGCAGAAGTCCTCCATCAGCAGCACCAACAGGCAAGTGCTCACCAACAGGATTGACATTGTATTTGAAGATGTTGACGAGGAAACAGATCTCATTGAAACAAAGTCTATCTCATCAAAAGCAAATCCTTTCATATGAATCATTTCTCATCAATATTAACATTGTGAACGTATCTAAACTCTTATTGCGTAGGACTGGCGGTATTTGATATGTTTCTCATTGTGTTGTTTATTGTGACTCAATCCTACAAACACCGTCCTGCTGCCACAAATACTCACCGGAGAAATGTGGATTAATCCGCCTCTGAAAATAGTCCCCAACAAATGCACTATATCCTCCCGTTTGAGTCATTTTTGATTTAAAACGTTGTTTTTTTCAGTGGCCGAAAATTCAGTGGTCAGGTGTTTTAGGAAATCATTTAGCCTTTTTTATTTTTCATATAAATCTTGTGTTTATGATGTGAGAGCACAGACAGAGTAGGGAAGTCAGAGACTGACTGTTGTGGAGCTCATTGTTGGTTTCCTGTTGGAGATTTGTTGACATTCAGAAAAATACAGAACAATGGCCGTCTTCTCCTTTAATGTTTTGTCGTTTGTAGAGAGTTTGGAAATAACAAGGTACCTTTAGGTAGAAGAACGTGTCCAAGGGATACAGCTACTGCATCTCTTAGTCTTTAGGTTGGAGCCTTCTGGAGGTGTTGTGGGTCTGATTCATACCGACACACTGATGGGAGGTGACCTCCCGATAACCCCAGAGGCAAACCTGTACTTCCATCAACTCTGATTAGCTGGCTGCTGACTGGTGCTGCCTGTCTAATATTCTGATGTCCTAATGCATCACAGCTCAAGAAACACTTGAAAACAACTTTGTTATGAAGCCTGACCTACCAGGAACAAGAATTCCTTGAGTGGAACCGGATTTGTGTTGCCTTGTGGGCTCGTCCACCGATGATCCGAGTCATGGTTCAGAGGGCAGTCCTACCTATGTTCTGTGCCTCATCGCCATCATCTCAATGAAAAGAGCAGTTGTGATGTGTGGACAGTTTCCCAAGGCGCAACATTGTCTTTGCCACTTGCCGCTGGTTACCGTGGTGTGCCAACACTCACAGCAGTGGCATGAAGTCAGTAAATATGCAGCCTACATCGTTACTCAACTCTTTACTGGACTCAACAGTAACCCTGGCAACCAGGCCTTAGCTTCTGGTTGCTGAAATGGAAAATGTCACCTTATATTTTGAGTGATGAAGATACTGTACAGTAATACATATATGTGTGTTATACATGTCATGTGTATGTCGTACACGCTCTGCTGTATCATTTCCCATCCAGCTCAAAGATGTCAGGATACAAGAATGAGTTGCCATTTTCTCAACCTGGCACCCCTTGTTACTGTGCCCTGATGTGTGGGACTTTGTGCCGTTGCTTGTGTTTATTGGTACCTTTGACCAGGGTCAGAGACCACAGGGACCCCCAAAACTCAATATAGGCACATTTTGCATGGTGGCACTTTCAGTGGAACTGGCTGCAGTTGCGCTTTAGAGACTGCCTCCCTTTGTATGCGCCATGTCAGCGGTTTTACTGGTTGTCAGGTGTCTAACGGAACAAAACGATCTCCGTCCACACGGCGGTTCAGTTTCGTTTTCTAAATGATCTCGGTCCAGACTAACACGCCTGAAAACGAACATCACGTGACTCTTCACGTACACTGGGCATGATGGTGGGTGTCGATGTAAACAGGAAGTAGATTGGTTGCTTAGTTAAAAAAAATAGGACAGAGTAATGAAGCAGTCTTTAATAATGAAAGGTGGTGTTTGACACTTAAGATCTTCTCTAAAATCTTCCTCTGTGAACTCAAACAGACACAGTTCGTGGAAAGTTTCAGAAGTTATATTTTCAGACTTAACGTTAGTGACAGCGCTGCAGGTCTGCTCTATATCTCTCTCACATCACAGTCACTTTAAAATCAACACTTACACGTAAAGGTTTACCAGATTATGATCCATAAATGAGGTCAACACACGTCTCTGTCGTTCCCTCGGTGTCGTTGTCTGTTCTCACTCGTAGCTCTGCTGGTGACTGAAGTCTCTGTCCTACTGGAGAGCATTTACTGCTTTAGTTCCTTTACATTGTATGTATTGACTTCAGACGTCCGCTCCGTAGGTCTGGTAACGCCTCCGGTCACGCTGCTCGCTGATCGCTCCACTAACAGCTGCTTCCTCCGTAATAAAGCAGACTTTAACTGGACAACACGGTCAGCATCGCCTGTAGTCAGTTGTCCATGTTGAGTTAACCTGCTAGTCGATCGGTCATCAATGTTGTTCTTCATGACTTCTGGGTCACGTGATATGAGTGTGACGAATCAGGGAAGGACACGTCATGACTGCTAAGAACCAATCAGGTAGTGAACGCGGGTGTGGGCGTCATCGTTTCTAAACTTATCCGTTTTCGACCGTCCACACGAAAACGCAACCCGGAGTTTTCAAACGTATCCGTCCTCGGGAGCGTTTTCAAACTCCTCCGTTTTCGGTGCTCGAAAACGCCGGCGTAGTGTGGACGCTCCGTGTGAATGTGTTTAAAACGGAAACGGAGTAGTGTGGACGTGGCCGAACATCAAAGTGTCCAGTGTTGATGCCGATATATATCAATGTATTGTTTCCCTGTGCTTCTCAGTCTGTGGAGCCAGTCCAGAGCTCCAGTAGCAACATCCTGGAAGACCAGCCCCACAGGAAGCAAGGCATTTCAATGGTGTCAGCTGATATGGGTCTGGTCAGCATGGTGCGCCAGGGCATCCTGGCCCTCCAGCTGCTGCCCCCAAACTCCAGCGCAGGTAGTTTTGTCCTTCGGAACCCAAAGTTATCATTTAGTTTCTCAATCAAGGGGGGTCTTCGTGGTTTGGAACTCCTCCCTCGTTGAGTTGCTGAGTTGTTTCCTAGAAGCACTCTGAAGGAGTCCAAAGCCCTCCAACAACCAGGCCTTTGACTGGACAACTCCTGCATCTCCAGCAACAACACAGCTATTATCAAATGTATAAAAAGGACACTCGCATGTATACAACACACGCTTACCTACATACAGTCTACTCAAATATACATGAATCTAAAGTAAACAGAGACTTGTGCAAGAGAGGTAGGAAGCTACAAGAACTCAATGCAAGAGAAACAACCCCCCCCCCATGGGGACAATAGTCTGAAGTCACTGTGCTTTCTGAGTGTTGCTCTGACGCTTTGGGGTTCTGAGGTTGTTTCTGCCAGCAGCTTGTTTCCTGAGCGTCTTTGGAGCAACAGTTATTCAGTTTCTCCCCGTTAGAGTTGTTCCTGTTCTCATGTGAGGGTCCTGGGACGGAGGATGTGTACAGACTGTAAAGCCCTCTGAGGCAGATTTGTGATTTTGGGCTTTACAAAATGAATTGAATTGAATTGGGCATGTAGTCAAGCCCACTCACAGGGAGGTGAAGAAGGACGCACCGTGTCCCCGTCCTGTTCTGTAGTCCCACACAATCAGAATGAAGGTCTGGAGAGGGCCATGTTTTGGTGATGTCAGTCTGGTGGCCATGAGAGCTCAACACATTGCAGCTGAAGAAAACACCAGCAAATGAAGAAACGGCTTCTATTAATAATTTGACTAGACAATTTCAGCATTTAGAAAAAAATGCTAAAAGTGAGAAAACACGACCAAATACAGACACGCTGCAAGTCACACAGAACACAAGCGGCTCACGATGGGCTCAGCTAATATCTGCAATGAAGTCTGGATCATGACATCCACAGCGGTCCCTCGTTGTGGAACTGGACGGTCAACAGTAACTAACCACAGACTGGTCTGTTATGTAGCCATGTTTCATTGTGTTGTGTGTATTTCGTTGTGTTGTTTTGCAGCGTTTATCTTCAGAATGCTGCTCTTTTCTTCATTGGTCTTTTCTGAAGTTGCAGTGGGTTTCAGTGGGTTGAGCTTTCAGGCCCACTATATCATAAAGCTAAATATTTCTGCATGAAATTTCCGTTTTTGATTGTGTTATGACTAGAAGTGTTGGTCTCAATATGCTTCAAATAATAATAATAACTTTATTTATGTAGCACATTTAAAAACAGAGTTGACAAAGTGCTTTGACAGTCAATAATAATAATAACAGAAAGCTGAGAGACAGTTGGATATGTTAAAAATACACTAAGAAATAAATGAAATAGTAAAAGATAAGAATAATAATGAATGTCCTGAAATGTAATTCAAGCACTTGAAGCTGTGGTGAAACGCCGTCATCTCCTTCTGTCTTGGTCATCTCGGTGTGATGACCACTGCGTTACACGTTTGAAGCACCTCACGTGACTTCATCACTCTTCACAATAAGAATTAGTCTTTGAGCTTGTGTGTTCCAGGTATCATCATCATCACAGATGGAGTGACGAGTGTTCCTGATGTGGCCGTGTGTGAAACGCTGCTGAACCAGCTCCGGAGTGGAACCATTGCCTGCTCCTTTGTGCAGGTAGAGAGCTTGCTCTTTGGAGACAGTTTTGTCAGTGTTTGGCATGTCGACGTGGTGACTCCACAGTCTTGATCCTGGATGAAGGAGACATCGTGCTGAAGCGTCTGCTCTTCTTTGACTTGGTCCCTCTCCAGGTTGGCGGTGCGTACTCCTATGACTGCAGCTTTGGCTACATCCCCAACGTAGAGCTGATGAAGTTCATCTCATTAGCCACCTTTGGCTCATACCTGCCCAGCTGTCCTGACCTGGATCTGAACAGCCAGGAGATGAACACCTACCACAAGGCCTTCTTAACCTACTCCTTCCTCAACACCTCCGAGTCCATGAACTCCGAGTACTTCTGCGGTGAGACAGCTAGCTATGCAGACGATCAAGTCTTGAAATTGAGTGTGTGTAGGTGTTACGCCCCCTTTGAGGGGTAGAAGGGCGCAACATGAGGGCTATTCACTTCCTTCAGTCCCCAAAACATAGACTGTATATCAGAAGTGGATGTAGTCACCACGACGTTCGCTTTTGAAGCCTTGAGTTTGGCATTTTTGCCGTCTCCATCTTGTTTTTTGCCGTCTCCAACTTGTTTTTTGCCGTCTCCAACTTGTTTTTTTGCCGTCTCCATCTTGTTTTTTGCCGTCTCCATCTTGTTTTTTGCCGTCTCCATCTTGTTTTTTGCCGTCTCCAACTTGTATTTTGCCGTCTCCAACTTGTTTTTTGCCGTCTCAATCTTGTTTTTTGCCGTCTCCATCTTGTATTTTGTCCATTGTCTCCAACTTGTTTTTTGCCGTCTCCATCTTGTTTTTTGCCGTCTCCATCTTGTATTTTGCCGTCTCCATCTTGTTTTTTGCCGTCTCCAACTTGTTTTTTGCCGTCTCCAACTTGTTTTTTGCCGTCTCCAACTTGTTTTTTGCCGTCTCCAACTTGTATTTTGCCGTCTCCAACTTGTTTTTTGCCGTCTCCAACTTGTTTTTTGCCGTCTCCAACTTGTATTTTGCCGTCTCCAACTTGTTTTTTGCCGTCTCCAACTTGTATTTTGCCGTCTCCATCTTGTTTTTTGCCGTCTCCATCTTGTTTTTTGCCGTCTCCAACTTGTATTTTGCCGTCTCCAACTTGTTTTTTGCCGTCTCCAACTTGTTTTTTGCCGTCTCCATCTTGTTTTTTGCCGTCTCCATCTTGTTTTTTGCCGTCTCCAACTTGTATTTTGCCGTCTCCAACTTGTTTTTTGCCGTCTCCAACTTGTTTTTTGCCGTCTCCAACTTGTATTTTGCCGTCTCCATCTTGTTTTTTGCCGTCTCCATCTTGTTTTTTGCCGTCTCCATCTTGTTTTTTGCCGTCTCCATCTTGTTTTTTGCCGTCTCCATCTTGTTTTTTGCCGTCTCCAACTTGTATTTTGCCGTCTCCAACTTGTTTTTTGCCGTCTCCATCTTGTTTTTTGCCGTCTCCATCTTGTTTTTTGCCGTCTCCAACTTGTATTTTGCCGTCTCATCTTGTTTTTTGCCGTCTCCATCTTGTTTTTTGCCGTCTCCATCTTGTTTTTTGCCGTCTCCATCTTGTTTTTTGCCGTCTCCATCTTGTTTTTTGCCGTCTCCATCTTGTTTTTTGCCGTCTCCATCTTGTTTTTTGCCGTCTCCAACTTGTATTTTGCCGTCTCCAACTTGTTTTTTGCCGTCTCCAACTTGTATTTTGCCGTCTCCAACTTGTTTTTTGCCGTCTCCAACTTGTATTTTGCCGTCTCCAACTTGTATTTTGCCGTCTCCAACTTGTTTTTTGCCGTCTCCAACTTGTATTTTGCCGTCTCCATCTTGTTTTTTGCCGTCTCCAACTTGTATTTTGCCGTCTCCAACTTGTATTTTGCCGTCTCCAACTTGTTTTTTGCCGTCTCCATCTTGTTTTTTGCCGTCTCCAACTTGTATTTTGCCGTCTCCAACTTGTTTTTTGCCGTCTCCAACTTGTATTTTGCCGTCTCCAACTTGTTTTTTGCCGTCTCCAACTTGTATTTTGCCGTCTCCAACTTGTATTTTGCCGTCTCCAACTTGTTTTTTGCCGTCTCCAACTTGTATTTTGCCGTCTCCATCTTGTTTTTTGCCGTCTCCAACTTGTATTTTGCCGTCTCCAACTTGTTTTTTGCCGTCTCCAACTTGTATTTTGCCGTCTCCATCTTGTTTTTTGCCGTCTCCAACTTGTATTTTGCCGTCTCCATCTTGTTTTTTGCCGTCTCCATCTTGTTTTTTGCCGTCTCCAACTTGTATTTTGCCGTCTCCATCTTGTTTTTTGCCGTCTCCATCTTGTTTTTTGCCGTCTCCATCTTGTTTTTTGCCGTCTCCAACTTGTATTTTGCCGTCTCCAACTTGTTTTTTGCCGTCTCAATCTTGTTTTTTGCCGTCTCCATCTTGTATTTTGCCGTCTCCATCTTGTTTTTTGCCGTCTCCAACTTGTTTTTTGCCGTCTCCATCTTGTTTTTTGCCGTCTCCATCTTGTATTTTGCCGTCTCCATCTTGTATTTTGCCGTCTCCATCTTGTTTTTTGCCGTCTCCATCTTGTTTTTTGCCGTCTCCATCTTGTATTTTGCCGTCTCCAACTTGTTTTTTGCCGTCTCCAACTTGTATTTTGCCGTCTCCAACTTGTTTTTTGCCGTCTCCAACTTGTTTTTTGCCGTCTCCAACTTGTTTTTTGCCGTCTCCAACTTGTTTTTTGCCGTCTCCAACTTGTATTTTGCCGTCTCCAACTTGTTTTTTGCCGTCTCCAACTTGTATTTTGCCGTCTCCAACTTGTTTTTTGCCGTCTCCAACTTGTTTTTTGCCGTCTCCAACTTGTTTTTTGCCGTCTCCAACTTGTTTTTTGCCGTCTCCAACTTGTATTTTGCCGTCTCCATCTTGTTTTTTGCCGTCTCCATCTTGTTTTTTGCCGTCTCCATCTTGTTTTTTGCCGTCTCCATCTTGTTTTTTGCCGTCTCCAACTTGTTTTTTGCCGTCTCCATCTTGTTTTTTGCCGTCTCCATCTTGTATTTTGCCGTCTCCATCTTGTATTTTGCCGTCTCCATCTTGTTTTTTGCCGTCTCCAACTTGTTTTTTGCCGTCTCCAACTTGTTTTTTGCCGTCTCCAACTTGTATTTTGCCGTCTCCATCTTGTTTTTTGCCGTCTCCAACTTGTTTTTTGCCGTCTCCAACTTGTATTTTGCCGTCTCCAACTTGTATTTTGCCGTCTCCAACTTGTTTTTTGCCGTCTCCAACTTGTATTTTGCCGTCTCCAACTTGTTTTTTGCCGTCTCCAACTTGTATTTTGCCGTCTCCATCTTGTTTTTTGCCGTCTCCAACTTGTATTTTGCCGTCTCCAACTTGTTTTTTGCCGTCTCCAACTTGTTTTTTGCCGTCTCCATCTTGTTTTTTGCCGTCTCCATCTTGTTTTTTGCCGTCTCCAACTTGTATTTTGCCGTCTCCAACTTGTTTTTTGCCGTCTCCAACTTGTTTTTTGCCGTCTCCAACTTGTATTTTGCCGTCTCCATCTTGTTTTTTGCCGTCTCCATCTTGTTTTTTGCCGTCTCCATCTTGTTTTTTGCCGTCTCCAACTTGTTTTTTGCCTCTCCAACTTGTATTTTGCCGTCTCCAACTTGTTTTTTGCCGTCTCCAACTTGTATTTTGCCGTCTCCAACTTGTTTTTTGCCGTCTCCAACTTGTATTTTGCCGTCTCCAACTTGTATTTTGCCGTCTCCAACTTGTTTTTTGCCGTCTCCAACTTGTATTTTGCCGTCTCCATCTTGTTTTTTGCCGTCTCCATCTTGTTTTTTGCCGTCTCCAACTTGTATTTTGCCGTCTCCAACTTGTTTTTTGCCGTCTCCAACTTGTTTTTTGCCGTCTCCAACTTGTATTTTGCCGTCTCCATCTTGTTTTTTGCCGTCTCCATCTTGTTTTTTTGCCGTCTCCAACTTGTTTTTTGCCTCTCCAACTTGTTTTTTGCCGTCTCCAACTTGTTTTTTGCCGTCTCCAACTTGTATTTTGCCGTCTCCATCTTGTTTTTTGCCGTCTCCATCTTGTTTTTTGCCGTCTCCATCTTGTTTTTTGCCGTCTCCAACTTGTTTTTTGCCGTCTCCATCTTGTTTTTGCCGTCTCCGTCTTTTGGTTGTTGGTAGTATAACTGCATGCTGAACAAGTCATTTTTAGGCAACCAAAATGTTTCAATTAACTTTCATGAACTGAAAACACACTTTGAAAGAGTTCAAAGTTCTAAGAGTAAAGACACAGACTGGTACCTGTTTCCTAGGTTCTCATTCAATACAACAGGCATTAATGGTAAGTTGGTGAAGAATGGATCTGCTAATTTTGACAATTTAACTCAAAAGTCTAATAAGATAAAATGATGACATTTGGGACAGGCATGGATGTAAACTCCAACTTGACTGGTTGGTGGAGCCATGAAACTGCTTGTAGGTAACTCTAGTGTGTTTCTTTAACTTCAGATGTGACCTATCGAGATGAATTGAATAGAAGGAATGTAGAACGTAGAACTTTACGGCCATTTTCCACCAATGGAGTCTATTTAAAATCCATTTCTGAACTTTACTTTTATTTTCTGCTCTGTGGTATTTCTCTTGTGGGCCAGATAAATGTAATACAACGGAGGCGTGTTGCTATTGAGGATTATGATGATGTAAATAAATAGGCCTACACACCAACTACTTCCCTGTTTTGTAGTTTCCCAGCACAAACTGTTCAATGAGCACCTGGTGTCAGCCAGCGGGAACCCAGCCCTGGTCATGAGGAGGAAGAAGCACACAGAGAAGGAGGTCCATGCTCATCTGATCAGCGTGGTGTCTGTGCGGCTGAGGGAGGGCTACACCATCAGAGAGGTCAGCCTGACCAAAGGTAAAACGCTCTTCACTAAATCTCAACAGTAGCTCATCGAGACAGAGCACCGTTAGACCCGAGTCCTGTTTCCTTCAGGTGGCACTCAGCTGGAGGTGAAGCTGGTGCTGTTATGGAAACACAACATGCACATCGAGTACCTGGCAGCCGCCTCCTGGCCGCTGGACCCCGCCAAGAGAACCACCAGGGTGGAGGTGACGATGGAGGGGAGCTACGACATCCTGCATGACATCAGCTGTACCCAGAGGAAACCCATCACCAGCCCGTACCGCACATCCGTCATCCGGCGCTTCTGGAACACGCTGCAGAGGTACACCTGTCTGTGTCCAACAGCAAATACGATCGGTTGCAATTCTTTTCATACTATATTTAATGTGTTGCTCTGCGTTCTTCCAGCATCAACCAGACTGACCAGATGTTGGTGCACCTCCAATCATTCAATTCAATCCCTGAGAACTACATGATTCCTGAGAGCACCAAAAACGGAGTTCCGTTGTTCTACATCCCCCCCGGCTCCACTACTCCGGTACTGTGCAGACCTTCATTGATCGTTCTTAACCATGTTGAGAACAGCGAGACAGTCTGGTCTAACAGAACTCCTCCTAAGTGCAGAACTAACTCAACCTATCGCTTGCTTTTGTGAGCTTTGTTATGAAAACGATGTATTTTGTGTTGTCTTCCATTAAAGCCACTGTAATCCCGTTCCCACTGGGCAATATACCCGCTAACACCCACTAACTTCTACATGTTTTATAGTGCGATGCTATGTGTCACGTAGAAGTAAATATATATTAAATACTAGAAAAGTGCCCTCAGTAGAGTGTAGATCTCTGCCAGGTGTGTCTGCAACAACCACGAGTGTATTGTGTGATTGAATGAACACAACCCACGATGGCTAACTGCCCATCGAGACACCAATGGGCTGTAAGGCGTCGTTAAACACGCTTCATTCAAACTCAGAAACAAGCAGTGATGTATGCAGACAATCGGCTCAAAGGCCTCGTACAAGACGCGTCCGACAGTCTCGCCAAAACACATTTAACCGCACTAAGCTGTCTGCCTGAGGAGCAGCTGCTGAGTGGAGGTGATGTTCTCAGACTGTACTGGTAGTTCCATCCATGCAGCCATAACTGGCCACCCACGCATTCATGACACAAAAAACAGAAAGGAATCCTCGTCGACTGGCAATGGGACAGGAGGCTGTCGCCCAAAAACCTGCATTCACGCGCTAACCTTGGGCAACATGTGTATTGGTGTTGAATAAAGCAACGTCAATTATTATGAATTGGTACTACCACCAAAGTGTATGATTCTACACACTGTAGCTCGAAGCTGCAGTGGAAGATAGCTCATAGTCTACCAAAGACATCTGTTGAGTCAAAGGTCAGGGTAACCAATGCATCCTCTCAGCCTTCCTTCTGTCTCCTCTTTGTCCAGGTCCTGTCCCTGCAGCACAGTGGATCCAAAGACTCCTCTCAGTCCCAGTTCGCTTCCTATTGGAAGCCCATCCTCTCCATGGATGCCAACTTCTGGCAGAGGTGGCTGCACATGCATCGCATCGCCATCCTCCTCGAACATGACATGTGAGAGAACTCTGCGTTTGGCCTTAACATCTGCCATATTTGTTTAGCTCTGTCCATGCTGGTCCGTCCGTCCCTCATTACGTTCATCATTCTGTCCCTCTAGGCCTGTCCCCAAACACCTGCACACAGCTGGAAACAACGGACGCTACAGCACCATTCAGTGTCGTATCTCCCACTCCGCCCTCACATCCCTGCTGAGGGACTGGAGCAGCTTCGTGCTGGTGGAGGGATACTCCTATGTCAAGCTCATATACAGGTGAGACAGCAGCTCAAGAGCTGCAGGAAACTAGCGCTGCAACAACGAATCGATAAAATCGATAATAATCGATTATTAAAATAGTTTTCATTATCGATTATCAAATTTCATGATCAATTCGTTGTGTCGCGCGATTATTACGCCACTCAATGAGTCGCGGAGATGTTTGAGAGAAAAAAAGAGGGAAAAACAGAGCGGAGCGCAGCAGTTGTGTGTGAACTGGAGCTTCTAATGACGACTAAGACACGTCTGGTTTTGAACGGAACACTTTACTTCCTGAAAACTGCAGTTTAACAACTGTTACAGTGAACAGACCGCGCTCTTGCACCCGACATAGGTTTTCACTTATCATTATCATTGTTGTCGTGAATAAGCACGTATCATGCTACTTCCTGTCTCTTCACAGTAAAATCACTTCCGTTTTCATGCTCTTCACAATAAAAGTAAACAATTTACAACAGAGGAAAGAGCATCGGACCCGTAACGTTGTTCTGAAACATGGCGGAGGCAGAGAAATCAGTACGACCTAAGTCGTCCAAGGTGTGGGAGCATTTCACACTTAATAAATTAAGTGTGTTCATTGCGCGACATGATATGGCACGGGAGCACCACGGTGATGATTCAGTTTGTGAGTGCAGTGCAGAGAACAAGTTCTGACGTTCAAACAAATCCTGTTTTCTGATTTGTATTTTTCTTTATTTTTTATAAATTATTTATTGTTCTGACAGCTCAGGTCCCTTTAAACTAAAATATACATATATGTTTTCACACGTGTATGTTTTTTGTGTTAGTCCATTTGTTTTTTTGTTTTTTAATTATTACTTTAACAGCTCAGGGATGTTCAAGGAGCAACCTGTTTGTGCACTTTCTGAAGATCAGTTCTGTGTTTGAATAAAGGGTTGGAAATTAATGCTTTTTTGATTTTTTAAATCCGATTAATCGAAAAAATAATCACCCGATTAATCGATTATTAAAATAATCGTTAGTTGCAGCCCTAGAGGAAACCGTCGTTGTTTTATGTGCTGGATACTGACACAAAGACGATGCTTCTGGATCGGAGCTGGTGGTAGCTGATGTTTCTGCCATTATTTAGCATCTTCACTTTTCTCAAAGTAAATCCTCCTCAACTGGAAATACACCACTGTGTTCTCACACAGCCTCTCCAGGAATACTCTACCACCAAAACATATCAATTACTCATCTTGTGTTACCTTGAGTTCTTTAAGAAAACCTCCACGGTGAACAAAGAATAGAATAGAAATATACTTTATTCATCCCCGAGGGGAAATGTGTCTGTGGCAGCAGCAAACAGGGTTACACAATAAAATACAAATATCAAGTATGGAAAATGCACACTATGTACAATATAATAAAATAACAGAGCAGGACCTATTCAATTTAAGAAAATAAAGGAATAAAAATGCACACTATATACACTGAATAGAATCGTATAAATTAACTAAGTAGGAAAAAATAAACAAAACAATCGTGCACAAGAAAAGGGTTCATGCTGGTCACGCCAAAGTGTTTAATCTAATCAGGATGTAGTGAAGATGCTAGGGGTGTAACGGTACGCGTATTGGTATTGAACCGTTCGGTACGAGGCTCACGGTTCGGTACGCATGACGAACCGAATACGTTTGAATAAACGTATTCGTTTTTTTTTTTTTTTTTTACTTTATTTAAGCAGGTAGTCCCATTGAGATTAAAAATCTCTTTTGCAAGATGTAAGTAACAATACTACATAACATTAAGGAGCAGTTTTTGTTTTTTATGGTGATGTGTTGCTAAGAAGACACCCCAGAAGATGGGTCACTCAGGTATAGTTCCATCATTGTTCAAAGTCAAAGAATAACTTCATGATGTTAGTTGTAATGAATAAATATATTTTTAAATCAAGTACATTTCTCTGGTATTTATAGTTTTCTACTGTACCGAAACGTACCGAACCGTGGCTCCACTGTATCGTACCCAACCCAACCGTGAGTTTTGTGACCCGTTACACCCCTAGAAGATGCATGTGTTTGGGAAGCAGGAAGCCGACGACTGGATGAATAGGACTTGCATTATACCGCCCGCGTTAGTAAACAGATGTTTTCAGATAGTTTTGCTGCTTAATTGACAAACAATGACATGTTGTGTGTGAACTATTCTTTTACGCCAGTGGTTCCCAACCAAGAGGTCGGGACCCCCCGAAGGATCTCAAAATCTATCTGAGGGGGTAACACAATGATGAAATGAATTAGCCAAATACTAATCTCTTCAGGCTTTTCAATGATATAAATCATAGCTGTTCAAAATAATCTCGTTCTTGAAATAACAAGGTTTCAGTGATTTGTGTGTCCACAGTTGGTCGGACCAGCCTCCCACCTCCTTCTACCTGGTCCGCCTCATCTCCAAGACGCCCTGCATGGTCCTGCGTCTGGGCTTCCCTATTGGTACACCAGCTCACGTCAGAAACAAGGTACTTGCAGAAGGTTGTGACAGTATAGGGACACTTCCAAACCAATGACTCTGCCTTTGTGAAGAGGACAACGTCCCGGAGGTTCCAGCTTGTGGTAGTGTTGTAGTGTGTGTTGGATTGCATGTTGCATTCTCTTTGTATTGAGCAGAATATTGTCTTATTTAGTGAATCTTGTTTGGAAATGTAGCTTTAAAGATGAGTGCAGAGCATGACACAGCAGTCGACATCCATGTATTGATAATTGGAGTAACGACAGTGAATTTGACGAACAATCTAAACTCAAAGGAGGTTCACCAGCTTGTTCACAGTCTTCAGCAGATGAGGGCCGTTGGGTAGAGGAGATGCAGTTGGAGGCTCTGGTAACAGTTCATCAATGCAACTTGAGTTGAGATTTAGTCGTCTTCTGTTTGTTGGAGTGAAATCTCAGCAGGTGTTACTGACGTTAAACACTCAATATGTCATGTTCTGTTCTGGCATGGTGGCGTTGTGAAGTCAGCGTGGGATCGTCATCTCAGTCAGCTTCTTCCGGTTAGATGAGTGTTCATCGTTCAGAGGCTTTTAACCGCAGAGGTTCAAACAGACCCGCAGATTAAAAGCACTCTATGAAGCAGTGTCACGTAAAGAACCTCCCGGACATTTGGCCTCCAGCTTTTCTTTCATCTGGCTGGTTCAGTAACTAGGCAGCCAATCAATGAAGACAGGGCGAGGTGGCGCCGGTCACATCTGTACCGACGTTGAACCGGTTGCTGTGTGTTTTCTGAGCTAACCTGTGCTGACGTTTCTTAACTCAGATTGTTGATGAGCTGCGAGATCAGATCCTGAAACTTCGCTTCCCTCAACGCGTTCAGAACAAAGAGGCGACCCCCAAGACCAAGAGGAAGGTTGTGGGTCATCCGTCACCGTCCAAGTCTCCCTCCATCCCCGCCCCCAAAGCGGCACTGTCAGACAGGCCCTGCGTGGTGGTGCTCAACAAGCCTCTGGAGAAGCTGCTCATAAGGTCAGTGCACATGACACAATGCCTCAATTCAAAGTGGAGACATTTTAACCAAATGAAGCGCCGATGCTGTGCAGGTACGAGAAGCTGCCGCTGGATTTCAGGACTCCTTTCATTTTCAACATGGAGAACTTCCCTCAGCCCTCCAACAGCTCCGTCCCCCTTAGCATGGCGGCCAACCGGATGGCCTCCTCCACCCTGGCCTCTCTGTCCCGGTACTTCCTCCACCAGCGCTGGGTGTGGGCCGTGCAGAGCAGCCAAGGACCGGCCGTGGCCATGCAGGCGGTCGCTCACATCCTGTCCATGCTCTCCGAGTGAGTCCACTTCATTTGTGTTCTTTTCTTGTAGTTTTTGTCCAGAAAACGTTTGACTTTTTCTATCGTTTTAAAAGAATGATGACATTGTTTTGCTCAAAATGATGAGCAAAACAATTCCAGGAAGCAACATCTGATTGGTGGCAAATGTGACCTGAGGTTTCTGATTTCACCACTGCAGCGAATCACAGTGAATTATGGCTGTTTGAATGCTACGTAGAGGCGGAGCAGCTGTGCTGCTTTGATGTGAGATTAGCAGCTTTGTGGAGCGCGTCGCCTGAAAATGTCTCTTTGTGTCCGCGAAGGATCCGCATTTCAGAAGGCTTTCACTTTGCCGCCAGCGGAGAGGGCATCGTGAACATGGTGATCGAGCTGCCGATGAAGGTGAGGTGGCGCTAAATGCACCGTCGTCCTCAGTGCTGCAATGTTTATGTCCAGTTGCGTTTGGGATGACTACTGGTCTACTTACTACTCATTTCTTTTCTATTTCAGGGTGTGTCGGGGGACACGGACAGAGAGAGACACTCTTGTATCGTTCAGTACATCCTGTTCCCACCTCACTCTCCATCCACTAAGGACAGGTGAGACTGGCAGCAATCACCTTCACACAACTCCTTATTTCAGGATGGAACTCTGAGGGCTTCTGCAGCGGCCAATTACATACTCGCAGTCCTCCATAGATGGAGGAACAGCCACTCTGAACACCACTCTTTTTACACACAGTTGTAGAATGCTGGTGAAAGCGTTGGGTGGATCAGTGTGTCTTGCATTGGATGAAGAGGAATCTCCAGGTGTCTTTCTGCATGTGGATGTTTCAGATCAATCTGAGGAGTGTCTGTGGTTTGCATGTTCCACAAGTTATCTTCAGCGTGTCGTGCCGTGTCGGACTCGCACTGGTCTTGACTTGGTCTCAGCGCTGCTACACATTGTGGTTTTAAACTCGAGTATGGTCTAAAGACTTGCTCCTCCTTCATGAACACTGCACCAAGTACTGTTGTCAGACCTATGTCCGCTGTCTGTCATTGTCCTCCAGCTTCTCCACTGATGACGACAACGACACCGAGGTGGAGGCCGCAGACGTGGACACGGAGCTCAACCTGGTGACCGAGTGCTGGGTGGAGCCGCAGAGCGGCATGGTGATGAACTGCATGGACCAGCACCGCCACTTCCAGGGCCTCAAGTACCAGGAGATCCCTCAAGCAGTGCGTAGTCCGTCCGTACATCATTCACTGTGAAGTAGAGCTGAGGGGGGACATGGAGGGGGGTGGTCTAATTCTCAGTTCAGTTGAATGACGGCTCATCTGTGCGTCTGATGTTTAAGGCCTATTGGGTTGTGTTTGATAGCGACCTGCTGGTTTGTTATAGATCTTTCCAAGGGACCTGGCCTGTATGTCCACCATGATGACCTTTGAGCATTTGAGCCAGCTGTGTCAGAATAAGGAGCAGGTCTGCTCCCTGCCAGCTGCTCTCCAGGATGTGAGAGGTAATGAAGCCCCGGTAAAACATCTGGTACTTGACTCTGGACTTTCTAACGGTGTCCAGCAGTGGTGCAGCAAGTATTCAGGTCCTTTACGTCAGTAAAAGAACTAGAGTATAAGTACAGTAGTAACATTAGCTAAAGGTGCTTGTGTGGAAGTAAAATGGTTGTACTATTCTATGTTTCTGATTAATTATTGAGCAAGCAGCATTTAACTGTGGGGGTTTATTACTTCAGGGTAATATAATCAATAAGAAAACATGTTTCATAAGCTCATCATATGTTATGTCTTTAAGATCTTATTTTAGGGAGGAGTATGGCCTTTGAGCTGCTTTAAGGCTTTTAATGTGAAGGATCTGTGCAGCACCTTTTATCATGGCAGCATAACAGTAGTTAATGGTGCTCAATACAAACATTTACAGCCCATCAGTTGCCTCCACACGGCTCTCAACATGGAGACAGCTGAGCCGCTGGCCAGCGGCTAACAGTGCAAACAACGGCAACATTGCTGACAGAGCTAATCGTGAATAGAGAACCTTGAGAAAACTCAAAAGGAAAGTTACGTTTCTGCCAATGAACCAATAAATTTGTGTCGTGGTTATGCCTCCCGTGCAGCTACTGGCTCTGTCTAATGGTGCATTCTGTGTCACGTTAAGTCCGTGTATGGCTCTATTTGAATGGCAAAGCCTTCGTAAACGTGTGCGTGTGCGTGTGCGTGTGCGTGTGCGTGTGCGTGTGCGTGTGTGTGTGTGTGTGTGTGTGTGTGTGTGTGTGCAGGAGAAGCTCTGGCCTCTGATGACAGCATTCACATGGTCCCTTTCCAGTTTGACCTCATCCAGCTGCTCCCTAAGTGCCAGCAGGTTGAGATCTTCTTCCTCACATTCGGCACAGGTACGATACTCATCTGGTCTGCACACTGAGAATAATACAAAACCATCATCACATACATCGGTTTTTTCTTTAACAGTTAACAATGACATAAAGCATTCCTTTACCAGTCACTCCTTTAGAACGGTGAGGTGACACGTGTGTCTCCCCCTGTTTGCCTGTAGCAGTGGAGAAGGAGGAGCAGGTTCACAGCGCCCCCTGTCTGCCCAACGAGCTCCTGCTGGGTCTCTTCCACAGCAGCCTGGAGCACGAGCTCACCGACAGAGAGGTCCCGCTGGCCGCCGGCGACCACGCCGCCTTCATGCACCACATCTTAGAGCGGGAGCGAGACGGCCACGTCGCTCCTTTCTCCCTACCTGTTCTCAAAGGTCAGCACATGTCATCTCAGCTGCAGTGCTAACCAGTGTGTGTGTGTGTGTGTGCGCCTTCTGTTTTGTCCGTTTGAATCTGATACAGGAGGGGTTTCCTCTTCTGACGTGCAATCTCTGCCTCTTGTGTTTGGTCAGAGTGTGTGAAGCCTCCAGACAGACAGGACACCATGACGTCATTCCACACCACCGGCAGCAGCAAAGAGGTGACGGGGTCTACCAGCACTTTACAGGTGATCCCACCATCAACAAACTAAAAACGAGTGTTGAGCCAGAATAGTAGTTTTCATACACATTACAGTGTTTCCCTTTTGGAAGATGGGCCGACCGACACACCAAATTTAGCACTTTAAAGTTTCTTTAAATGTTATATTACAACACTAACTTTTCAAAATCCACATGAGCCGGCATATCGGCAGGAATTAGATCCAGATTCATTCTTCATTCTTTTTATTTAAAAAGAAAATGTGACTTTTAAAGCTGGTTTGCCTGTTACACCAGTTATTTTTTCCAGTTATGTCGTTCAAGCTAAATTATGACTTGTGTGTTACTCAATCAATTAAGAGGTTGTTAATCGGAGTCTGGTGCAGTGCTCGCTCCACTGAAACACACCAGGGCAATATTACACCACAGACAACAATGAGGACAGAACAGCATCCCACATCAGTTTTAACCTCAGCTAAAGACAGAAAAACACCCAATCAGCAGGGTTTGCTCTGCTCCGCTGTGAGGAGAGACAGCCAATCAGCAGGCTGGTACATGGCATGTCTCCAGGGAGGTGCTGAAGATGTCTGTAAACACCGGCCTGGTGATGGTTGATGGAGCTGTGGGGGATGGAGTCAGGACTGACCCATTGTCTTTTAAATCTACAATATAACTCATTCAGCTCGTCTGCCAGGCGGAGGTCGTTCATGGAGTGGGGGGGTTTTGGGCTTGTAGTTGGTGATCTGACTGAGACCTCTCCAGACAGAAGCAGAGTCGTTGGCTGAGAGCTGGTGTTGGAGTTTCTCAGAGTGCAGTCATTTAGCATCTCTCACCGCCTTGCTAAACCTGTATGTCGACTCTTTGTACAAGTCCTTGTCCCCACTCCTGAAAGCCTGATCTTTCTGCAGCCTCAGCTGTCTGAGTTCTGCTGTAAACCAGGGTTTGTCGTTGTTATAACTCACCCTGGTGCTTGTTGGAACACAGCTGTCCTCACAGAAGCTGATATATGAAGTCACAGCCTCTGTGTACTCATCCAGACTGTTGGTAGCAGTCCTGAGGACATCCCAGTCTGTACAGTCCAAACACGCCCGAAGGTCCTCCAGAGCTTCACTGGTACACTTCTTGAATGTCCTCACCACAGGTTTACAGCTTTAGTTTCTGCCTGTAAGCAGGAATCAGATGGACCGTGACGTGGTCCGAGTGTCCCAGTGCAGCACGAGGGACGGCGTGATAGGCCACGCTGATTGATGTGTAGCAGTGATCTAGAATATTCTCCTCTCTGGTAGGGCATTTAATAAACTGTCTGTATTTAGGGAGTTCATGGCTGAGGTGTCCTTTGTTAAAGTCACCAAGGACAATAACTAGGGAGTCCGGGTAGGGTCCGCTCCACACACCGTATCTGATCGGCGAGTGTCCGCTGTGCTGCCTGCACGTTGCTCTGCGGCGGCATGTAAACACCGATCAGAATGAATGAAGTGAACTCACGGGGGAGTAGAAGGGTTTACAGGCTTGTGGAGTGATGGAATACATGGAACGACCTTAAAGAAGGATTCTGTATTCTGTTACCGAAAAAAGACGCTCCATTTAAATAGGCATGACAATGTAGCAGCCGGAGACCCCGGCGGACGTTTGGATGTAGATTTTATTAAATCTTATCATTAAACAAAGTCAAACTCAACTTTTTCTCTTCTGCCGGTGAACCTGAATCTTCTCCAACTTCGAAAACCGTGCAGCGCATTCCTGAACCTCAATACTGCCTAAAATAACACCGCAGTCCAAAAACACATGTTAACATCCGTCCTTAGGTTTACTTAAAACGCTCTTTTCTCTTGTCCTTATTTGGTATTGAGATTTTCCGAAAGTAACAAAAAGTTGCCACGTCATGTTATTGTGATACTTGGATTGGGTTGCTGACTGCTGTTTTTTTTAAAGGTAACTAGTAATTGTATCGAGATACATTTTTAGAGTAACTTTACTCTATTAAAGGGCCAGTGTGTAGCATTTCAAGGGATCTATCGAAATAGAATATAACATTCCAGACCTGAAATATGTCCTCACAGGTGCTGTAATGTTGTAAACATGTGTTTCCTCAGAGTTTCAGTAATGCAGACCTTGTGGATGAGGAGCCCTCACTGGGGGAGAGGAGCTGCTCCACTCCACAGTGGAGGTGCTATGCCAAGTACATCAGCTCCCAGCAGATCATCCTCACCTTCCTCCCTGCCTCCTTCACAGGTACACCTTCAGTCGTCCTCTTAGGTTGTGAACACATTCTGAGCAGCGCGGCGGTTAAACGTGGATGTTCTGTGTTTGTTTTGCAGACGTCCTGATGCTGATAGTGTCGGGGCTGGAGGCGGAGCCTCGGAGCAACGTCAGCACGCAGGATGACGACACTCTGAGCCCCAGCAACAAATCCCAGGCTGACTCCCTGTCCGGCTCCACCGGCGGGCTGGAGAGGTCCGAGTCCAGCACCAGGTCCCCCGCGCTCTCACCGCGGCCCGAGGGCCAGGCCGGGCCCGCCGACTCCCTGATCCCGGACCAGGACAGCTGGGACAGCAGAGTGTCGGAGACTGGGACTGGGACCCCAGGCTCAGGTCGGTCCAACACCAAATTGGTGTAGTCCAGTCTAAAACGATTTAAAGGCTAAAGTCGAGCGTCGCAACACTCTTAACTGTTAGCAAATTGAGATGAAGATTTTACACACAATAGGTGAATGATATCGCTGGTTCTAACTTTCCAGATCTGGGAGAAAAAGAGGGAGTCCAGTTCTCTGAACCACAGAAGGCAGAGTTCCACATCAGCTTCAGCAGGCAGGTGTCCCAGCAGAGCACCAGTGAAGGCAGCCAATTGAGGTGTCCGGTCTACGTCTACAACTGCTCCCTGGAGCACCTGAAGGAGCAGCTGGTTCACCCCAACTCCAGCCGCCAGCCCAGGGACGTGTTCTTCAGGTACCGTGCTCGCCTGCAGCAATGAAAGAACCAGACAGACAGAAATCGAATGGGGTCCATGTGAAAAGGTTTTTAAGGAAGTACAGCGGCGATCTGGATCATATGTGAGGTCATTTACTGTGCAGACATCACATGCCTGTTCTGCAGCAGAAGCAGACTCTATGATCCACTGTTTGGATATGAACTTGTCACTTATTAATTCCTTACCGTGTCGTCATTTTCATCGTTCAGGTAGTTCTGGCACCACTCTCTTCAGTAATGATGACATTGTACTCACCAAGGCCCTTCTCAAGATCACTGAAAGCATTCAGCCAGCACATGTGGAGAAGACGATGTGTGAATGTACATACAGAGACATAATGGCTCACAATGTGGCAGTGAACTGCTCAGTGAACTGCTCATTGTATTGTTGTGTTTCTGCCTCCGCTAAACATTCATGGCAACTTGCACACAAATGCACCTTGAGAGTGGAAGGTGACGTGACTTCTTCAGGTTTGATGTCTTGAGCTCCTGACTCCACCCAATCAATGGAACGGATGCTTTCTAATGCACGCAAACATCTGCTGTAGCGATGACTCCACCAGGAGAGTGCCTGCATGTCCTGTCTACCATCAGGTTTTTGGATGATGGTGGTCATGTTTGCATGTAAACACCATATCCTGGTGGCAGAAACCCGGATACGCTAGCTGGAGTACTCGGGTAGATACTGCGCCATGTATCCAGCTTTCTGATCCTTCTCTGCCAGGAGTGCGGGGGTGTCCTCAACTCAAGTTATATTGACATGATACCGTCACTGTTAAACCACAACATGTAGTCACTGAGGTAACTGAGTCTGGACAGAAAATAGTGGCTGAGATGAGACACATCTGCAGGCCGACCATCAGACACCTCGATACTGTTATGATGTGCAGGGAGGGTTCTCACGTTCCATGTAGAACACGACACGAGCTCCCTGCATGTACACTGGTTTAGATAACCTGGATAAACTATTGGTTTGTCTCCAACATTGAGCAATCACTTTGGTGAGTACAATGTCATCATAACCGATAGAAGTGACCGGCAAAGCTACCCACGACCCATGAATGTTGCCAGAACATGCGTGGCGGTCCCGTTGTTAACGTGTGTGTCTCTGTGAGAATAGAGCTCAAGATGCTGAGTCCTGGGAGACGTGTCAGCAGGTGAAGTTCAGGTAGCTCGACTCTGGCTCCGCTCTCCTTCCCTCTCTGTGCGCTGAGGCGCTGCTCACAAGTGTTGCTTCTCTTAACGCTGTAGGCTCTCTCCCCAGGCCTGTCTGTGCTTCCTCCTCAGTGCACACACACACACACACACGCACACACACACGCAGCAAGTGCACTGCTGCCACACACTGAACACAGCACAGATTTAAAGGGACAGTGTGAAGCTAACTGTTTCTAGCTGTACACTAGATACACTACGTGCATGCACACACACACACAGTAATCAGGCCGCAGCTTGATTTAACTGAGAAAGTTGAGTTAGTGTGTGCTTGTTATCGTCAATTATGACGACGTAATTGTATGTCACGATATCTCAATGTATAATTTCATCACAATATGATTGCTGTGAAAGACGGTCCGTTGTCATATTGACTTGTCACCCAGCTCGTGTTACTTAGTGTTGGAGTTACACAGGCCCAAATCCACTGAGTGCAGGCAAGAGCACGTATGCACATTGAGTCAGTTTGTGTCTGTTTTCATCGGCACATGGTGGTGATGGCCCAGTGTATGCCACAGGAAGAACTACAGACTTTGACATTGTTTCATTTGATCAGATGAATGAAATGGTCAAGAAGGCTTATGAATTCAGCTTTTTGTTGTCATTTAAATGAAAGAGCTTAAACTAAAGTTAGGTGGGAGGTGAAAAGGCCAATTCTAAAAGAGGAGACACATTCTGTCTTCTTGTGTAATTTGGGAGATGGAATATGATCGGCTGACACCACATGCACACAGTAAAGAGCACAGCAGAAGTTGAATTTTAAGCAAGAATTGGTATTTTTGCTGTTTACCTTCCCGACAGCTTCAGAGGGTACCCCACCGATGTAAACACGACACCCCCACAGTCAGAGACGTCTCTCACAGCCTGTCGAAGTCAAGATGATCGAAATTCTAATTTATATCAATTCATCTTTTAACATAACAAAAAATCAGAATCATTGTTTATATTCAGTGCATTTACATTGTCTTTTTCATTTTACAAAGCGAATCCAAAACATTTAAATGATGAAAGTAGAGTGTGTGTAGAACTATCAGTCTACTTCTCTCACTGTGTATCGTGCTGCAGTGGGTGTAACTGCAGCTGTGCAGGTGTGTGTGTGTGTTGCAGCAGTCTGTCTTCACACCTTGTGTGTGTGTGTGTTGCAGCAGTCTGTCTTCACACCTTGTGTGTGTGTGTGTGTTGCAGCAGTCTGTCTTCACACCTTGTGTGTGTGTGTGTGTTGCAGCAGTCTGTCTTCACACCTTGTGTGTGTGTGTGTGTTGCAACAGTCTGTCTTCACACCTTGTGTGTGTGTGTGTGTTGCAACAGTCTGTCTTCACACCTTGTGTGTGTGTGTGTGTTGCAGCAGTCTGTCTTCACACCTTGCTGTTCCATGGATGAAAACACTTTGGTGATCGAGGCCTTTCTCAACTGTTTCATGTTTTTTCTTCTTTCTCCTGATCTTTTGTCTTTCAAACGCATGCTGTGGAGGTTTAGCTGTCTCTTACCGGCTTATTGGCTCCTTGGACTTTGCTTCCTGTAGTTGGAGATCTGGGCTAAAGTCTCCGAAATGCTTATGCAACGGCACACAAAACTGTCTCACATTGTCTCTTTACACACACGCGTCATGAGAATCAATCTAGTGGAAATGGATCAGTCTTTCTAACTGAGGACGTGTGTCCTCTGGCAGGTCACTGTCCCAGGACCGCAGCAGTCCGTCCCCTTGGACCGACCTCCTGGCTCAGCCTCACAAACACAAGGAGCTCGCCAACTACTGCAGCCTGCTGCAAGAGCACTACCACCAGAGCTACGTCAGAGGTGAGGAGGTTATGGAATGATGAGAGACACATTATTCAGGTCAACTGAAATCTACACAGCCCTGTCTGCTGTTTACCCTTTATAATAAAAATATATCAAGTTTATAAAGCCCTCTGAGGAGGGAGCTATGTGTACACTTCTTCATAGCATTAAAGGGACAGTAATCGCAAGAGCAAGGAGGTACATGGACAAATTGAGTTATAAGTTATTTTTATTATATATATATAGATAGATATATCTATATATATATATCTATATATATCTATATATAGATAGATATATCTATAGATCTATATATATATATATATATATATATAGATATAGATAGATAGATAGATAGATAGATCTATCTATCTATCTATCTATATATATATATAGATATAGATAGATAGATAGATAGATAGATCTATCTATCTATCTATCTATAGGAATATATATATAGGAATATATATATAGGAATATATATATAGGAATATATTACCATTATACCAATATTTCACTCCTAACATCACGCTGAGTCATCGGCTCATCATGCGCTCTCCTGGCTGTGTCTCAGGTGTGTACCGCAGCCTGCAGCAGTCCTACAGCATCAGCTCGCAGGACGTCCTGATGGCCATGGACTACTGCGAAGAATCCCTGCAGGAGATCGACATCACCTCCTTCCTGCAGACCCTCTGTGGACACATCCGGGTCTTCAGGGAGCACCCCGGGACGTCAGGATGGGGAGGCAAGCCAACACCTTCCAGGAGCCCTGCCACCTTCATCATTGGAGAGGTGGAGGAGGAGCGACCAGATGACAGGGCCGCCGTGGCCTCCTCGTCCAGGTAATGTGCACTGAACATCGTGTATTACGTCTTTCTTTCAATTTCATACTTTGTCTTTCTTCTATCTTAAGGTAGAGTGGTCGTGTGTGTGAATTAGGGCTGCACGATTATGGCCAAAATCATAATCGCGATTATTTTGATCAATATTGCGATCACGATTATTTATCACGATTATTCATTAACTTTAGGGACATCTTTTTGTTGCACTTTCACGTTTAAATGAACAAGAACACTGCTTCCACTTCCATTGTTGTGCTACAGTCAGGCTAATGTACAACTCTTTGCATCAGACTGGTCCTGATCACAGTGCATCTCGTAGAAGGAAAATATTAATAAAATAGTATCAACACTTTTGACCCAACATTAAATCAACAGAGCACTGCTTTCACTTCCATGTTGTGCTACATTCCAGCTAATGTACGTCTCTGCATCGCTATGCGGCGCAGACACAACTCGAACGCACTCTGTCATATGATTTGTTCTTGGTTAACATCACTTGCCCGAAATCCAGAAAACTTCCAGATAACGAATGATGATCCTTTTCGAGGGGCTAGCCCAGGCATGGGCAAACTACGGCCCGTCAGATATTGATACAAAATTGCCCAAACTATAATAAAGACTAGGGCTGGGCAGTATACCGGTTTTTATTTCTGGTATGATATGAATTCGTCACACACATTATACCGGTGCATAGCTGAAACAACTGCTGTCTGCTTTCAACAGGCAGCTCAATGTATTCTTTGCTGCTGTCAGCGCTAGTTCTCTTATATGTGTTGAGAGGGAACTCTAGTCATGGTCATAACTTTATAACACAACAACCCACAACTAACGCTCTTCAACAGAGAAACACCACAGCACACAACAGTCTGTGACGCATAAACAATTTGTAACACTAATAATTGTACATTTATAAAATGTCACCGCCGAACTGCATGCTGGGTACAGCTCGCTCGCTAGCACAACAGTCTGCTAACAGCTGTGAGAGGCTCCGTCCTCCAGTAACGTTCCATTAAAGAACAGAACAGAGCGATGCAGGAGGAACACAGACAGACCGGAGATGCACCGATAGAGTTTGACACATAATAACGCTGATTACCGTAATATGCGTGGTGTTTGTTATAAATGTACGTTGGTGCAAAGAGGGTGATAAGAAGCTGTACAGGGAGGGGCTTAGGACCCAGGGGAATGTAGGCGAAGGAAACGGGAAGAGACAATAGACACGCCACACAAACAGCTGTTCACCGCTCGTCACCATCCTGCAGACCAGTGATGCTCAACTGGTGGTTCGTTGTGGACCGTTTTCAGTGGGTCGCGGGCCTTTGCTTTATGCAGCGGAGTTATTCACGCTCCTTTCCAGCATTTACGGCACTTGTTCAGCTGTGCAGGAAAAACACCGACCAATGCGTTGTAAATCACGTCACGTGATGCAGTTTAACCAATAAAATAAGGGTATTCTGATACGTCTCCTGACGCCAGTGAGATGTACCCACACCGTGACACAGGGGGGAGAGACAAGGAAAGACTTTACAGAGCAGAGCTCTGATCATGTTACATGTGACAGTCAAATATCTGTATGATCCCTTCAAAGAATCAAACTGCTACAAAGACCACAGTCATTAACCTGCACACTAAAAACTCTGTGTCAAAAATGACTGCTTAATAAGTAAGTGCATGATAAAATATGCATTTATGCAATAAAATAAATACGGTGTAAGATCCCAGTTAACTGATGAACACCTCAGATCTGTTCTGAGAATCTCCACAACCAAACTGACACCAAACGTTGATGCACTGGTTAAAAAGGGTGACCAGCAGCACTGTTCCCACTGGAACTAAATGCAAGTTACTTTTTAGCTCATGGCTTTTACTTGTAATTTATATGAGTTCACACAAACACTCATTCATCTGCTACTGGCCCGGCCCGTCTGTCACATTTTAAAACTCAATGTGGCCCCCGAGCCAAGAAGTTTGCCCCCACCTGGGCTAGCTCCTCGCCTTCTGCTCCTGATATTTGATTTAGCTTTCACACGACACCCGTGACCGTCTGCTCTCTGTTCTGTTGTCCGTCTCTCTTCTTCTACTAATAGCGGAGTCTGCAGGGTGTGCGCATGACACCTCCCATCTCGTTCGCCCCCTGGTGGTCGGCTGACTGTTAGTTGAGGAAGCGCTTGATTTGATGTGTAGCAGAGCACGCATTTTAAACGTCAATATCGCAGACGATCATGCTCATTTAATCGTGGCAGCCAAAATCGTGACCGCGATTAAAATTCGATGAATTGTGCAGCCCTAGTATGAATGTGTATATTCAGATCTGCAAATGCTCATCAAGATACAAGGGGAGCACACAATGAACTGGTGCTTGATTGATCTTCATTCACTGTCACGTCATGTAAGCTTTCAGATCAGATCCCGTGAAGTGAATCTCATCACCTGCTCGTGTTCTAGACGTTGGTTTGATGTAAATACTCTCTACCTGTTCAGCCTGAAGCTTTGAAGCTGCAGTAACCAATCAATGAAGGTTGAGCAATGAATGAAATGTGTAATGTGTGTCACGTGTGACGATGAAGCCAGAGAGAGTGATCACCACCTCTACACTCTACAGAGCTTCAGCTAACAGCTCTACTGCAGCAGGCCGACACACACCGTAGACCAGGCCTGTCCTGGTCCAGTCTGATCGCTCAAGTGTTGCCTATTGCAGAGATGCAAACAGCCGACTCTCTCTGCTGATTTTGAAGGAGTCGTTGATAACTTCTAAAGATATCCAGCGTTGTGATGTGAGTGCTCTGAATAAGTTGAAGCAGCAGCCTCTTGGTCCAGCCTTCCTTACTGAGGCTGTGACGCTCCCTTTAGTGTGGATAGTGCAGCTTAGTCCACATGGTGATGTATCCACACTCACTCAGGAGCTATTGAAAGCACATGAGTTATTAACAGTGTTATTCATAGGCTGATATTTCAACCATCATAGACTACAGAGAAACAATCACATCTATGTAAAATCAGAATGGAAGCATCCTTCGTTTCAGAACCACATTTTCCCACTCGGGCTCCTCAGGCAACTGTTTGAAATGGTGACATTAACATAATGAGTTTCCTACGAGCTGACACAGCTGTTCATGTTTCATGTGAATGCTTCTGGCTACAGCATTGACATGGAGGATGCCAGTGAACCTGAATCCAGAGGGAAGTCCTCGGCTCCCACATCTCCACTGATCCAGGATGAGGCCAAGATCCCAGAGTTCCCTCTGCTGCTGCTCCAAACACAGCCCAAGTGTGAAGTGTATCCAGATCTGCACGGCATCATACAGGTACCGTCTGAGCTCTTCATCCCATGTTTTAAACCAGACCTGTAGTCGGTGATCACGCCCTACCTCGTTAATAAGCTAAAGGGGTGAAACTGAACTCAACACTAATTATTCCACAGGGTAAGTTCATGGGGATCGTGTCCCAGTATTTCAAAACGGTGCCCTCCAACCCACACTACTTCTTCTACTGCCCGCCTTCATGCAAGAGAGAGGTGAGTCCACCCACTGGGGCTTTGACACTCTAATCGGCATCCTTGTGTTTTGATGGGACTGGCGTTGCTTTGTTTCTATAACTCACCATCACTACAGATGGAAATGAACATCAGAGATCATACAGAGGAAAAGGACATGATTGTGGGTTGACATGGCTGGAATGTGTATTTATGAATCTAATCAAAGAGAAGCTGTAAAATGATTGATCTGTGAAAGAGAAACGGCTCCCGCACGATTACACCGGATGAAGCTCTGCGCTGTGGCTTGTCTCCTCAGGAGGACTCGGAGGACGGGGACACGGGGAGGAGGCCCAGTGAGGAGCTGGTGTCAGAGGCTGAGCCGGCTACTGAGGACGGTGGGGAGTGCTCACGCATCTTTACCTTTAATTAAGTGTTCTTAATGCAGCCGGGGGCACCCTTCCATTATAATAGTTGTATTATGAGGCTAAGACAGGTGAGATGTTAATGCACATGTAGAGTTATTCAGCAAAGCCACAACAAACCTCAAAACAGACACGTGTGTGAGAGAGAGCTTACATCAGTTGCATTGGCTGCTGTGAAAGGAGCATCATGGGACAGATTCTGACTCACTTTATCACTAAGGAAGGTCAGCAAGTAAAGCGGAGTTAGGTCAAGTTCAGTCTGGATCAGTTGGCATTTCATCATCTGTCGTCACCGGTTACCCTCAACGCTAGCAGAGACTAGACAAAACCGGATGCTGCTTCACACACAAGTGAGTCCTGTTGCGTTAGCTCCGCCTCCCGCCTCGGGCAGACCAACCACTGGCTGATGGAAAACTGTCACCTATTGTGCAGAAACGTTGCCACAGACACCCAGGTGACACCATATTACTTCATTTGGCGATGCATAGTGACTTGACAATCTTCATTGAGCGAACTTAAGTTCAAGGTAAGTTAGGCAAGGATGAAGTTGTCTGGCTAACGATGGGTTGAAGCTGATGTTGTGTTTGGGGTCCTGGAGACTCTGGGTCCTCTTCAACAGCTTATTATTCGATCAGCTCAAGACGTCATGTTGTCCTAACTCTATGAGAATTACTTCTGAACATGATGTTGAGCTGAAGACATGTTTCAGAAGTCCGCTACAGCAGTTACTTCAGCTTGAGGTCTTGCGAGTCTCCGAGATCTGGAGGACATGTTAACATTTTCACATGCTATATATCTGTAATCACTAATACACAGCAGCACTACACCTCCCACATCATGCAGGGTGATCTATGTACTGTAGCGTGAGCAGGCTCGCACCTAACACGGTAGTCCGACCAATCCTTAGTGGGTTTAGTGTCCCACAGAGGTGTCAGGAAAATGCCTTCGGCCTTTTATCTCACCCCGTAGCTGAGTCGTTAGGACTTCGGAATGATTGTCTTCCTGAGAGTCTTGTACGGCTCCGCCCTCGGCTCTCTCAGTAGGATGTAACCCTGACACCCAGTATGAGTAGTTACGTGGAGCATCTGTACCTTACTACTGCCTATTGTGAGTTTCTCACCATTTATGACGAACACTGCCAAGTCTTCATCCAGGGAACTTACCTTAAGCTCCTCTGGTAGAGTCGTCATCACCTCTATATCACACGTTTCAGGGACAGGGGAAGAGGGGTGACTTCATCTCAAAAAACAGTCTTCAGTTTGAGTCCCAGACACTTACAAATGGTAAGGCTGTGTTTTTATTAAAAGTTTTCTCAAAACAGTTACACAAAACAATTTCAACTCAAGGAAAGTCTATGTGGTGCAACAGATATCAGTCACTGTAAGCGTCTCACAGGGTCTTCTATAGAAGAAGAGTAGTCCGGTCTCTGAGCAGCTCTCCTTCTGAGGGTCTTCCAGTCCCCCTAAGGGTGAAGCCTCCACTCTCAGTTGTGCAGCTGCTTGTTAGGCTGGTCTGAGGCTGGTACCTCCCTCAGGTTCATGCGTCACTCACACACCAGCCCTCCTGTTTCTGGATCAACTACAGGATGTTTAACCGGTTTGATCCTGTTTGAACAGCATGAATTGTATAAGGCTTGAGTGACTTTCTTACATCAGAAGTGTAAACGAGTTATATGTTGTACTTTTATGCTTTCATATCTGTGTCTGTGACTTTTTGGGAAACAAAAGGAATATACATGCCATGACAAACATGAAATGTTTCCTTATATGGTGTAATAACTAGCTGTATGGTCATCTCATTGTTACTCCTCAGCTAGTGATATGATAATGAGCATTAATGGTGTTTTGCGAGTAGAAAACTTCTCCGGCTGCTGCATCATGACGGAGAGCGACACTGATTTGGTGGTGGAGTACGAGGAGCGTGCCGGTCGGCACGGTGAGGGCGACGACCAGTCCGTGTCGGACTCCAACACGGTCAACCAGGACCAGGACTCCTTCAGCATCCTGGAGGGAGACTCCCTGCTGGAGGGCGAGGGGCCGCAGCTGGACATGCCGCCGCTGTTTGTTCACGTCACCTGCTCCGTCAACATGAAGAGCTGCCACGGCTCCATGCCCGTACAGACGCTGCCCACCTGCCTCGGTGAGTACAGACACACACAAGTCTTTCTACGACATGCAGAAGTTGACATTGTTGTTAAAGAGTTACCACCATCATTCATTCATCAAAGCAGCTGTTTGTGTCCTCCCATCATCCCTCTAAGATATTGAGCTGAAGAGTTGAGACTGTGTTGTTGCGGTGCTGATCTCAGCTGTGTGGTCGCAGGTGAGATCATCTCCTGCTTGGAGAATGCCGAAGCCCTGCAGTCTGTGGATCTGAACGAGCTCTTAGTCACGCTAGATCTGTTTGTCCTGACTCTACCTCTGGAGATCGAAGTCATGGCTGATTTCCATCATAACCGGTGAGCAACAAGCCACCTCACATCAGCAGATTTGCAAGAAAAGAGAATTTCAGTTATTACGTGTTTGGGCGGCCCGTCCGACTGTCTGTAACATTCTGGTGAGCGCGTTATCTCAGGACCGCCTGGCGTGAAGTTCTGCATATTAGGCACAAATTCTGCAGATCACATTGCAATATTCAAGATCCTCTGGAGTTTTCTCGTGAACAAACAAAATGTCTTTATATGCACCAAAATGCAATGTGTAGACTGTCTTCTGCAGACTGTCTTGGTACGTCCATGTTTAAAGGTCCCATGTTGTAGAAACTGAGATGTACATTTCTTCTTCAGATGTAAAGTAGGTCTAGGTGCTCTATACATACTGAAAGTACCAAAGCGCTCAATCCAAAGAGAAATGCACAGCCCGCGTGCAGACGTGTTTAAAACGAGCCGTCAGAGCTTCTGTAAGGTTGTTATACAACTATACAGTCATCGGTAGAAGAGCCACTGAACTCTGTGTCGTGTTCACAGCCAGCGACGCTGTGAGCACGGAGACAGCGGAAGACCAGAAAGCTCAGAAACATCAGTGGGATAGTGTGAAGCAGAGCTGACATGTCAGATGGAATACTGTATCCACAGAACATACATTGGAAACTATTTGATAATTAGTTTTTAAATGAATTGAGTAGTAACTTGATGAAAGGTGGAGGACATGTCTATAAGAGTTGTTTTAAAGGAGTCATGAAGCCGTTCACTCATTGGACCCTTGTGTGGCTCACCACTGTAGATGCTATCCTGACAATGAATGTGACGGAAAGCTCCCCTCTGTGTGCAGATACACCTCAGAGAGCAGTGTGTCCCTGAACCGCTCACCAGGACAGCCCTCCTCCTATCGCTCCGACGAGGAGCTGATGGCGGTGTTGGACAGTCTGAGGGGAGCCGGTGCTGACGGGTGGGTTTGTTCAACATATGTGCTTGTTGGCCAGGACGATGCTGAGCTTGGACCTATTCTCTGTATTCTTTCTGATATGCGTCTTGTCTTCTGTCAGGGTCTCCAGTGATCCCTTGTCCAAACTCCCACCTCCTCACAAGTTAGCAATTCTGGCCACAATGGACGAGGTGAGTCTTATTCTTCTAAATGTGAGCCATCACAGCAGCAACACAGCAAACCATCTTCAGCAAAGTGCAAATGAATCACAGTATGAAAGGAATACACAATATAAGAACAAGGTCAACTAGAATAAGATAAAATGGAAAAATAAAGGTAAGAAATGCTTTAATACGAGGCAGTTTTCTGTCCGTTTGTAGCAGATACATGGTGCATGAACACTGAATGCTCCTCCATGTTTACTATTGACTCTGGGGACACAGAGCACACCTGTCCCAGATGACCATGTAATACACACAACGTCAAGAAGAGAGAGGCTTCACTTATTACCTTTACCCAAATATGCAGTTCACAAATATGCTGTCAGTTAAAAATACATCATATTCAGTTTATTTTTCCACAGATGAATTCTATGTATATAGCCTTTGGAAATGTACATCAACATTTTTTGAACTGGATAAGCAGTTTAGAAAATGGAGGAGTCTAAAGATGTTTCATCTTCTAATCAAATTACAAAGCAAGCTTTAGGATTCCATATTCACACCTTTACTTCAGAGATAATGAAACTGTCAGGTGACATGACATCTACAGAGCACACCCTTCAACATCTCTGGAGCTCTCCTTCAGCACCACACTGACCATCAGTTACTGTTCACAGAGCACACCATTCAACATCTCTGGAGCTCTCCTTCAGCACCGCACTGACCATCAGTACCACACTGACCATCAGTTACTGTTCACAGAGCACACCATTCAACATCTCTGGAGCTCTCCTTCAGCACCGCACTGACCATCAGTTACTGTTCACAGAGCACACCCTTCAACATCTCTGGAGCTCTCCTTCAGCACCACACTGACCATCAGTTACTGTTCACAGAGCACACCCTTCAACATCTCTGGAGCTCTCCTTCAGCACCACACTGACCATCAGTTACTGTTCACGGAGCACACCATTCAACATCTCTGGAGCTCTCCTTCAGCACCGCACTGACCATCAGTTACTGTTCACAGAGCACACCCTTCAACATCTCTGGAGCTCTCCTTCAGCACCACACTGACCATCAGTTACTGTTCACAGAGCACACCATTCAACATCTCTGGAGCTCTCCTTCAGCACCACACTGACCATCAGTTACTGTTCACAGAGCACACCATTCAACATCTCTGGAGCTCTCCTTCAGCACCACACTGACCATCAGTTACTGTTCACAGAGCACACCATTCAACATCTCTGGAGCTCTCCTTCAGCACCACACTGACCATCAGTTACTGTAACACATGGAGTGCACAAGTGGACGAACCCTCTGGTTTGTTTACTGACCGTAGCACAAACTTTACATGTTTAGTCGCACTGTTGGCAGCATGCTGAGGATATCAAAGTAAATCTCCAAAGTTTATCGAATATAATAAATGATCGATTGCGATATTGACGTTTAAATTGAGTGCTCCGCTCGTACCAAACTCTGCTGCACGTCAAATCAAGCGCCTCCTAAACTAACAGTCAGCCACCAGGGGGCGATGCAAATGTTTCTCTTTAACAAAAGAACCTTTTTAAGTCTTGTTTTGATGCAAAGATTTGTTAATCAGCAGGAACGTAGCACAACGTGGAAGAGAGAGCAGTGTCCTCATTTTATTGTGCTTCTAGGAGAGACACTGTGAATAAGGAACAGTCCTATTTGGATGCAAAGATTTGTTGTGAAATCAGTTCTGGTTATTTAAATATAACCAGAATCAAATGTACATATTTTTACAATTTCTCAATCTTATTGCAACAAGGTGTGTGGATTATCTTGAGTAACCGCTTTTAGCAACACAAGCCGAGTGCCATATAGTCCCATTCTATTCTGTGGCCGATGTCTGCAGAATAAGGCAACTCACACCAAAACAATCTAGATTAATAAACAGCACTATAGAGAAGAGGACAAAGATATATTTTAAATAAATAAAATATTTTGTCTCTAAAAACGTGATAAATAATCATTATCTCAAAATAATCTTGATCATCATTTCGTCCATAATCCTGCATTCCTACATCAAAATCCACACTCGTCATGTTTTTCTCTTGCGAGATTATAAATGCATCTTTTAGGAAGTGCTCTTTAGTCTTGAGACTAGAATGGATGTTTTTATTCTTCACTGAAAAACGATACGGTCCACATTGTTGCTCTTACCACACACACACACACACACACACACACACACACACACAGAGCAGTGATGAGCTGGTCTGTGGTGCTCTCTGTGTTTCAGATCCGCTGGCTGCTGGAGGATGAAATCGTCTCCGCTCTGCGTCACTCTCGGGTCATCAGCTCGGCCACGCTGCAGAAAGTGGCCGAGCACGTCTTGCGCTCCATCGGGCGACCGCACTGTCTCTGCGAAGATGTCCCGCTTCAGTTTGTCTTTGGGCCGGAGCAGTCTCTGGAGAGATTCAGAGAGGCAAGGACACACACACACACACACGCGCACTCGAGGGATGTTGAAGCACAGTGGTTCCTCCTGGTTTGGTTTGCTTATCATGCTGAGGTAGTTTTTAAATATATTAAATACCTCCATATTCATTTTCAGTGCTTTTTAACACAATATTTATTTATGTCCTGCTGTGAATTATTAAAAATGAACCAGTTTTATACGTATATATGATAATATTTAATTTTTTAAAAGATGTACTGTTTTCATTCCAGAAGGTTCGACTTTGCCATTTTAGGCTTATTTCAATACTTCTTGCGCAGATGTTTCACAATAAAAGCCTTCCAGCGCCTTAAAGGAAACCATGCTTCCCTCTCTGTAGGGGTGTAACACCACACACAATCTACAGTGTGGAAGGAAATACAAAATAGCAAAAGATAATATTTTTGTCATTTATTTAGAAAATATGAAATGGTGGCTCATTAGTATGGTGTTCAAACGGACTTGGGTATCTTTTAATGGGACAGTGAGTGATCCGTGTTTGGACTCAGTCAGGATCTCTGATGGGTTAACGTCTGATCCCGCAGGAGTTCCGCAGAATGTCTTTCTCTGGCTACGTGCTGAACGGAGAACAGGGCAGCTTCTACTACATGTGCCTGAGCAGACTGCACCCCCACAGGATCCACGCTGCCAAGAGGCTGTCGGAGAGCACCGCGGACCCCCAGCAGCGCACCCACCCGGTGGAGGACGTGGTGCTGGAGAGTGAAGCAGAGGCTCGGGTGGACAGTGAGGTCGGACACGTCGTTCCACGCCGATGTGGAACAATGACACTCGATGCCTGCATTTGTATAATCACTGAGTGTTGAGTTTTAGTTTCATTGAGATGTCTGCTGATGCTCCGTGGTAGTTAGCCAATAGCTAAGCTTTCTCTTTCCTCTAACGAATGTGTCATCTTCCACTGTGCTGCGGAGAGAAGAAGCCTGACAAACTCAATGCATTTAAACTTCAGTCAGATCCAGCAGCTTTTCTGTTGACTAACTATAAACGCCTGCCATGAATCATAATGATCTGTCCATCATATGCTGCTATGAAACCATGAACAACGGGCTTTATGCACAAGACAGGATGTATGCGTCATGTCTATTTGTCCAGGTAATCAATGAAGGAAACCCACTTAATAATAGGCCTATTAATAACTATAGGCAATAATAATAACATAGATAAAGCTACATCAATAACAAAAACAATATCAATGGTAGTAGTGGTAATAATTAATTTCTTAACTTATTAACTATCTTCTGAAAGGAATGCAGATAAGGATTATTTAACAATGAGGAATTGGATTAAATGGAGAATAAGGAGAGCGAGATGTCCTTTGTTGAGGTTTGAGTTCCAGTCGGTGAAACTTGAATATTCTGTCCAACTGCAGAGCGAAGACAAGAATCCCCTCAGTGCTCCTGCTGACACTGCCGGTGACCCTGCTGCAGAAGCCTTGAAGCCCGAGGCCGACGACGCGGTTCCTCAGAGCACGGTGGGGGACCGAGGTCAGCTCTGTGCCACCCAGCTCCACACCGAACGCTGCGCAGATCCTACCTCGCCCCCCAAGACGCCGTCCAGCGTCAGCCTGGCTGAGTCCATGCAGTCGGCCTCTCACAGTGAGTCCAGCAGACACGCTGCAAACCTCTACACCTCAGACCTACGCACAAACACCTGAGTGCATGACTAAAGCATGGCTCGCTTCCACCTGTCTTGTCTTTGGTCATCCGATCAGGACCACATCCTGAGGTGTCCTTGCTCACATTGAGCTCTGATCTCGGTGAGATCACGTGGACAGCATGTGGGAACAACCCGGAGAATTTATCTCACAAAGGTTCCTTTTCCCTACAGTTCATCTCCTGAGAAGAGCAAAGGGAAGAAAGTCCTGTTAATTAGTGCTGATGAAACGCCAGCTTTTCCTGATTTGACTTCAAAACAAAAGCTTTTAAATGACAAAATAACGAGGGACTTTTATTGTGAAGAATATATAGGAAGTTAAAGCTATAAGTTATAAGCTCTGTTAGCAGCTATTCTTGGATAAAACAAGTCTGCTTGTACTCCAGGAGGATGAGTAAACAGGAACGACAGCAGAGGAAACGTGTTTCTCCTCTTGAACAGCTGCTCACCGTCTGACCAGGCAGCTCACGTTGAAGTGTAAACACACACGTGGACACAGCCGAGTTCTGATCTGGTGCATTCCATCACAAGAGTCACATTAACAAGTGTAACCGTGGCCTAAGTTGCTATAAGCCTCCAATGAATTGCATCTGTTCATCAGTCAGCACCAGGCGTTACTAACGTCAGGTACCTGTGTGGTCATGACCTCATCAAATGCTACAAGTAAACTAAATGTTTTTCTATATTTGTAACATGATGAATTGATTCATTGTCGTGTGAGGTTTACCGCCTCTGGTTCCGCTCAGTATTCTGTGATGGGTTGTACTCTTCTCTGTTTCTTATCACTGTGAACTGAGTCATGGCTTGTCTGCGTGTACTGGTCACTAGTACTAGTTAGTCTCTTTAATGCTGATGGACATCTGTATGTCAGGGTGCTGCAGCCCGTCTACAGAGTGCTTGCTGTCAGTCAGACATTGATGCTCTTGATTCTGTCTGGGGCGTGTTAGTGCTTCTCTGTTTTCAGTCATTGGAGTGCATGGGATGGAGATGCTGGTGGCCAGTATGAGAAAGGGTCGCTCTGTTTCTTATTGACGTGATCAGATTGCTGGCTGATAATCTGTTCCCATTTTATTTAATTATTGAAGATATCATCCATTCGTCATGACAGAGGCTAATGTGACAACTGATCGTCAGGTGATATGGCCCAGCTCTATCACGTTAGCCTTCTCAAAAACAAGAGGAGACAGGGTTGTCTTTTGTCTCCAGTGTCCTCTCCATCTACAGCCGTCCTCTGAGGCTGTGTGATATAACGGAGCTCATCTCCGTGCTGTGTTTCGTGACTCTCGACTCTCTCCTCAGGCTGTGGCAGACTCAGGCCGAGTCGAGTCCAGAGTGTGGTCTCCAGCCAGGGCAGCCTGGACTCAGACATGCAGGGTAAGTAACCGAGACGGAGGATGTCTGACCGTCACCATCAGTGTGAAGAATGAGGTGGTCATCTCTCACCGGCTTGTTCGTTTTGCATTTACAAAAAACTACAAAATACAGAGCCACAGTATGAAGGTTACCTACCTTCCACCTTCTCCACACTTGAGATTGGAGTTCATTCCCCAGTGTAAGAGCATGTAGCCAGAAGGCTGCCATGTAGTCGAGCTTTACCAACGGAGTGTCTTCTGCCTTAAACGTCAGCTTTATATCTAAGTAGTTTGTTTTTTACAATACATTTGTCTACATTTCAAAACTGCTTTGCATCTTGAACTCACCAGCTCATCTTGAACATGGTTCCATTATATATTAAACTTCACCTGGATAAACAGCTCCATCTTGTGGACACCCCACGTCATTACATGTTCTGAATCAGAGGCAGAAATAGCTCCTGGTAAAGTGACTTCTTAAGAGATCCAACCGTGAACCTTGTGAAGCACCACTGCTGTTAATGCTTGATGCTACAATACAAGTGCACACAGTGTGACAGACTGAACAGCTGTTTGACACTGGTGCTTCTGTGTATGAGTGTCTCTCACCAAGGCTGACAGACTTCACTGATGAAGATAAATGATGACGCCATAAATCTGCCTCTGTGTGTTTGAAGGTTATGATGGCGGCAGCAGTGACTCTGAGTGTGAGAGCCCCACCCTGGATGAACAGCAGTGTCAGTCGCCTCTGATGCCCGACTTCTGGCTCATTGTTAAGATCCACCAGGATAGAGTGAAGGTCTACTCCCATTCCAGGTCAGACGATCCTCAGACCATGATTCAATAGTGCAAACTGTGTGGCTCTCCGGTGCGACCCATAGAGGGCTCGGACCAGGAGCGCTCTCAGTCAGGAGTCAGTCAGGCGTCAGTTGCCTTATCCACATGGACATCGTTCAGGAGGAGAGGGGCCGTAACCTGAGAGACAGCGAGATCCTCCTTGTGGCATTGGCACCTCAGAGGCTAGTCTGTGGCAGGCGTCAGTCAGGAGTCAGTCAGGCGTCAGTCAGGAGTCAGTCAGGCGTCAGTCAGGCGTCAGTCAGGCGTCAGGAGTCAGTCAGGCGTCAGTCAGGCGTCAGGAGTCAGTCAGGAGTCAGTCAGGCGTCAGTCAGGAGTCAGTCAGGCGTCAGGAGTCAGTCAGGAGTCAGGAGTCAGTCAGGAGTCAGTCAGGAGTCAGTCAGGCGTCAGTCAGGAGTCAGTCAGACGTCAGTCAGGAGTCAGTCAGACGTCAGTCAGGCGTCAGTCAGACGTCAGTCAGGCGTCAGTCAGGAGTCAGTCAGGCGTCAGTCAGGAGTCAGTCAGGCGTCAGTCAGGAGTCAGTCAGGAGTCAGTCAGGAGTCAGTCAGGCGTCAGTCAGGAGTCAGTCAGGCGTCAGGAGTCAGTCAGGAGTCAGGAGTCAGTCAGGAGTCAGTCAGGCGTCAGTCAGGAGTCAGTCAGACGTCAGTCAGGAGTCAGTCAGACGTCAGTCAGGCGTCAGTCAGACGTCAGTCAGGCGTCAGTCAGGAGTCAGTCAGGCGTCAGTCAGGCGTCAGTCAGGAGTCAGTCAGGAGTCAGTCAGACGTCAGTCAGGAGTCAGTCAGGAGTCAGTCAGACGTCAGTCAGACGTCAGTCAGACGTCAGTCAGACGTCAGTCAGACGTCAGTCAGACGTCAGTCAGGAGTCAGTCAGACGTCAGTCAGACGTCAGTCAGACGTCAGTCAGACGTCAGTCAGACGTCAGTCAGACGTCAGTCAGACGTCAGTCAGGACGTCAGTCAGGAGTCAGTCAGGAGTCAGTCAGGAGGCAGTCAGGAGTCAGTCAGGAGTCAGTCAGGAGTCAGTCAGGAGTCAGGCAGACGTCAGTCAGACGTCAGTCAGACGTCAGTCAGACGTCAGTCAGGAGTCAGTCAGGAGTCAGTCAGGCGTCAGTCAGGCGTCAGTCAGGCGTCAGTCAGGCGTCAGTCAGGAGTCAGTCAGGCGTCAGTCAGGAGTCAGGCGTCAGTCAGGCGTCAGTCAGGCGTCAGTCAGGCGTCAGTCAGGCGTCAGTCAGGAGTCAGTCAGGAGTCAGGCGTCAGTCAGGCGTCAGTCAGTCAGGAGTCAGGCGTCAGTCAGGCGTCAGTCAGGCGTCAGTCAGGCGTCAGTCAGGCGTCAGTCAGGCGTCAGTCAGGCGTCAGTCAGGCGTCAGTCAGGAGTCAGTCAGGAGTCAGTCAGTCAGTCAGGAGTCAGTCAGGAGTCAGGCGTCAGTCAGGAGTCAGTCAGGAGTCAGGCGTCAGTCAGTCAGGCGTCAGTCAGGAGTCAGGCGTCAGTCAGGCGTCAGTCAGGAGTCAGGCGTCAGTCAGGCGTCAGTCAGGCGTCAGTCAGGCGTCAGTCAGGCGTCAGTCAGGAGTCAGGCGTCAGTCAGTCAGGAGTCAGGCGTCAGTCAGGCGTCAGTCAGACGTCAGTCAGGCGTCAGTCAGGAGTCAGGCGTCAGTCAGACGTCAGTCAGGCGTCAGTCAGACGTCAGTCAGACGTCAGTCAGACGTCAGTCAGGAGTCAGGCGTCAGTCAGGAGTCAGGCGTCAGTCAGGAGTCAGGCGTCAGTCAGGAGTCAGGCGTCAGTCAGGAGTCAGGCGTCAGTCAGGAGTCAGGCGTCAGTCAGGAGTCAGTCAGGAGTCAGGCGTCAGTCAGGCGTCAGTCAGGAGTCAGGCGTCAGTCAGGAGTCAGTCAGGAGTCAGGCGTCAGTCAGGCGTCAGGCGTCAGTCAGGAGTCAGTCAGGAGTCAGGCGTCAGTCAGGAGTCAGTCAGGAGTCAGGCGTCAGTCAGGAGTCAGTCAGGAGTCAGTCAGGAGTCAGGCGTCAGTCAGGCGTCAGTCAGGAGTCAGTCAGGAGTCAGGCGTCAGTCAGTCAGGCGTCAGTCGTCAGTCAGGAGTCAGGCGTCAGTCAGGAGTCAGGCGTCAGTCAGGAGTCAGTCAGGAGTCAGGCGTCAGTCAGGCGTCAGTCAGACGTCAGTCAGGCGTCAGTCAGGAGTCAGGCGTCAGTCAGTCAGGAGTCAGGCGTCAGTCAGGCGTCAGTCAGACGTCAGTCAGGCGTCAGTCAGGAGTCAGGCGTCAGTCAGACGTCAGTCAGGCGTCAGTCAGACGTCAGTCAGGCGTCAGTCAGGCGTCAGTCGTCAGTCAGGAGTCAGTCAGGAGTCTGGAGTCAGTCAGGCGTCAGTCAGGAGTCTGGCGTCAGTCTGGCGTCAGTCTGGCGTCAGTCTGGCGTCAGTCTGGCGTCAGTCTGGCGTCAGTCTGGCGTCAGTCTGGCGTCAGTCAGGAGTCAGTCAGACGTCAGTCAGACGTCAGTCAGGAGTCAGTCAGACGTCAGTCAGGCGTCAGTCAGACGTCAGTCAGGCGTCAGTCAGACGTCAGTCAGGCGTCAGTCAGGAGTCAGTCAGGCGTCAGTCAGGAGTCAGTCAGGAGTCAGTCAGACGTCAGTCAGGAGTCAGTCAGGAGTCAGTCAGACGTCAGTCAGGAGTCAGTCAGACGTCAGTCAGACGTCAGTCAGGAGTCAGTCAGACGTCAGTCAGGACGTCAGTCAGACGTCAGTCAGACGTCAGTCAGGAGTCAGTCAGACGTCAGTCAGACGTCAGTCAGACGTCAGTCAGACGTCAGTCAGGAGTCAGTCAGGAGTCAGTCAGGAGGCAGTCAGGAGTCAGTCAGGAGTCAGTCAGGCGTCAGGCGTCAGTCAGACGTCAGTCAGGAGTCAGTCAGACGTCAGTCAGGAGTCAGTCAGACGTCAGTCAGACGTCAGTCAGGAGTCAGTCAGGAGTCAGTCAGGCGTCAGTCAGGCGTCAGTCAGGCGTCAGTCAGGAGTCAGTCAGGCGTCAGTCAGACGTCAGTCAGGCGTCAGTCAGGCGTCAGTCAGGCGTCAGTCAGGCGTCAGTCAGGCGTCAGTCAGGCGTCAGTCAGGAGTCAGTCAGGAGTCAGTCAGGAGTCAGGCGTCAGTCAGGCGTCAGTCAGTCAGGAGTCAGGCGTCAGTCAGGCGTCAGTCAGGCGTCAGTCAGGCGTCAGTCAGGCGTCAGTCAGGCGTCAGTCAGGAGTCAGTCAGGAGTCAGTCAGGAGTCAGGCGTCAGTCAGGAGTCAGTCAGGAGTCAGGCGTCAGTCAGGAGTCAGTCAGGAGTCAGGTCAGTCAGTCAGGAGTCAGGCGTCAGTCAGGCGTCAGTCAGGAGTCAGGCGTCAGTCAGGCGTCAGTCAGGCGTCAGTCAGGCGTCAGTCAGGCGTCAGTCAGGAGTCAGGCGTCAGTCAGTCAGGAGTCAGGCGTCAGTCAGACGTCAGTCAGACGTCAGTCAGGCGTCAGTCAGGAGTCAGGCGTCAGTCAGACGTCAGTCAGGCGTCAGTCAGGACGTCAGTCAGACGTCAGTCAGACGTCAGTCAGGAGTCAGGCGTCAGTCAGGAGTCAGGCGTCAGTCAGGAGTCAGGCGTCAGTCAGGAGTCAGGCGTCAGTCAGGAGTCAGGCGTCAGTCAGGAGTCAGGCGTCAGTCAGGAGTCAGGCGTCAGTCAGGAGTCAGTCAGGAGTCAGGCGTCAGTCAGGCGTCAGTCAGGAGTCAGGCGTCAGTCAGGAGTCAGTCAGGAGTCAGGCGTCAGTCAGGCGTCAGGCGTCAGTCAGGAGTCAGGCGTCAGTCAGGAGTCAGTCAGGAGTCAGGCGTCAGTCAGGAGTCAGTCAGGAGTCAGGCGTCAGTCAGGAGTCAGTCAGGAGTCAGTCAGGAGTCAGTCAGGAGTCAGGCGTCAGTCAGGCGTCAGTCAGGAGTCAGTCAGGAGTCAGGCGTCAGTCAGTCAGGCGTCAGTCGTCAGTCAGGAGTCAGGCGTCAGTCAGGAGTCAGGCGTCAGTCAGGAGTCAGTCAGGAGTCAGGCGTCAGTCAGGCGTCAGTCAGACGTCAGTCAGGCGTCAGTCAGGAGTCAGGCGTCAGTCAGTCAGGAGTCAGGCGTCAGTCAGGCGTCAGTCAGACGTCAGTCAGGCGTCAGTCAGGAGTCAGGCGTCAGTCAGACGTCAGTCAGGCGTCAGTCAGACGTCAGTCAGGCGTCAGTCAGGCGTCAGTCAGGCGTCAGTCAGGAGTCAGTCAGGAGTCTGGAGTCAGTCAGGCGTCAGTCAGGCGTCAGTCAGGCGTCAGTCAGGCGTCAGTCAGGCGTCAGTCAGGCGTCAGTCAGGCGTCAGTCAGGCGTCAGTCAGGCGTCAGTCAGGCGTCAGTCAGGCGTCAGTCAGGCGTCAGTCAGGCGTCAGTCAGGCGTCAGTCAGGCGTCAGTCAGGCGTCAGTCAGGCGTCAGTCTGGCGTCAGTCTGGCGTCAGTCTGGCGTCAGTCTGGCGTCAGTCTGGCGTCAGTCTGGCGTCAGTCTGGCGTCAGTCTGGCGTCAGTCTGGCGTCAGTCTGGCGTCAGTCTGGCGTCAGTCTGGCGTCAGTCTGGCGTCAGTCTGGCGTCAGTCTGGCGTCAGTCTGGCGTCAGTCTGGCGTCAGTCTGGCGTCAGTCTGGCGTCAGTCTGGCGTCAGTCTGGCGTCAGTCTGGCGTCAGTCTGGCGTCAGTCAGGCGTCACAGCAGTGGCACTCGTTCGGCACCCGTCAAGAAGCTGCCGAGCGGGCGGAGCCACATTTCCTGAGTAAATGTAAAAAACGAAATGTTCACCCTGCATTCATCTACTATGATACTCGCTGAGACCTCATCAGCCATTTCTGTTTGAACATTTTGTAAAATGGTGAAGTCATTCACTCTCAGAGGAAAGTGTCTTCTCCTCGCTGAGAGCGTCGCTTCATTAAAACGCGGCACGGTTCCGTGGACGGATTGTCACACGCTCGATGCCGGCCGCTCTCTGAATCCCGTACACGTCTGTTGCAGGTGCTTCACAGCCGGCAAAGAGGCCAGTGCTGAGGAGCTGGAGAAGAAGGACGAGGAGCTGCCTGAATACTTACACCTACATCAGATGGTGGTCAGGAGGATCGGCGAAATCTGCAGAACAGTCAACCAGGTAGCTGCTGCTGCACACTGCACCACAGGCTGAAATGAAGTATTCTCTGTCATTAATTAAAGGAGCTTAAGGATAGAAGCAACACAATATGCATGTGATTAAATACAAATGATACAGGATTGTGTGTTTTGTTTGTGTAGCGCATGCTGCTGCAGGATTTACACGACAGCCATGTGTGTAACTCTCTGCTGGTGGCTGAGAGCGAGGAAGACATCTGGAAGAACGAGTCTCTCTACAGGCAGCGGCTCAACACCTCCGACGGTGAGTCACAACACAGCCATACTGTAAGTCTTTTGGGGCAAACAGACCCTTTATTGTATATATTTTGTCATATCTTACCCTGATGTCACAGACTACAACACGGAGGAGAGCTACCAGGCCAGAGACTACCTGGCAGCCACCATGCAGTTCATCCCTGGACATTTTGCCTGCGACGTGGTGTGGAGCACAATCATCCACATTCACCCGCGCCTCAAGATGGGACCCAACATGGGGGTGTCCAGGGGTGAGTGCAGACCTGAACATGTTCCCGTGTGTGTTTTCACTGCTGCAGCGACACAGCAAATCTGTTTCAAGTATTAGAACACCAGAGGTGTTAGTGTTGCAGTTAGTGTGTTCACTTTGTAGAATGGCTGAAGATGACTCGACACATTGTTTAAGATGAAATGTTGAAGTGAGCGGAGCCTGAGAGGAATCTGCTCTTCTCTTTTCAGTCACACCAGGTCAATTACAAACACGTATTTCTTGCCCTGCTTTTGAGTAGTAGTTGTAATTATATATTCATGGGAAATAAACCATCAAGTTAATATATTTGAGAAAAACAAGTCGAGGTGAAAACCTGGCAGCATTTATTCAGAGAGGTTTATGGTGCTGGCCCCTTCATTTAGAGATGTCTGTTCAGTCCAATCAGAGCTGCTCACCAAACCAAAGGAAGTTGTCTGGGTGTACTTCCTGCTTATGCAGCCTACTGAGTATGCGCAGCAGTGTTTCTCCTGCTGGCCCCGCCCACAGGTTCACACTTGTGTTGTCACAGATCTTTAAATCGCTTTCCTCGAGAAACGTTGACCACATATAAAACCATCATGGATCATCATGGATCATCATGGATCATCATGGATCGTAATAGAAAGAGTCACGATTGACCCTGTTGTCGACAGGTTTACAGACGTCTCTTTTGCAATGGTGCTCTATGGGGAAAATGCTTTTTGGGCCAAAAGGGTATTATTTCTGCTGCAATACCACAGGTGGCCACTGGGCACAATTGGATGACACAATATCCAGTTGTTGTCATACATCCATGGGCTGACTTTGCCAATCAAAAACTGTAAATTGTAGATTAAAAGAAACGACTGACAGAGATTAATTTAAACCCAAGTAAATGTTCATTTATCACTCCAAGCTTTATTCTCCCATTTATGCATGTTCAGAAATGAATCGTCATTTAGTAACTGGAAGCGTTCCAATTGAACACTGTCTCTGTTTTAGTAATACCAATGACACAGTCCCTCCCACGATCCTTATCCTCTCCAGGAATTCATCAGAAAACTACACGACATGTAAAATACAGTGTACAGGAACAGTGCCTCAGCAGGGAGCTGGTCGGGGGACTGTGCAGATTAGCGTGTCGTTGTGTTTTTCTTCCAAAGGTTTTTTACAGTGTGCCAGAAGTTATTTCCAAGCAGCTTTCAGCCTCTTGTTCTCCCATGAACAAAGCTCTCCTCAGTGTTCTGTTTTAACACAGCGATGACCCTCCTCTCAAAGAGGTTGATTGAGCTGAATCTGAGCGTCTGTGTTGTGTCTCCCTGTCGCAGCGATGCAGGCCCTGCGCTCCGTGCTCAACTCCTTCTGCGTGGTCAACAGGAAGAACATGTTTGTCTACCAGGAGCGTACAACCAAATCAGTCTACTACCTCAGGTTAGGCTTTCCCATCACTATTCAGTCTCGGCTTCATCACTTCCTCGCTGGATTTCAGTCTGTCTTTACTCTGGCTCACATTTGCGGGAACATTTTTCATCAGCACAGTGGAAGGGGAAGAACCCCCCCACAGATGTTCTTAGAGCAGCAATATGGGAGAGAGGAAACTGAACCGCCGTCAAACACGGCCCTGCGAGTAAATGTCGTTGGTGGATGCCCCCGGGCCAGATGGTGCAGCTTCCACATCGCATTGTTAACTGTGAGGTTGGAGGGAACACTTCTGTCTCCTCACACAGTTCACAAATCATTCTGCAAGAATGAAAGTGATCCATCACGGGAGTGAGCAGAGGAGAGAGTGAAGATGGGACGTGTCCTAAGAACATGCAGCTGTGAAGATGGAACACAGTTGATCATGGGGCATTGTCCACCACGTTCATGATGGACCAGTGACGTATGACGGGGCTGTTTCTCAAAGCGACATCAGCTGTTCCACAGCCTCAGTAAGCTGCTGGTTGTTTCAGTTATTCTCCTTCATACTGGACCCTTAGTGCTGATGAGCCGACAACAGAAGTCACTCAAGCTGCAGCACACATCACGGTCATCACAAAATGACATGGGCAGCAATCATTAACTCTAATAGAAGGACCTGTTTCAAAATCACACTCAGTATAATGTTCCAGGACACACTTCCAAATCCTCCCATTCGTCTTCTTCTTCAGGGCACTTTCTCAACTTTCATTCAATTAGAGATACGATTCTTGTTTGTTTGATCAAATATTACAACAGAAGAATAAGAAGAAACAATAGAGGAAAAATATGAACATAAATGAACAATAGAGTAACAATAATTATAAAGTGTAAAAGTAGTAATATAGAGAGCGATGAGAGTGAGCTAAATATAGTAAAAGATACAAGTGGAACAGAAAAAGTAAGTCACAACAGAAGATTAGTAACAATAGGAAACACTAACACCAGTGCCTAATGTACACGAACATAGAAAAGTCATGATATTGAGAGTAATATCAGTGATACAAAGTTACATTGCACATAATATATGGAAAACACACTATTGTATTGTTGTCAGTGTGAAACGCTGCTTGTGTTCCCTTCAGACTGGCTGTGTCCCTCTGTGGCCTCTGTGGCTTGTAGTCAAACATTCAAGCTGTTCGTTGGCAGTGAGTCGTGCTATCACAATGCACCCTGCAGTGTATTACAGCTCCAGGGTTATTCATCGTACACGGCAGCAATGAAAGCCCATATCAACCGGGTCTTTGTCACAATTTGACCATTTTACTTGAGCAAGCATGACACGTTGTTTTTAGGTCATGCTGCCTTTGTCTTTTAAGATATCGTCATCTTTAGTGTTCTGTTGCTGTAATTTACTTTTTTGCCGTTCCGACTTTCCAACACTTCTTTTTAAACATCAGTGCGTTATTTGAAAACGTCTCACTATTAGAAAAGATAGAAAACACTGGAGAGGGACAGGAAGATGAGAGGTTTGAGGATGGCTTAGTCAGTGGGTGACATTTGATAGATATGGCCGAGGATGGAATTGTTCCAAACGTATTATAAGGATCCTTATGTATCCTTATACTAGCGTATTGTCACAGAGACATCCTTTAACACAGAGGTCCTCAACCTTTCTTGCACCACGGACCGGTTTCATGGTAGACAATATGTTCACGGACCGGCCTTCAAGGTGTGGCAGAAAAAGACGACGAAATAAAATGATACGATCGTCATGAAAACAAATATAAAATGCATAAATAAATACAACTCACTATAACGCTGAATCAGTGGAGCCCTGAGCTTGTTTCTGTGCAACGAGACGGTCCATCTGGGGTAACGGGAGACGACATCCGAAGTCTGTTCCTGATGTCCAGTCTGTAGTTTATCTACTCCTTTAGTTTAGATTGCTGTCACTGCAGAACATCCCGCTTCACAGAGAGGATGTGTGAAATGGAAGCAGGGTGTTCAGTGCTTTAGTGGTGATCTCAGGATATTCAGCCTTGATTTGAATCAAACACCAGCAGAGTTGTTGTCTCAAACATACTTTTAAGGCCACCGTCATTTACTACCTCCAGCAGCTGATCTTCCTGTCGACACATATTCTGCAGAGAGGGCTTGGAGCGTCAGAATTACTCCTGATATTTAATCAGACTCCTGATATTGTCTGAAGCTTTCATTTTCTTGGAAGTTGTAGCTCTTCTTCTGTCTCCTTGGTGGCCTCTTCACCTTTGCAAAGAAGCTCTCCAAAAGTGTTTTACTCATTTTCGCTAGTTTGTGGGCTTAATTGTTGAGGTAACGTATCACTTGACCGAGACGAGCGTCTTGACATGTCAAGAGGCACAGGTGGATGAGATTGCGAGAGAATCCGGTCATTTTTCAAAATAAAACTTCTTTCAGACTCTGATAATCAATGAAACAGAAATAATATAATATAATAATCTTTCTGTGCGGCCCGGTACCGGTCCGCGGCCCGGTGGTTGGGGACCACTGCTTTAACAGATACCTGTGGCTTGTGTTTATCTTTCCAGACTCTGTGAAACATCGCTAACAGGGAAATACTCCGACGTGGATGGAAACCTCCACATGAGCCGCTCCATTGGGCTCGCTAGGAGTCAAGAGCCCTTGTTTTCTGAGGAACTTATGGTAAGTCAACAAATGCACCACACGCACGACAAACACAGTCATGTCCTCTGGTTATGGTTACTGTCAGTTTGCAAAGTGAGGACTGGTGACTTAACTTGGACTCGTCTGCTATGAGACATGACTTATTTGAGACTTGACTGCATGAAGGCTCTATTTGACTTGAGATTTGAACACAAAAAGCTGAGACTCGACCTCAGATATCATGGCACAAGAATACAACCGGAAAAAGAATCCATTCAATAACGAAGTTGAAACCTGACTTTGACTCGTCTCCAAAGAATTGCGATTTGACTTTAACTCGTTTTTAATGACTTGAGACTTGACTATGACTTGTCTTTAATGACTCGAGTCTTGGCTATGACTTGTCTTTAATGACTCGAGTCTTGACTATGACTTGTCTTTAATGACTCGAGTCTTGACTATGACTTGTCTTTAATGACTTGAGTCTTGACTATGACTTGTCTTTAATGACTTGAGACTTGACTATGACTTGTCTTTAATGACTCGAGTCTTGACTATGACTTGTCTTTAATGACTCGAGTCTTGACTATGACTTGTCTTTAATGACTTGAGTCTTGACTATGACTTGTCTTTAATGACTTGAGACTTGACTATGACTTGTCTTTAATGACTCGAGTCTTGACTATGACTTGTCTTTAATGACTCGAGTCTTGGCTATGACTTGTCTTTAATGACTCGAGTCTTGACTATGACTTGTCTTTAATGACTCGAGTCTTGACTATGACTTGTCTTTAATGACTCGAGTCTTGACTATGACTTGTCTTTCATGACTCGAGTCTTGACTATGACTTGTCTTTCATGACTCGAGTCTTGACTATGACTTGTCTTTCATGACTCGAGTCTTGACTATGACTTGTCTTTCATGACTCGAGACTTGACTATGACTTGTCTTTCATGACTCGAGACTTGACTATGACTTGTCTTTCATGACTCGAGTCTTGACTGACTTGTCTTTCATGACTCGAGTCTTGACTGACTTGTCTTTCATGACTTGAGTCTTGACTGACTTGTCTTTCATGACTTGAGTCTTGACTATGACTTGTCTTTAATGACTTGAGTCTTGACTATGACTTGTCTTTAATGACTTGAGACTTGACTATGACTTGTCTTTAATGACTTGAGACTTGACTATGGCTTGTCTTTAATGACTTGAGACTTGACTTTAATGACTTGAGACTTGACTATGACTTGTCTTTAATGACTTGAGTCTTGACTATGACTTGTCTTTAATGACTTGAGTCTTGACTATGACTTGTCTTTCATGACTTGAGTCTTGACTATGACTTGTCTTTAATGACTTGAGTCTTGACTATGACTTGTCTTTAATGACTTGAGTCTTGACTATGACTTGTCTTTAATGACTTGAGACTTGACTATGACTTGTCTTTAATGACTTGAGACTTGACTATGACTTGTCTTTAATGACTTGAGACTTGACTATGACTTGTCTTTAATGACTTGAGACTTGACTATGACTTGTCTTTAATGACTTGAGACTTGACTATGGCTTGTCTTTAATGACTTGAGTCTTGACTTTTATGGCTTGTCTTTAATGACTTGAGACTTGACTTTAATGACTTGAGACTTGACTATGACTTGTCTTTAATGACTTGAGTCTTGACTATGACTTGTCTTTAATGACGAGTCTTGACTATGACTTGTCTTTCATGACGAGTCTTGACTATGACTTGTCTTTCATGACTGGAGTCTTGGCTATGACTTGTCTTTAATGACTGGAGTCTTGACTATGACTTGTCTTTAATGACTTGAGACTTGACTATGGCTTGTCTTTAATGACTTGAGACTTGACTTTAATGACTTGAGTATCGACTATGACTTGTCTTTAATGACTTGAGTCTCGGCTATGACTTGTCTTTAATGACTTGAGTCTCGACTATGACTTGTCTTTAATGACTTGAGTCTCGACTATGACTTGTCTTTAATGACTTGAGTCTCGGCTATGACTTGTCTTTAATGAATTGAGTCTCGGCTATGACTTGTCTTTAATGAATTGAGTCTCGGCTATGACTTGTCTTTAATGAATTGAGTCTTGACCATGACTTGTCTTTAATGACTTGAGACTTGACTATGACTTGTCTTTAATGACTTGAGACTTGACTATGACTTGTCTTTAATGACTTGAGACTTGACTATGACTTGTCTTTAATGACTTGAGACTTGACTATGACTTGTCTTTAATGACTTGAGACTTGACTATGACTTGTCTTTAATGACTTGAGACTTGACTATGACTTGAGACTTGACTATGACTTGAGTCTTGACTATGACTTGAGTCTCGACTATGACTTGTGTTTAATGACTTGAGTCTCGACTATGACTTGTCTTTAATGACTTGAGTCTCGACTATGACTTGTCTTTAATGACTTGAGTCTCGGCTATGACTTGTCTTTAATGACTGGAGTCTCGGCTATGACTTGTCTTTAATGACTGGAGTCTCGGCTATGACTTGTCTTTAATGACTGGAGTCTCGGCTATGACTTGTCTTTAATGACTGGAGTCTCGGCTATGACTTGTCTTTAATGACTTGAGACTTGACTATGACTTGTCTTTAATGACTTGAGACTTGACTATGACTTGTCTTTAATGACTTGAGACTTGACTATGACTTGTCTTTAATGACTTGAGACTTGACTATGACTTGTCTTTAATGACTTGAGACTTGACTATGACTTGTCTTTAATGACTTGAGACTTGACTGACTTGTCTTTAATGACTTGAGACTTGACTATGACTTGTCTTTAATGACTTGAGACTTGACTATGGCTTGTCTTGAATGACTTGAGACTTGACTTTTATGGCTTGTCTTGAATGACTTGAGACTTGACTTTAATGACTTGAGACTTGTCTTTAATGACTTGAGTCTTGACTATGACTTGTCTTTAATGACTTGAGACTTGACTATGACTTGTCTTTAATGACTTGAGACTTGACTATGACTTGTCTTTAATGACTTGAGTCTTGACTATGACTTGTCTTTAATGACTTGAGTCTTGACTATGACTTGTCTTTAATGACTTGAGTCTTGACTATGACTTGAGTCTTGACTATGACTTGAGTCTTGACTATGGCTTGAGTCTTGACTATGACTTGTCTTTAATGACTTCAGACTTGACTATGACTTGTCTTTAATGACTTGAGACTTGACTATGGCTTGTCTTTAATGACTTGGGACTTGTCTTTAATGACTTGAGACTTGACTATGACTTGTCTTTAATGACTTGAGTCTTGACTATGACTTGTCTTTAATGACTTGAGTCTTGACTATGACTTGTCTTTAATGACTTGAGTCTTGACTATGACTTGTCTTTAATGACGAGTCTTGACTGACTTGTCTTTAATGACGAGTCTTGACTGACTTGTCTTTAATGACGAGTCTTGACTATGACTTGTCTTTAATGACGAGTCTTGACTATGACTTGTCTTTAATGACGAGTCTTGACTATGACTTGTCTTTAATGACGAGTCTTGACTATGACTTGTCTTTAATGACGAGTCTTGACTATGACTTGTCTTTAATGACGAGTCTTGACTATGACTTGTCTTTAATGACGAGTCTTGACTATGACTTGTCTTTAATGACGAGTCTTGACTATGACTTGTCTTTAATGACGAGTCTTGACTATGACTTGTCTTTAATGACGAGTCTTGACTATGACTTGTCTTTAATGACGAGTCTTGACTATGACTTGTCTTTAATGACGAGTCTTGACTATGACTTGTCTTTAATGACGAGTCTTGACTATGACTTGTCTTTAATGACGCGAGTCTTGACTATGACTTGTCTTTCATGACTCGAGTCTTGACTATGACTTGTCTTTCATGACTCGAGTCTTGACTATGACTTGTCTTTCATGACTTGACCAAGTCCCTGTACAGAGGTGAAGTTACACTGAAAGGTCCTAACTGAAAGCGGTTTGTCAAAGGTCAGTCGGTGTAATCCTCGTCAATGATCCGGGTTAGTGCTGTTGTCAGAGTGCTGGTGCCACACTGTTGACATCATCGGTGTCTGTCCTCAGGGCTCCAGGTCTTCTCTGGACGGCTCGCGGCCAGTTGGACAAGAAGACAAACACATCCTGCTGCAGGTGCATGGAGTGGGAAACGCAGGTAAGAGCTGGGAAATGTCATCAACCATATAGAACTATAGAGTTCAGTGTCATTGACATAGCAGCCTAACTGGTGAGCTTTAGTGGAAACCCTGGCCTCTGAAAGCGTATGCCATGCAGCCACACTGACCTCCATGCCCCACCTGCACTGTCCCAGCTGATGTCATCCTCTTCTCCTCTGCCTCTCTCCTGTCAATACGCCTTTTAGACACCAGCGTCTTTTGCTGAGATTCAGAAATTTTAATTGAGCAACATAAAGGAAAATGTTGCTTACCAGTAAGCTTAACCAGTCGTGGGTTTGATTTATTAAGCCGGTACATCCCCGGAAAGCCGGACTATTTATGGTTGTAGTTTGACACAAATGTTACCCCTGAATTCCACCGCCAGAGCTGATCGCAGCCAATCTAGACAATGCTGGTGATTCCACCACATGAGCCGCAGCACATTTCAAAAGATTCCCAAAAATACACACCATAGTCTATTTGTGATGAAGCCATAGAGCGAGTGACTCCTTCGCCGGTTGAGGGGATACACCCCCCTCTGTTTTATCATTGTTTTATGTGATTGCGTTGCTGCCATGGCATTTAGCCTTCGTGCCCTGAAAATAATTGACGACACCAAAGACCAAGTGGCCTTGTGCCTGCAATAATACAATTCCAGGTCAGGTGATAACTGAGACTGAAAGCAGTGGACCCAAAATTGAGCCATGTGGCACTCCATACAAAACCTTTCCACAAAACTTAATCAGTAAGAATACTGTGATCAGAGGCTGGTCTCAGGTCCAGCATTAGAAGAATACAGAGCTGTTTTAGTCACAAATCAAAGCTAGTTGAGTCCCAACTGTATGTTGTCTAAAGTGTGTGTAGAAGTTTAAGTTTTATTGTCATATACATTTACACATATATGAAATGTGTCCTCTGCATTTAACCCATCCCTAGCTTATTGGGAGCAGTGGGCAGCTGAGAAGCGCCCGGGGAGCAGTTAGGGGTTCAGTGTCTCGCTCAGGGACACTTCGGCACAGGACACGTAGCAGCCAAGGATCGAACCACCGACCCTCTCTACCCAGTGAGCCACGGCCGCCACAACTGTCATTTTGGATGCGTTTGAGAAACACTCAGTCTGCAAGGACTGACGTAAACACACTGAGCTAATCCGCCTCTTTTAAGATATTGAGATTCATTCCACCGTAACATGTTGACAACTGCCATCATTACTTTGCTTAACTGAGTATTGTCAGTCTGAAATACTGAAGATTTGCTATTATGTATTTGACAACTGGTCGGTATTATGAGTTGCTTTGCCAAAGGTCAATTTGGGGAATATTGTATGTGAAGAGAAACCCATGCTCCACTGGTGAACATGCTAAACGCAACTATACTAAACATTAGCAAGCTAACGATGTCATTGTGAATTCCCCTGATCTGATCTGCCTCCTTATTGTTCCCACTTGTATCTTAGTATGTTGTGCAAGGAGGACCATGAGTATCCATCGTACAGTTTGCTTTGCAATAAACATTTCTGTCTCACAGACGCTTGCATGGCTGAAAATCACTCGGCTTATAAATCCCTGAGACAGAAATTGGGGTGTTGGCAGTTGCTTACTGTAAATCAAATACGGAAGTCATGAGATGAAATACTTCCATACTTAGCGTAGCTCTGCATGTGATTAATTCACAAATTAACATTTCACAGTGGTATTTATACGGTCACCCTCCATCTGTGGATCATTTGTGAACACACATTGCTCTCTAAGGCCAGAGAGGAGGGAGAAAGAAGAGCCAGGGCGGATCACGCATGAATGGCAAAGCAGTTCTCAATAACTCCCTCAATGCCTTTGGGCTAATCGTGTTGCTCGTGGTGTTGTGGGACGAGGCATTTTGCAGCTGGATGGCAGTCAACGCAAATGCATGCCCGAAGCGGCGCTCCTCGGTGGTTTGAGCCGGGGACTGATGCTGCTCCACTGCACCGACGGCACCATGGCGGAGGGGTGGAAGCAGCCAGAGTTGGAGACAGTTTTCTTCTGCTCGTTCTCTTCTGCTCTTGGTTTTTCAGTGAGTGAGGCATTTGTCAACTGCTACTCTAGACATCTTTTGGGGGGAAATAAAAGGCAGTGCAAAGTAGGGAAGTGAGTACCGATTTAGATGTTTTTGTCCGAGTCATTTCAGTTATGCGTGCTTGTGTTTTGAGATAAATGCCGAGATTACATCGGCCTTCCAAAAAGATTTATGTTTCACGAATGATAGATTAAAATACCAATCATATGCCATGGCTGGAGTTCTTAAGATTGTAGGACGTTGTCAGGCCATGAGGCCAACAACACAATGAAGGCCCCACAAACACAGGGTTCAAAGGTGAATAGGATCAGCTTTAGCTTGCTATGGTCTGTGGTCCTTCACTGACTTGTTACAAATGAACCAAGAGGAGGAAACGTGAAGTTCCACAGACATGTAACTCGTGAATTTACATCCGTATCGCAAAGCTCCTGAAGAAATAATATATGATTATAATCATAAGTCTTATTAGACGTGACTCCCAGATGCGAATGTCTGGGAGTGCATGAACTTTGTGTTCGGTGTATCACGCTATCACACACTTTCGAATGGCGTTAATGAAGTACATGTACTTAATGAAGTACACAGAGTCAGATACAACACGGCAGTTTTAACAGCTTTTGACCTATTGATCAGGAGAAACACCCGTCCTCTGTGTTGATGTCTACACATGGCCTTCTACAGATCAATGAGATCACTTCCTGGAGAGACTTCATGACTTGATCTTTTGGAATCATGTTAAAATCACGTGTGCTATCATAAAATCCTGTGGTTGGCCCGTTTGCTTTCACAACGCAAACGAACAGCACTATAGTCCACTTGAAAGCGGACTCGGACCCTTTTAGGCGGTCTCGGTTGGGTTGTTTGGTCCATACCAGGGTTCGTCTGACAGCTTTCAGTCCAAACGAACTGACTAACTGACTAACCGGGCAAACAGACTTTGTTTTAGCCGGACTAAAGCACCCTGAGTCAAGCCCCCAAGCTGCCTTATTAAATATGTGTAGTTTTAGTTGTGTGATGTGATTGGACACTGTATTGCCTTATGTTGCTGGGCTCCTAATATAACATCCAAACCTGGTTGGGTAGCCCTTTTGTACAGATGGACTGGAGCAGGCTGCTGTTCCTCCCGCTGATGCCTTGATGGCACTGTTGTACTGGGAACATCTCCCTGCTTCAGACAGACTGGGATTACATCAGCGGCTTCTGGAACAACACAACTCATTCAAATCCTCGTCTGCTCCCTCCACTCACTGTACTTTGAATTCTTCCTTTCACAACATCACTGCATAGCTGTGTTGACTCCCTCCTTGACGCGTGAACGTGTGTGTGTTTGTAAAATACCCCGTCAAGATCTCTTCTGTCAGCAGAAGAAAATATTGACGCTTATTACGCAGCACTTGATATTTGAACCCTCTGAAGCGTCGATCAATCAAATACTGCCCAACATCGAGTTTTTCATAATTGAGCATGAACGTTCATTCTTGTCCTTCACTGACAAATGAAGCTCTGAGCTTTTTCCAGAGCTTTCTCAGTGGATGGTTGAAAGGACAGGACAGAGCTTAGTCGTCATATTCAAAGGCAGGGTTGGTAATCTTCTTTGAAAACGTTTTTGATATTTTTGCTAAAAATCTTATGACATCCTGACAGCAATCAATGAATCAAATGCTCTGAGAAATTAATAAGAAGATAAAAATCCAGTATGTGGCTGTCAGGACTGTAAAAGACCCGTCCAATCATTTTATTCGGTCCGCATGTCGGGATTGGACGGGCTGTCTACCTGCCTGTCTACCTGCCTGTCTACCTGCCTGTTTACCTGCCTGTTTACCTGCCTGTCTACCTGCCTGTCTACCTGCCTGTCTACCTGCCTGTCTACCTGCCTGTCTACCTGCCTGTCTACCTGCCTGTCTACCTGCATGTCTACATGCCCGTCTACCTGCCCGTTTACCTGCCCGTCTACCTGCCTACCTGCCTGTCTACCTGCCTGTCTACCTGCCTGTCTACCTGCCTGTCTACCTGTCTGTCTACCTACCTGTCTACATTATCCTTGAATACAGACCTGTTATGATGCCACCGCATTCCATATTGTCTACCATTTCCCTCCTTTGCACAGTGAAATGGTAGACGAGATGCCCTGGCCAGCCACTTTGTTAAGTATGCATGACCGTTGGACTGTCTGTCTTCTGATTGTGCCCCTGAAGGAGGGTGCGTTAGATGCTTTTAGATGGTCCAACAACTTGGTTTGAAACATGCTAAGACCTTTAATTGCTGAAATGTGTAAGGCATTATCCACTTTTTTCCTCAGGTCCAGAGATCACAGACGAGCTGGTCAAGGTGCTGCGTAAGCGCCTGGACGAGACCACGTTGGATATCATCACTGTCATGCTCGTCAGAAACTGCAAGCTGACACCGGCCGACGTGGAGGTAAATTGCTCGTCGACAAAATGAAACTTAGCTTTGTGTTGTTTCTGGCTGCTCTGTAGTTCTGTGTACACTCCTAGAATTATGAGTTTTTATTCCCACTGGGGCAACCAGAGAGCGTAATTTCTTTGGATGAAAGCCTTCACCCAGTGTTGTCTGCTCAGTTCATCCAGCCATCAGGATCTCCAGCCACCGAGGTGATGACCTTCGGCCTCCCCCGGTACTGCCTCCCCTGGCTGCCCGCTGTGGCTCACTACCTCAGGCAGAACCTCCTCATCTTCCTGCATGTACCAAAGTACACCGACAGCAACACGGCACACCACTTCAAGGTACGACCCAGACCAGCTTAGTGTTATCAACCTAATATGGTGATATGCAATGTTAATGTTCTTAACTGTTGACCGGGGCATCAATCCCTTGTGGCAGCCCCTTCGCTCTGACACCTCTCCATGTCTATAGGTCCTGTGTGTGCTTGTTTCTGGCTTAACAACACTGTAAAAGTTGAATTTCCCCAATGATGATGAAAAGTGTGTCTTTCTTGCCTCTTTTTATTTGGCCTAGAGTGCCGAGAAAATAACAACAATGCTGGATATCAAACCTTTCTTTGAGTTACAGACAAAGGCCAGAATCCGATGGTCGACCTTAAAAGGAAAGTTCTGCTTCATTACAACTCGGGTCATATGCTGTAGTTTTTTTAATTTTTTTTTACATCATTTGTCGGCTCAGAGGGCTTTCTGATGCAACAGCAAGGTAATTGCTGAGATCCGGGAACATGTTAAGCAACATCGCTACAGCAAAGTCTGACGGGGAAAGAAACACAAGAAGTCAGATAATTGGAAGGAAACATTTAAAAAACAAAACAGCAACAGCCAAATTGTCTAAATTACTTTATTTTAAGGTCAAATAGATGGTGAACTCATGCAATTTGATGCTAATAAGCCCTCACTGCACAGGAGAGCTGTGCATGCACAAGTACAGCAGGTCAAAGTTGAAGCAGGAAGTGTCTCTGTAAACTGATCGATGTGAACAGTGTGGGTCATAACATTTCCATTTACCTTTTAGTTTGACTAAACTTTTGGCTTGTTAAAAAAATAAAATTCTACAAGGCATGGATCAGAATTATCCTTTAAAGCCATCTTTTTATTTATTTTATCAGACTGGAAATAATAAAAAAAAAATGCAAGTCAGCCAACATGCTAACAGTAGTAGAGCTTCAACAAAATGGGTTTGAGTCATGTTTAAGAAAAATTGAAGTCAAAATTCTCGTTTATTACACGTGAATATATTCCGCTGTCTTTACTCCTCTGTGACAGTAAACTGAACATCATTAAGTTGTAGACAAAACACCACATTTGAGGACGTCATCTCGACTTTTGGAAAAACAGCCACCATTTTATCGACAAACAACTTATCAATTAATCAAGAAAATAATCAACAGTATAATTGTAAGCAGCAGCCCTAAACACTAACAGTAGCACTCCAAGCTAGCTGGTGAGCTAACAGTGAGCTAGTTAGCTTTCTCACTAACAGTGAGCTAACGTTAGCTAGCTTTCTCACTAACAGTGAGCGAGTTAGCTTTCTCACTAACAGTGAGCTAGTTAGCTTTCTCACTAACAGTGAGCTAGTTAGCTTTTTCACTTGCAAACAATATTCCACATTTGTACTATTCTGTGTTGTAACTGTTTATAGAACAAACCATGTCTCTTTAGTGGAGCAGGGTTACAAAAGCAGATACCCAACTCCTTTAAATGAGTTGTTGACTTGTAAAAATAAGTAATTGCTGTTTGCAAATCAAAAATGCCTCCCTGCACTGATAGATGACTGTTTGACATATGCAAGGGCACTACAAACAGCTCTGTTCAAATCCTAGATATGGGAGGCTCCCAGCTCTGCAAAACTGTGGCAGAGACTAAAATCATTTTTGACAAGTCTCATTGTGATGTATGAAATAAATGCTGACTTGTGTGGTTTGAGCTTCCAGGGGCTGATTTGCTCTCCTGTTCTGTCTGCAGCACTACTTTCATTTGAGCAGTGACTTGGCTGACGGTGATATCTACCTCTACAATAAACCTGGAGGCCAGGGGACGGGAGGCAAAGGTAATCACATTCCCGTGTGTGTGTGTGTGTGTGTGTGTGTGTGTGTGTGTGTGTGTGTGTGTGTGGTAAAGCTTCAACCTCATGCCTGAAACCTATTGACACAGGTGCCAATCATATATTCATTTTTTTTTTCCATCTGGATATGGAGCCTATTATTCTATAACCCCAGATACTGGTTAAAGGAGACAGAAGAAACTGACAGAGGGGTACAAGTGCGTGCGTGCTTTTCCTGACAAAAATAAAACTAAAACAAAAAATGTGATTTTATTTTGAAGGGCATTTTTTATGCAGCGGAATTATTCCAGCATTTACAGCACCTGTTCAGCGGTGCAGGAAAAACACCGACCAATGCGTTGTGAATCACATCACGTGATGAAGCTCAGCCAATTAAATATGGGTATTCTGACAAGTTTCCTGACTTGAGTGAGATGTAATCACACCGTGACACACGGGGAGAGACGAGGACACATGAGCAGAGCAGACTGTTTATTGAGGTGTGAGTCGTGAAAGTCAAATCATAGGACGATCTCCAAAAGAGAGAAATGGCCAGAGAGACCAGAGTCATTAGACTCTGAAGAATTCACCTATATGAGTCTGTCCAGTCAAACACCAATTTATCTTTTTAGAAGATGAGAATTTATTTTTTTAAATGCTGCCTCTGAACGGCCCCTTCTTTCCAAGCAAGTGTTCTCCACTGTGTTGTACTGTGTTAAAGTATTGGTTGTACCCGGATACGTTCTCTTTCCTTTCTTTAGTCTTCTTTAGACTGATACGTTTTCCTCATCTACCTCAGGGTTAGCCTTTGTGCTAAGGTTACTGGCTTAGCTCTAACTCCTTCTTTGACTCGAGTGGGTGTGTGCTTACGAACCAGTTAACTTCCGAACTTTACTGACGGTCCGTTTGTCCGTGTTTTCTTCAATTGTTCTGTATTGTGTGCTGCGTGTTGTTTACATTCTACCAGGTTTTAAAAATGGCAGATGCTCATGTGTTCGACCAATCACCGTTCACCTACATCACTCCCACTTGCTCTAGAATAGGAGCTATAAAGTCGCTCAAAATGGCGTTCTGAGAACTACGTTCCTAGTTCTTGCGGTGCCGACGCAATAAAAATGGTGTTTCTTTGAACAATGATAAAGTTCTTATGGTCCCTAATGCCTATAGATATTAGAACAGTTCTCCTTGTTTACGTGGAGCAAAGCATTTATTGGAAACGTTGCTGTGACATAGTGTGTCATTGGCTGCTGGTTTGGAGCAGTATGATATCATAGGATATGCTGCTGACTTTCCTTTCCTATGTGTAACTCCCGTAAAGTCACAGCAGATCTCCCTCTGCTTGTCTGGCATAACAGAAACGACTTCTTCATCTTAGTGCTAGTTTCTTTATGAGTATCAGCACAATCATTTTCTTATTTTCTGAAGGTGGGTTCCTGTTTGTCTGTCGCACTGAGCCTCATGCGTAGGCTTTAACCGGATACTCGCATGTCTCTATAGGTGTTGTTGGCCAGTGCAGTATGTATTCTTCCTTGTGTGGGTTCCTTCCTGTCAACAGCACCGCGTCTCATGCTTTGCTTTTATGCAAATCAAGACGAAGAGTTCAGCAGACTTCTCAGTTTGGTCACACTGCCTCTCCATATATTTCACTCAGTGAGAGGCGAGTGCTGCTGCTGGAGCTGTGAATACACGACTCCGCCATCCTTCAACAGCTCTCACCAAAGGGCAACTAATTACTGGTGTAAATGACGAGTTTACCGAATTAAAACCCCTCGTTTATAATGACTAATCTGCTACCGCTCATTGCCATTTCAACTTAACGTTTGGCTCATAATCACGCCGCTACATTTTTCATTTGCGGAACACGCTATCCTGGGAGGGCCGGCTGAAGGAGCGTTGTTTCATTAGGCACAAGCAACGGAAGTGTCTATAATCACAGTGTTTACTCTGTGCAGTTTATGGGCATTAGGCAGAGGAGTGGACTCATCCAGTCATCAGTCTGACTTTGTCCAATGGTCATAATACTGTCATGGTATTCAGCTGTTTCTTCAAACAATCGCCAATAGTACACCTTTCATCCGAGCCACAAGCTCCAAAAAATATCATCATCGGCAGATTTCCACCTTCTCGACGGTCCTTGAACCGTCGGACAAAAGCAACAAAAACATGGCTTCAAATTGTGATATTTCATTAAAAACATTTTATTCTACATGTCTCATTTAAAACCTTGCCACAAGTAAACAGATCCTGTAAAAAAACGTTAATTTCTGAGCTCCTCAGCAGCTATGATTGACAAAGAATCAGTGAAAGTCCAACTGAAGTGCTGAACACAGAGCAATGACGAGAGGACAGGTTGTTCAGTTCATATAGCACATAGAACATCGCTAACACTTTTTTATCATTGATGGCATTATAACTGTGTTATGCTGCACAACAGACACTCTTGAGTTCTCTTTGCTTCTAGCCATGGTTGTGCTGTTTGCATAGAGGTGCCGGACTTAAGCAGTGAAAAGGAGGCCACAGAGTAACATGCTTGGTGTTCATCGGGGTTAAAATACAGCTTTGTTTCTGAGTGCAGAGTGCTGTGAGCTCTCTGGGGATCCTCACCTTTAAGTCTCTTTAAAATGACTTCTCTGTGCCTGGCAGCTCCTAAACACCGAGGGCTCCTGCACTCATCCCACTTAGCTGTCTAACTACTTTTTAATTGCTGTGCGGAGGAGCTCTGACTCCGTCTCATTTGTTTAAGCAGCTGCGAAACAAAGTGCTCAAGTCGTATGAAGGTACCTGATCCCTGCCCAGCATGTGAGAGAACGATTACGTCTTCCTATCAGCCAATTACCCGCTGCGACAGCCACGCTGGTGTTGTTTCTTACCGTGTGAGTCACTGGGATGAGATGTGGTCCTGCAGACCCCTTCTGTAGCAGGAAGTACCACAGAGGAGCAGGTCTGAGTCCTTTGACAGGTTATATGTCTGTTTGTCCGTCTGTCCAAGTCACAAAACCTTACAAGTGTGTAGTTGAGATTAAAATGAAAGCCTGGGTTCGTACATGTGTTTGGTCCGGGCAAGGGTGCTGGAAGCAGGGGGGTAGTGTGGAAGGGTATCTGTCTCCGAGATGATATGGATGCAGTAAGATCAAATAGTTGAATGAATCTGTGCTCTGAGAAGCAGAGCGTGGTTGTAACCTACAGTGTAGTAGTGGTAGGTCAAATGCACAATGGACCACACCCACAAACCCGCCCTTCACTTTGAGCTCAACTAACATGACTGCATCCTGCACGCTGTGACCGATGAACTTCCTGCTACAGGCGGTGACTCCAGATCACATTCTGCCGGGATGACTTCCAGACAGAGCCAAGGTTCATCACTGCTAGTCCTGTCTTTACTTCCAAGTCATGTCAACCTGATTTTTACATGCAGCTGGTAGCATGTTCATGTCTTTCATTGGTCGTTGGAGTCACAGGAGCCTGTGTACTGATTGGCTGAGGGCACTTCACTGTGAAAAGTTAACTCCAACTTAAGTTTGGCTGCATAAACGCAGCGTCCCATGGACGTCACATGACCGCTGCTCTGCTGTGTTTACGGCACAAAGCATTGTGAATGGATATATGATCTGGTCATTTTGGTGAAAAAATGGTTTAAATATTTTGTGGCATGTTTGAATGAACAAACATTTCTGAAATGCACCGTGTCTCCTGTCCAAGACATCCTCCGGCTCCATGCATGGTCCAGCTGACTCATTGTGTGCAAAGATACCCAGAACCATGTCCACACATAGAGCAATGCTGACTCACACAGGCAGAGACACAGGACAGCTACCTGACGTCATGAGGAGCTGAAGCATCAACAGAAAGTGCATATTAAGACTTCCATTTTCACTTTCACCGTGCTCACATGTAATATATGCTGCTGTGACAAAACGAAGGATAAGGTGACAGACACCATGGCAATTCAAACTAAATATGATATTTCCCTGTTCTACAGATGACCCCGTCAAGGCTCTCTGGTTCACTGAACAGAAGCAAATCATCTGGTGCTCTGCAGGTGGTGGGAGCGATAGCTTCCAGTGTTAAGGCTCATTACTGGTTAGTTTGAACTAACAGCTCTGCTCTTTCAGGTATCGCCTGCATCGCCCTCTCATGCGTGGACGTCCACGGCCGTCCCCTCCAGGTTCCGGTCCAGGACTGTGCTGCACTGCAGAGGTCAGAGAACTGCACCACCCCCCTTCATCCAGACCATTTCGATGAGCTGACCACTGTGGGTAAAGTGGAGTCCATGGACATCAGCTCAGGTACAGATGAACACAACACTGAGCAGTTGTGGTACTTTGGTCTTTTCCAACCTGGACCCTGTTTTGTCAGGTTGTTGTGTTGGACTGACGAATGGGGAAACCAATCATTGGTTCTGAAGGAGAACGCTGCAACTGGTAGATGTGAAGCGAGCGGACATATCCTGCCCTTTAGTTCTGACGTGGGCTCCGACTGACTGCGCTTGTTTCTATGAGTGAATGTATTTGTGACTATCAGGGAGCCACAGGTCCCGCTCTTCACAGCCTTCTTCCTTTGTGGACCTCAACACGACAGAAGCTCTGCCCGGCAGTCACTCACGTTTCCACCGCATCCTTCCGGCAACATGTCATCTCGCGGGACTTCAGAACGAGACTTGTCCTTGAGCGAGACTCTTTCCATGATGTTGTCAGACACTTATAACAGCAATCAGAGTCTGTCAGCAGCAAACACCATCACTTGTACTGGAAGTGCATGACACCTGGGCTGTCTGTGTTTTGGCAGCTCTGGCTAAGGTCTTTTCTGCTGAAGTCCCCGAGAACAACATGGACACTGTGGCATTAGCACATTGACCTTTGTTTATTGAGAAGCAGATCCCCCCCCTTGTTTTCCCAGCAGGGTCGGTAGTATCCGAGATGGGCTTACGAAGCTCATCCCTGCCGTCACAGTTCAACCAGTTGAGTGAGGAGCAGTGACAAAGATTGATGTGGAATGTTCAAAAGTTTGTCCCTGTGAATGTGATCAGAGAGGGAGAACTGAAAGCTGAACAGGTCAAAGGTCACCTCACAAAACACGGCCATAACTCAAGAATTCAAATGTCAAATATGACAATTTCTCACAAATATCTTCGAGGATAAAATGATGAAGTGATGACATTTTGGACAGACATGGATGTAAACTGCAGCATGACTGTTTAGTGGAGGCATACAAGTGCAAGGCTGTAATTCTGCATGTTTGTTGTCTGCATTTTGCCTTTTGAGAGCTGACAGAGCAGATGGACAGGAAGCAGCACAAAAGTATCCGAGCACATAGCTTCAAATGAACTGGTGCACAAAATGTGCATGAAACTCCAAATGAAGCATGGCGAGAGAACATCCTGGTGTTTGTCCTGTGCAGTTTAGAAAGATGGTCAAAACAGACATGCTGACGTTTAGTTCTTAGTGTCTGATGAGGTCTACTTATTAGACCCTTACTGCCCGGTAAACACACACATTGTCTCCAGTCTGTAAGAGAGGCTTTGGGTTATTAACACGAGAACTGTATCTGCATAATAACATGTGATCACAGGCCTTTGCATTCATAGCAGGTTTTAATATGCGCCCTGGTTATCACCAGCCGGCCCACGTTTCAGGCTGAGCAGGAAGGGCTCGTTTATACCTGCTGACATTCCATCACTATGTGTGGCAGACGGCCACCTAAAGAACACATGTTTCAGTGTCTGCTGTATCTAGAACATGTTTCTCTGGTTAACCCCGCTGTGAGACAGTGAACTGATCCCGTTGTGTCATCTATGCTCCCGTAAAGCCACCAGACTTCATTGGAAAAAACAACAACTCGCAAAACGTCTTTCAGAGCGATTCCTTCCAGTTTGCCACAAACGTCCTCCTGTTCTTACGGGTCAACTGATTAGGATGTGGTGGTCAAAGGTCACTGTGATGTCACAAAACACCCTTTAACCCATAACTCAAGGATTGAAATGCTAATTATGATCATTTCACACACAACTTGTCGGCCATCTAGTGTAGGAGATGATGACTGTGGATAAGTGCCTCACGCATTCCTTTAAGACCAGCTGGCGTTGTAACGTGTCCAAGCCCGAGCTGCGCTCATCCTCAGGCTTATCTTCTGAGACTTGGCTGAACTCTCATGAATCAACACAACAGTTTGCCATGACCAGTGGACTGAATGTGATGTGTGTGATCAGTGCCGCCCCCCCTTTAGAATCACAGTTTGATTATCTTACGAGTTCACGCAGAGTCCCGGGAGTCAATTTATTGTATAAACTACACTCATTTGAAAATGGATTAATTGCAGTCATAAACGTCAAGCTACGTTATGGGTACCAGTCCGGCTATTAAAGTTAAAGTCTGAATATTAAATGCCTCCTAGAGTTGAATGAGTAAATGTTGCTGGTGAATGAAGAGCGCTCTGTGATATGAAGAGGTCTTTGTTCCTGAAGCTCGATTTGTCACATCGCAGGGCCATCAATCAGATTTAAATCATGGTTTTGGGGGCTTATTAACATGATTGTGTTCCTAGAGCTCTACTCGGTTGCAACAAGAGAGAAGTGACAAAGATGAGTCCAGCTGTTTTGGTTTTGGGCATTAAAACAGAGGCACACTTAAAAGGTTGGTTTGATTCATTAAAGCGTCCCGGTGCATCTGCCCATCTGTGCTAGTACACCTTCATGAAAGCTGACACGCAAGATGAAAGGTTTGCATTCTGCTGAAAGAAGGAAGGAAGTAGACAGAAAGCAGGAACACACTGTCTGTTGGTGCAGATCACGTTCACTCATAACGTCTGGTTTCTCTGCCATGTCTGAAGATGAGCTGTGTTATATTTGTACAACCTGTACGGTTGAAGAGGTCAGTGAGTGGCTGAGAGGTGAGGACAGCATGTGGACGCTCCCCACTATTATCTAAAGCTCGGTCTCTATCATCCGTGCAGGAGAGCCTCGCTGCTGCTCAACACATGTCCCATGAAGCTTGCTGCTTTCTTGTTCAAATTGAAAGTTGGTTCTTTCCTCTCACCAACCCTCCTCCCCGAATACCAGCCATGACCCCTAAGCCTGCTGTGTGCGCTCATTCGTCTTCATGAAAACATAAAGACTGTGTTTTAGTCATGTCCTGGGAAAGTCATTTGGTCAATGTTTGTGAGTTGCTCATTTTAACACGACATGTTTTCCAGATGTTGCTTCATTATGTGCCTGCTTGTGTTCCAACAGAGCCACAGCTGTATGTGCGGTTTGACATCTGGGAGCAAGGCAACGTCAGCCCCTTGCAGCTGAGCGATAAGCTGCAGGGGGCGCTGCGCCACGCTCTCTGCGACGTCGTCATGGAGCTGAGAGTGCTGCCCAAGTCTCTGTGCGTGGCGGCGCTCTGCCCGGCGAGCACAGCTCAGAGAGAAGAGGCCAAAGGTGAGGTCATCACTTTGTTTGATCTACCTTCTGGTAAACTCAATCTCTCAGGTATGAACGGATGAGAATGTGTTTGTCAAAGGTTACTGTCGTCTCACAAAACAGCTTTAAGTCCGGAGTTCATACGCTAATTATGACAAATGTGTAATGATGAAGACAGACATGATGTAAACAAGACGTGCTTCACCTGAACCCAACTGGTACTGAGACCTGACCCGGGGCTGAGACCCCGAGCTACAGTATGTCTCTCCTTTCCTCTTTTGTGCGGCACAGTCGGGAAAGAGAGAGAAATGTATTTATTGATATGAAATGAAACAAAGCAGAAGCTCTGCTCACCGAAGTGACCCGAGTGTGACCCGGTGGACCTGTCGGCTGTAGTTCAAACCGACTCAAAGGACAAACAGACGCATGCCACTCAACACATTTCATTTATCTTTTACAGAGCACGACTTTCTCTTACAATTGTATTTATACTTATTTGATACTTAAATCACAGATATCTCCAGCTGTCTGCAGTTCATTTGATTTCATGTATTATTTAATGGAACACTATCATTGAAGGCCCAGTTTCACTGAGGAAAGAGAATACAACTCGCTGTGTTGAGCTGCGTGATCATGTTGTGTGTTCTACATCGGTAAAACATCACATGTCTCTGAGATATAGCTGTGACTTGTTTGTGTCTTCAGGACTGGCGACTCCTCAGCCTGAGGTGAGAGAAGTGAAGGATGGTCCCAGGCAGCGCAGCGGCTCGCGGGTCTTTAAGAGCAGCCCCTCTCCCATCAACTTAACCCAGGCTGTAGGGAGCCCCCCCGTGACGGGGACCAGCACGCCCGAGTCCACCACGCCCACCAGCAAGAGCACCCGCCGCAGCTTCTGGGACATTCTGGTCAGTGCCTCCAGAGGCTGAAGGGTTCATCTGTGTGTAGCCTCATCACGGCTGCATCAGCGTTCATCACAATGCTCATGGGCATCGTACTGTGAGGGGCGTATAACTCTGTTCATATTAGATAGTTGGACTGCGATTTATGTTTTTGCATTAGCTGACTGTAATAATTAGCTGAAACCAGCTACCTGCTGATATTATTATCACCGCCACGAGGATCATGCCATCGTTTATGCATCTGAGTGATGCACACACACTCACTGGACTGAGTGAGTGATGCACACACACACACTGGACTGAGTGAGTGATGCACACACACTCACTGGACTGAGTGAGTGATGCACACACACTCACTGGACTGAGTGAGTGATGCACACACACACTGGACTGAGTGAGTGATGCACACACACTCACTGGACTGAGTGAGTGATGCACACACACTCACTGGACTGAGTGAGTGATGCACACACACTCACTGGACTGAGTGAGTGATGCACACACACTCACTGGACTGAGTGAGTGATGCACACACACACACTGGACTGAGTGAGTGATGCACACACACTCACTGGACTGAGTGAGTGATGCACACACACACACTCACTGGACTGAGTGAGTGATGCACACACACTCACTGGACTGAGTGAGTGATGCACACACACACTCACTGGACTGAGTGAGTGATGCACACACACTCACTGGACTGAGTGAGTGATGCACACACACACTCACTGGACTGAGTGAGTGATGCACACACACACACTGGACTGAGTGAGTGATGCACACACACACACACACACACACACTGGACTGAGTGAGTGATGCACACACACACACACACACTGGACTGAGTGAGTGAGTGATGCACACACACACACTCACTGGACTGAGTGAGTGATGCACACACACACACTCACTGGACTGAGTGAGTGATGCACACACACACACTGGACTGAGTGAGTGATGCACACACACACACTCACTGGACTGAGTGAGTGATGCACACACACACACTCACTGGACTGAGTGAGTGATGCACACACACACTCACTGGACTGAGTGAGTGATGCACACACACACTCACTGGACTGAGTGAGTGATGCACACACACACACTCACTGGACTGAGTGAGTGATGCACACACACACACTCACTGGACTGAGTGAGTGATGCACACACACACACTCGCTGGACTGAGTGAGTGATGCACACACACACTCACTGGACTGAGTGAGTGATGCACACACACACACTGGACTGAGTGAGTGATGCACACACACACACTCACTGGACTGAGTGAGTGATGCACACACACACACTGGACTGAGTGAGTGATGCACACACACACACACACTGGACTGATTGAGTGAGTGATGCACACACACACACACACACACACACACACTGGACTGAGTGAGTGAGTGATGCACACACACACACTCACTGGACTGAGTGAGTGATGCACACACACACACTCACTGGACTGAGTGAGTGATGCACACACACACACTCACTGGACTGAGTGAGTGATGCACACACACACACTCACTGGACTGAGTGAGTGATGCACACACACACACTCACTGGACTGAGTGAGTGATGCACACACACACACTCACTGGACTGAGTGAGTGATGCACACACACACACTGGACTGAGTGAGTGAGTGATGCACACACACACACTGGACTGAGTGAGTGATGCACACACACACACTGGACTGAGTGAGTGATGCACACACACACACACTGGACTGAGTGAGTGATGCACACACACACACTCACTGGACTGAGTGAGTGATGCACACACACACACTCACTGGACTGAGTGAGTGATGCACACACACACACTCACTGGACTGAGTGAGTGATGCACACACACACACTGGACTGAGTGAGTGAGTGATGCACACACACACACTGGACTGAGTGAGTGATGCACACACACACACTGGACTGAGTGAGTGATGCACACACACACACTGGACTGAGTGAGTGATGCACACACACACACACTGGACTGAGTGAGTGATGCACACACACACACTGGACTGAGTGAGTGAGTGACACACACACACTCACTGGACTGAGTGAGTGAGTGACACACACACACTCACTGGACTGAGTGAGTGATGCACACACACACACTGGACTGAGTGAGTGAGTGACACACACACACTCACTGGACTGAGTGAGTGAGTGATGCACACACACACACTGGACTGAGTGAGTGAGTGAGTGACACACACACACTCACTGGACTGAGTGAGTGATGCACACACACACTCACTGGACTGAGTGAGTGAGTGATGCACACACACACACTGGACTGAGTGAGTGATGCACACACACACTCACTGGACTGAGTGAGTGAGTGATGCACACACACACACTGGACTGAGTGAGTGATGCACACACACACACTGGACTGAGTGAGTGAGTGACACACACACACTCACTGGACTGAGTGAGTGAGTGATGCACACACACACACTGGACTGAGTGAGTGATGCACACACACTCACTGGACTGAGTGAGTGAGTGATGCACACACACACACTGGACTGAGTGAGTGATGCACACACACACACTGGACTGAGTGAGTGAGTGATGCACACACACTCACTGGACTGAGTGAGTGAGTGATGCACACACACACACTGGACTGAGTGAGTGATGCACACACACTCACTGGACTGAGTGAGTGAGTGATGCACACACACTCACTGGACTGAGTGAGTGAGTGATGCACACACACACACTGGACTGAGTGAGTGATGCACACACACTCACTGGACTGAGTGAGTGATGCACACACACACACACTGGACTGAGTGAGTGATGCACACACACTCACTGGACTGAGTGAGTGAGTGATGCACACACACACACTGGACTGAGTGAGTGATGCACACACACTCACTGGACTGAGTGAGTGATGCACACACACACACACTGGACTGAGTGAGTGATGCACACACACTCACTGGACTGAGTGAGTGAGTGATGCACACACACACACTGGACTGAGTGAGTGATGCACACACACTCACTGGACTGAGTGAGTGATGCACACACACACACACTGGACTGAGTGAGTGAGTGATGCACACACACACACTGGACTGAGTGAGTGATGCACACACACTCACTGGACTGAGTGAGTGATGCACACACACACACACTGGACTGAGTGAGTGATGCACACACACACACTGGACAAACACGTTGGTTTGCCTAACGGCTCATAGAAGTAATTCAAAGATGTGGCAGCAGAGGGACACCCAGTAACTACATGGTGTCCGGAGCTCAGAGCAGCAATCGATCACTGTGTTCATTGATGTGAATGCGTCTGTGATTGTTACGTTGGGTGTCCGTGCCTCACATGTGTTCCTTTTCTACCCTCGCAGAGTAAGCCGGATCCCTCGGAGCTTGGGAGCCCAAAGACAACTGATGACATAGTGCAGGAGAAAGGAGAGGAGGGCCGAGCAGCACGACGGAGACACAAGACGGAGAGCGTGAAGCAGCAGTGGAGCCAGGAGAAAGCCATGGCTGTGGAGCTGGAGCAGGCCCAGAGGTGGGCTTAACGCCACTGCATTCAACGACTAAAACCCCAAAGACTTGTACAAATGATTTCTAAATGTAATAGCTTCTATTTTTGAAAGATAATAGAGGTCTTTCCTTCTTTTGACCTCCACGTTTCTGAGTGGGCGGGGCAGTGTGCATGTTTAACAGTCACACTGCGTCTCCAGTGACCCGACAGACGGACACATTTAGAGATTAGCTGCTGAGCAGAGCGGAGCATTCAGCAGCTGAACAGACGGTGGAGGAGACCAAAAGCAGAGCTAAATATTGAGATGACACTCATCACTTGGACACAATTGTATGAGTCAAAAAAGTGCTACAGCTAATGAGCTAATTGATTTGTTTTGTTCTACACATGAAGTTCAGAAGATGTGTTGCTTTATTGTACGTCTTTTAAACATCTGGCGAGGGACAACAGACAGGAGGATGCAGGATAACTCTGGCTCATGCATGTAGCAGAACACATTGTCCTGTGAACACTTGCACGATGTTATGTAGAGCACTACTAGTACAGCACAATGGGTAAGCAGACTTTCAGCATGAATTTCCTCTAGAGCAGCATCCTAAAATTGATTTGTGAAAGCCAAAAGTCTCAGCAGCTGTCGTTGCAAACGATGAAGAAGCCTTAAAGCGAGTAGAGCTCCACTCCCTGATGCAGTGTGTGTGTTTGTGGCTGTGTAGGAGGCAGGTGTCTCAGCTGGAGGAGGGAGACGTGGGCACTCTGCACCCCGTCTACCAGCTCACCTGTCAGCCCTGGATCACTTTCATGGCTGGACTTGGTAAGTCTTATTTAAATCTCTTATTTTCTAACAGCATCTTCTGACAATGAGAGGTTCTGTATTCACTCTCTCTCGCTCTCTCTCTCGCTCTCTCTCGCTCTCTCTCTCGCTCTCTCTGTCTCTGTCTGTCTCTCTCTGTCTCTCGCTCGCTCTCTGTCTCTCGCTCTCTCTCTGTCTGTCTCTCTCGCTCTCTCTGTCTCTCTCTGTCTCTCTCTGTCTCTCTCTGTCTCTCTCGCTCTCTCTGTCTCTCTCTGTCTCTCTCTGTCTCTCTCTGTCTCTCTCGCTCTCTCTGTCTCTCTCTGTCTCTCTCTGTCTCTCTCTGTCTCTCTCTGTCTCTCTCGCTCTCTCTGTCTCTCTCTGTCTCTCTCGCTCTCTCTGTCTCTCTCTGTCTCTCTCTGTCTCTCTCTGTCTCTCTCGCTCTCTCTGTCTCTCTCTGTCTCTCTCTGTCTCTCTCTGTCTCTCTCTGTCTCTCGCTCTCTCTCTCTCTGTCTCTCTCGCTCTCTCTGTCTCTCTCTGTCTCTCTCTGTCTCTCTCTCGCTCTCTCTCTGTCTCTGTCTGTCTCTCTCTGTCTCTCGCTTGCTCTCTGTCTCTCGCTCTCTCGCTCTCTCTCTGTCTGTCTCTCTCGCTCTCTCGCTCTCGCTCGCTCTCTGTCTCTCGCTCTCTCGCTCTCTCTCTGTCTGTCTCTCTCTGTCTCTCTCTCGCTCTCTCGCTCTCTCTCGCTCTCTCTCTCTCTGTCTCTCTCTCGCTCTCTCGCTCTCTCTCGCTCTCTCTCTCTGTCTCTCTCTCTCTCTCTCTCTCTCTCTCGCTGTCTCGCTCTCGCGCTCTCTCTCTCTCTGTCTGTCTCTCTCGCTCTCTCTCTCTCGCTCTCTCTCTGTCTCTCTCTCTCGCTGTCTCGCTCTCGCGCTCTCTCTTGCTCTCTCTCCCTCTCTCTCTCTCGGCTGCTGGATACAGGCTGCCCCTCCATTCAGCAGTGCACGGCTGAAATGGCTTCTCACTTCCTGCTGCCGTCCATCTTGGCAGAGATCGTGAGTTTGGTCAGTTCTCTGGCCAGCGACACCGCAGTGAAGGCCTTTGAAAAGACGAGGTGAGACGTTTGCGCTGGGTCTGAAGGTAGTGTGGTGGAGGACTTGCAAAGCTATTGCTAATGACATTTATCTTTGCAATTAACACTTGAAATGATGAAGGCACTTGCAAATGACAATGTGGTGCAAAATGAACCAAAAGTCTGACAATGAGGAAGATCTTGGCTGGATTTTGAGAATATACAGCATATGAAACCACGTCTAAATCAATGCTCGGTCGCTCTTCATAGTTACACTTCAACTAAACGTCCAACTGCTTTCAGTGCTTCCTTGTCAAATGGCATTACATCTGCTTTGGTGTCATCTTGGAATACAGACGTCCTCATGTTGTTTTTTCCGCAACCAATGAACAGAAGTGACCATGTTTGGAATGTTGAGGAGTGACGTAGAGACATCGTGTACGTCTCAGGTAGCGGCAGCGACCTGTCAATCAGCGTGTAGCCCCGCCCTAAAGCATCCCCTGCTTTATGGTTTATCAGAGACCTGTCAATCAGCATGTAGCCCCGCCATAAAGCATCCCCTGCTTTATGGTCTGTATGACTCTAAATGGACCATAATGTACTAAATGAACATCATGCTGTATTGAAGAAGACTTGAAACTAGAGATTGAACCATAAACTCATGTTTACAATGTTAACTGAGGTAATAAATCAAGAGAGAAGTAGAGTCATTTTCTCATAGACTTCTATACAACCAGAGGAGTCGCCCCCTGGTGGACACTAGAGAGAATGCAGGTGTAAGGCACTACCTCATTGGCTTCACTCTGCAGAACTGAAGGTTGCCGGCTGGTTTGAATGCAAACAATTCAGCTATCTACAGGGCTTCAACTGAAAACTAACATTTCAAAGACTTTCAGCCATTTCAAGATCTTTTATTTTTTCAGAATTCTTTTTGTTTTGTTACTGTGGTGCCTAAATGCATAAAACGCCTTCTGGAAATATTTGTCTTCTCATTAATAAGCTGAGTGTATTGTCATGTCTGGAGAAGATGTCAGACTTTAAGGTTCCCGTCTGTATTTTTAATTTTTTATCACAAGAAAGGGGGAAGCTTCCAGCAGCACTATAGCTTCACGGTGACTCATCTCAAATGCACACATGGGAGTAGATTTTATTTCTGTTCGTATCAGTCCCACAGACCGGATGATGACTTGGGATCACATGTTTACTGTGCCATCTTTTGGCATCATTATCTAACTCCTTGAAGAAGACAATGTGAGTTCAATGTGACTCCATTTGCCTGCCAGAAAGACGAAGGCAAGCGACAGTTTGGATTGCATGAAGATTTGTGGATGAGCACACAGATGGTGCTGAGACGCAAAGGGTCTTATGGCTGGTTGTTGTAAGTAGTTCCTCCACCTTGTTCTCACAAGTGGTTGCCTGGTGGGAAGCCAGTGAGGGACCACGTCCTTATAGCTGCTCTAGTGCCTCCTGCTGGTTGTTTGAGGTTGGGCCAGTCCTCCACAGTGCACAACAGAGGGGAAGAAAACATTCCACATCAGGAGACACCGGAGCGTAGTCACCCGTCTCTTCATCCTGACACAGATGAGTCATTTACGTTTCAATAATGTCTGTCTCTGTTTCCTTTAGCTGCTCCGCATCTGGAGACATATTTGTTCCGTTCCCTCTCGCCCACAACCTCAGCCAGCCTCCAGATGCCACGAGGAGCTTCATTCTCGTAGGACGCAACTTCCATCAGTGGCACTGCAGCACAGAGCAAGGTGAGTGGCTTTACAAGCAGGGTTTCATGAAACCTCGCGTGCTAAGCCCAACCAACAGAATGGAGGAGCGGCCGATCATGCAGGTCCTGGAAATGTAAATGGCCATTTGAAGCGTAACGATAGCATTGGGTATCTCAGCACAGAAGCAGCTGGACGATGTAATGGCAGCAGAAGTAGCAGTCTACCTCGCAGAACAGATGAGTTGCTGGTGCAGCACCGCCTCAATCAGTGGTTAGTGTGTTTGTCTTCTTGTGACTTTCTCCTTTTAAACGGTCAGTTCTGATTCCCCAAAGTCCCGCTGTAACACTGAGAGACGAACCAATGTAGAACAGGAACCCATCTGTTGTGAGGTCAAGCTAATGTTTCTGGAACTGATGATGGATCTAATGGCTTCACACTTCATGCAATGGAATTACTCTAATAGTCATGAAGAGAAAGGACAACAATCTGCAGTTCCTTCAGGCGATAGTAGTTTAACATTGACAGGTGACAGCGTGTGGCGGTGAGCATACAGGGAAGCTGGTTTTGATGAATGTTGATATCAGTGTGAAGACTTGAATCACCGACCCGCAGCACGTCACTAACACCTGTTCTCACCACATCTGTATCAGAGGAAGAGGTCTGAGCATGACTGTTCTGTGTTCAAGCTTTCCTCATGCTCTCCTCGCTGCTGCTCTTTGTTTCTGTCTCCACGTCCATGCCACAAGCTGCCTAACACCTCTGTGTTATTTGTGCTTGTGTCTGCTTCACCCTGTGTGTTTCACTGTGTTTCACTGTGTTTCACTGTGTTTCACTGTGTTTCACTGTGTTTCACTGTTTGCTTCACTGTGTTTCACTGTGTGCTTCACTGTGTTTCACTGTGTGCTTCACTGTGTGTTTCACTGTGCTTCACTGTGTGCTTCACTGTGTGCTTCACTGTGTGCTTCACTGTGCTTCACTGTGCTTCACTGTGTGCTTCACTGTGTGTTTCACTGTGCTTCACTGTGTGCTTCACTGTGCTTCACTGTGCTTCAATGTGTGCTTCACTGTGTGCTTCACTGTGCTTCACTGTGCTTCACTGTGCTTCACTGTGTGCTTCACTGTGTGCTTCACTGTGTGCTTCACTGTGTGTTTCACTGTGCTTCACTGTGTGTTTCACTGTGCTTCACTGTGTGCTTCACTGTGCTTCACTGTGTGCTTCACTGTGTGCTTCACTGTGCTTCACTGTGTGCTTCACTGTGTGCTTCACTGTGTGTTTCACTGTGCTTCACTGTGTTTCACTGTGTGTTTCACTGTGCTTCACTGTGTGCTTCACTGTGTGCTTCACTGTGTGTTTCACTGTGCTTCACTGTGTGCTTCACTGTGTGCTTCACTGTGCTTCACTGTGCTTCACTGTGTTTCACTGTGTGTTTCACTGTGCTTCACTGTGTGTTTCACTGTGCTTCACTGTGTTTCACTGTGTGTTTCACTGTGCTTCACTGTGTGTTTCACTGTGCTTCACTGTGTGTTTCACTGTGCTTCACTGTGTGTTTCACTGTGCTTCACTGTGCTTCACTGTGTGTTTCACTGTGTTTCACTGTGTGTTTCACTGTGCTTCACTGTGTGTTTCACTGTGCTTCACTGTGCTTCACTGTGTGTTTCACTGTGCTTCACTGTGTTTCACTGTGTGTTTCACTGTGCTTCACTGTGTGTTTCACTGTGCTTCACTGTGCTTCACTGTGTGTTTCACTGTGCTTCACTGTGTTTCACTGTGTGTTTCACTGTGTGTTTCACTGTGCTTCACTGTGTTTCACTGTGTGCTTCACTGTGTGTTTCACTGTGTTTCACTGTGTGTTTCACTGTGCTTCACTGTGTGTTTCACTGTGCTTCACTGTGCTTCACTGTGTGTTTCACTGTGTGTTTCACTGTGCTTCACTGTGTTTCACTGTGTGTTTCACTGTGCTTCACTGTGTTTCACTGTGTGTTTCACTGTGCTTCACTGTGTTTCACTGTGTGTTTCACTGTGCTTCACTGTGTTTCACTGTGTTTCACTGTGTTTCACTGTGCTTCACTGTGCTTCACTGTGCTTCACTGTGTTTCACTGTGTGTTTCACTGTGTTTCACTGTGCTTCACTGTGCTTCACTGTGCTTCACTGTGTTTCACTGTGCTTCACTGTGCTTCACTGTGTTTCACTGTGTGTTTCACTGTGCTTCACTGTGTTTCACTGTGTGTTTCACTGTGCTTCACTGTGCTTCACTGTGCTTCACTGTGTTTCACTGTGTGTTTCACTGTGTGTTTCACTGTGCTTCACTGTGTTTCACTGTGTGTTTCACTGTGTGTTTCACTGTGCTTCACTGTGTTTCACTGTGCTTCACTGTGTTTCACTGTGTTTCACTGTGTGTTTCACTGTGCTTCACTGTGTTTCACTGTGCTTCACTGTGCTTCACTGTGTTTCACTGTGTGTTTCACTGTGTGTTTCACTGTGCTTCACTGTGTGTTTCACTGTGTGTTTCACTGTGCTTCACTGTGCTTCACTGTGTTTCACTGTGTGTTTCACTGTGCTTCACTGTGTTTCACTGTGTGTTTCACTGTGCTTCACTGTGTTTCACTGTGTGTTTCACTGTGTTTCACTGTGTGTTTCACTGTGTGTTTCACTGTGCTTCACTGTGTTTCACTGTGCTTCACTGTGTTTCACTGTGCTTCACTGTGTTTCACTGTGCTTCACTGTGTTTCACTGTGTGTTTCACTGTGTGTTTCACTGTGCTTCACTGTGTTTCACTGTGTGTTTCACTGTGTGTTTCACTGTGCTTCACTGTGTTTCACTGTGTGTTTCACTGTGTGTTTCACTGTGCTTCACTGTGTTTCACTGTGTGTTTCACTGTGTGTTTCACTGTGCTTCACTGTGTTTCACTGTGTGTTTCACTGTGTGTTTCACTGTGTGTTTCACTGTGCTTCACTGTGTTTCACTGTGTGTTTCACTGTGTGTTTCACTGTGCTTCACTGTGTTTCACTGTGTGTTTCACTGTGTGTTTCACTGTGCTTCACTGTGTTTCACTGTGTGTTTCACTGTGTGTTTCACTGTGCTTCACTGTGTGTTTCACTGTGCTTCACTGTGTTTCACTGTGTGTTTCACTGTGCTTCACTGTGCTTCACTGTGCTTCACTGTGTTTCACTGTGTGTTTCACTGTGCTTCACTGTGTTTCACTGTGCTTCACTGTGTTTCACTGTGCTTCACTGTGCTTCACTGTGCTTCACTGTGCTTCACTGTGTGCTTCACTGTGCTTCACTGTGTGCTTCACTGTCCATGCCGCCTTCTGTTTGTGCCGTCTCTGTCTGCCTAAAGGAGACAGCTCAGAGGATCAAAGCACCCCAGGGCTAAATAGGTTCACACGTAAGTTCACCTCTCAGCTCGACACATTGACGCTGATGGGATGTTTGAAGTTGCTGTTCTTTCGATAGAAATGTGGTGTTTAATATATAGTTCGGGATTTTCTTTGTTAAATATATGTATTCAAACAACGCGGTGTGAAAGTTGACAAAGGGACGAGTAGCTAAAGTAAGTCTTTAGATACGGCCTGTTGTTCTTGAGTCCACACACTGTGTTTGACATTGTAGTGCAGTCTTAGTGCTGTTCTGATACAGTGATGAATAGCCCCAGAAGTGTGAACAGCTCAGTAGAAAACCAGATGCACGAGTCGGAGACGAGCTGGGTCCTTCAGGCAGAACTAAGGCTGGAAAGTCGAGGCCCGTCTGGCAGGGAATGAGTGGAAATGGGCTGGAATATATAGTGCAGGGTGGCTGGATCTGAAATGACAGGAGAGTCAGGAACACGAATCAATCTTCTAAAGGTTCAAGTCGTACCTGACCCATCTCTGGTGATAACATTACCTCATTGGTTCTTTCTAGTACAATATAATAACCCCGACATATTTACAGACTGGAACCGTAAGAACATTCCAGAAGAAACACTGAGCTGTTTGTTCCAATACGTCAGGCCTTCACTCGTTTGTCAGCCAACCCTGGGAGACCTCAGAGGATTCTGGGTAATACAGTGCATTTGGTGTCTGGGCTGATAAAGACCCGCTTAGCAGCTCCGCAGTAAATGTGCAAACGAAAACAAATTACATGTAAAAAAAAAAAAAGTTGATTTGAAAGTCACGGTGCGGTTAAGAACAGATGAAAGAATGTCCTGACGGTCGGCATGGAGTCTGTGTTGTGCTCTGATTCCTCCTGCTCTCACCCAGTCCTCTCTCTCTCCTCTGCCCAGCTCACAAGGGCTTCCAGCGCTTCGAGGCTCTGGAGCAGAGCGACGTGTTCAGTCCAAGCCAGGCCGGGGAGGGACTGGCTCCCCGCCAGAGGTTCCTCCTCATCAGCATCCTGGACAAAAAGGTGACCTGGCACATGTGAAGGTCCCTCAGGCCAAGAGAACATGACAGAGTTGTTACTAACACAGAAGGTCCCAATAGTTTCAGCTGTGAATGCATCTGTGACCACGACATTACAGTTGACCTGAATGTCCCTCTCTGCTCCTCTTGTCTATTTAACGGCTGCTTCATCACAACAGAAGAAGTCCCACTCACATCCAGTAGTATGTCAGCATGCACATCATTATCTGTCCAGGTGTTGACACATCTGTCTGTCAGATTTCCTCCTTTGAAGCCAATTGGGGACCACCATAATGAGAGAGACCCTCTGACCGCTTGTCTTACCTGAGCTTTGACGATGCAATGTGTAAGATCTGAACAGAAAGTTTAAACATTAAAGAATGGACCTTTATCAACACAATGTGAGGAGGGTACAGTGTTGACATTCGCTGTGGCCTCCCAGCCCCGGGTGGGATGAAACGAACATACCAGTTGTTTTCTCATTTATGCCACTTTGGATTTAATTCAGTCAACAATCTCTGGAACATAGACGGACCGTGAAGCCCCGGAGCCCTCATGTGTGAGGAGCAGGTGGCTGCATGTTACACTACAAAGTGAAGCCGATGCCGAAGTTCCTTGAACCTGCATTCTCTCTATTGGCCATCGGGGGGCGACTCCTCTGATTGTATGCTCTAGAAGTCTGTGAGAAAATGACTCTACTTCTCAAAACATCAGTCCACAAACCAATGGGTGACGTCACCATGACCTCGTCCACTTCTTATGTACAGTCGATGGTTACACGTTGCACCTTTAGAAGCTAGAGAGGTGCAGTCTTAACATAATGGAAATACGTGCGTGTGCGTGTGTGTGTGTGTGTGTGTGTGTGTGTGTGTGTGTGTGTGTGTGTGTGTGTGTGTGTGTGTGTGTGTGTGTGTGTGTGTGTGTGTGTGTGTGTGTGTGTGTGTGTGTGTGTAATGCCTATACTGCTCTGCTGTTTATATGCCACAACTCGCGCAAGCATCTGTGGTGGCGTCTTCGACTAGTCATACTGAACCATCCCTGCTTTAGGTGACTCTGTACAGCTACAACTGGTCCGTGGACCTGGGCGCCGCTCTGAATCGTGAGCTGGTCCGCCTGGTCAAGTGGCAGAACGCGAGGGCTCACGTGGTCCACTGCCTGCTCAACCAGAAGATGGGGCTCTTTCATCACCACTGCTTCTCTGACACGCCCATCCACGAAATGGACTCCAAGCAGGTAGAGACACCGACACGGGTCCTGATGTGGAGCATCGCCAGCAGCAGAACGTTGGCCGAGCTGTCGTCACACCAGCTGCATATTACAATATCTAAACCAGTCCAGTGGTCAAGTTGAAATGATGAGACTGGAATTTGCTCCAGTGGGTTTTTTAAATGGAAGAATTTCAAAAAAACAGGAATAAAAGTAAAGTTTAAAGTTACAGTTCTTGGCAGCCATTCACTTCTTTTACAGTCAACAGAACAATATAATGAGACGGACCTGAGCAGGAGTCTTAGGATGAAATATCGATGTCCTCCATTAGAATTGGCGACCTCACTGACTTCTGCAGACATGCTGACACACTTCAGACGTGTCACCAAAAAGCAGCTGTATTGCCTTCTGTTTGAAACTGCCAGTCAGCACGTGTGCGTACGATGAGGGCTGGGAGCTGCTGCTACTTCAGGTGGAGTCAGCCTGCCAGGACAGCATCTGGAGCGAGTCCTGGGGCACCTTTCATAGAGGAGTGATGATGTCATTACCTGTACTCTGGCAGCCTGTTTGACGTGTGCATGGTATTCATTTCTACACGCTGAATTATCGACCTGCGCGCACGTTGTTTCTACTTGTACCACGAGACGACATGTGTAAGCCCTTCTACAGAGTGATGATGCTGACATCTAGTAACCGTGGTGGTGACACTGTAAACTTCACTGCGACCTGCCTCATCCGATAGTGATCAGATCTATTTCGTGGTCAAAGGAGCCACTGTAAAACTGTGGATAAACAAATTAGATGAAGACTTATTTTGATATATAAAAGGAACATTATCAGTAAATGTTGTTTTTTCATCAGCAGTAACCACCCAGGACTCAGACGGCAGGTCTTAGCTGTGCTCCAGTCCCGGTTTTCCTCCGTTCTTCCCTTTGCTCTCATCTGTAAAGAAGCTCCATGTGGTGGTGGTGGTGGTGGTGGTGTGGGGGGGAGATGATGGAGACCCATGTTTGATAAAGTGTCTGGATTGTCCCCACATGCTGTCAACCAACTCTCTGAGATCAGAACTCGATGCAGCCAGGCCACCTCAGCATGTGGACTAGCTAGCGGATTGGATCCCATGGGAGAAAGATGTGGGAGCGTACAGACAGGCGGGATGACCAGAGACACTAACTTCCATTGTTCCCATACATTACATTCCTCTAACTGTTCTGATGACAAGTCAGCATGTCAGTCAACTACAGTGACCATAATGCCTTGCACATATGACCCTAGCTCCAGCGCCATTGGGGTTTAGGATAAATAACTACTCCTACAGCACTTCATGGTTTTATCAAAGTCCAAAACTACAGATCCCATGCAGTTGTACCAGCCCCACAGACTGCAGAGTGGAACCATAACTCGGTGGGTTCTTCGCTGTGAGCAAACAGAACTACACTCATCAAGTAAAGTAATGAAAGCTACAAGTGCTGGTTTCACCTCTTCCAAAGGTCCACCAGTGCGCCTCCACCAGGGGTTAGTCTGTGGTCCACCAGTGCGCCTCCACCAGGGGTTAGTCTGTGGTCCACCAGTGCTCCTCCACCAGGGGTTAGTCTGTGGTCCACCAGTGCGCCTCCACCAGGGGTTAGTCTGTGGTCCACCAGTGCTCCTCCACCAGGGGTTAGTCTGTGGTCCACCAGTGCTCCTCCACCAGGGGTTAGTCTGTGGTCCACCAGTGCTCCTCCACCAGGGGTTAGTCTGTGGTCCACCAGTGCTCCTCCACCAGGGGTTAGTCTGTGGTCCACCAGTGCGCCTCCACCAGGGGTTAGTCTGTGGTCCACCAGTGCTCCTCCACCAGGGGTTAGTCTGTGGTCCACCAGTGCGCCTCCACCAGGGGTTAGTCTGTGGTCCACCAGTGCTCCTCCACCAGGGGTTAGTCTGTGGTCCACCAGTGCTCCTCCACCAGGGGTTAGTCTGGTCCGACAACACAAGAAGAGGTACGCTGCCTTGTTGTTTAGATGGAAGTGTATTCGTATTAGTATTGAAACTATGTACTTCCAGTTATTAGTGAATTGAAGTGAATTTCTGAGTTAAATTTGAATGGGTTCCTGATGAAACCAGTGTTCCAGGTGACGTTCAGCATCGATGCTGGACTCCCTTCCATGCTCCTGTCCCCTGCAGTTTGTTGCTGCATGTTTTGTGTTTTGAGCATCTCAGCAAAACTGCTGGAGCTTCCTGTATTAAATATGGAGCCGCAGATCGATGTGCGACTGATGGACTCTGCTGCACAAACACAACCAGATTTCCCAGCTACGCGACGAAGCATTTTATTCTCCTCTATTCTTCCCCCTCTGCATTTCCTGTTGATCACGTCCTGGAAATACAACCCGTCAGGTCGACGGCCTTGTTTTTCAAAATGAAACGCTTAACTACCTCGATGCAGTTTAGTCCCCATCAGATCCCATTTTACATCCTCTTGCATTATTTACGACCGGCTCTGGCGCAGAGAGGTCTGAGCGGGGGAGTTTTCACGGCCTGTAGTTTTTTTAAGTGTACTTCCAGTGCAAAACTTGTTTGCTCAGCATATTTAACAACCCGCCTTCCTTCACACTCCCCCACCTGCTCTCCTCTCCGTGTTCACATCAGGAGTCAGCTGTCATATACAGCCTCGCTGCTCCTACTGGTGACGGTGGTGCAGAGAGACTCTGGTCAGAAGCTGGAGAGCTGCCGCAGTGTAGAACACCACAGGAGCACTGGAGGCTATGCAAGAAGGGCCATGTCCCTCAACTGTCTCCAGACAGTAAGCCTGAGATAACTGAGAGAAGCCGGCCGGGCAGATATGTGTAGAGAAAGCACATGACAGTCTTCCCTCCCTCAACAACTGCTGTTGAGGTCAAATCACAATGTTTCTTTTACTGTTAACATCAGGTGCAAGGCCACCGGGCTGCAGGAAGTAAAAGGCTTCCATTGAAACCCATTAGAACCATGCAGACGAACTGCTGCCTTATCAGGATGGAACACAGAGAACACCTGATGAGAGATATCATATCTTTACTCTCATTTTCACTGCTGAAATTGTTCTGTTTTGCCTAAATTCCTTTCTGCACATGTTCCGTTTGCCTCGGTGCCGGCGACAGCAGTGGAGGCATTCTGTCTCCAGCTCTGTCCGTCCGTCCATCTGGTCCGTTCTGATGAACGCCTGGAGGGACGGTCTTCAAATCTGTTGGTCAAAGGTCACTGTGACCTCACAAAACACATTGTTTGCCCATAACGCAAGTTCATATGCTTATTATGACAATTTCACAGGAATATATAATCGTGTAAATGATGAGATCTTGGACAGACGTGTCGATGTAAACCGGACCAGACTGATGAAGGAGGCGGTTGTTCTAGTGTGACTTTTTGAGCTGTGATGGAAAAACTGCACTTTGTCCCATTAAATGTAATAACTAGATTAATAATGAGAACCTCTTTAGGAAAGCAAGGCTTGAGCCCCAAAGTGTTGCAAGACAGCTGCAAGAAGTCTGCTTCCAGTGCAGCGCCGGCCCTCGTGTCCTGCTGAATGGGTGGAAGGTGTGAGGGTTAAACTCGGCGCAATGACCAACCAGGCAAAGTGGATCCTGTCAGTAGTTTGATTGGTGACGTGCACAATGATCAGGTGGTATGTGTAGGAGCTCAGCCTGTTCACATGACCAGTGTGCAGCAAAGTAAATACATTGTTGTTGAATCAAATCTCCACTCAGAGACCCGTTGGCCAGCTGGTGTCCCAGCATGGGAGTGAAAGGATGGACCGAGTGGGAGGAAGGGAGCGGGCTGGATGGGTTAATACGGCCCGCGTCAGTCAGGCAACGCAGTTGAGTTTGAATGAAGAAAGGTTACAGAATACAGAGAAGTGTCTCGCTCCGTGTTGTTGTGTGGAGCGGGCTGCAGCAGGGATTTATTAGAGCAGCGGTTCACAGAAGACACCAAATGCCCTTTGAGCCCCACGGCCAATTACAAAACAAGCTGAAAGAATGGAGAGAACCAAACTTTCCCTTTCCCTCCAACGGCCCCGCTCTCCATCGCTGCGTCACTAATGAGTGCGGACAGAAGGCAGAGTCAGAGCAGCAGAAAATGTGCCTGAACAGAGCTTCATCTGTCATGGTCCTGATGAGAAGCAGAGGGAGCACCAGCGCACACTTGGATCCAGCCCGTGAGGCTCAGCCACACGGGGCATCTGGGCCTGAGCTGCTCCGCTGAGCAAACTCGCCCAAAAGTTCCTTTTTCAACAGCAACCAGGGCACACGAACAATGCTGTGGACTGTATGTAGCCACTGATGATAGTGCAGGGAAAGTACTCTCTATATACGTTGGATGGTGAAAGGATGGAATGAATCTTCCGATTGAAAGACGCCCCAATCTTTAGCATCCAAGCTGATCATGCAGACATGAATCTGTCATGGCACAGTCTACCGTACTGAGTCTCCTCCTTACCTACTGTTGATGATGCACAAAGAAGCGTGGGGCAGAGCTGTAGGAGCTGGCTGCCACTTTACTCTTTGTAATTGAATCAAGAGTGTGTGGAGGGGCAGTCCAGGGAGAGGAGAGCAGGTTCCTCCAGGTGGGCCAAAGAGTTGCTGGTTGTTTGCAGCGTCAGCGTTCTCTCCAGTCTCAGCGTTCAGGTCCCCACAGATGAAGGTCCACAGATGAAGGTCCACAGATGAAGGTCCACAGATGAAGGTCCACAGATGAAGGTCCACAGATGAAGTTCCACAGATGAAGTTCCACAGATGAAGGTCCACAGATGAAGGTCCACAGATGAAGGTCCACAGATGAAGTTCACAGATGAAGGTTCACAGATGAAGGTCCACAGATGAAGGTCCACAGATGAAGGTCCACAGATGAAGTTCACAGATGAAGGTCCACAGATGAAGGTCCACAGATGAAGGTCCACAGATGAAGGTCCACAGATGAAGTTCCACAGATGAAGTTCCACAGATGAAGGTCCACAGATGAAGGTCCACAGATGAAGGTCCACAGATGAAGTTCACAGATGAAGGTTCACAGATGAAGGTCCACAGATGAAGGTCCACAGATGAAGGTCCACAGATGAAGTTCACAGATGAAGGTCCACAGATGAAGGTCCACAGATGAAGGTCCACAGATGAAGGTTCACAGATGAAGGTCCACAGATGAAGGTTCACAGATGAAGGTTCACAGATGAAGGTCCACAGATGAAGGTCCACAGATGAAGGTTCACAGATGAAGGTCCACAGATGAAGGTCCACAGATGAAGGTTCACAGATGAAGGTCCACAGATGAAGGTCACAGATGAAGGTCCACAGATGAAGGTTCACAGATGAAGGTCCACAGATGAAGGTTCACAGATGAAGGTCCACAGATGAAGGTTCACAGATGAAGGTCCACAGATGAAGGTTCACAGATGAAGGTCCACAGATGAAGGTTCACAGATGAAGGTCCACAGATGAAGGTTCACAGATGAAGGTCCACAGATGAAGGTTCACAGATGAAGGTCCACAGATGAAGGTCCACAGATGAAGGTTCACAGATGAAGGTCCACAGATGAAGGTTCACAGATGAAGGTCCACAGATGAAGGTTCACAGATGAAGGTCCACAGATGAAGGTTCACAGATGAAGGTCCACAGATGAAGGTTCACAGATGAAGGTCCACAGATGAAGGTTCACAGATGAAGGTTCCACAGATGAAGGTTCACAGATGAAGGTCCACAGATGAAGGTTCACAGATGAAGGTCCACAGATGAAGGTTCACAGATGAAGGTTCCACAGATGAAGGTTCACAGATGAAGGTCACAGATGAAGGTTCACAGATGAAGGTTCACAGATGAAGGTTCACAGATGAAGGTTCACAGATGAAGGTTCACAGATGAAGGTTCACAGATGAAGGTTCACAGATGAAGGTCCACAGATGAAGGTTCACAGATGAAGGTCCACAGATGAAGGTTCACAGATGAAGGTTCACAGATGAAGGTTCACAGATGAAGGTTCACAGATGAAGGTTCACAGATGAAGGTCCACAGATGAAGGTTCACAGATGAAGGTTCACAGATGAAGGTTCACAGATGAAGGTTCACAGATGAAGGTTCACAGATGAAGGTTCACAGATGAAGGTTCACAGATGAAGGTTCACAGATGAAGGTTCACAGATGAAGGTCACAGATGAAGGTTCACAGATGAAGGTTCACAGATGAAGGTTCACAGATGAAGGTCACAGATGAAGGTTCACAGATGAAGGTTCACAGATGAAGGTTCACAGATGAAGGTTCACAGATGAAGGTTCACAGATGAAGGTTCACAGATGAAGGTTCACAGATGAAGGTTCACAGATGAAGGTTCACAGATGAAGGTTCACAGATGAAGGTTCACAGATGAAGGTTCACAGATGAAGGTTCACAGATGAAGGTTCACAGATGAAGGTTCACAGATGAAGGTTCACAGATGAAGGTTCACAGATGAAGGTTCACAGATGAAGGTTCACAGATGAAGGTTCACAGATGAAGGTTCACAGATGAAGGTTCACAGATGAAGGTTCACAGATGAAGGTCCACAGATGAAGTTCACAGATGAAGGTCCACAGATGAAGTTCACAGATGAAGGTCCACAGATGAAGTTCACAGATGAAGGTCCACAGATGAAGTTCACAGATGAAGTTCACAGATGAAGGTCCACAGATGAAGTTCACAGATGAGGTTCACAGATGAAGGTTCACAGATGAAGGTCCACAGATGAAGTTCACAGATGAAGTTCACAGATGAAGTTCACAGATGAAGTTCACAGATGAAGTTCACAGATGAAGTTCACAGATGAAGGTCCACAGATGAAGTTCACAGATGAGGTTCACAGATGAAGGTTCACAGATGAAGGTCCACAGATGAAGTTCACAGATGAGGTTCACAGATGAAGGTTCACAGATGAAGGTCCACAGATGAAGGTTCACAGATGAAGTTCACAGATGAAGGTCCACAGATGAAGGTCCACAGATGAAGTTCACAGATGAAGGTCCACAGATGAAGTTCACAGATGAAGTTCACAGATGAAGTTCACAGATGAAGGTCCACAGATGAAGGTCCACAGATGAAGTTCACAGATGAAGGTCCACAGATGAAGTTCACAGATGAAGTTCACAGATGAAGTTCACAGATGAAGGTCCACAGATGAAGGTCCACAGATGAAGTTCACAGATGAAGGTCCACAGATGAAGTTCACAGATGAAGTTCACAGATGAAGGTCCACAGATGAAGTTCACAGATGAAGTTCACAGATGAAGGTCCACAGATGAAGTTCACAGATGAGGTTCACAGATGAAGGTTCACAGATGAAGGTCCACAGATGAAGTTCACAGATGAAGTTCACAGATGAAGTTCACAGATGAAGTTCACAGATGAAGTTCACAGATGAAGGTTCACAGATGAAGTTCACAGATGAAGTTCACAGATGAAGTTCCACAGATGAAGGTTCACAGATGAAAGTTCACAGATGAAGGTCCACAGATGAAGGTTCACAGATGAAGGTCCACAGATGAAGGTTCACAGATGAAGGTTCACAGATGAAGTTCACAGATGAAGTTCACAGATGAAGTTCCACAGATGAAGGTTCACAGATGAAAGTTCACAGATGAAGGTCCACAGATGAAGGTCTGAAGTGGTTTATTTCCCCCTCCAGGAGGAAAGCACTTTACTGTAGTAAGGGCTCTGCACTTGTTACGTCTTTGATCATTTTCATCGTTCATCATTTTGATGGAATGGGTTAGTTCCAGTCTGGTGTAGCTGCGAGAACAACCAGTGGAGCTGTCTCCTCTGTGCCATGTCTCTTGTAAGAGTCTTTTATCTCTTTAAAAATCAGGATTTCTGCTTTTTAATCCAAATGCGGAAAGTTATTTGAAAATATTTTCATCTTTCAATGTGTTATAAAAACAACAAACAAACAATACGAGTATCAACTACAAGGAATAAGTAACTAAGTTAGATGAAATAAAAACAACATTTGAGCTCCTCCCTGAAGTCTTCAGTGGAGAGAAGATGGTCATTGATGGAGTTGAACTTGAATGTTCCTAAAATTGGTTCGATGATGCTGTCACCCTAACAGGAAGCGTTATTATTTAACAGAACCAATCCTCTCTGTCTTTGCTGTCTTCGCTGAAGCCTTTAAAGTCGACCATCCACATGTTGACCTCTGCCCCCGTCTTCCTCTCTCTCCAGGACCCCAACCCGTTCCTGAGCCCCTCCATGGAGCCTGATGCGTTGCTGCGTAGCGCAGTGCCTCCTCTGCCCAGTAAGGAGCAGGGCAGGCTGGGGAGCTCTGGCCGAAGTCTCGCTCCACTCCACTTCCCCTCTGAGCTGCTGCCCTTTGACGAGGCTCTGAGGGACGTGTGCACCACCCGGCCCTTGACGGAGGGGGACGTGGTGGCCCGGCACGGCGGCCAGCTCTTGGACATCAAAGTTGCTGAGCGAAGAGGTTAATTATGCAACTGCTGCTACTGCTACTACTAATAATAATAATAATATCGTTCCTGTGCTATGAGCCCATCACAGCCCCCACTGGACAGAAAGGTGATGACTCTGTGTTTGTGCTGACAGAACTGGAGAAGCAGATGAAGATAGAGAACCTGTTTGTGACGTGGCAGCAGAGGTCAGCACAATCCAACATGCCCATTTCAGTAAGTAGCCCAAGTCACGGTTGCTTCAACCATGACTTGTCAAATGAGTTGCTTCCACACGGCATTGCATAAAGTTGCGGTCTTGGCTACTTAATACAAATCAGGGACGTCCAGCGAGACTCGCCACCTCTGGTAACTCCACAGAAACTGACCGAGCAACTGTATGGAATATGTATCTCTCCTCAAATGTTTTCCCAACTATTCTATGTAATATAAGAAGAGAAGTTTCCAAACAGGCCACCATGTTGGACGGTTTGAATGACGGGAACCCTTCGTCCAAACACGCTCCAGTGCTGCCAGCTCACCGTGTTTACCTGGGGGGGGGTCCGGAGGGTGGGTGTGACTATCAGCTGTAACATTATGAACGCAGTGCAGCCTTTGCAAACAGCAGCAAGGAGACGCTGGATGACAGCGCACACTCTGCTCAAGTAGACATTACTCCACGATGCCTTGACATTGATCAGATAATTGTTTGCTGTTATATTAATGCCCTGAATAGTGTATGAAGATGCTTTACAGTATTGTAATAGTTGAAGGACATGTTCAGCTGCTCTGTGTTCTCATGTGCAGAGTAAATGCTTCTGAATCAGCAGCTCAGACCTACAGATCAGCTCACATTGATATCCGTCTGTTTAACAACGGCACAAGTCTCATTTGAGGTTGTTTCACTTCGATCGATCACTTCCACCAGGAAAGGTGAACGCAGCAGCTGTGGGAGTATTCAGCAGAGGGACAGTCAGGACCAACTTGTTTGTAATGTTTCCGCATTGCGAGAAAACCAAAGAGGTTCAGTAGTTAACCGTGAGAACGTGGCTGCACTACCAACACAGCTCAGCTCCAACTGTTGCTGTACTTGCTGCTCTAGTGATTATAGTCATGACACGCAGCTGTGGAGCTCACGATCAAGACACCAGACTCTGTGTATTAGTTAACACAGAAGAAGGTCTACATGGTGTTAGATATTGGACACAATACAAAAAGCATCATGTCAGCGATCTCACAACAAATAGGATCTGAGCAGTAAGACGCGTAATATGAAATAAAGCTAATTGGACCCAACAGAACCTGGGGGAGTGGAGCCTCTCACCACTTGATGGCTTTACGGAGTCACAGTTCCGGTTCATTGCTTGGGGGAAATCATTTGGTATCGCCTCTCTTCAAAGAGGGGAATGTCTGGGCTTCATTAAGAAAGCTCTCCGTCTTCCACGTGACATCTCAACAGGGGCTACACGGCGGCATTCAATTCATGAATTACATATTTCACCAGACGCCCACAGAGCACTCGAACTCAAGCACGTCCAAGAGGAGATCTACAGCTTGACCCGGACACGACGGGGACCACTGGCACTCGGGTTTTAGGTGGATTTTCATGCCACTGGATGGACTAAATCAAGATTAGATATGATGTGACTGCATCGTAGTCATGTCTGGATCTGAATATCACGCCCCGTGTACAGCGTTTAGGATCCATCTTTTAAAATCCTTGACGTCACTACCTTATCCCAACACGTTTGTCTCAACAGGGCACTGATTTGGAGACCCTGAAGCAGTCGTCCAGGCTGGTCCACTACTGTGCCACCCCGCTCCTCTTCGACCCCATCTTCCGCAAGCAGATCCAAGAGGAGCAGATGGTTCAGCCTCCAGTGAAGGTATGTCTGCTCAAACAGAAAGGGCTGCAGACGACAGGCTCTTACTGTGGTTTGGGACCAGCACACTTCCACACCAACACTTTGAGCCCACCATAGGTCAGGGCCTTGGGCATCACATGGACCTGTGCCAGAGAGGTTGGTTGGTCCTCCTACTTGTCCTTCAGTTCTTGGTCAGGTTCAGGACTTGCTCAATTTTGTTTCCACTGCCTGTGGATTTGGAAAATGATGAAGTGATGACATTTTGGATGGACTTGGATGCAAACTGCAACTGTAGTAGTTGGTTGAGGCTAGAATCACGTGGTGGTTGTCATACTGCTCATTCTGTCCCCCGAGCGAGCCCTGAGAAGGCCTCCCTCTGAAGCTTGAATGGGTCCACCTCCAGGACCAGACACCAGCCATGAAGACTTTGAACACGGCCCATGTGTGACCCAGGACGGTACCCAGAAGCTCCATATAGCCCGGCTACTCCAGACAACAGGCGACCTGCTCGGTCTGTGGGGTCAGCTGAGCCTGCATCCACACTCATCCCTTTAGTTTAAAGCCAGGGTTCAAAACTAAAACCATCTCCGTCCACACCAGCACACCTGAAACCCAATATCACCGACTCTTCACATCAAGTAGATTGGTTGCTTAGTTACAAAAAAATAGTATTATAGTCGTCTTTAACAGTAAAGTCGTGCTTGATACTTAAGATCTTACTTAGTTACAAGGCTGCAGGTCTCGCTCTCTCACACACACACTCTCTCACTCACTCACTCACTCACTCACTCACTCACTCTCTCTCTCACTCACTCACTCACTCACTCACTCACTCACTCACTCACTCACTCACTCACTCACTCACTCTCTCTCTCACTCACTCACTCACACTCTCTCTCACTCTCACTCACTCACTCACTCACTCACTCTCTCTCACTCACTCACTCACACTCTCTCTCACTCTCACTCACTCTCTCACTCACTCACTCACACTCTCTCTCACTCACTCACTCACACTCTCTCTCACTCTCACTCACTCTCTCACTCACTCACTCACACTCTCTCTCACTCACTCACTCACACTCTCTCTCTCTCACTCACTCACACACACTCTCTCTCTCTCACTCACTCACACTCTCTCTCTCTCACTCACTCACACTCTCTCTCACTCTCACTCACTCACTCACTCACACTCTCTCTCACTCACTCACACTCTCTCTCACTCTCACTCACTCACTCACACTCTCTCTCTCACTCTCTCACTCACTCACTCACACTCTCTCTCACTCACTCACTCACTCACACTCTCTCTCTCTCACTCACTCACACTCTCTCTCACTCACTCACTCACACTCTCTCTCACTCTCACTCACTCACACTCTCTCTCACTCTCACTCACTCACACTCTCTCTCTCACTCTCTCACTCACTCACTCACACTCTCTCTCTCTCACTCACTCACTCACACTCTCTCTCACTCACTCACTCACTCACACTCTCTCTCACTCACTCACTCACACTCTCTCTCTCTCACTCACTCACACACACTCTCTCTCTCTCACTCACTCACACTCTCTCTCTCTCACTCACTCACACTCTCTCTCACTCTCACTCACTCACTCACTCACACTCTCTCTCACTCACTCACACTCTCTCTCACTCTCACTCACTCACTCACACTCTCTCTCTCACTCTCTCACTCACTCACTCACACTCTCTCTCACTCACTCACTCACTCACACTCTCTCTCTCTCACTCACTCACACTCTCTCTCACTCACTCACTCACACTCTCTCTCACTCTCACTCACTCACACTCTCTCTCACTCTCACTCACTCACACTCTCTCTCTCACTCTCTCACTCACTCACTCACACTCTCTCTCACTCACTCACTCACTCACACTCTCTCTCTCTCACTCACTCACACTCTCTCTCACTCACTCACTCACACTCTCTCTCACTCTCACTCACTCACACTCTCTCTCACTCTCACTCACTCACACTCTCTCTCTCACTCTCTCACTCACTCACTCACACTCTCTCTCACTCACTCACTCACTCACACTCTCTCTCACTCTCTCACTCACACTCTCTCTCTCACTCACTCACACTCTCTCTCTCACTCACTCACTCACTCACACTCTCTCTCTCTCTCACTCACTCACTCACACTCTCTCTCTCACTCACTCACTCACTCACACTCTCTCTCTCTCACTCACTCACTCACACTCTCTCACTCACTCACTCACTCACACTCTCTCTCTCACTCACTCACTCACTCACACTCTCTCACTCACACGCTCTCTCTCTCTCACTCACTCACTCACTCACACTCTCTCACTCACTCACTCACTCACTCACACTCTCTCTCTCACTCACTCACTCACTCACACTCTCTCACTCACACTCTCTCTCTCTCACTCACTCACTCACTCACACTCTCTCACTCACTCACTCACTCACTCACACTCTCTCACTCACTCACTCACTCACTCACTCACTCACTCACACTCTCTCTCTCACTCACTCACTCACTCACTCACTCACTCACTCACTCTCTCTCTCTCTCTCACTCACTCACTCACTCACTCTCTCACTCACTCACTCACTCACTCACTCACTCACTCACTCACTCACTCACTCACTCACTCACTCACTCACTCACTCACTCACTCACTCACTCACTCACTCACTCACTCACTCACTCACTCACTCACTCACTCACACTCTCTCTCACTCTCTCTCACTCACTCACACTCTCTCACTCACTCACTCACTCACACTCTCTCACTCACTCACTCACTCACTCACTCTCTCACTCACACTCTCTCTCACTCACTCACTCACACTCTCTCTCACTCACTCACACTCTCTCACTCACTCACTCACTCACTCACTCACTCACTCACTCTCTCACTCACTCACACTCTCACTCACTCACTCACACTCTCACTCACTCACTCACTCTCTCTCACTCACTCACTCACTCACTCACACTCTCTCACTCACTCACTCACTCTCTCACTCACTCACTCACACTCTCTCTCACTCACTCTCTCACTCACTCACTCACTCTCTCTCTCACTCACTCACACTCTCTCACTCACTCACTCTCTCACTCACTCACACTCTCTCTCTCACTCACTCACTCACTCACACTCTCTCTCACTCACTCACTCACACTCTCTCTCACTCACTCACTCACACTCTCTCTCACTCACTCACTCTCTCTCTCACTCACTCACTCACTCTCTCTCTCACACTCTCTCTCACTCACTCACTCACACTCTCTCTCACTCACTCACTCACTCACTCACACTCTCTCTCACTCACACACTCTCTCACTCACTCACACTCTCTCTCTCACTCACTCACTCACTCACACTCTCTCTCACTCACTCACTCACTCACACTCTCTCTCTCTCACTCACTCACTCACACTCTCTCTCTCACTCACTCACACTCTCTCTCTCACTCACTCACTCACTCACTCACACTCTCTCTCTCACTCACTCACACTCTCTCACTCTCTCACTCACTCACTCACTCTCTCTCTCTCTCACTCACTCACACTCTCTCACTCACTCACTCTCTCTCTCTCTCACTCACTCACACTCTCTCTCACTCACTCACTCGCTCGCTCTCTCGCTCTCTCTCTCTCTCACTCAGCTCGCTCTCTCGCTCTCTCGCTCTCTCGCTCGCTCGCTCTCTCGCTCACTCTCTCTCTCGCTCTCTCGCTCTCTCTCGCTCGCTCGCTCTCTCGCTCACTCACTCACTCACTCACTCACTCACATATCAAAGGTGCTTTAAAATGAACACTTACAAATCAGCGGTCCATCAATGTGGTGAGCACAGGTCTCTGTGTCGTCTGTTCTCACTGGTAGCTCTGCTGGTGGCTGAAGTCCGTCATACTGGAGGGAAGTTACTGCTTTTGTTCTTTTACAGTTTATGTGTGGACTTCACAATAGTTGTGCAGAACAAAATATGCATTAATAAGAAAGTCTTCCGTTTTGTGTCCGTCGTCCTCCTCAAAGCCTCAAACGGTGAGTTGAGACGTCCGCTCCGTAGTTCTGGACACGCCGCTCGCCCCAGAACAGCTGCTTTTTCCACACGTCGACATTCGTAGAATAATAAAGTGCTGAACTGCTCAACAGCTGATAGAACACACAATGAGGTCAGCAACGCCTGTAATCAGCTGTCCATGTTGAATGAACCTGGTAGTCGATCGATAATCAAGGATGCTGTTTGTGATTTTACGGGAAAGGGTTGTGTGAAAGGGGCGTGACCAATCAGGGAAGGACACGTCGTGACTAAAGACTCAATCGAGCGTCTACGTCATCGTTTTGAAACGGATACGTTTACGCACGTCCACACGAGGACTTAGCCCCGGAGCTTTCACACTTATCCATTCTCGGGAGGATTTTTAAGCACATTTGTTTTCGGTGCACTAAACTGCGGCGTAGTGTGGACGCTCAGTGTAAACGTATGCGTTATGAAATGGAATGGTGTGGACATGGCCTTAGTCTGAGCTCATCCTTGACCAACTTACTTTGAGAGGCCTTTGGGGATACAATGGATTGATGAATACTAGGGAGGACATCATCACGCTATTCTAACCTAGCGTCTGTTAGCCATAGCTGAAGGGAAGTTTAGTTTGCATCAAGCCACAAACTTTCATTTTCTGGGCAAAAGCGGTAGTGTTCCAGAGCAGCAGAGTCCCTTTTCAAAAGCTCTCATTTCACTGCAGCAGGGTCTGACAGTCTGCTCAGCACAGTTGTGGTTCTGGTTCCCTTCAGCGGGCCCAGGGAAGCTCTGCTCCTGGCTGGAGGAGGAGGAGCTGCTGCTGAAGCAGCTCCTGGTGAACCTGAGAGAACCGGACCCTGGTGCCACCAATAACCAGCATTGAGGAGAACTATATGGAAATAGCCAATCTTCTCAGCGATGGTCTTGTTTACTGATGGAGGTCATACAGATGCATATGTATTACATTGAGATTTATAACCAGGTAAAAGTTCATACAAACAACTGTAATCTCCACAATGGCACATAAATGAAGGAGTTGTTGTATGTTGACGTGATGTCTGCTGTTCTGTGCCAGAAACGCCATCGCTCCAGCGACTCCACCGCGTCCGGTCGAGACCGAAGCTACAGCACCGACTCGGCCGACATGCTGCCCAGCCGTCTGAAAGAAGAGCCGTGGCTGCTGGAGCTTTCTAGCACCTTCCTCCAGCAGTACGTCCAGTACCTGCAGAGCATGGGCTTCATCCTGGTGCAGGTCCGACCTCAGTCTCCAGCTCGCAGGTCTGTCTGCAAAAACAAGAAAGAGAAAACTTGCTTTTCGTTGTTGTTGAGTGTCTGCTTGTGACCATTGCTTCTCTTTACCGATATCATTGTTTCTGCATTAGTCCTGATATTTGAGGCTTCCCCTTTGATCAAATCAGTCTTAAATGTACGTGAAGCTGTCCTCAAGAAGACACGCATCAGATCAGTAGATTGAATTGAACACCGTTTCTGAACAGCGTTAGAAGCTTTCTGTGTGCTGTTTGTTGTGTGAACTGGCTGAGCGGTGCATTAGTGATGGTGCGTTCTGTCTTACGCACCATCACAAAGTGTGTCTGCTCATTTTTTCGTGCTAAACTTTAAAAAATGCATCGCTCCATTTCTGCCCCTCTTAGTGTCCTCTCGTCCTCCACTGAGAGCAGCACTCATCCGTTAGTCATCACATGTCTTGATCTGACCTCTGACCTCGCAGCGCTGCGCCCCGTGGCTGATGTAACCAGAGCAGATGCGGGGCAGATGCCTGTCACTTTCTAGGCTCAGACCGTGGGACTCTCTCTGAATTATGTCTCAGGGCTCGGCTACGCGCTGCTGGCGCTCCGTTGACCCTCGGGTCCAGACCTCTCTGCTTTAACCAGACCCTGTCTGACCCCTGTCCTCCTCGCCCCCCATCTCTTACAGCATCGCCCGGGCTCGTGCTGCCATGCTGAGCTCCATGTCATCGGAAGGGAGGATGTCTTTTTCTTATGTAAAGCAGAAGAGCGAGGACAGCCCTAAGGTTAGCGTTAACCTCAGAGATGCACAACACACACACACGCATGCACGCACGCACACAGACACACACGCACACACACACACGCACACACACACACGCATGCACGCACGCACACAGACACGCACGCACACACACACACACGCATGCACGCACGCACACAGACACACACGCACGCACACACACACGCATGCACGCACGCACACAGACACACACGCACACGCACGCACACACACACGCATGCACGCACGCACACACACGCACGCACACACACGCACGCACGCACGCACACGCACGCACGCGCACGCACACAGACACACACGCACGCACACAGACACACACACGCACACACACAGACACACGCACAGACACACGCACACACACGCACATACACACGCGCACACGCACGCGCACACACACACACACACACCCGGGATGGAGCCGGGCTGCTATTGTAACAGTGGCCCCTCTACATTTGGAGTGTCTCATTAAAACAGTTCTCCATGTGTTCCTTGCAGCTATATCTCATCTGTAGTTTCTGAATAGATGTTTTAGAAGCTAGAATAATTGGTAATAGACGCAGTGCTTAAGTTAAACACGGTTACTCACTACAGACACTATCTAAAGCAGAGATCAAGACCGTTAGGCTGTTGTAGCGTTAGAAACGGGTACATTGCTGTTCACTGAAGGTGTTTGAGCTGTTATTGAATTCAGATCTTGATCCTCGTCTGACCTTTACAAAAAGGCTTTGCTGTAGTAAACATTTAAACTGTATGCCTCCGGAGACGATGGTGATAGCGATAGAACGTGTCTGGTGTCGCAGCAATGAAGAAAGGCCGTGCAGTGCGGCCTCCATAGCTGCTGGGTGTGGAGGAGGCACGGTGCATCGCTCTGTCAGGCAGCGGGAACCTTTTCATGCTGCTAACCCAGCGAGAGGAGGCTCGGGTTGGAGCTCCCTTCTACTTGGTTGCACACTACTTCAATAACTCACAGATACGGATTGGCCCTCCACAAAAACCCTGCTCTGAACTGGAACTGCTTCTAAATTTGTAACTGAAGATATTTTATCAGGTACTTCAGAATCAGAACCGTTTATTGCCGTGGTATGTTGAACATACAAGGAATTTGACATGACGGGAGGTGCAAACATTTAACAACAATCAACAACATCAACAGTGCAAAGTAGAAACATATTAAATTTACAGAAAATATAAAATAAAGTGCACAAACGGAGAGATAACAGGACTATGAACAACTAACAGGTAACAGGACTATAAACAGTGAGATGAAGTGTAGTGTGAAAGTGTCGAGTGTGATAGAACAGATGTGCGGGGGAGTGACCGGTGGGACTTTGTCCTGGGGATGTCAGAGTCAGTGGGGGACCCGGGCTCTGTTAATGAGCCCGACTGCTGACGGGAAGAAACTGTTCATGTGTCGTGAGGTCTTGGTCCTGATGGACCTCAGCCTCCTACCAGATGGAAGGGGCACAAATAGATCATGTCCAGGGTGAGAGGGGTCAGCTACAATCCTTCTTGCTCGCTTCAGGGTTCTTAAAGTGAACAAGTCCTGGAGGGACGGCAGATTGCAGCCAATCACCTTCTCAGCAGAGCGAATGATGCGCTGCAGTCTGCCCTTGTCCTTGGCAGTGGCTGCAGCGTACCAGACCGTGATGGAGCAGCAGAGGATGGACTCAATGATGGCTCTGTAGAAATGCACCAACATTGTCTTTGGCAGGTTGAATTTCTTCAGCTGCCTCAAGAAGTACATCCTCTGCTGAGCCTTCTTGGTGATGGAGCTGATGTTCAGCTCCCACTTGAGGTCCTTGACGAAGAGCAGAAACTATGTACATTTACATCATTTTAAGATTCATTTGCATAAGCGATATTTCCACTGCTTGGCTCAGTCTCCATCCACTGCCGGTGTTGTGTTAAAGTCTGGTTCCCCTTCAAATAGTGTTTCCTGTTCTGGTGCCCTCCATTGGTGGGGTTAGGTCAATGAACGTCCTCCCAAGGTTGTAGTCACAGCTAATGACATCCACAATATAGCCTCTCGTTAGAACAATCGACAGACTTTGGCTTTGCTGTTGTAAACATTGCAGCTAGAAGCTATGTTTAGTTTCCAACTGTTTGATAAATGTTAATAAATGTAAAGGTATTCTAACAGTACCTGTCCCGATTCACAGAATAGGTTCAGGGGCTTTATTACTCTCTCTAAAGCTCAAACACCTTCGTTAGACTAACTGTGATTGTATGACTGTTAACATGTGAACTACCTTTGCAGATTGCAGCATCGGGCACCACGGCGTATCACCTGCAGAGGGCGCTGCCAGGGGGCATCGTGTTGATGGAACTGGCTTTTCAGGTGAGATTAGGATAACGAGGGGCACTCAGAATCAGCCAACATCACAAAGGTACATCTGTTGCTGCCTTTTGAGCACATTTGGGACGGTTCATGTGTGTTTTTCATGATATTGCCGACAATTTTGTGGAGCATACCACAGACCTTAACAACAGTGGTGTATAAAGTACTCAAAAGCCATACTTGAGTAAAAGTAAAGATACCTTACTGGAAAACTACTCAAGTAAAAGTAAAAAGTCACCTATTAGAATACTACTTGAGTAAAAGTCTTAAAGTATCTGATATTTATTGTACTTAAGTACAAAAGTACTTAAGTATCAAAAGTAATTTTCTGATATTAAATGTACATCACAACCTGAACATTAAATGAACATCATAACCTGTTCATTGAAAGTAAAAGTACAAGTAAATGCTGTTAATACAAAAGCGAAGGGTCATAATTTTGAGAATTATGAAGTTTATTCTTTTAAGTGCTGTGGCTCCATGACCAAGGACATGGAGCTGTGTTGAACATAATTGGGTTGGCTGTGATCCATGCAGGAGCAACAATGTTCAACATAATATATTGTACATAAGTATACTTTTGCATCTACTATGAACTTATCATCATAATTCTCCGAAAAGCAATATGACACTATGAAGGAGTTGTAACAGTGCGTTTATAAGTCTGCTCATTAGACTAGAGGATGTAGAGGGCAAATGCATAATATTATGTTCAGCAAAACATATCCACTTGATGCATCAGGTCAGTGTTTTGAGAAAGGACACCTGCCTTGTAAACTCCTATGGGCCTGAATTGAACACAATGGGAAAAGGTTTTGCTCAAGCTGAATCTGCAATTGGGCGACTGCTACCATCATAACGCCATCTGATCATCCACAACATGACTCAAATATCAAAACATGATCAATACTAAAGCAACAACACAGTCATTACCGTACTTGAAACTGAAACATGTCCTGTTCATCTTCAAAATGGAGAATTCAGTCTCGCTCTTCTTGGGCTGAAGACTAGTCCTGCGATGCTAAATAGCCTTTCACAGGCCGCTGAGGCAGGTAGAGGTGTGTTCAGCGTCACAGACAGCTTGCGCACAGCTGCGAAGGATTCCCCGAATGCTGCGCTCTCGCGGCTCCTGTCAATCCGTGTATATAGCTACAGCTAACGTTAGCCAACTAGTGCTGCACAACTGTCAACACTTCCTCAGCTCACTAACTCGCTAGCGATCCACGGGTGTTGGTCTTCGTCACCACCGTAGTTTGTTGCGGGAGTAGCAGGTGCTTCCATTTCTGCTTCCATCATGAAATCAGTCATCGTAGAGTGGAATTCTACTCATGTAGTCGCCCGCTAGCTTATAGCATGTCGCATCCTGGGCATCACTGGGAATCAAACACCGCGGCTTTGAGAGCACTTGTTTGCAATTGTGCATTAACGTGATTAACCAATGATTTAACTTGCTGCTAGGACCACTGATTCACCAAACCTGCTTGCTTGCAGTCTGTGTTCCACCACAGTCCCCGACGCTGGTCTCATGATTCATTTTGTTTCTAAAGATAGATTTGATTTTGTAGCGAGTAACGAAGGTTTCAGGGGAAATGTATCGGAGTAAAAGTATCGGTTTTCTTTGCAAAATGTAGTGAAGTAAAAGTAAAAGTAAATAGAAATATAAGTAGTAAAGTAAAGTACAGATACCCAAAAAAACTACTTAAGTACAGTAACGAAGTATTTCTACTTCGTTACTATACACCACTGCTTAACAATGACTTCCCCCAGACGATTGTTGATGTCAGTTTGTGACAAAAATCTACTTTTTACAGACTTCATACATCTTCTTAAAATAGTCGGGAGTTTAAAATATTGTTTGCATCATGTTACAGTAACTGACAAAGTTGTGAACGTTGTCACTGTGATGGATGTCAAGTCTCTTCTGGTTGATGTTCAAACACTAAAGTTGGTGTAAAGCAGTGGCTACCTCTATGACCTGACTCTTGTGATGCTAGAAGGAGATTTAGTTGGTCCCAAAACATAGTTTGTCAAATGCAGCAAAATACCACAATCTCCTTTTACATCCGGTTGCATTCAGCAGTATGTAAGCCAGCGTGCTTCTTTGCCTGTTCCGACCCACAATCCATTTCTCACAGCGATGTATGTATCTAGCTTTGAATGCAGCCTGATATTACTTCAAGACATGCTGGCAGCTACGTGAGCCAGTTCTTAGGCGCAGTGGTGCTTCCAGCTAAATGCTGACGTCAGCAGGCTAAACAATGGCATTGAAACCATGTTGATGATTGGCAGGTGTAATGTTCACCATGTTCACTACCTTGTTAGCATGCTCTCAATATTCACCTGATAATGGTGCTCGATCAAGAAAGTCAGCGGATCCCCAAATGTATTGGTCATCTGGGGACCATGAAATTTTAATAACATTTAATGGCGTTCCATCCTCTCAAGCTCCGTAGCTCCAGACTATTACACAGACGTTTCCCAGCCCAAGGTGACATCATCACTCATTCAATTTTCCCAGAATTGACAAAGCTCCTGCGGAGCCATAGAAGACATAATACAACTGTTTCCTCTGCCACTGAGACAAGACAAGTGAAAGACAGCAAAGGGTTGACTTTGACCTGCAGATATTAGCGGACTCGGACTAACGTGTGATTGCATTTCCATGTTGTCAAAGTCCAGTGAGCTTGACCCCCGTGTGCATTGTCTGCTTCTCCACACATATTATTTCCAGACCAACATCACAATTAGTTCCCTGGTGTCTGTGTTTCTGTTCTGTTCTTGGTTACAGCTTTAGACAGCCACAGTAGGCTCAGTGGGAGATGAACCCACCGGGACTGAATGTTGTGCTTGTGTGGCTCAATGAGCCTTGAGTTCCCATTGGAGGCCGTTTGAAAGGTCTTAAACTGTCATCCTGTCTCTCTGGAAGCTGCAGCTACGCCGATGAGCAGCAAAGCAAACTTCAGAGTGCCATTCTTCCCATGGATGTATGTTCATGAAATAATCAGGTGTTCTCCACATGCCTTCTCCTTCCTCCAGGGCTGTTACTTCTGTGTGAAGCAGTATGCACTGGAGTGTTCCCGGATCCCCATGGGCCAGACAGTCAACTCTCAGGTAAATGAAAATGAATAAAAGCTCTGCTCTCCGTGGGGTTGAAAGCATGAAAGAGAAGCGCAGGTCAGCTGATCTCCTTGTGTAGCAGTGGGTTTACAGCAGGGTCCACGGACCTGTGGGGAAGTTTCAGGGATTCTTAACTGGCCGAGGGTCTTCAGGGTCCTGGGGGTCCGAGAGAGTGGGCAACTGAAAACAAATAGAACTAGATTTGTAGTCTTTCCCCTGGTGGTCCGTGGTGCAGGGATGCTTGAGAGGGCGTTTGCTGCTGTGATGACATTGCTGTGGGTTTTTCTTTTGGTGCCAGATGGTCTTTGCTGAGATTACAGGTCTGGGGGAAAGTTTGGTTAATAGTCTGTGTGATTTCCCATTTCTGGGCTTATGTGTTGATGAAGTTTGTGCAGCTGGTGCTCTCTGATGTCTCTGGTCATCACTAGTGGAGGCGTTCGCTCATAGAACCGACAGTTATCAGAGGATTCAGCTGCATTTACTGTTGAAAAGACTGAAACCAACATGGGCTAGTCCGTCTCTCTTCCCTGCCTGTGACTCTCTTTAACGGATAACGGATTTGTTGGGGACTATTTTCACCACATTTGGGGCCCTAGAGTAATCACCCAGGATATGAGCAGAGAGCAGACAGAGCCGATAACAGCCGAGCTCCATTGTGCTCTGCCACCGAGTGACTCAGTCATGTTAATTAGCGACAGCTGACCGACCGCCAATGACGTTTGTCATTTTAACTGGTGAGAGCGACGGTCAGCGGCCACTAACAGAGAACATCAACATATGTCGTCTATGGACCCGTGAGCAGATGAAAGAGTGATGCGGCGTTCTTCAAGGGAGCAGAGTCTGGAGATGGCAGCATCCATCGGCCTCTTTGACAAACAGCATGAAGGAACAATGCTTTACTGCACCAACAGCTGTTACTAATGCCACCATTATTTCAACAATGTTCTTGTTAAGTAGAATGACAATAAATCCAGCTCCAGAAACTGAGATAAATTCAATATGCGTTAATTTGGCAGCACATCTTTCTATCTTTCTGTATTTCTTTGACCTCCAGATGTACCATATTTAACAAGCGTTCCTCTCTGGACCTGGGCTTCTCTCCGTTGTTGACACTGGATATGTCTTTTTAGTTTTTGGTTCTGAACCTTTCAGAAGGTCCGCCTGTGAAGATGAGATCCTGATGCTCTCCGAGAGCGATTCCTCGTCTGGAGAGCAAATAGCTTTGCTTCAGTGCTTCCACTCACAGGGTGTCACTCACACGATGGCACTTTTAGACGGCATTGCGTTCTCCAATCCGTACGCTCACGCCGTGCATTCCCACAGATTATTACTGCGAGAAAGAAAGAAGGTTCTTTGTCCAGCAGACGAACATGCAGAGCTGCCTGAGAAGTGAAGTAGGTCTGAGACACTGAAGCTCAGCGCTGGTCATGTGACTGAAGAGCTCTTAAATGGTTATTGCATCAGCTTACAGGATGCCATGGATTGCTATTCATTTGCTTTCATGTTGTTTCTTTCCTTAAATACTATTTGCTCCCTGTTTTGGGATGCTGGGTCCTAAAGCAGCTTGGCAGTGGTTCTTCACAGGGAGGAATACTGAGGGACATTCAATCGGCTAATCACTTTGAACTATTACAGCTGTTGGGAAACTAATGGAGCGTGTTTGGGTTATCAGCATTTAAGAAACTGAATTCTTGACATCAATAGAATTATTAATGTATGTAACAATTATTAATGATTATTAATAATAACGGGCACCACCCTGCGAACAGGGACCAATAACCAAACGATAAAACTAAGTCTCATAATTAGTGGTCACTCATAATGTCAATAGTCTGCGTATGACTACACATTCAGTGACAGTGAAGGGTTGAATTCGAGCAGACTACTAGATACAGTTTCATCAAATACATATGCACAAGTAATCACAGACGACTGCTCCTTAAAGTATAACAGAGTTTATTAAATCAAAATAATAAATGATCAAATCAATTAATATTGCAACCAACAAACGTTATCATACAATTTTATATGCCTAAACTAAAGAATGAATAAAATGGATGAGGGTGTATGTCTGTGTGTGTGTGTGTGTGTGTGTGTAGAGAAAGGGGGAGTCTTAAAGCTACAGCTAAAGACTACAAAGATGGCGGCGTCGAGTGACGCGGGCCAAAAGGGGAGGGGCCTTAAGATACTACAGCTAAACCACCACCAGATGGCGGAGTCGAGTGACTCGGACAAAATGGCGGTGAGACTGCTGTATGTAATCACGTGTGCCGATGCACACGTGTGTTGTGAGGCGATCGTTTGAACGGGGTTTCCCCCAGGGGCAGAGATAGGAGCTGTGTGTGTGCATGTTACGTGAGAGGAGGAAGAAAAGAAAAAAGGAGCGAGAACTCGACGTGAATCACACCTCGGCGTGCGATGTTGTAGGGAGCCTGAGTTTGCTGGTTTTATCACGCATAAGTATACCGCTGTCGTCTTTGAACTGCCGGTAACTTATGCCGTGATAAGCCACGACCCTCAGCTCACTCACAGAGTCGAGTTACTGAAGAGAGAAATCCCACACGGAGTGGAATACAATGAATGAAAGTAATCCCCAAACGACAGTCATAGCAGTTAATACACAAATACAGTGGAGCTTCTCTGGTCCGTAATAATTGCGTAAATACCTCCGTATAATGCGACAGTGTCTTAACACAAACAGAATACGGGAATGCACCATAGAGCGGATCTTGTGGTCCTCATGGAGTTGCGCAATACCTCGATATCACGCGACAGTAACTTAAACACACAAAAACACGGGAATATCAACATATAAATGAATGGCCTGAATTAAACTTAAGTTAATTTAAGCTAAGCTATGCCCAGATGCAATGACTCTTACTTGTGGATGCTTCGTTGCAACGTTGTAGAGTGTTCGTGGCAGAATCTGTCCTTTTCCCCCAGAAGAAAAAGGGGGGGGGGGCTGCTTTTCAAAGCGGCTGGTCAGCGGCTTTGCAGCTGGCGCTGTTCTCGGTCCGTTGTGGCGTGGCTCGTGTGAGCAAACGCAGACGTGATCAATCCTCGCTGTAGGGAGGATGATCTAACTTCGGCTGACGCGACGTGGTCCGTGCGTCTTACCGGGAATCATCGGTGAAGGATTGAGGCTTCGTCGTCTTTCCTCCTGCCGGTATGTGTGCACAAAAAGAAAAAGGAGCGGAGGCGGGTCTCGTTGGAGGGATCCGTCTCAGCGGGGTAAGGGAGCCTTACTCAAAGTGGAGCACTGTCTGTTTCGTCCAGCGAAATGGCTCGTGACCTGACAGGGTTTGATGAGGGGAGAAGGCCGTTGCTTCCTCGTGGCCAGCGTCCGAGCGAAGAGAGCGTTTGCGTGCTCCCTAGCTCGACCGAGGTCGAAGGGAAAAGCGTTGAGATGTGAGTTGCCGGCAGTTTTGTAGAACAGTGGTTGAACCACAGGGGTCCTGGGGTCTCTTGGCCCTCGGCCAATGAGATTGCAGCGGTGCCTTCAGGTGACCATGGTTTTTTTTGGGGGGGGGAAATTCACACCCTAGTGTAAAATTCCTTCCAGAGGAGGTTTGCTCTCATCAAACCACAATCAGGATGAAACCTTTGCTTGAAAAAGGGAAGGCCTGATTCTCTTTGTCCACAGCACATGTTGAAGCCATATGCTCAGACCCCAACACAGCCAAACAGGTTACTTTCCAATAAAAGTAACCTGAACCTGAACATGTATATTTGCTCACATCGGTATTTTAAATACCAAAATCTGCAGCCAAATCAATTCATTCCTGGAATTTGCTGGCAGGGTTGAAGTAAAGCAAATCCTTCACTCCAAGTTCAACTTTGGGAGACTTGAGCCTGACCGTTGCCGTTAGCCAGTAGCACATTGTCTCAGCTCTGAGGGAATGTTGTAGCTCAATGTCCCGTTAGCAAAATATTCTGGATAGTTGAGCAGTTTTTAAAGATATTTTTGTAACTTCAGAATCCTTTGCCCGTAAATCTTTCCTGTAACTCTAAATATATCATTTGAGTTCAGAGATGGCTCTACTGTGTGGTCGACACATGATCAGAGGTGAGATTTAGCATTTGTGAAAGACTTCAGGCTCTTCAGAGTTGACCCTGACCCTCAGCTCCATCTCCTGCTGAAGCCCTGCTTCTGTTCGGGGAGCATCACAGGCCGGCTCCATCCTCTCCCGGTGTGACTCGATCACAGGGCGGCTCCATCCTCCCCCCGTCGGCTCCATCCTCTCCCCGTGTGACTCGATCACAGGCCGGCTCCATCCTCTCCCCGTGTGACTCGATCACAGGCCGGCTCCATCCTCTCCCCGTGTGACTCGATCACAGGCCGGCTCCATCCTCCCCCCGTCGGCTCCATCCTCTCCCCGTGTGACTCGATCACAGGCCGGCTCCATCCTCCCCCCGTCGGCTCCATCCTCTCCCCGTGTGACTCGATCACAGGCCGGCTCCATCCTCCCCCGGTCGGCTCCATCCTCTCCCCGTCGGCTCCATCCTCTCCCCCGTGTGACTCGATCACAGGCCGGCTCCATCCTCCCCCGGTCGGCTCCATCCTCTCCCCGTCGGCTCCATCCTCTCCCCCGTGTGACTCGATCACAGGCCGGCTCCATCCTCCCCCCGTCGGCTCCATCCTCTCCCCGTGTGACTCGATCACAGGCCGGCTCCATCCTCCCCCGGTCGGCTCCATCCTCTCCCCCGTGTGACTCGATCACAGGCCGGCTCCATCCTCCCCCCGTCGGCTCCATCCTCTCCCCGTGTGACTCGATCACAGGCCGGCTCCATCCTCCCCCCGTCGGCTCCATCCTCTCCCTGCCGGCTCCATCCTCTCCCCCGTGTGACTCGATCACAGGCCGGCTCCATCCTCCCCCCGTCGGCTCCATCCTCTCCCCGTGTGACTCGATCACAGGCCGGCTCCATCCTCCCCCCGTCGGCTCCATCCTCTCCCCCGTGTGACTCGATCACAGGCCGGCTCCATCCTCCCCCCGTCGGCTCCATCCTCTCCCCCGTGTGACTCGATCACAGGCCGGCTCCATCCTCCCCCCGTCGGCTCCATCCTCTCCCCCGTGTGACTCGATCACAGGCCGGCTCCATCCTCTCCCCGTCGGCTCCATCCTCTCCCCCGTGTGACTCGATCACAGGCCGGCTCCATCCTCCCCCCGTCGGCTCCATCCTCTCCCCCGTGTGACTCGATCACAGGCCGGCTCCATCTTCCCCCCGTCGGCTCCATCCTCTCCCCGTGTGACTCGATCACAGGCCGGCTCCATCCTCCCCCCGTCGGCTCCATCCTCTCCCCCGTGTGACTCGATCACAGGCCGGCTCCATCCTTCCCCCGCCGGCTCCATCCTCTCCCCGTGTGACTCGTCCCTGTTCACATTCTGGAACCAGTGCACTTTGATGTGACAGAGGCACAGACTGATGTTTTCAAAGATGTCATGGCATTTGTTTCCTCCGGGGTGTGTGTGTATGTATTTATTGTTTTACTGTACACATGTGCATTGGTTGCTCATGGATCTATGTTTTCATGTGTAAGAAGGAGATTATGTTTTTCAGAAGTTACACATTCTTGTGATGGTGAATCTCAGATATTATATTATATTATATTATATCTTGAATAACAGATATAACTTGAGGCATTTCTTTCAAATGTGGCACAAACGTCCCCCCGGACTTAAGGATGGACTGATTCCAATCTGTCAGTCAAAGGTCACTGTGATCTCACGAAACACATTTTTGGACATAACTCAAGAATGTACATGCTAATGATGACAATTTTACACACGTCTGATAGGATATAAGATGAAGTGATGATTTATATGACAGAAATGGATGTAAACTGCAAATTGACGAGTTAGCGGTAAGTGTAGTTTCACAATAAAAACCTACTGCTTCACATGAAATGCATTTGTAATGAAACACCCACCAGAAGTGTTTCTGTCTGCATTGGCTGTGTCTCCAGTTGACAGCACAGAGGGGAACAGGTGGGCTTACTGTGACAGTGCACCGTACATCAGGTGATGTAATGCAGAGGAGATTGCCATTGCACTGTAACGTGATGAATGTATGTAAATGCTGTTGGTGTTTTGCACAGTAACTTGTGCTGCCTATGGTTCTAGTAGTGGACTTCCTGACGAGTTGCATAGCTTGGTAAAATGATCCACTGGACAACAGATCTCATGATCTTCTGATGACCTCTGGACACCGCTCTCATGTGTACCTATGTAATGTGTGTCTCATTGCCTTTCTGCAGCACGGAGAAGGTTTGAGAAACCATCTTCTTACTGTAGTATCTCCTCAGTCTTCCTTTCATCCCATCTGTGTGTGTGTCTGCCTAGTCCCACCTCATGTCATCTCTCCATCAGGGCAGCCTCCTCACCAAACCCCGTTGCAAGCCGTTTCCAGATGCCAGCCCAGTATCTGACTGTGCGGTATGTCCCAGCCATTCTCAAGGGAGGGGTGTCTCACTACAATCAGGCTGCACCCCTCCCCGCCGCTCTGCTTGCTGCCATCAGTCCTGGTCTCTTCCTCTTCCAATCTACATGTCTGTGTTTGTGTCTCTTCCATAATGAATGGGTTGCAGTATTCAAAGTGTTTTTCATACTTGTGGGATGGACGGTTGCTACGACATACAGCTGGACTCCGTAGCAGGTAGCTGGATGAAGAGTGGTCTTACTCCATTAAAGGTCTGTTATAGAAATATCTTCTTCTTGAGGTTCAGGCCTCAAAAGTCAAGCTCTCGTTTGATTTCCTTTTCCGTCTTGACTTTCAACAGGCTGTCCGCCTCTGTGCTTGCTGGTTTGGGTGTCGTGGGTTCTCAGCTTGTATTTGTGTAACTGTTGTCCCTCTGCCCTTTCTCTGATAATCGTACTGTATTTCCTCTTGCATCTTTGGTTGACTGGAGCTAGGACTTCCTTTCAGGCCTACTTCCACTCTCAGTTCTAGCATCTCTGGGTTTAAAGGGCCATGATTGAATAACATAGGGCTGTGACCGTGACATTTGGTTGGATTTGGTTCAACTCCTAGTTAAATGAGGGATTGATTTTGTGTCAATGACTACATATTTGAGACAACAAAAGTGATGTGGAGTTCTCCAGGGTTCAATTCTAGGGCCACCTCTGTTCAAACTCTACATGTTCCCACTAGCGTAAATAAGGCAAAACTACTGAGTGCAAAACAGTGATTTCATGTGTCAAAGAAGTCATTTGAGGCCTGTAGCAAGATTATCACGGCATACAGTACATATGGGCTTTAGCTTATAGGCTGACTCTAGTATTCTCAGATTCCCATACCTCTTTAAAACATTTAACATTTGATGAATTCACATGTAGGCCAACATTCTTTTATTTATTAATGTATTGATAACATTCTCATATGTTTACAGAAAACTAAGGTTGTGGATGATTGTTGCACATTTGTTCATCAAGATGGCAACATGCATCTGACCTCATATTTGAAATTAGGTACTTAAAAAAACTACAAATATAAATCATAATTTTGTATTTTATTTAAAAGCACGAGGTTAAAGAAAAAAACAAATCACATGTAGGCTTACAAGGTTTTGGATGTTTCACATGAAATTGTATGTTTCATTTGTTAATGTCAACATGGACTCAATCAAAAAACTAGATGACAGTCGATCTAATACTACCAGATTACAGATGGATCTAATACTACCACATTACAGATGGATCTAATACTACCACATTACAGATGGATCTAATACTACCACATTAAAGATAGATCTAATACTACCACATTAAAGATAGATCTAATACTACCACATTACAGATGGATCTAATACTACCACATTACAGATAGATCTAATACTACCACATTACAGATATATCTAATACGACCACATTACAGGTAGACCTAATACTACCACATTACAGATGGATCTAATACTACGACATTACAGATAGATCTAATACTACCACATTACAGATGGATCTAATACTACGACATTACAGATAGATCTAATACTACCACATTACAGATGGATCTAATACTACCACATTACAGATAGATCTAATACTACCACATTACAGATAGATCTAATACTACCACATTGCAGATATATCTAATACTACCACATTACAGATAGATCTAATACTACCACATTACAGATAGATCTAATACTACCACATTGCAGATATATCTAATACTACCACATTACAGATAGATCTAATACTACCACATTACAGATGGATCTAATACTACCACATTACAGATAGATCTAATACTACCACATTACAGATAGATCTAATACTACCACATTGCAGATATATCTAATACTACCACATTACAGATAGATCTAATACTACCACATTACAGATAGATCTAATACTACCACATTGCAGATATATCTAATACTACCACATTACAGATAGATCTAATACTACCATATTACAGATGGATCTAATACTACGACATTACAGATAGATCTAATACTACCACATTACAGATAGATCTAATACTACCACATTACAGATATATCTAATACTACCACATTACAGATAGATCCAATACTACCACATTAAAGAAATATCTAATACTACCACATTACAGATATATCTAATACTACCACATTACAGATAGATCTAATACTACCACATTACAGATGGATCTAATACTACCACATTACAGATGGATCTAATACTACCACATTACAGATAGATCTAATACTACCACATTACAGATAGATCTAATACTACCACATTACAGATCTAATACTACCACATTACAGATATATCTAATACTACCACATTACAGATATATCTAATACTACCACATTACAGACCTAATACTACCACATTACAGATAGATCTAATACTACCACATTACAGATATATCTAATACTACCACATTACAGATAGATCTAATACTACCACATTACAGATGGATCTAATACTACCACATTACAGACCTAATACTACCACATTACAGATAGATCTAATACTACCACATTACAGATCTAATACTACCACATTACAGATATATCTAATACTACCACATTACAGATATATCTAATACTACCACATTACAGACCTAATACTACCACATTACAGATAGATCTAATACTACCACATTACAGATATATCTAATACTACCACATTACAGATAGATCTAATACTACCACATTACAGATGGATCTAATACTACCACATTACAGATGGATCTAATACTACCACATTACAGATAGATCTAATACTACCACATTACAGATAGATCTAATACTACCACATTACAGATCTAATACTACCACATTACAGATATATCTAATACTACCACATTACAGATATATCTAATACTACCACATTACAGACCTAATACTACCACATTACAGATAGATCTAATACTACCACATTACAGATGGATCTAATACTACCACATTACAGATGGATCTAATACTACCACATTACAGATAGATCTAATACGACCACATTACAGATATATCTAATACTACCACATTACAGATAGATCTAATACTACCACATTACAGATAGATCTAATACTACCACATTACAGATAGATCTAATTACTACCACATTACAGATAGATCTAATACTACCACATTACAGATGCATCTAATACTACCACATTACAGATAGACCTAATACTACCACATTACAGATAGACCTAATACTACCACATTACAGATGGATCTAATACTACCACATTACAGATGGATCTAATACTACCACATTACAGATGGATCTAATACTACCACATTACAGATGGATCTAATACTGCCACATTACAGATGGATCTAATACTACCACATTACAGATGGATCTAATACTACCACATTACAGATATATCTAATACTACCACATTACAGATAGACCTAATACTACCACATTACAGATGGATCTAATACTACCACATTACAGATAGACCTAATACTACCACATTACAGATGGATCTAATACTACCACATTACAGATGGATCTAATACTACCACATTACAGATGGATCTAATACTACCACATTACAGATGGATCTAATACTACCACATTACAGATGGATCTAATACTACCACATTACAGATGGATCTAATACTACCACATTAAATATAGATCTAATACTACCACATTAAATATAGACCTAATACTACCACATTACAGATGGATCTAATACTACCACATTACAGATGGATCTAATACTACCACATTACAGATAGACCTAATACTACCACATTACAGATAGACCTAATACTACCACATTACAGATAGATCTAATACTACCACATTACAGATAGACCTAATACTACCACATTACAGATGGATCTAATACTACGACATTACAGATAGATCTAATACTACCACATTACAGATAGATCTAATACTACCACATTACAGATAGATCTAATACTACCACATTACAGATAGATCCAATACTACCACATTAAAGAAAGATCTAATACTACCACATTACAGATATATCTAATACTACCACATTACAGATAGATCTAATACTACCACATTACAGATAGATCTAATACTACCACATTACAGATGGATCTAATACTACCACATTACAGATAGATCCAATACTACCACATTAAAGAAAGATCTAATACTACCACATTACAGATATATCTAATACTACCACATTACAGATAGATCTAATACTACCACATTACAGATGGATCTAATACTACCACATTACAGATGGATCTAATACTACCACATTACAGATAGATCTAATACTACCACATTACAGATAGATCTAATACTACCACATTACAGATATATCTAATACTACCACATTACAGATAGATCTAATACTACCACATTACAGATGGATCTAATACTACCACATTACAGATAGATCTAATACTACCACATTACAGATAGATCTAATACGACCACATTACAGATATATCTAATACTACCACATTACAGATAGATCTAATACTACCACATTACAGATAGACCTAATACAACCACATTACAGATGGATCTAATACTACCGTATTAATGATATATCTAATACTACCACATTACAGATGGATCTAATACTACCACATTACAGATAGATCTAATACTACCACATTGCAGATATATCTAATACTACCACATTACAGATAGATCTAATACTACCACATTACAGATAGATCTAATACTACCACATTGCAGATATATCTAATACTACCACATTACAGATAGATCTAATACTACCATATTACAGATGGATCTAATACTACGACATTACAGATAGATCTAATACTACCACATTACAGATAGATCTAATACTACCACATTACAGATATATCTAATACTACCACATTACAGATAGATCCAATACTACCACATTAAAGAAAGATCTAATACTACCACATTACAGATATATCTAATACTACCACATTACAGATAGATCTAATACTACCACATTACAGATGGATCTAATACTACCACATTACAGATGGATCTAATACTACCACATTACAGATAGATCTAATACTACCACATTACAGATAGATCTAATACTACCACATTACAGATAGATCTAATACTACCACATTACAGATAGATCTAATACTACCACATTACAGATAGATCTAATACTACCACATTACAGATAGATCTAATACTACCACATTACAGATAGATCTAATACTACCACATTACAGATAGATCTAATACTACCACATTACAGATAGATCTAATACTACCACATTACAGATGCATCTAATACTACCACATTACAGATAGACCTAATACTACCACATTACAGATGGATCTAATACTACCACATTACAGATGGATCTAATACTACCACATTACAGATGGATCTAATACTACCACATTACAGATGGATCTAATACTACCACATTACAGATAGATCCAATACTACCACATTAAAGAAAGATCTAATACTACCACATTACAGATATATCTAATACTACCACATTACAGATAGATCCAATACTACCACATTAAAGAAAGATCTAATACTACCACATTACAGATAGATCTAATACTACCACATTACAGATGGATCTAATACTACCACATTACAGATGGATCTAATACTACCACATTACAGATAGATCTAATACTACCACATTACAGATGGATCTAATACTACCACATTACAGATGGATCTAATACTACCACATTACAGATAGATCTAATACTACCACATTACAGATAGATCTAATACTACCACATTACAGATAGATCTAATACTACCACATTACAGATAGATCTAATACTACCACATTACAGATAGATCTAATACTACCACATTACAGATAGATCTAATACTACCACATTACAGATAGATCTAATACTACCACATTACAGATGGATCTAATACTACCACATTACAGATAGATCTAATACTACCACATTACAGATAGATCTAATACGACCACATTACAGATAGATCTAATACTACCACATTACAGATAGATCTAATACTACCACATTACAGATAGATCTAATACTACCACATTACAGATAGATCTAATACTACCACATTACAGATAGACCTAATACTACCACATTACAGATAGATCTAATACTACCACATTACAGATAGATCTAATACTACCACATTACAGATGCATCTAATACTACCACATTACAGATAGACCTAATACTACCACATTACAGATAGATCTAATACTACCACATTACAGATGCATCTAATACTACCACATTACAGATAGATCTAATACTACCACATTACAGATAGATCTAATACTACCACATTACAGATAGATCTAATACTACCACATTACAGATAGATCTAATACTACCACATTACAGATAGATCTAATACTACCACATTACAGATGGATCTAATACTACCACATTACAGATAGATCTAATACTACCACATTACAGATGCATCTAATACTACCACATTACAGATAGACCTAATACTACCACATTACAGATGGATCTAATACTACCACATTACAGATGGATCTAATACTACCACATTACAGATGGATCTAATACTACCACATTACAGATGGATCTAATACTACCACATTACAGATGGATCTAATACTACCACATTACAGATGGATCTAATACTACCACATTAAATATAGATCTAATACTACCACATTAAATATAGACCTAATACTACCACATTACAGATGGATCTAATACTACCACATTACAGATGGATCTAATACTACCACATTACAGATAGACCTAATACTACGACATTACAGATAGACCTAATACTACCACATTACAGATAGATCTAATACTACCACATTACAGATAGACCTAATACTACCACATTACAGATAGATCTAATACTACGACATTACAGATAGATCTAATACTACCACATTACAGATAGATCTAATACTACCACATTACAGATAGATCTAATACTACCACATTACAGATAGATCCAATACTACCACATTAAAGAAAGATCTAATACTACCACATTACAGATATATCTAATACTACCACATTACAGATAGATCTAATACTACCACATTACAGATGGATCTAATACTACCACATTACAGATGGATCTAATACTACCACATTACAGATGGATCTAATACTACCACATTACAGATAGATCTAATACTACCACATTACAGATAGATCTAATACTACCACATTACAGATCTAATACTACCACATTACAGATATATCTAATACTACCACATTACAGATATATCTAATACTACCACATTACAGATAGATCTAATACTACCACATTACAGATGGATCTAATACTACCACATTACAGATAGATCTAATACGACCGCATTACAGATATATCTAATACGACCGCATTACAGATATATCTAATACTACCACATTACAGATAGATCTAATACTACCACATTACAGATAGACCTAATACAACCACATTACAGATAGACCTAATACAACCACATTACAGATGGATCTAATACTACCGTATTAGTGATATATCTAATACTACCACATTACAGATGGATCTAATACTACCACATTACAGATGGATCTAATACTACCACATTACAGATGGATCTAATACTACCACATTAAATATAGATCTAATACTACCACATTAAATATAGACCTAATACTACCACATTACAGATGGATCTAATACTACCACATTACAGATGGATCTAATACTACCACATTACAGATAGACCTAATACTACCACATTACAGATAGACCTAATACTACCACATTACAGATAGATCTAATACTACCACATTACAGATAGATCTAATACTACCACATTACAGATAGATCTAATACTACCACATTACAGATAGATCCAATACTACCACATTACAGATAGACCTAATACTACCACATTACAGATAGATCTAATACTACCACATTACAGATAGATCTAATACTACCACATTATAGATATATCTAACACTACCACATTACAGATAGATCTAATACTACCACATTACAGATGGATCTAATACTACCACATTACAGATGGATCTAATACTACCACATTACAGATGGATCTAATACTACCACATTACAGATGGATCTAATACTACCACATTACAGATGGATCTAATACTACCACATTACAGATGGATCTAATACTACCACATTACAGATATATCTAATACTACCACATTACAGATAGATCTAATACTACCACATTACAGATGGATCTAATACTACCACATTACAGATAGATCTAATACTACCACATTACAGATAGATCTAATACTACCACATTACAGATATATATAATACTACCACATTACAGATAGATCTAATACTACCACATTACAGATAGATTTAATACTACCACATTACAGATAGATCTAATACTACCACATTACAGATAGATCTAATACTACCACATTACAGATAGATCTAATACTACCACATTACAGATAGATCTAATACTACCACATTACAGATGGATCTAATACTACCACATTAAATATAGATCTAATACTACCACATTACAGATGGATCTAATACTACCACATTAAAGATAGATCTAATACTACCACATTACAGATAGATCTAATACTACCACATTACAGATAGATCTAATACCACATTACAGATAGATCTAATACTACCACATTACAGATATATCTAATACTACCACATTACAGATAGATCTAATACTACCACATTACAGATAGATCTAATACTACCACATTACAGATAGACCTAATACTACCACATTACAGATAGATCTAATACTACCACAATACAGATAGATCTAATACTACCACATTACAGATAGATCTAATACTACCACATTACAGATAGATCTAATACTACCACATTACAGATAGACCTAATACTACCACATTACAGATAGATCTAATACTACCACATTACAGATATATCTAATACTACCACATTACAGATAGACCTAATACTACCACATTACAGATAGATCTAATACTACCACATTACAGATGGATCTAATACTATCACATTACAGATGGATCTAATACTACCACATTACAGATAGATCTAATACTACCACATTACAGATAGATCTAATACTACCACATTACAGATGGATCTAATACTACCACATTACAGATGGATCTAATACTACCACATTACAGATAGATCTAATACTACCACATTACAGATAGACCTAATACTACCACATTACAGATATATCTAATACTACCACATTAAAGATATATCTAATACTACCACATTACAGATAGATCTAATACTACCACATTACAGATAGATCTAATACTACCACATTACAGATAGATCTAATACTACCACATTACAGATAGACCTAATACTACCACATTACAGATAGACCTAATACTACCACATTACAGATAGATCTAATACTACCACATTACAGATAGATCTAATACTACCACATTACAGATATATCTAATACTACCACATTACAGATATATCTAATACTACCACATTACAGATAGACCTAATACTACCACATTACAGATAGATCTAATACTACCACATTACAGATAGACCTAATACTACCACATTACAGATAGATCTAATACTACCACATTACAGATAGATCTAATACTACCACATTACAGATAGATCTAATACTACCACATTACAGATAGACCTAATACTACCACATTACAGATAGATCTAATACTACCACATTACAGATATATCTAATACTACCACATTACAGATAGATCTAATACTACCACATTACAGATAGATCTAATACTACCACATTACAGATAGATCTAATACTACCACATTACAGATAGATCTAATACCACATTACAGATAGATCTAATACTACCACATTACAGATATATCTAATACTACCACATTACAGATAGATCTAATACTACCACATTACAGATAGATCTAATACTACCACATTACAGATAGATCTAATACTACCACATTACAGATAGACCTAATACTACCACATTACAGATAGATCTAATACTACCACAATACAGATAGATCTAATACTACCACATTACAGATAGATCTAATACTACCACATTACAGATAGATCTAATACTACCACATTACAGATGGATCTAATACTACCACATTACAGATAGATCTAATACTACCACATTACAGATAGATCTAATACTACCACATTACAGATAGACCTAATACTACCACATTACAGATAGATCTAATACTACCACATTAAAGATAGACCTAATACTACCACATTAAAGATAGACCTAATACTACCACATTACAGATAGAGCTAATACTACCACATTACAGATAGATCTAATACTACCACATTACAGATAGATCTAATACTACCACATTACAGATAGATCTAATACTACCACATTAAAGATAGATCTAATACTACCACATTACAGATAGATCTAATACTACCACATTACAGATGGATCTAATACTACCACATTACAGATGGATCTAATACTACCACATTACAGATAGATCTAATACTACCACATTACAGATAGATCTAATACTACCACATTACAGATGGATCTAATACTACCACATTACAGATAGATCTAATACTACCACATTACAGATATATCTAATACTACCACATTAAAGAAAGATCTAATACTACCACATTACAGATATATCTAATACTACCACATTACAGATAGATCTAATACTACCACATTACAGATGGATCTAATACTACCACATTACAGATGGATCTAATACTACCACATTACAGATGGATCTAATACTACCACATTACAGATAGATCTAATACTACCACATTACAGATAGATCTAATACTACCACATTACAGATCTAATACTACCACATTACAGATATATCTAATACTACCACATTACAGATATATCTAATACTACCACATTACAGATAGATCTAATACTACCACATTACAGATGGATCTAATACTACCACATTACAGATAGATCTAATACGACCACATTACAGATATATCTAATACTACCACATTACAGATAGATCTAATACTACCACATTACAGATAGACCTAATACAACCACATTACAGATGGATCTAATACTACCGTATTAGTGATATATCTAATACTACCACATTACAGATGGATCTAATACTACCACATTACAGATGGATCTAATACTACCACATTACAGATGGATCTAATACTACCACATTAAATATAGATCTAATACTACCACATTAAATATAGACCTAATACTACCACATTACAGATGGATCTAATACTACCACATTACAGATGGATCTAATACTACCACATTACAGATAGACCTAATACTACCACATTACAGATAGACCTAATACTACCACATTACAGATAGATCTAATACTACCACATTACAGATAGATCTAATACTACCACATTACAGATAGATCTAATACTACCACATTACAGATAGATCCAATACTACCACATTACAGATAGACCTAATACTACCACATTACAGATAGATCTAATACTACCACATTACAGATAGATCTAATACTACCACATTATAGATATATCTAACACTACCACATTACAGATAGATCTAATACTACCACATTACAGATGGATCTAATACTACCACATTACAGATGGATCTAATACTACCACATTACAGATGGATCTAATACTACCACATTACAGATGGATCTAATACTACCACATTACAGATGGATCTAATACTACCACATTACAGATGGATCTAATACTACCACATTACAGATATATCTAATACTACCACATTACAGATAGATCTAATACTACCACATTACAGATGGATCTAATACTACCACATTACAGATAGATCTAATACTACCACATTACAGATAGATCTAATACTACCACATTACAGATATATATAATACTACCACATTACAGATAGATCTAATACTACCACATTACAGATAGATTTAATACTACCACATTACAGATAGATCTAATACTACCACATTACAGATAGATCTAATACTACCACATTACAGATAGATCTAATACTACCACATTACAGATAGATCTAATACTACCACATTACAGATGGATCTAATACTACCACATTAAATATAGATCTAATACTACCACATTACAGATGGATCTAATACTACCACATTAAAGATAGATCTAATACTACCACATTACAGATAGATCTAATACTACCACATTACAGATAGATCTAATACCACATTACAGATAGATCTAATACTACCACATTACAGATATATCTAATACTACCACATTACAGATAGATCTAATACTACCACATTACAGATAGATCTAATACTACCACATTACAGATAGACCTAATACTACCACATTACAGATAGATCTAATACTACCACAATACAGATAGATCTAATACTACCACATTACAGATAGATCTAATACTACCACATTACAGATAGATCTAATACTACCACATTACAGATAGACCTAATACTACCACATTACAGATAGATCTAATACTACCACATTACAGATATATCTAATACTACCACATTACAGATAGACCTAATACTACCACATTACAGATAGATCTAATACTACCACATTACAGATGGATCTAATACTATCACATTACAGATGGATCTAATACTACCACATTACAGATAGATCTAATACTACCACATTACAGATAGATCTAATACTACCACATTACAGATGGATCTAATACTACCACATTACAGATGGATCTAATACTACCACATTACAGATAGATCTAATACTACCACATTACAGATAGACCTAATACTACCACATTACAGATATATCTAATACTACCACATTAAAGATATATCTAATACTACCACATTACAGATAGATCTAATACTACCACATTACAGATAGATCTAATACTACCACATTACAGATAGATCTAATACTACCACATTACAGATAGACCTAATACTACCACATTACAGATAGACCTAATACTACCACATTACAGATAGATCTAATACTACCACATTACAGATAGATCTAATACTACCACATTACAGATATATCTAATACTACCACATTACAGATAGATCTAATACTACCACATTACAGATAGATCTAATACTACCACATTACAGATAGATCTAATACTACCACATTACAGATAGATCTAATACCACATTACAGATAGATCTAATACTACCACATTACAGATATATCTAATACTACCACATTACAGATAGATCTAATACTACCACATTACAGATAGATCTAATACTACCACATTACAGATAGATCTAATACTACCACATTACAGATAGACCTAATACTACCACATTACAGATAGATCTAATACTACCACATTACAGATAGATCTAATACTACCACATTACAGATATATCTAATACTACCACATTACAGATAGATCTAATACCACATTACAGATAGATCTAATACTACCACATTACAGATATATCTAATACTACCACATTACAGATAGATCTAATACTACCACATTACAGATAGATCTAATACTACCACATTACAGATAGATCTAATACTACCACATTACAGATAGACCTAATACTACCACATTACAGATAGATCTAATACTACCACAATACAGATAGATCTAATACTACCACATTACAGATAGATCTAATACTACCACATTACAGATAGATCTAATACTACCACATTACAGATGGATCTAATACTACCACATTACAGATAGATCTAATACTACCACATTACAGATAGATCTAATACTACCACATTACAGATAGACCTAATACTACCACATTACAGATAGATCTAATACTACCACATTAAAGATAGACCTAATACTACCACATTAAAGATAGACCTAATACTACCACATTACAGATAGAGCTAATACTACCACATTACAGATAGATCTAATACTACCACATTACAGATAGATCTAATACTACCACATTACAGATAGATCTAATACTACCACATTAAAGATAGATCTAATACTACCACATTACAGATAGATCTAATACTACCACATTACAGATGGATCTAATACTACCACATTACAGATGGATCTAATACTACCACATTACAGATAGATCTAATACTACCACATTACAGATAGATCTAATACTACCACATTACAGATGGATCTAATACTACCACATTACAGATAGATCTAATACTACCACATTACAGATATATCTAATACTACCACATTAAAGAAAGATCTAATACTACCACATTACAGATATATCTAATACTACCACATTACAGATAGATCTAATACTACCACATTACAGATGGATCTAATACTACCACATTACAGATGGATCTAATACTACCACATTACAGATGGATCTAATACTACCACATTACAGATAGATCTAATACTACCACATTACAGATAGATCTAATACTACCACATTACAGATATCTAATACTACCACATTACAGATATCTAATACTACCACATTACAGATATATCTAATACTACCACATTACAGATAGATCTAATACTACCACATTACAGATGGATCTAATACTACCACATTACAGATAGATCTAATACGACCACATTACAGATATATCTAATACTACCACATTACAGATAGATCTAATACTACCACATTACAGATAGACCTAATACAACCACATTACAGATGGATCTAATACTACCGTATTAGTGATATATCTAATACTACCACATTACAGATGGATCTAATACTACCACATTACAGATGGATCTAATACTACCACATTACAGATGGATCTAATACTACCACATTAAATATAGATCTAATACTACCACATTAAATATAGACCTAATACTACCACATTACAGATGGATCTAATACTACCACATTACAGATGGATCTAATACTACCACATTACAGATAGACCTAATACTACCACATTACAGATAGACCTAATACTACCACATTACAGATAGATCTAATACTACCACATTACAGATAGATCTAATACTACCACATTACAGATAGATCTAATACTACCACATTACAGATAGATCCAATACTACCACATTACAGATAGACCTAATACTACCACATTACAGATAGATCTAATACTACCACATTACAGATAGATCTAATACTACCACATTATAGATATATCTAACACTACCACATTACAGATAGATCTAATACTACCACATTACAGATGGATCTAATACTACCACATTACAGATGGATCTAATACTACCACATTACAGATGGATCTAATACTACCACATTACAGATGGATCTAATACTACCACATTACAGATGGATCTAATACTACCACATTACAGATGGATCTAATACTACCACATTACAGATATATCTAATACTACCACATTACAGATAGATCTAATACTACCACATTACAGATGGATCTAATACTACCACATTACAGATAGATCTAATACTACCACATTACAGATAGATCTAATACTACCACATTACAGATATATATAATACTACCACATTACAGATAGATCTAATACTACCACATTACAGATAGATTTAATACTACCACATTACAGATAGATCTAATACTACCACATTACAGATAGATCTAATACTACCACATTACAGATAGATCTAATACTACCACATTACAGATAGATCTAATACTACCACATTACAGATGGATCTAATACTACCACATTAAATATAGATCTAATACTACCACATTACAGATGGATCTAATACTACCACATTAAAGATAGATCTAATACTACCACATTACAGATAGATCTAATACTACCACATTACAGATAGATCTAATACCACATTACAGATAGATCTAATACTACCACATTACAGATATATCTAATACTACCACATTACAGATAGATCTAATACTACCACATTACAGATAGATCTAATACTACCACATTACAGATAGACCTAATACTACCACATTACAGATAGATCTAATACTACCACAATACAGATAGATCTAATACTACCACATTACAGATAGATCTAATACTACCACATTACAGATAGATCTAATACTACCACATTACAGATAGACCTAATACTACCACATTACAGATAGATCTAATACTACCACATTACAGATATATCTAATACTACCACATTACAGATAGACCTAATACTACCACATTACAGATAGATCTAATACTACCACATTACAGATGGATCTAATACTATCACATTACAGATGGATCTAATACTACCACATTACAGATAGATCTAATACTACCACATTACAGATAGATCTAATACTACCACATTACAGATGGATCTAATACTACCACATTACAGATGGATCTAATACTACCACATTACAGATAGATCTAATACTACCACATTACAGATAGACCTAATACTACCACATTACAGATATATCTAATACTACCACATTAAAGATATATCTAATACTACCACATTACAGATAGATCTAATACTACCACATTACAGATAGATCTAATACTACCACATTACAGATAGATCTAATACTACCACATTACAGATAGACCTAATACTACCACATTACAGATAGACCTAATACTACCACATTACAGATAGATCTAATACTACCACATTACAGATAGATCTAATACTACCACATTACAGATATATCTAATACTACCACATTACAGATAGATCTAATACTACCACATTACAGATAGATCTAATACTACCACATTACAGATAGATCTAATACTACCACATTACAGATAGATCTAATACCACATTACAGATAGATCTAATACTACCACATTACAGATATATCTAATACTACCACATTACAGATAGATCTAATACTACCACATTACAGATAGATCTAATACTACCACATTACAGATAGATCTAATACTACCACATTACAGATAGACCTAATACTACCACATTACAGATAGATCTAATACTACCACAATACAGATAGATCTAATACTACCACATTACAGATAGATCTAATACTACCACATTACAGATAGATCTAATACTACCACATTACAGATGGATCTAATACTACCACATTACAGATAGATCTAATACTACCACATTACAGATAGATCTAATACTACCACATTACAGATAGACCTAATACTACCACATTACAGATAGATCTAATACTACCACATTAAAGATAGACCTAATACTACCACATTAAAGATAGACCTAATACTACCACATTACAGATAGAGCTAATACTACCACATTACAGATAGATCTAATACTACCACATTACAGATAGATCTAATACTACCACATTACAGATAGATCTAATACTACCACATTAAAGATAGATCTAATACTACCACATTACAGATAGATCTAATACTACCACATTACAGATAGGATCTAATACTACCACATTACAGATGGATCTAATACTACCACATTACAGATAGATCTAATACTACCACATTACAGATAGATCTAATACTACCACATTACAGATGGATCTAATACTACCACATTACAGATAGATCTAATACTACCACATTACAGATATATCTAATACGACCACATTACAGGATAGATCCTAATACTACCACATTACAGATGGATCTAATACTACGACATTACAGATGGATCTAATACTACCACATTACAGATGGATCTAATACTACCACATTACAGATAGATCTAATACTACCACATTACAGATAGACCTAATACTACCACATTACAGATAGATCTAATACTACCACATTAAAGATAGACCTAATACTACCACATTAAAGATAGACCTAATACTACCACATTACAGATAGAGCTAATACTACCACATTACAGATAGATCTAATACTACCACATTACAGATAGATCTAATACTACCACATTAAAGATAGACCTAATACTACCACATTAAAGATAGACCTAATACTACCACATTACAGATAGAGCTAATACTACCACATTACAGATAGATCTAATACTACCACATTACAGATAGATCTAATACTACCACATTAAAGATAGACCTAATACTACCACATTAAAGATAGACCTAATACTACCACATTACAGATAGAGCTAATACTACCACATTACAGATAGATCTAATACTACCACATTACAGATATATCTAATACTACCACATTACAGATAGAGCTAATACTACCACATTACAGATAGATCTAATACTACCACATTACAGATAGACCTAATACTACCACATTACAGATAGATCTAATACTACCACATTAAAGATAGACCTAATACTACCACATTAAAGATAGACCTAATACTACCACATTACAGATAGAGCTAATACTACCACATTACAGATAGATCTAATACTACCACATTACAGATAGATCTAATACTACCACATTACAGATAGATCTAATACTACCACATTACAGATAGATCTAATACTACCACATTACAGATGGATCTAATACTACCACATTACAGATGGATCTAATACTACCACATTACAGATGGATCTAATACTACCACATTACAGATGGATCTAATACTACCACATTACAGATGGATCTAATACTACCACATTACAGATAGATCTAATACTACCACATTACAGATAGATCTAATACTACCACATTACAGATATATCTAATACTACCACATTACAGATGGATCTAATACTACCACATTACAGATGGATCTAATACTACCACATTACAGATATATCTAATACTACCACATTACAGATAGATCTAATACTACCACATTACAGATAGACCTAATACTACCACATTACAGATAGATCTAATACTACCACAATACAGATAGATCTAATATTACCACATTAAAGATAGACCTAATACTACCACATTACAGATATATCTAATACTACCACATTACAGATATATCTAATACTACCACATTACAGATGGATCTAATACTACCACATTACAGATATATCTAATACTACCACATTACAGATGGATCTAATACTACCACATTACAGATATATCTAATACTACCACATTACAGATGGATCTAATACTACCACATTACAGATATATCTAATACTACCACATTACAGATGGATCTAATACTACCACATTACAGATGGATCTAATACTACCACATTACAGATAGATCTAATACTACCACATTACAGATGGATCTAATACTACCACATTACAGATGGATCTAATACTACCACATTACAGATGGATCTAATACTACCACATTACAGATATATCTAATACTACCACATTACAGATGGATCTAATACTACCACATTACAGATATATCTAATACTACCACATTACAGATAGATCTAATACTACCACATTACAGATATATCTAATACTACCACATTACAGATAGATCTAATACTACCACATTACAGATAGACCTAATACTACCACATTACAGATATAGAACAATTAAAGAATTCATATCCAAGAAAGTTTGTCAAATCACTGTACTAGCTACCTATTTGTAAAGTACCTTACTTTCCACCAGAATGACAGTGTTTGTGTAACATACATGTTTAATTATCTCTGTTTTCCAGGACATGCAGCAGTACAACCCCAAAAGGGAAGAGTCAATGGATGTCACCATTATGAAGCTTTCCGATCATGACTCTTCTTAACTGCGCTTTTTTTTTTTTTTTTTTTCAATCAACATGCTTTGTGTCTTCTCTTCTTCTTGTATGACCCACTCGACCTGACTGTGTTACACAGTGTTTAATTAGCTCGAACTTGAACCCTTTGGGATTACAGGTTAGGAAATAATAAATGTTGGCTTGACAGTGGAGAGGACGCACGCAGGACATGTGCTACCTCTGAGCTGAAGAGTTCTTGTAGTCCCTATGGCCTCCTGGCTCCATCGACAGCAGGCTAAGAGGTCACACTTAATTAGTCTGCCAGACTGCAGGGAACACCTCCGGGGAGAGACATGTTAATGTTTGTCTTTTTCATTCCACTGTGCCAAAAGAATATTCTTCTGTCTCATCTCTGCGGATGATGCGGTGATGATGCTGAACGCGTCCCACCCTTGTGCTAGTTTGTGAACAAGCATTGAGACAGGGAGAAGGTGCTGCGAGCTCTCAGAATCAGCTTTATTGGCCATGTATGCGTACGCATACATGGAATTTGTCTCTCAATGTACATACAATACACTATTTTACAATAAACAAGGAAAAATATATAAGAATAAAAAAGGGCAGCAAAAGAAAAGTGAAGGTTTTCTCTCGCTAAAGAGAGCCGAGCAGGTTTTCTCGCCTCTTTGGTTTGATAAAGGCTGTTTGTAAAGGTTCCAGGCAAATGGTCCAGATGAAAGTAAAGGCAGCAGGAGCGTTCAGCCCTCCCCGTAAACTCTCATTGTGCTGTAATTAACTGCACACTGCCGCCTGTCTCTGCAGCCATTCACATTTGCAATCAATGCTTTTGTCAGCCCCCTTTTGATGTCGGATTTAATTAAAGAGATGCTATTGTGAATCCGATTGATATCAAAGTTGCTTACAAAAGGCTCTGGCCAAGAAGCAATGGGAGCAGCAGGGCTTACGGTGCACAGCACAACGCTTACGGGGCCGGCTGCAGATGGAATGGCAGGTTGTACTCCTTCAAATGCAAAGCAGGTTCACTCGTGGATGATTACACAGATAACCAGTCAGAGATGCTATTCACTCCCAGCAATCTGTGTAATGACAACAGCCAGACTTATCAAGAAGACGCTTGTTCTGCTGTGACTTCTTTAGCCTCGTGACCTTCCGCTAGTGGCTCTGTGCCGGTGATGACTGTGTCCACCCCTCTGTCTTTAGCTCTCCATGCTCTTCACCGAGGAGTGCGACAAGGTGCGGGACCTGATGCACGTTCACTCCTTCAGCTACGACTTCCACCTGCGAGTGGTCCACCAGTACCTGGTCGGCTGCCACATGACGCTGCGCCAGGGCTACCAGCTCACCGACTTCCTGGATGACTTCATCTCCCATCACCCAGACATTCCCAAGTTTGGCCGCAACCACGTCTTCCAAGGTGACTCAGGTGTAAAGTCATATTCAAATTCACCCTGCAACCTCCCATGGGTCGTCTAGAACCACCACACGTAGGTAGATTCACTTAGAAGTTGCGCTGGAAAGAGCAAACTGTGTGACTCCATCGGAATACCTTGTGATTAACTCACAGTGGACCAAGAGTCTTGGTTGGATTGGGCTTAAGTGGTGCAACAAATATGCAAACTGCCTTCACAATGCATTCAAAGCTACTGTAAGCCTCAGGCTTTTACTCCATCCCTCTTGTTTATTATGATTATGTTCCACCTGTGACTACTGTATCTTGCTGATGCTTAGAGGTAACTCAGGTACTCATACGAGACGTATCCTGTTCAGAACGTTCAGGATACGTCTCATATGAGTACCTGAAACACCCTGAACGTTCAGGATACGTCCCGTTTGAGTACCTGAAACACCCTGAACGTTCAGGATACGTCCCGTTTGAGTACCTGAAACACCCTGAACGTTCAGGATACGTCCCGTATGAGTACCTGAAACACCCTGAACGTTCAGGATACGTCCCGTTTGAGTACCTGAAACACCCTGAACGTTCAGGATACGTCCCGTATGAGTACCTGAAACACCCTGAACGTTCAGGATACGTCCCGTATGAGTACCTGAAACACCCTGAACGTTCAGGATACGTCTCGTATGAGTACCTGAAACACCCTGAACGTTCAGGATACGTCTCGTATGAGTACCTGAAACACCCTGAACGTTCAGGATACGTCCCGTATGAGTACCTGAAACACCCTGAACGTTCAGGATACGTCCCGTATGAGTACCTGAAACACCCTGAACGTTCAGGATACGTCTCGTATGAGTACCTGAAACACCCTGAACGTTCAGGATACGTCCCGTATGAGTACCTGAAACACCCTGAACGTTCAGGATACGTCTCGTATGAGTACCTGAAACACCCTGAACGTTCAGGATACGTCTCGTATGAGTACCTGAAACACCCTGAACGTTCAGGATACGTCCCGTATGAGTACCTGAAACACCCTGAACGTTCAGGATACGTCTCGTATGAGTACCTGAAACACCCTGAACGTTCAGGATACGTCCCGTATGAGTACCTGAAACACCCTGAACGTTCAGGATACGTCTCGTATGAGTACCTGAAACACCCTGAACGTTCAGGATACGTCTCGTATGAGTACCTGAAACACCCTGAACGTTCAGGATACGTCCCGTATGAGTACCTGAAACACCCTGAACGTTCAGGATACGTCTCGTATGAGTACCTGAAACACCCTGAACGTTCAGGATACGTCCCGTATGAGTACCTGAAACACCCTGAACGTTCAGGATACGTCCCGTATGAGTACCTGAAACACCCTGAACGTTCAGGATACGTCTCGTATGAGTACCTGAAACACCCTGAACGTTCAGGATACGTCCCGTATGAGTACCTGAAACACCCTGAACGTTCAGGATACGTCCCGTATGAGTACCTGAAACACCCTGAACGTTCAGGATACGTCTCGTATGAGTACCTGAAACACCCTGAACGTTCAGGATACGTCCCGTATGAGTACCTGAAACACCCTGAACGTTCAGGATACGTCTCGTATGAGTACCTGAAACACCCTGAACGTTCAGGATACGTCTCGTATGAGTACCTGAAACACCCTGAACGTTCAGGATACGTCTCGTATGAGTACCTGAAACACCCTGAACGTTCAGGTAAAATCAGACTATATAGCAGAAATTGTTTGTTCAATCATTACAAAACTTGCAGGATATGTCTCATGACGATGTTGAACCACATGTGAAGCACTCGTTTGAAATCACTCAATATGTGGCGCCACCAGGTTTAAACTTGTGCATGGGCCCGGCGCAGCTATGTCCATAAATCAATCAGTTTGTCCAAACATCACCAAACTCGCTGGATATTTTTAATTAGGCTGTTGAAACACAACACCTTAATGTCAAGAAATGTGACTGAGGGGACTTTGAGTGTGCAAGAAGTGACCTTCTTTAGACAGAATTAAACCAGCTGAGGGGGTTTTGCTCAGCTTTCCCAAAACTCGCTGGATATTGAGCTGCTTCTTTCTGTTGAGCAGAAAAGGTTGTGAACCCAGAATGTCCATTTGCAGCTATATTATACTTTGGTATTTGCCTCAAGGTGTGTGTCTGAGTGTAGGTATTATACACCCTGCATGTCTGCATGTCCTCAAGCTCGCCCCACAGCTCACTGCTGGCCAAAATACAATCTTTCAAATTGTTTCACTGCCACAGAAAAACAGATGAGTTCAATCAAACCAAACTGCTTTTATTGTTTTCCTTTCCACGACGTATTTATGCATCACTGCTGCTTCAGTCTGAGCAGGAGCTCTTCTCCGAGTCATTGGAGAGATAAAAGATTCACTTGAAGGCAATCCTAAGATTCTCTGACCTTGTGTCCATCAGGGAGCTTCTCCATCTCCACGGGGATGATAACAGCTCATCAGCTCTACAACTACATCACTGACCACGCCAGCACCTACGGCATGAAACCGCTCCGCATGTCCAAGGCTGCCGTGGCCACAGACAACAAGAAAGGGACGCCCGACCTGCACGAGTATGCACTAGTGGCTCTGTGGAACAGGTAGGAATACATCCCGATCACAGTATACACCTACTGTATATTCTCATTGCTAAACAGCTTCACTTCAACCTCCTCCTGGCTTTAGCTCGGGTTCCTACAAGGATCTGGAGGGCCTGCACCACCATGATGACTTTGACGTGTCCCTGGTGGTGTGCCACAATGCTGCTCCGTTTGAGGAGCAGTCCGATGGGGAGAGGCATCTGTTGAGGTAAAGAGACATCAACCAACAGATCAAAGAAGAAAAGCAAAAGGATATCACCGGAGTTAGTTTATTCTGAAAGTGTATATATTAATTGATTAATTGAAATAAATAGTGACTTGAGTCTGAAAGGCATTGCTCATAGCAGCCCTAGTTCTGTTTATCTATTGTCCATATTGATCCTCTACAGTAGAGGCTGAATGATGCTGGACTTTGAGGTCAATGTCTATATTTGAGTTTTATACATTTCTTTGCTAGATATCGTTTCGATTATTTTTACGGAAACGCATAATGGCGACATTTTATTCTTCATAAACATCCCTTATGTTAGGCTAGTAATGAATCTCACTTGAATAGAACGTTTTACAGCTGAAAAATAAATTAGTCAGAACATTAAACTTAAAAAATCCAATGTGTAGCATTTAGAGGATCTATTGGCAGAGTTGGAATATAATATTAATAAGTTAGTAATGCAGTGGCGGGCCGTGCATTTCATACCTGGGCCTTCAGTGCTGTCCTGCAGCTGAGCCTCCTCATGTTGATGCGCAAGCTACGGTGATTTGTTTGTCTGGTGTAATAATACACGTATTCAGATTAAAGCGTTCGGTACGAGGCTTACCAACCGAACAATACGTTTGAATAATACGAGTGCATTTGGAAAATGCACTCGTGAATTAAATTGGTTTCCTATGTTACGTTTAAATTCACTATTTGGTTTTGACTCTCAAGTAGCATCATAGGTATCAGCCACTAATATCTAATACCATACACATGAATTACTTTGTTCAGACATATCCGTGGTAATCTCGCTCCAGATCTGATCTCAAGGAGCATATTGAATTGAAGTGAATGTGCTATAAATGCTGCTGTTCCTTTCTGCGTAGGTTGCGGTTCTATGTGATCATGACCAGTCAGAGGGAGCTCTTCCCCCGCCTCACTGCTGACATGCGCCGTTTCAAGAAGCTTCCTCAGATCCACCGTGATCCCGGTGAGCCGAGTGGCCGGCTGCCCCCCGATCGGGCAGAGGCCTGCGGGTCGCGCGGTGCCGAGCAGGACCTCTGGGAGGAAACGTCGTCCGAAGCCGCGGCTTCCTTGGCTCCGAGCGACGGCAATGAGTTTTACCCTCTGGCGGGTGGCGGACGAGAGACTCGAGGGCTGCTCTACTCCTCCCCTCTGTTCCCCCTGCTCAACAACGAGGTGGTGTCGGCCCGCAGACAGATCCAGGCCAGCGTGGAGCAGGCCATGGGTCACTGCCGCAGGGACAACCTGTGGAGGAGGCTGTTCCACGGGGAGCACCTGGCCCTGGACAAACTGAAGCTGACCAAGCTGTCGTTCAGCGAGCTGGAGGAGCTGCTGGAGGCGGTGCAGAGCCGCTCGGTGGGGGAGATCGACCCACAGCTGGTGAGACTCGAGCTCAACCGGGCCGAGGCCTGCTAGATTGGAAGAGAGTCATTTAAGGGTCATTTTGGTTTCTTACCACCTGGATCCTCCTCAGAGTTTGGCCGTCGGTGCTATTGGTTATGAACACGTTGTCCTCACCAGCTGTACTGCTGAGATCTGGGAGCATGGTGATGGCGCTCGGTCGTGCACCTTTGTGTTTTAGTAACTTGGCTGGCGGCGCACGCCATCACGTGACTGTCACCAATAGTTCACTGATACAAACACTCGTTACACGTGTGTTACAGAGAAGACGAGTCCACTGTAGATGCTTCAGAAACAGGAGGTCTTAAAAGTCGACATGTCAGGAGATATTTTGCAGCCTAATCAATAGTTTACAGGATATGAACCCTTTGCTTCTCTACAGTTCTTGTATAGACGGAATAAAGTGGTCCATGAACATGTGGTGGTTATGTATAGACTACAATTACCGCCTCACGCACCTGATATCCACGTCTGTCCAAACTGTCATCACATCCTCATTTTACGCTTTTAGACATGTGAGGAAATGGTCTTATGAATTCTTGAGTAATGGCCAAAAGGTGTTTTTGTAGTCACAGTGACCTTTGAGCACATTCCATTCTGATCGTTTCCTCTTTGAGTCCGACGGACGTCTCTGACACATATGAAGAAGTTCCTTCGAGGCGTTCCTGAGACATCCTGGGACACACAGACACTTCATGATGGACGCTCCATCCTCTTCTGTCCACCAATCCATGAGTTGATTTAATCAACGTGTTGAAAACTGAGTTTCTCCACAAAATCACACAAAGTACCAATTAGAACTGTGTTTACCACAGATGGACTTTAAGTCATTGATATTTAAAAAAGCACAACAAACCAAATGTCAGTCGACAAAGAGCAGAAGGAGCTAGTTGGCGAGTGGTTCCACTGTAGACACGAGGGAGCTGCATGTGCGTGTGTATAATATATAAGAGGCTTATATGACCTGTTAAAAACATGGTGTCTTTTATCAATGCAGTATATAATGATGCTGCCTCAGACTGTGTCATTAACACGGAGCTCAGATGTGTGATGTGTGTGTGTGTGATATGTGTGTGTGATCTGTGTGTGATCTGTGATGTGTGTGATCTGTGATCTGTGGTGTGTGTGTGATGTGTGGTGTGTGTGATCTGTGGTATGTGTGATCTGTGATCTGTGGTATGTGTGATCTGTGTGTGATGTGTGATCTGTGATGTGTGTGATGTGTGATCTGTGATCTGTGGTGTGTGTGTGATGTGTGATCTGTGTGTGATGTGTGATCTGTGATGTGTGTGATCTGTGATCTGTGGTGTGTGTGTGATGTGTGATCTGTGGTGTGTGTGTGATGTGTGATCTGTGGTGTGTGTGTGATGTGTGTGATATGTGTGTGTGATCTGTGGTGTGTGTGTGATGTGTGATCTGTGGTGTGTGTGAGATCTGTGATGTGTGTGATATGTGTGTGTGATCTGTGATGTGTGTGATATGTGTGTGTGATCTGTGATGTGTGTGATATGTGTGTGTGATGTGTGATCTGTGTGTGATGTGTGATCTGTGATGTGTGTGTGATCTGTGTGTGATGTGTGATCTGTGATGTGTGTGTGATCTGTGATGTGTGTGTGATCTGTGTGTGATGTGTGATCTGTGATGTGTGTGTGATCTGTGTGTGATGTGTGATGTGTGTGTGATGTATCTGTGATGTGTGTGTGTGTGATGCGTGTGTGATGTATCTGTGATGTGTGTGTGTGTGATGTGTGTGTGATCTGTGATGTGTGTGATATGTGTGTGTGATCGTGTGATGTGTGTGTGATCTGTGATGTGTGTGATATGTGTGTGTGATCTGTGATGTGTGTGTGATGTGTGTGATGTGTGTGTGATCTGTGATATGTGTGTGATGTGTGTGTGTGATGTGTGTGTGATCTGTGATATGTCTGTGATGTGTGTATGTGATGTGTCTGTGATGTGTGTATGTGATGTGTCTGTGATGTGTGTATGTGATGTGTCTGTGATGTGTCTGTGATGTGTCTGTGATGTGTGTATGTGATGTGTCTGTGATGTGTGTTTGTGATGTGTCTGTGATGTGTCTGTGATGTGTGTGTGATGTGTGTGATGTGTCTGTGATGTGTGTGTGATGTATCTGGTGTGTGTGATGTGTCTGTGATGTGTGTGTGATGTATCTGTGATGTGTGTGTGATGTATCTGTGATGTGTGTGTGTGATGTGTGTGTGATGTATCTGTGATGTGTGTGTGATGTATCTGTGATGTGTGTGTGTGATGTGTGTGTGTGAAGTGTGTGTGATGTATCTGTGATGTATCTGTGATGTGTGTGTGTGATGTATCTGTGATGTATCTGTGATGTGTGTGTGATGTGTCTGTGATGTGTGTATGTGATGTGTCTGTGATGTGTGTGTGATGTATCTGTGATGTATCTGTGATGTGTCTGTGATGTGTCTGTGATGTGTGTATGTGATGTGTCTGTGATGTGTGTGTGATGTATCTGTGATGTATCTGTGATGTGTGTGTGTGATGTATCTGTGATGTATCTGTGATGTGTCTGTGATGTGTCTGTGATGTGTGTATGTGATGTGTCTGTGATGTGTGTGTGATGTATCTGTGATGTGTGTGTGATGTATCTGTGATGTGTGTGTGATGTATCTGTGATGTGTGTGATGTGTTGCTGCAGGACTGCTTCCTGACCATGAGTCCAGCCTGGTACCAGAGCCTGATCAAAGTCCTGCTGAACCGCTTCCCTCAGAGCTGCAGACACTTTGACGACAGCGGCATCCAGTACCTGGTGAGATGCTGCCGTCTCACCTTTTATGAAAGCTTGATGAGTGTAACATCTGGAACGTCTCCATGTCGGCCTCAGCATCTCTCTGTCTTCTTAAACATGTTCAACTTGTGCACAATGGTTTTATTGAGTGGCTCATGTTCGGACTGAGGGAGCTGTGTAGATGTGAGATGGGATGATTATGGGATGTTACTGTGTGTAGATGTGAGATGGGATGATTATGGGATGTTACTGTGTGTAGATGTGAGATGGGATGATTATGGGATGTTACTGTGTGTAGATGTGAGATGGGATGATTATGGGATGTTACTGTGTGTAGATGTGAGATGGGATGATTATGGGATGCTACTGACAGTGAGAGAGCTGCAGGAACAGCCTGACCTCTCGCTCCTGTGCTTCCCTCTCCTCCAGCCGTAACTTTTAAAACGTTTTTCTAAATAGTTTGTGTGCAAAGAGTCCGCAATGATGCAGCGCTCACTCCTGACGACGACAAAGACGTCTGTGCTCAACAGCTCTGATTCTCCTCCATAGCAACAGCCGCTAAGACTTATGGGTGGTGTAGTATTTAGTGCCAATCCAGTCACTCCTCCTTTGCAGCCGCCCCACGCTGGGCTGTAGAGATGTGTCCTCGGCGTGCTCCTGCAGCAGCCTCTGCTTTCATACGTGTGTTAGCACCGCGTTGTGTTCTTGGTCATGAAGGAACAATACTAGTTCATCTTTATGTTCACTACTCACACCAGATCTACACCTTCCTACCTTTCACAATAAAAGCCATAGACATATAGTATCTGCAGATGTGTATTTTGCATTTTGACCACCCTTACATATAAATATTATGTTCTAACCAAACGTCATGACAGGCTTCCAGTTAACGGTGCTTCCGTTATCAGGAGACGAGTGTTTCTGTGCTGAGGAACGTCTTCAAACAGGACTTTGGGGAGAGAAGCTTCATGTTGTCAGAGGCTGTGCACAGCTTGCTCTGTTTGCTCCATCATTTCTCTGTGTTCCAACATTCAACCTTTTCATTGTCACCCAAAAGGAATTGCCTTTATGTTTAACGTGATGAAGAAGATGAATCCTTGTTCCTCTGAATGTCCATCTAATCCACGTCACGTCTTCCTTTCAGGCTGTTCTCAACCAGAAGTTCACCGACTGCTTTGTTCTGGTCTTTCTGGACGCCCAGGCTGGAAAAACAGTGGGTCATCACACCGACGTGATTCATAATGTTTTTACACTGTAGTAGGGCCAACATCTCAGCACTCCTTCCTTCCTCCCACAGAGCCTAAAGGTCGTGTTTCGGGAGCCGCTGCCATCGCAGCAGCCGGCCGGCAGCAGCCCCCCCCCCCAGCTGGTGTCCATGTACCACCACCTGGAGTCGGTCATCAACACCGCCTGCTATAACCTCTGGACGGGTCTGCTGTAGAGCAGAGCTGGACTTACCTCAACTCGTATCCACGTGATCTTCAGCGACGTATGGAAACAGGAAGCAGCCGTCTGTGGAGGTCATGTGGGGAGAATCCTCTGTGGCAGGATGTTCTCCCAGCAGCTCCACTCAGCTCTACATTAAGAGAAGCACCAGCCAGGACAGGGTGCTACTGTGTCAATGTCAGTGCCAACGTCAGAAACCTAAACCAAGAACCGACCCACTGGGGAAGCCTGATTCCCCCCCCCCCGTCCCGTGTGTACTGTGTTCCTGCGATGAAGTCATGCTACCGGTCCACAATATGCAATGAAAGCCATGAAGGACAGTGGCAGTATATGTGTTTGCAGGTTAAAGGGACAGTGTGTAGCATTTGATGGCATCTAGCCATGTGGTTGCATTCTTAGCTTCAGGTGATACATAGTTATGAATATTATATTCCATTTCTGCTGATAGATCCCGCAAAATGCTCCACACTGGCCCTTTAAGTTCTTCATGACCAGATGGAATAAGTGAAGATATTCCAGTGTCGGCTGACGATGATCAGTCTGATCTGCTTCAGTAAATAAACCTTAAACTCCTCGATCCACTCACGCTGCAGCTGGGAGTTAAGTGCACGCTTTGTTAACAAGCAAGTACATCAAAGGTGTAAAGATTGTGTTGAGTCTGCACAGTGTCCTCTCGCCTGAGACAGCAAAGGCAAAGACAATACTGAGTTTTTACAAACCTGTGAAAGTAGAGGCGACACAGCATCGCCCTCCACCTCCAGCAAGCAGCTCAGGGCCGACTACAGACGCAGCTCATGTTGTGAAACTCTCATAGCAGTTTGATTTGGACCTGCAACCGAGAGGGTCCACTGTGTGTGGATCCGGGTCCTCGGGTTGTCAGGGAAGCGCAGAACCTTTTCCCTGATTGGCTCTAAAAGTGGTAAAGTAGATGAGATGGGTTTACGTCTTCGACCAGGTCCTGGAGTCCTGAGCTCGCACACATTGTGACGCCTTCAGGTCTCTGCCAGTAGAGAAGACACAGAAGACCCCTAAATGTATATCAGCAGTTTAGTACTGATTCTGATGCTTCATGCCAAAACGTACGTCAAGTCGTTTGCACCCAACGATGAACTCCTCTGCACAAGTGTCCTGCTCCACAGCGTCTTCATCTCCGGGGTCGTGTGCCTTCTCGTAGCATCCTGCTAGCTCTCGGGTGTTTGATGCGAGTGGGACGTCAGAGTAGGATGGCTTTAATGTTCCATTTTCAAAAGTGTCAAACCTCTTCCTCCACTTGGACGCACTGCCATATCTGGTGCCCTGAAGTGCCTTTCTCCTTTTTATTTTTATTCCCAAACCTCTGTTGTAACATCAGCTCTGCACAGAAGATCTCTGTGAACATGCTCCTGATGTTCTGCGCTGGAAGTGCCCGAGTCGCTTCGCACAAACAGGACGAAAATGTGTCAAATGAACTGCTGATTTGCATAACAGCGTGCCACACGTCATCACAGCCCAATGTTCCCAAGCACGGTCGGCCGATGAGTTTGAGGTCGTGTTGTATGTTGTGGAAGGGTGCTGGCTGGTAACCACACCCCATTTACAAGAGGCACGAAGCCGGCCGACTATGTGAACACAGGCTCCTCAGTGATGACGTACTCGGCAGCTTCGGATTTCTACACATTTTCTGGAAGGAAAGCAAATGTTTGAGCTCAGTTGTGGACGTGAAATGAAGAAATGTGCAGCGAAGCGGCGAGACTTCAGTCTGAATGTTAAACACTGGATATCCATCATGTGGATTGAGTTCGCTCTCATTGTGACTCCAATACAAACACTGCACTGTCTCTGACTGTGTCATGTATATGATGTACATACAGAAGTCTTTATACAGGATGTGAAATGCTCAATAAAGCAGCAGGATGAATGAGAACGTTTGTTGGTTTCTACGTGAGCACATCTCTAAAGTGAGGAGTCTGTCTGTGAGTTCTTCTTCATCCTCTGATCGGCTTCACATTTAGCCGATGCTTTGATGCCGAGTATATTACCTTTACAGCCATACTCTTCTTCACTTCCCTGTAGGGAGCAGCACATGCTCCGAACACCTTTGCTTCTAAATAGAGGGAACTACAGCTCCACAATAAACCCTCACAGCAGCAGGCATATCGGTAATCAACCCTCATTACAGAAACTATCTCATCTCAGTTTACGGTGATATTTAGGTAGAATTACGGGAACCTGTTTGCCCAACTGTATTCAGAAAAACAAAAGTCCTATTAAGAGCAGGACTAGCTGTCACAGAACCATCACCCTCGGTTACGACGGCAGAGGCCCCGTCCTGAACTCAAGCCTCTGTTAGGTCTGTATGCCAATGAAGATGTTGGAACATGAACACTGAAATATGATTGAAAGGCTTTACAATCTATGCACGGACGAGTGTTGACTGAATAAGCCGTGAAACACATGTAGTTGGGCTGAGATGGAGCCGTGAGGTGAGGACCTGCTTGAGCAATAGGAGGTTTCTTCCTATCTTTGAAACTCCAGTAAAGATCAGACCAGCCGTTAGGATGTGTGTCCTGTGATGACGCCCCGTCACACCTGTATCAATGAGCTCGCATCATTTCATTTCTCTTCACTTTGTGAAAGACCAACAGTGAGATGTGTTTCATGAGGCGCCTCCTGGTTCCATCGCCACAAACGAGCTCATGAGCATTCCTGCTGAAGTTTCCCTCTCGTCTTGTTCAACCAACATGAACTCAACATCTTTAAGATAGATATCACTATTTATTTCTGACAGTGAAATGCTTATTGACACATCATCAAATAGTTTAATAAAACTGATCCCATGTTAGTTGAGAGAGAAAGAAAAGTGTCTTAATAACAAAGAGCAAGAGGACCACCGGTCATTTAAACAGTAAAGTATACAACATACTACATCAAAGTACAGTAAATACTTTAAATACACTGTGGCCACTGGAAACTGTTCAGAGGAGCCAGAGGAGCGTTATCCCCGGCAGGTGAAGTGAACTCGTAGAGGACGTCCGCCATTAAGCAGCTGAGTCGTGCACCGCGTTGTGACGGGTCACCGCTCATCACCTGCTGCTTTTAATATAATCTTCCATCCAACCCAGACCCTCCTGTGTGGAGCCTGAAGAGGACAGAGATCATTAGAAACATGTGTATATATATTCTAATTGGGTGCCATAATATATGAATAAATGGCGCACTCACCTAGTGGCCTGTATTCACAGCCGACGTATCCCTGGTAGTGGAGCTTCTCCAGTGTGGTGAACAGGTAGCTGTAGTCGAGCTCTCCAGCACTGTTGGGCTCATTCCTGCCGGGAACCTGAGCCATTTGAACATGACCTGAGGAAGAGTCCATCTTTATTATCTCCTGAAGCTCTGCTGAGCCGGCTCTCTGGTCGCATCATTACAGCTGCGTGTGTTTCTTCCACATATTTACTGGAGGACATCAAAGCTTCACTGATTAAACAGCATGAGTCCCCCACGTCTCTACATCTTATTGATTGAATTATCTGAGTCACCGCAACAACAAAAACTGGGAAATGTATGAAAACTCTCCTGAGACTCGCTGCCCGACCAAACTCAACCATCTGGCACTGGGTCACCCTCTCCACACGAGCTGGCAGCCAGCGGTGCACGACGGGTACTCGAGCGTGGAGTGCAGACGTAGCTGAAAAATGTACGTTCTGACTAATAGCGGATGAGTTGTTCCAGAATAGCAACGATGGAAGACAAAGGTGGATGATTCAAATGAAAGACAGCTACGTGGACGAGTGAAATATTCATGCGGGTGCATGTCTGAATCAGAACTATTTGATTTGGGTGGATGATTTAAACTCACCATCCTGAGTTCGTCATTGTTGCTGGACTCCAGCGCTAACCAGAAGACATTTGAATACGAACCTAAAGCAAACCCACTTCGATGGTCTCTGTGTGGAACAGCTTCAAAGCTGCGCTCATACTTTAACATTAGCAACACGTGTGTAGTATAAAAGGTGTCGCCCAAACAGACCATCTGTTGCAGCCTCGTTCAATAGGGTTATAATATCAATAAACTCATGAGAGATCACTGACTGTAATGAAGGGTAAATATTAGGGGTGTAATGGATCACAAACCTCACGGTTCGGTTCGGATCACTTTTCGGATCAACAAAGCCAAATAGAACTTTGCTTTCCATTTATTAATTAAAGAACTTCAAGAACACTTAAAGCAAAGAACTTTGGGCTATAGTCTTACATGAAAACAAAAATATTGAAGATGTCCAATTTGAAACAAAATGAAATAAATAAATAAAAATAATACATTCAAGAATTCTGTTAAGTTTAAGTGCAACATGAGGTATGTTGATATCCTCGTCCTTTCATCAATACTGAAAGAAAGAAACAGCCAGTGAGCTAGCTTCCACTGTTTACACTGAACTGAACTGCTCGGCAACAACTTGGGTCTATGTTTACTTCCTGTCAGGTTATGCCATTCAAATACACAATAATGTTTACCATTACTGTGACATTATTTTCAAAAAGATGAGAATATCTCCATTGTCTGGGGAGAGGGTCGACCTTTCTGTGGTGACTGGAATATTATTGGGCCTGTCTAGCTTCACTCTGATACTTCTGTCAGCACCTGAACCAGGTGTGTGTCTGTGTGACTCTCACAGAGGGGCGTGACTACAGCACCGGACTAGAATCACTCCGCCTGTGGTGAAAGCAGTCTCTACAGTCTTTTCCTTCTCATAGAGGTCCTGGAACAGCTTCACACTGAAGTGGGTGCGTGAGTGGATTTCGTAGCGTGGCTCAAGCATTTTAACCAGATTTAGAAATCCTTTGTTTTCTACACCGGAGTGTCCCCGGTCGCTGACAGACGGGATGGTGTCTCTTCATATGTGTGGACATGCCGATGTTTTGCCGTTGTCGTGTAGTCTCTCTTTAAATAACGCCTACATACTGTAACGCTTTGTCCACCACCCTCATCCGTCATTATACGTTACAGGGAAGACAAAATGTTCCCAAACTTGCGACTTAAATGACGCCGCGGCTTCTGACGTTCCTCCGCTCGCCATGACTTCACCGTTAAATGCTTCTAAGCTGCTCCGTTCACGTGAACACACTACTGCTTTATATCTGTTCACTGACACTCTGCATTGATATTCGGGGACTTGTTACTTGAAAAGGAACAGCAGCAGTAGAACTTTATTACACACTATGATGATTACACTGTAAAAATAAAAGAAGAAAAAAATACTCTATTGATCCGCGGTTCACGAGTGATCCGAACCGTGAGGGCTGATCCGAACGGATCACGGATCGATCCGTGATCCGTGACACCACTAGTAAATATCAATCCAAGATATCTGAAGGCCACGAGGGTACCACATGAGTTGGGGGATGAAATACATAAGATGCCTGGAAGAAACGAGGTCACTTGGTCACCAAGGCTGAAGGATTCGATCACAATATCTGATCTCTCATCTGACTCACCGATGATGGGTAAATACTTGTGTATGTTCTGCGTCAGGTTTCCGTCCATTATCTGCCAGTGAAAGATGTCCTGAAAGAGTTTGCACATCTGTTAAGTCCAGAGTTCTATCATCTCTTTTCTCATTCCTTTGTTTTCCAGGAGCACCCACCATCTGCAGCTTGATGTTTGGCTTTCCAACCTTCTCCAGTATTGCAGCTGCTGCAGACACAAACATGAGGACCAGCTGAGATGTGACTCATGCAGGTAGCAGACATGAAATCTGCAGCATCGCTTCTGCAGAGCTCGCTGTGTTTAATTTGACAGTAAATGACAGAATGTGCCGTGCACTTGCATCAGAATATGTTAATAGGGCTAAATGACTTATTACTGGCCAGCTTCACATGTCATATCAAAAATATGACGTGAAGGACATCCTCATTCATTTCCTCATTCACAGACTTGCATTCATATGAGGACCAAAGTTCAAGAGCTGTTGAAAGTTGTGACTAGATATGACACGACCCCTGATGGAATAAATGCTGCCTCACAGTAGAGTGTCCACTGTGTGCATGTTTATGTTTGGCGTCAGAAATATAAGCCCAATCAAATAATGATTCACCATCTAATAACCAATAGAAGAGCGTAACTGATAATCATTCTCCTGTGGACAGCTCCTGGTTCTCAAATCAACACTTAGCATTCTGAAATTAATAACTGATGAATACATGAAACACCCTGTGTTTCCTACAGTCAGATTTCATCATTTGCCTCATCGGCGTGACTTTGACTCTTAGAGGCGGTGCTGTCTCAGCGTCTTACCCTGATGAGGAGAGTCCAGGAAGTACCTGGGGTCTGTTATCCTCGTGTTGATTGGCTCAATCAAACCAGTGATTCCTTCCTGTGAGGAGCAGGAGCATCGTCATCTACATTAGGAACCATTCAATGAGGGCGGTGTGATGTTAACTGATTGAATATGACACTTATGCCTCCAGTGCAGCAGCTATATGAATACCACAATATTCATGTCCTGTAACAATATTCAAGAGAGAAATCAGAACAGAAAAGGAAACACTAGTGTGATGCAGGCGCCTGTGCTGCTCGTCATTGTGTCTCCTCAGTCGTTTCTTCTCTACACTCGAGCTTTTAGACTGATTCAGGGCAGGCCCAGTGAATGGAGGTAAAGACAAATATTACCTTAGTTATTACATTAGTTGTTACCTTCGTTATTACCTTAGTTATTACCTTCGTTATTACCTTCGTTGTTACCTTCGTTATTACCTTCGTTATTACATTAGTTATTACCTTCGTTGTTACATTAGTTATTACCTTCGTTATTACCGTCATTGTTACCTTCGTTATTACCTTAGTTATTACATTCGTTATTACCTTCGTTATTACATTAGTTATTACCTTAGTTGTTACCTTAGTTGTTACCTTTGTTGTTACATTAGTTATTACCTTCGTTATTACATTAGTTATTACCTTCGTTATTACATTAGTTATTACCTTCGTTGTTACATTAGTTATTACCTTCGTTATTACCGTCATTGTTACCTTCGTTATTACATTCGTTATTACCTTAGTTATTACATTCGTTATTACCTTCGTTATTACATTAGTTATTACCTTAGTTGTTACCTTAGTTGTTACCTTAGTTGTTACCTTCGTTGTTACATTAGTTATTACCTTCGTTATTACATTAGTTATTACCTTCGTTATTACCTTAGTTATTACATTAGTTATTACCTTCGTTATTACATTAGTTGTTACCTTAGTTATTACCTTAGTTATTACATTAGTTATTACCTTCGTTGTTACCTTAGTTGTTACCTTCGTTATTACATTAGTTATTACCTTAGTTGTTACCTTCGTTATTACATTCGTTATTACATTAGTTATTACATTAGTTGTTACCTTAGTTGTTACATTAGTTATTACCTTAGTTATTACATTAGTTATCCAAACAAGATCACAGAATCACCAACATGTGTGTGATTTGGTTAAAGAGACAGTTTTGTGTATTTTCTCAGAGTCAGAAACTAATAAAAGCCTGAAAGTCTATGAGATCACATAATCATGAATCCTGAAGATAAATGCATTGTTAATAATTTATTCAGATCCTTTTGATAAGGTGATGAGTTGTGTGATGGTATAGTAGTCTTTCTCCTGATTACTCGTGTAACACGCTTGCTTTTGATTTGGCCAGAGCGGATATACTTTGAATCATATTTAAACATCTTCCATCTTTTAATCCATCTTACGGATACATTCTACTTTCTCTGTCCCACTATCTTTCTGCAGTAGTCCTGTTTCCCTTGGTGCATCCTGCTGAGATGTTGGACAGAAAAGGTCACCGACCTTTGAGAGGATATCAGCAGCGTAGTTTAGGTTCTCCACAAAGATGTCCTCCATCTCCTCGTTGACCTCCCTTCTGTGTGAGCCCGCGGGAACCCTCCCCGCCATCAGGTGGATCCTGAAACGTTCATAGAAAATACTTCAAACACAAATATGAAGGATTCTGCATTAGAGATCTGTCTCCGCAGCAGTGAAGCCAATAACAGCTTCTAGGCGCGTGATTACAATTGAACTCTTTTGTTTTCTGCCCCTTAAAACTCAGCTCATCTTAGAGACACTTCTTCACCTCCAGCTGTTCAGTTCAGTTGACATGATTTGGAAACACACACACTTGTATGTATAAGATCTCACAGCTGAGACACATCAGCACATCAGAGCCACAAGCAAGCCATGAGGTCAAACTGTCTCAGAGACAGGACTGTGTGGAGGTTCACATCTAAGGGAAGGCAAAAGCTTTGTGCTGCATTGAAGGTTCCCGAGAGCAAAGTGGCCCCAAGACGTTTGGAACAACCAGGACTCTTGTTAGCGCTGGTAGCCCGGCCGGACTGAGCGATCGGGGAGAAGAGACCCAGAACCCGATGGTCAGTCTAGCACCTGAAGGACTCTCAGACTGAGAGAAACTAGACTCTCTGGCTGGTGGAACCAAGACTGAACTGTTTGGCCTCAATCCTAGGCATCACACTGGGGCTGTGTTTCAGCAGATAAGTCTGGGCTGACAGTTCGGGGCTGAGGGGAAAGCTGAGCAGAGTAGAGAGATAGCATTAATAAAAGGATGGTCCACAAACAGCATGTTGCAGTACCTGTTGTTGAAATGTGCTGTACAAACTCTCTTTCCTTCCGTTTGCACACGCAGATTCGTTACACTGCACACTGATTTTCAGGGCGGGACATTAGGCTGAAAACAACACAAGAGTTACTTTTACTCTCACCTTTTGCAGTGCAAAGCTCTTGCATACTTCAAAGCCAGATCCAGACCCTGTCTGAACTCTGCCTCTCTTCCGGGAACAGCACCAAGACCCAGATCGCCTCCCTTTACATTTCCTGCAACACATTCATCCTTTATTCCCACCACCATCCTCCTCCTCTAATCATTACTATGCATGGAAGTATCAGTGCAGTCTGGTTGAAATAAACAGCTTCTGACTGAACCTCTGCGCGTGTGTGTGTGTGTGCGCGCGCGCGTTTCCCATGTTGCAGTCGTTACCGGGCGGGGTGTTGATGAGGATCACCTCCACCCCTGTAGCCTCTCTGGCTCTCTGCAGCTCCTGCAGGTCCGAGTCGTACAGCCAGCCGGCCTCCACCGCCCGAAAGCCCGCAGAGGCAGCCGCGTACATCCTCTGGCTGAAGTCCGGCAGCTCCGTGAACAGCCAGGAGAGGTTCGCGCAGAACTTCAGCGGAGCCATCCTGTCACACTGCAGAGGCCTACGACCCGACGTTCAGTCTGCGAGCTGGACTTTCACCCCGATAGCAGCCGGGGGAGACCTGCGTTAAGTCCGCCACAGTTAGGCAGCGTTATGGAGCGGAACACGGACGGGTTACGTGCAGACCTGTTCACATCCGATTCATGTGCGACCATCTGTGCCGACATGTTTTAGGAAAAACCATACATGAGGTGCAGACTACACAGTTAGTATCTCGCTAGCTTAGCACTGCTAATAAAGTGGTCTTCATTCCCACGTGCTTACATTCTTCTTGTGACGTTATCTGTATTAATATTCATATATTTACCTTGCAAATAGTTACCAAAAAGAGTATAAACAGAGGTTGCACGTTTTACAGCGTCTGACCGACCACACGGAGAGTTGTATTATTGTCACGTGACTGGAAGCAGCGTGCTTCCTGGTCTGTGAAATGCGCACGCGCAAGAAGAAAGTCCTGATGGGCCAAATCCCAATGTCCCCCCTAAACCCTCAAACCCTGAACCCTCAAGGACTTACTGACGTCACCAGCTAAGTGGCTGAGTGTGAGAGACTGTGAGGGCTTGAGATGGTGTAAATAGGAACGGGACAGCCCTTTGCTGCAACATATCACATTACCATGAAAACTACAAAAAATATGATGTATAATTGTGTGTATTTATTTTATACTTTGTACTCCTTGATATGAATGTCTTCAGGCTCTTTCCTCACAAGATGAGATCTAACTTCATATCATCTATTTACTCATTTTTGTCAAAACAGCTTCAATGACTAAATCAAATATTTGATGAATAAATAAATAAATATCTTCTGATTTCATGTTTATTTTTTGTTCCATCTTTAACCCTTAATGTTTCTGAGTCAATTTATTATGACAGGCTGAACACGTGAGCCGTCCTCTTTGTTTACCTTTTTTTGACGTCTCCATGCGTCCACTGGTTACCCCGTGTTTAACGTCACATTGCAATGATTTGTGGGTAATTCCCTTAGGCTAATGGGGCGTTCACACCGGTCGCGTTGATTTTTTGACGCGCGTCGAGATTACATACAAAGTCTATGCACAGACGCGATGAGACTGGCGCGCCGCGATTTTGCGATGGCGCGGCGCGTTGGACGCGTTATTGCAGTGCGGTGGACGCGGTGGACGCGTTGGACGCCGCAAAATCGCCAACGCGCAAGTTGAAATTTTTCAACTTCTGCGAAATAATCGCGTGACGCTGTGGCGCGATAGCCTATCAGCGTTGAGTTGCTGCTCCCGTCATCAGTGCCGTAGCTCCTGCCGGTGCTGAATCACAAACAACAATGGAGGACAAATTAATAGTGGCGGTTTGTGGGTTCCCCGAGCTCTACGATACCTCATATCAATAGAGACCGGACCAAACTATGTGTATACATGTGTGTGTGTAAACCATACGGTACAAACAATGAATAGACGCTGCCGTATTTACGTCTACGTGACGTTATTGAGTGCTGGTGGAGCTGCTACGATGTTAGCATAGCCTAGCACCGATCCATCAGAGCTCCATTGAGAAGACAAGTAGCCTACAAATCGGCATCATTATGTAGTTATTTCGGAGTCCCTTTTTGTCGGAGAAGACAAGTACAAATCGGCATCATTATGTAGTTATTTCGGAGTCCCTTTTTGTCGGAGAAGACAAGTACAAATCGGCATCATTATGTAGTTATTTCGGAGTCCCTTTTTGTCGGTTTATTTTCCGTTGAATCACAGCCAAATCAGTTTATGTTGTGCAGCACCATGCTGACTTACGGAAAGGGTTCATAAAGGGCTCAAAACGTCTGCCAGAGCCTCAAACACTCGATGATGTGACAGTGGGACAGAACTAAACCCTCACGGACTTCGCGGGAGCGCGCCTCAAAGTCCGTGAGTCCGTAAGGGGGGACATTGGGATTGGGCCACAGATTACTTCCCCTATGCGCGTGTGGGCGAGAAGTGGCGATGAGTTCAAGGGGAATTGGAAATCGGACCGGGAAGCTTGCCCGGGCCAGTTCTCCGGTATGAACAATCCTGACGTCACAGAAACATGAACCGTCAGCAGAAATACATTTTGTATCCATTTGTACGTCGTGTGGTGTGTTGTGCTGTGAAACGGGCTCTCCTCACACAATGAGCTCATTTCATACAGAGTGCTCTCAAAGTTTGGGGTTTTATGAAAGGCGGCCAAAGTAATGCATCCAATAAGTATCACAATTACATCATTTACACAAGTATATAGAAAGATTTTCAAAAATCGTGTTTAACCATAAAATATTAATTTAGAAGTATGAATTGCAAAGAAATGTGTATATAAAAATGTTGTCATAAGTTGTATAATTGGAGTGTTTTCCTCCAATCACAGCAAAATAATGTTATTATTTTGAATGCAATCCCCTCTGGTTTGTTCTCTTCAGTTTGTGAAGAATTATAGCTTACGGCTAACTCTGGTATCTGTAGCATGTTTATTGAAGGTCTTGGTATTGGAATTAAACCATGCACGAGATGCATCAGAAATGAATTGTAACAATGTTTAAATTTCTGCAGCAACATTCTCCTTACTTCTACATGCATGCTTGGTGATGTAGTTTTAAAGGAGCTTTCATTTTGTAATGACTTGTCGGTCTCTGTGGACAAAAGTGGTGTTTCACTGTAGAAACCCTCTCATTTCACTGCAGCAGGGGTTTGCTCCGCCCAGGTCTGGTTCTCCCGTGCCTCCCTTCCCTCCAGCGGGATAGCATTACGGCCTGGGCCTCAGCAGCGTGGTGTCGGTGTGAGCTCTCCTCCTCCCGCCGGAGTTTGTGTCAGCAGGTCGAAGGCTGCTAGCGAAGCCAGAGCTGGGTCAGTCTGGGTTCCTCACAACACAAATACTGTGTTGCTAATACGCTAGATTAAGGGCTGACAGTAGCATGCACACCAGCACGCGAGCGGCAGCAGTTCAGCGAGGTAGCCGTAGCAGGCAGTGTGGTCCAGACGTCAGTGGTCAAGACTACAGTTATAACACAGCTTCAGTCTAAAGCCGTGCTGGTTCTTACGCCTAACTGAGGAGCTGTCAACTCATCCACCAAGTCAGTCTGATGCTGGCATTCTTCAGCGCTCTTTGACGCGGCGAATGAACTCATATTGTGGTGATACAATAAGGGAGCATTTCACTTCCTTCATTTCCAGTGACACACACACGCACGCACACACACACACATACACACATACACACACACACACATACACACACATACACACACACACACACACGCGCACACACACACACACATACACACATACACACACACGCGCACACACACACACACATACACACATACACGCGCACACACACACACATACACACACACACACACACACGCACACACACACACGCAGCTAGTGGACACGTGTGTGTGCTGAGACACACAGCTGTTAATGTTAATGAGGCCGCCAGCAGACCAGACAGCACGGATTCTCGGGGAGGGCAGGGAATTGAAGAGCAGACCAGCAGCCCCTCATACGTCTGCACACTAACGAGCCCACAATGGTCGACAGACCCAGACGGGGCATTACATTGATTTCTCTTTCTCGGGCTCATGTTTGTTCTGACAGCTTCCAAATGCTGATGGATGTCTCAGCTACAGCAGGAGGAAATGAGGTCAGAGGTCACATAAAGGAAGCGCTGTTCTGTGTTCCAGGTGAGCTTTTTGTTCTCTGTGGTATTACTGTGCAGCAGAGGTAGTAGTGCAGTGTGACTGATTCATTGTTCATCAGAGTGAAGCTGTTCCTGTGTCTGGTGGTTCTGGTGTACAGAGCCCTGTAGCGCCCTCCAGAGGGGAGGAGGTGAACAGCTTGTGTCCAGGGTGTGATGGTCTGCAGTGATCTTTACAGCCCGCTTCCTGACTCTGGAGGTGAACAAGTCCAGGATGGAGGGCAGGCTGGAGCCAATGATCCTCTCTGCAGACCTGACAGTCCGTTGCAGTCTGTTTCTGTCCTGTTTGGTGGCCGATCCGAACCACACAGTGATGGAGGAGCAGAGAACAGACTGGATGATGGCTGAGTAGAACAGGATCAGCAGCTCCTGAGGCAGGTTGAACTTCCTGAGCTGGCGCAGGAAGTACAACCTCTGCTGGACCTTTCTCCTGAATGCAAAACTATAAAACAAAACAATGCCATTAAAAAGACAAGACAACAAGTTCACATCAACACTTGTTGTAAGTAGACTATGTGGGGATGTTTGACTACCAGTAAGAATTGCTGACATTGTTGTAATCGTTTTGTAAATTTGCCTAACAGGCTTTACTTGCAGATATTTACGCTATTATACGCATGACGCCCGGAGTCCACTGGGTGTGTCTGCGCCACCATAGACTATATCAGGGGTGCCCAATACGTCGATCGCTCGACCGGTCGATCGCGGAGGTAGTGCGGGTAGATCGCATGCCATTCAAAACAAAATGAGATGTCCGCATGGCATTTGCGACTTGATTTTCTAACGCACGGGTCACCACGTCAACCACAAAACTCCGGCGAGCTAATTAGTTAGCCTTCCAATTTATTTATACTAAAGAAGCTAAAGCTGCAGCGCCATGATTTGGGAAACTTCCAAAACCTGGCGTCAGAACTGGAGACTCAGCGGAAGGCGTGTGCGTAACGTGACAGTGCGCGCTACACAGAGCAGACTGACAAGTGTCTGTCAGAGTTTGACAAACGCTTTCCAGACTTTGCTTTACTCGAGCCAGTTGCTACACTTATGTGCTGCACATTTCGGGAAGATATTGAGGTTGATTCACTCGCATCAAAAATGTCAACGCTGTTTCACCTGAACTCGTCTGGAGTGGAGGATGAGATGTTGACACTGCAAGCTGACATTCAGCTGAAGTCCTGGGCTCATGGACAGTTTCTCACAGAGGAAAAGTCCCCAAACATGAGGACATGTGATACCTTCCTGACTGCATTATTCGGCTCTACTCATGTATGTGAGTCAGCCTTGTCCCACATGAAGAACATTAAGTCCATACACCGTTCCACCATGACTGATGATCATCTGAAGTCTGCTTGAGGCGGATACCAGCAGCTACTGTCCGGACTATGCAACTCTGGCCGATTCCATTCAGTGCAAGTCATCAGAGTAAGGTGATGACCAACAATGTACAGAATTGTATTGTGCCATAAGGGTTCATGCAGTTATGCAAGGTACGCCAACATGTATTGTAAATATAAAGTATTCTCAGTATATCTATAAATAAATAGATATTTAGCATTTTTAATGTAGGTAGATCATTTTGACTTGGTCATTTTAAAAGTAGCTCACAAGCCGAAAAAGTGTGGGCACCCCTGGACTACATGCTTCATGCTTTATGCTTATGATTCTAGAAGGGCCTTTCAGAAGCGTCCCATGAGTGTCTCTCTACTCTACTGTATGGAAAGCTGAAATTGCCCATAAACGCATAAATTTCCCCCCCATTTTATACCAAAACGCCGCTTTTTATGCCACTCTACTAAGTCATTTTAAAATGCTGCTTTAACGGTGTCTAAAGGCCGTTAATGCATGATTTTGGGTTTCTATTATCAGTGGAATAAACCCTGTCAGCTCTCAGACAGTCCCGTTCTTGTCAGAATCAGATCAGATTTGTGGAGGGGCAGGGAGGAGCTGTTCCTCACAGACCTCTGTGCAGCCTGTGAAATCAAACGCGAGCCTTCCCTCTCGCTGAACTCGGTGTGCGACTTACTTACTACTGCTTCCGTCAGGATATTGAGATCTCACTTTGGCTTCATTTGATATTAACTTCCTCCATCCAGTGTTTTCCAGGGATTTGCTAGTAAAAGAAGGGATGGGTGCAGATTTCGGAAACTCACCAAATGATATTTCAAGGACATGTGTTTGTTTTTTATCAACACCAGAATACTGCTGTGTGAGCACAAGATAAAGACACAAAGATTCCTTCATGTTAAACTACGCCCTTTGTGATCAAAGCGTAATCAATCATTGCCACCATGCCTTGCAAAGTGTGACAGCCTGCTGCCTGGTCTGACAGTCTGCCCTGGACAGTCTTGGTTCTGGTTCTGGTTCTCCCGTGCCTCCAGCGGGGCCCAGCAGCACGGCCATGGTCTCCAGCAGCACATTAAAGATGGAGCACCGGCACGGTTGCTTGGGCTCCGTGGTCGCTGGGTCTGTAAGCCAAGAAGCAAAACATCACCGTGAATGATGACTGGAAACAACACCAAGAACACCGCTCCGGATAATCAACGGCTGTTTCTCTTACTCTTCTTGCTCCTCTTCTCCATCATCAGATCACTGGCACCCAGCACCGTTTGCTTCCCAAATGTAGATCTGCGCCTCTTCTGCGCTCCAAAGGAAATGACATGAACTGCCACAAAATGGATGATTTACACGAGACTCTCTGGGGTCACCTCTCCAGCTCCTCCGGTAGATTGTGAGCTCCACGTGGACCGAGCTCTTAGCAGCGGTCCAGGTTTTTAAATCCGACCCGTGGCTCTTCACTGTGTGGCTCCTTTTCCTGTCATTCTCCAACTACTCTGATAAAGGCAATAAAGCCCGAATAAAAAAGACAATCATTTTTCTCTTCTCGTCATGGAGACATACAGGTTAACCCCGGCACAACAGAGCGGTGTGCTGGAGCCTGGTGCCGGCAGACCGGTGAGCCCGCTGCTGAGCTGACAAGGCCAGAGCTTGTCCATCTGACGACAATAAAAGTCTGCGATGAGATGGACAATAGGCTGCCATGCGCTGTCTGATGGATCATCCCCTGCTAGAGAAACAGGCCGACTACGTGAAATCGTACTACGACAGGTCCGAGTCTGAGTTCTGCAGAGCTGCAGGGCCTCTTTCAGCTCATTGTTCTAGTTTACTGCGGAACTACTATACACCTGTTTCATGGTTTCCTGCAGCAGCAGGCAGCTGTTTTGAACAGACAACAATGGAAGTGCACACTGTATATGGTAAACCATCTACTGAAAGACAACATAACGTATTTGCCTGTATTTAAAGTTACAGTGAGGAACTTAGAACTGGTTCGGATACTGTCTCAGTTTAATACTGATGCCTCTACATGAGTTACATATCAAATGAGACCACCAGTGAGAAGATTGGCTATTTCTATATAGTTATTTTTAATGCTTGTCATTGGTGCCGCTGGATTTTGCGTGAAATCAGACAAAATCGTGCAGGTTCACCAAAAACTGAGTTGTGTGCCCCCCTTCCCTCCAGCAGCTCCCCAGATCCGGCTTCACTGCAGTCTGAAGCTCCGGTGGAGGAGGAGAGCTCAACCCCCAGCAGCAGCGTCCGAGGTCGGATTGCTTGGCCCGCTGGAGGGAAGGGAGACACAGGAGACCCAGAACCAGAACCAGAACCAGGAGTGAGCAGGGCAGACTCTGCTGCAGTAAAATGAAAGGTTTTCAAAAGGCACTCTGTTTCAGAAACACTACCACTTTGTCTAAAGGGACCGCCAAAATCCACACAAGAGAAGTAGCTCCGGCCCTTTCCTCCCCCCCCCCACCTATGCACCTGTGATTGATGGGTTGATGCCTGAATGAGATTATTGTGAATCGAGGCTGATCAACCCTGTGGTGAAACGTGTGCTTTGCACGGTTGCTCTTGTGAATAACTTTGGACTCAAGCCTCTCAGTGTGGGACGACTGTTTGTCCTTTTTACTTCAGGGGGCTCTCCCACAGCCAGAGGGCTCCTGTGTAAATGACACAACGGCAGCTAAACGGCCATTATCAGCTGTTGTCAGAGGTGCAACTGCGTTAGCATTTGAATACATTCGACTCAGTCAGCAGGGCTGTTTGCTCCGAGATAATGAAGCCTGCAGTGACTCTGGACACCTGTAAAGGCAAGTGGCAGCCTGGAAACCGCTCACCTATCTGACGGTTCAGCACCACATTTCAAATGGAAATCTGTCTGTGATCACACTCTCAGCTGGAGGCCAAATATTGCTACACGGAATATTTGGATGGGTTACAAGAATTATGAGCTGTAAATGCTAAAATCCCTGCATGTGTGCTGTAGATACAAGTCCTCCAGATGGAAGAACAAAGAACGCTGCTTGTCCACGAGCTCCAGAACGACACATGGAAGCGCCTTCTGATCCGACGCCGCTGTCAGCAGGATGACATCGTCTTGACTGTGCCTTCAAAACTGTTCCGCATCACGTTAGAAAGAATTAATCGGTTCTATAAATATAATATTTGCACATATTATCTCACCTTTTGTTGTATATATTACATTTTTGGTATTCATACGTCAAGCACAGTACTAAAGGAGACATTTCGCTGAACATTGCAGAGACTTGTTGAGTATGAGACAAATAAAACTTACAACATAGCGACTATAAGTTCAAAATATATAGTAGAATAAAGCAGTGGTGGGCTAACCCTAACCCTAACCCTAATACTTTGTGTCTGTAGCTGATTACACATCAGAGCTGACTAAAATGACATGTGGTGTTCCCCAAGGTTCAATACTGGGGCCTCCTCTGTTCAACATCTACATGCTTCCACTAGCTCAGATTATGGAAAACAACAAAGTGTGTTATCATAATTATGCAGACGACACACAAATCTACATAACTATGTCACCAGGGGACTATAATCCCATACAAGGGCTGGGTAACTGCATTGAACAAATCAACAACTGGATGTGCCAGAAGTTTCTTCAATTAAACAAAGATAAAACAGAAGTAATTGTTTTTGGTAGCAAGGACGAACAATTGAAAATCACCGCTCAGCTTCAGTCACTGATGTTAAAACCCACAAACCAAGCCAGAAATCTAGGTGTAGTTATGGATTCAGACCTCAACCTGAACAGCCATATCAAGACAATTACGAAATCAGCCTACTATCACCTGAAGAATATATCAAGGATTAGAGGACTTTATGTCTCAACAGGACTTGTAAAAACTTGTCCACGCATTTATCTTCAGCAGACTGGACTACTGTAACGGTGTGTTTACAGGTCTCTGTAACAAGTCCGTCAGAAAGCTGCAGCTGATTCAGAACGCTGCAGCTCGAGTCCTCACTAAGACCAGGAGGGTGGATCACATCACTCCAGTTCTGAGGTCTTTGCACTGGCTTCCTGTCCAACAAAGAATTGACTTTAAAATCCTGCTGTTGGTTTACAAAGCACTGAATGGTTTAGGGCCAAAACACATCTCCGATCTGCTGCTACCTTATGAACCATCCCGACCCCTCAGGTCAGTCTGGGACCGGTCTACTTTCTGTTCCCAGAAATTGTTCCCAGCTGCAGGTCTGCTGAGACCCTCAGCTCATTTAAATCAAGATTGAAGACCTTTCTGTTTGCTGCTGCCTTTAATTGAACCACGTTCAATTAATATATTAATCAATTTCCTGCATTTCTGCATTTTACTACTGCATTTTATTTCTTACACTGTTTTTTAATTGTTTTTGAAATCTCCTTTTCTTTTGCCTTGTGTTTTGATGCTTTTAATGGTTTTATGTGAAGCACTTTGAATTACCTTGTTGTTGAAATGTGCTATACAAATAAACTTGCCTTGCCTTGCCTTACACACAATCACAAAGTTATATATATTTTATAAGTTAATAATTTTTCTTAAATACACTACATGTATTATAATTTAGAAACATATTTCTTCATTATCTTATGTTCTCATTGCACAGCTCCTGTCTTCCTCAGTTGCTCTGCTTCCAGTGCAGCTTGTTTTAAGTAGAGCTTTTATCCAATCAGATCTCACCTCTGTGCCTCTAGGTAAGAACAGAGCCAGAGGCCTGCAGACTCTCACGTGCATCCATGTGCACTTTAAGTGAATGGGGACGATATTGTTGATTGTCATAGTGTTCAACCAATCAGATCTTTAGTTTGACATGTTGGGCGTATTCTTTGACGTGTCAGAGCTGCTAGCTGGCCTACAAGTACGTCAGCATTAGTGCAGCTCAGTGTCCAGGTGCAGCTCTGCAGTGAGGTGCAGCGTGTGCTGTAATTGGTCAGTGGGCGAGCACGTGACTATCGTGAAATGAAACTTAAAGTATCCATCACAGCTTAGTCGGAGTAGTGAGAGTTCAAATTGAAAGATATGGAAGAAATTATGACATTTTTAGCATGTTGCTTGATGTAGATTATTATTATTTGAACTGCTTTGTTCTTTTAACACTCAATGGCTGAAGGAGGAGAAACGGATTAGTGAGTTGGGATTTAACCGGATTAAACTCTTAGTCAACAAAGAAAGGAGGATGGAGTTTGTCTTCAAGTCAACTGTGTTTGTTTCTTTATATCTAATATCTGAATGGCCCTCCAGTGTGCAGCAGAATGTTGTTCCGCTGTTGTTTTCCCGTTAAGCTAGTTAGCGTAGCCTCCAGTGGCGGCTGGTCAATAGAGGGCCATGGGGCATGGCCCCACCATGAGCCACACAAAAAAAAAAAAAAAAAAAAAAAAAAATTATAATAATCATAAATTATACAAATTGTCAATATTTGTGTTTTTGAACTGTGGAATGTACCCAGTAATGTGTGTAAAATATGATATCTGCGCAAAATATATGCTTTTCCTGCTCGTCCTCTCTGCCTGTGTGCTCTCTGCTCGTGCTCTCTGTCCTGTGTGCGCGACACTCTGAGAACGCGCAGCTAGGGGGGCTTGATCGTTTTTGCCCAAAAGAGACGGGTCTATGAAGCAGTTTAGCCAATTGCTGATTCAAGATATAAATGAGTGACATACAATTTAGCCAATCAGCGCCCTCAAATAGATTCAGCTTGGGGCTAGAACGATCAAGGCCCCCCTCGCTGCGCGTTCTCGTCAGGAGAAGTCTCTACGCGCGAGCGCCAGCGCGAGCACTCCTCCTCCAAGACCCGTTTGAGAGGAGCTTGTGTGGGTTTCCTCACCACAGTGATTGGGTGTTTCCCCAACAAACAAGGTTCATAGGGGCATCTAATAAATAAACATTAGATTATATATATATATATAATCTAATGTAATGCAAAATACTGAATTGCCTGTGAGGGTGACAAAGATAAGATGTCCTGACGTGTTTGTTTGTGTTATTTCCTGCTTTATTTTTCTTGTTGGAATAAATGTTAAATATCTAACTGCAAAGTAGTAATGCGTGTTTGATACCTTTTTTTTGCATTAAATCATACTGGGATGTTTGCTGAAATTGATTGGATGTGGCCCTACCAAGAAAATTTTCCACCAGCCGCCACTGGTAGCCTCCCAGAACACTTGCTGTAACTCAGCTGTTTTTTGTTTTAGTTTCTCTTGGTTCTGGGTTCAGAGGTCACACAGCCCGTTGTCTCCTACGTGAGCGCAGAAAACATTATATTTCCAAATGCACTAGTATTATTCAAACGTATTGTTCGGTTGGTAAGCCTCGTACCAAACGGTTTAATCTGAATACGTGTATTATTACACCATAGAAACAAATCACCGTAGCTTGCGCATCATCATGAGGTCATCATGAGGAGGCTCAGCTGCAGGACAGCACTGAAGGCCCAGGTATGAAATGCACGGCCCGCCACTGGTTGCACTATTACCTTAATTCCATTGACGCTGTTGTTGCATTGTTGTATAGGGTTATGTTCACATATACAGTATATATACACTTTTTGAATATATATTTATATTTATATTGTACATAGTTGTTTATGTTTATGCTTACATCTTTCCTGTTTATTGTAAATTCTCTGTATGTACGTAGAGCGCAACGAAAAACCGGAGTCAAATTCCTTGTATCCGTAAGCGCACATGGCCAATAACGCTGATTCTGATTCTTGCACCAAATGGTCTGGTTTGTAGGCGGGTGGTGCTTGCTTTTGGCTCGACTGTTTTTAACATGGTGGTCGGGTGACAGCTGTCTCATCTAACACCCAACAACACAACAACATATGTCTGAAAACATTTGAGTGGACAGATAGGCAGCATCGTGTCAGAGTATTGATTTCATTTCTGATCAGCTGCACAGTGTTGATCGGAGTGTTGTGAGGCTTGCTGCCTCGCACGGGACAAACCTCATTTGCATGAAGCTGAGGTCAAGTCATGACTATACATACATATTTTTTAATTTCATTTATTATCTTGATCCCTTTAAGGGGGAAATTTGTCTCTCCATTTGACCCATCCCTGTATACAGGGAGCAGTGGGCTGCCAATGACAGGTGCCCGGGGAGCCGTTAGGGGTTCAGCGTATTGCTCAGGTACACTTCGACACGTCCCAGTCGGGGATCGAACCGTTGACCTTCCGGCTCCCAGACAACCCTCTTAACCCAGTGAGCCACGGTCGCCCCAAATACAAATATGGCGAATGGTCAGTCAACTCGCCGCGTCGTCTCCATCATGCAACGCACGGCCGGCTCTCGCTGTCAATTAAAAGTGAACAGGATCAGTCGACTTCACATCAACGGATTTGGTGGATCTCCACCTTTAGGGTCTGCGTTTGTGTGACAGATAGATCCTTCAAACCCTTTCACACACAGTGGGCACTACAGTAGACAGCTAGCCCAAAGCCGGTCTCCCTGTTTATGTATGAGCTTTGATGGCATCAGAATCAGAATCAGAACCGTTTATTGCCAAAGAAGTTTGCACCTACAAGGAATTTGTCGTGGCGGTGGTGCGTAACATTTAACAATAAACAATAACATTAAACTATCACAATCAGCACAGTGCAGGAAATAGAAACATATTCAAATTTACAATAAAATATAAAATATAGAATTAAGTGATAACAGGACTGTAAAACAAGTGAAGTGTAAGTGAAAAGTTAAAAGTGACGAGTGTATAGAGGTTAATAAATAAAGAAACAGGGATGTGCAGGGGATGACAGAGTCAGCGGGGGACCCGGGCTTTGTTAATGAGCCCGACTGCAGACGGGAAGAAACTGTTTGTGTGGTGTGAGGTCTTGGTTCTGATGGACCTGGCATAGTCGCACATCTGCCACCACAGTGGTGTTTATGTCTAATGAGGAATAATGAGGTTGTCATAATTTGTGCATGAAAGGGTAACTTTCAGAATGAATCTGAAAAACGTGCCGTTAAATCAGCCTCTTTTATAGGACTTGTTTTTAAAGATTGCAGGATGGCAGGAGGAGTCATTTGAAAACATTGGGCACAACTTTACTAGAATGATAGTCTTTCTCCTCAGTACAAACAGAAGCCTGTTGAGATCATAAGACGAGGAGCTCTGTGGGGCCTGCACACTGACAGCTCTCTATGTTCATGTCAGTGGGCTTTTTATTTTCACGATATCTCTATAATGGTGACTATTCCTCTGGCAATCATCAGCTCTCAGGAGGCTTCTTTCTCATGCAGCTCTTTCAAGCATGTATACATGTAGACTTTCCAGCTCAACAGCACGCTGTTATACAGTTATACACGGTCCTTATAGCTGCCCGCTTCAACGGTTCTAACCACAGAAGGCTGCTGCTGGAGACTGAGCAACGGCACAGCGAAATGATTCCACATCCATATGAAGGAAACCTTTATTGCCCCGAGGGGCATTCACTTTGCACAAAAGACTATGAAAGGAGCACCAAGAACCGTACTAACAACACGTAATATAACATAAAAATACAAGCATCATTTAACAAGAAGCATCATTTTGGACTTCAGGTGCAAGTTCAAGAAGGTGCCTAATTCACAGCATGTGATCAGAGCATGTTCAAGGGACAGTTCACCCCACAATCAAAAATACATATTTATCAACACTGGAGAGACATCCGGGCAGAGATACGTTTACTCATGGTGGTGGGCCTACCTCCAGTCTATGAGACCCCAGAGGATACAGACACTAAAACCAGGCACAGCTTGTGGTGGTGCTGAAGATGATTACAGTGTTATGGAGAAATGTGACGCCACCAATGGAGGGAAAGGTTGAGAAGTGTATATTTGATGCAAATTAAAACGGCCCAAATCTGAAGGCTTCCAACACTAAGTGGACAGCAGTCATACTACAGTTACAGAGACACAACTTCCTTATGAGGGTAGGAGTCGGACTGGAATGCCACGTAATTGGAGCCATGTATGACTGCAAACTGCATATATAGTAGCGATACATGGGGGGGACTATTGAGATCTCCCCTAACGTTTTCTTCATTCATCTCCAGGGTCTTAAATACATGGCTCATTGTGTAGTGGTTAAGATGAAGATAAATGGGGGCCTTTGTCTGCGTATAGGAACCGCCTATAGTCGATGCGATGCTTATATTTGTTAACATAGTTGCCCTTGGTGAGTTATAGTTTTAGAGATATCGGTCGTAGAGATGTCTGCCTTCTCTCCGGTTTACTAGATGACAATCAGCTTAAAGTGCTCAGATCGCCAAAAAACCCACAAAACCCACAACCTAAACCAAACCAAGATACACCCCACACCAGCTGGAAACCCCCACTTGTCGATCGTCAACCACTCAAAACAAGGTTAATTTCCTGGAAGTGCTCCCCACCTCGGCACAAAGGACAGACAAACATCACGACGTGTGCTTTTTGATTCTGCGGTGTCGTGAACTTTTCTGGCCTCTAGGGGCCACGAGTGGGGCTCTACACTTCCTGTTGATGATGTATTTCATTCGATTTGACATACATTATGCTCTCAAACAGAAGGAATGAGGTGTTGCCTGCTGATCGCAAAAGTGATTGTGCTTGATGACATGATGATAGAATATTTTAAGCTAAAGAAATGAGACTCTCATTTTTCCAGTTTGAATCTTTAACACCTTATGAATTAAGAGGAATAACTCGCAACACTGGGTTTCTCTTTGAGTCTCAGTTTCTTTCAAGAATCAATCCTACAGATACAACGATGTACGATCCAGAATATCCAGGAGGGAAAGAATGTTTGAACAAAGAAAGATTAGTCTTTAACGGGTAGAAACTTTGACAGAACCTTGATCTGAATGGGCAGAGAAAGAGTTTGATCGCACAGCTATAATAATAATAGTAGCGTGGATATAGGAGAACGGTAATGATAATAGCAGCAGCAGCAGTGAGGGTAATAGAAATATAATAGCCCCGATCCATACCTCTAAATATCCACTCAACTGAAGGACACGTTTCAAAAAGGAATGGTGTTTTCATCATGTGCAAAACAAAACACAACAGTTGAATCGTCATAATAAAACCTACACGTACACATGGAGGCCACTCACACAGCCGTTTATAAGCTTCTCTTCATTCCTTATATTTTGTACAATATCAGTCCAGAGGAAGCCAGCCAACCAGCGGAGGAACCTCGTTCTCTTAACTCTCTTTTAAAAAAGACGATCAAATATCACGTGACAGTGAAGCCCTGTGAAACGTGTTCTCCATTCTGTGGGATGAAGGTGAAAAGCAGTTGAGAATGAATTCTCCCCATCACAGCTGTTTAACTCTCTCTGCTCGAACAGCTGGAGCACAAACAGAAAGACACCCTACGGTTGTACTACCTGCTGCAGTTAATCAGAGGAATAGTTTTATGAGAAGTTCACTTTTTACACACGTCATTCTCATGTGTGTGTGTGTGTGTGTCTGTGTGTGTGTGTGCAGTACTCAGCTGGAGTCAGGTGTTGGTTGGTGAACTTTTTCACTTTGGAAATAGTCATAACAGATCAGCCAATAACAATTCACAAAATGATGTCTTTGTTCAGCAGTTTATACTGAAAATTCAACATCTACTCATCATTTACACTTAACACCAATCAAAAACACTTCACTCGTGATATTTCATAAACAAACAAGCTGCATCAGTCTGTGTCTGGACAGGGCAGTGCTCTTGTGTTTCGCTCTCCGTGTGGAACACGAGGCCAGCGTTGATGCTTTTGTGGAGCTCTCTGTAAGATATCATGCAAACCGTTGAGGATGCATTGATCATAGTTGCCATGCACAGATATTCTAGAAACAAATGAGGTTAAACATGTAAGTTATTGAGCATTAAGAAATGTGATTGTGTGTGATCCCGGGTTCTGGAGTGTCGGCGTTCTGCCTAACGATAGGGTTGTCTTAAACACGTGAAATCCCAGATTAAGTAGCTAATCTGACAACTGAAGAAAGCTCATGGTTCTGTTCTAGACCAATAGCGTGACTGTCTTTGTGCGCACGTCAAGGTTGGTAGAAAAGTGGACGATCTCAAACAAACTGTCCCTGATGCAGGAAAGAAAGGAAGTCTTTTCAAACAGAGCTGATACATGAGCGGGGGAGGGGATGATAACGCAACAGTGTCGTCGTTGTTTGTGGAAGTAACAGAAGCAACATGTCCGCTGTGGCCCCCTCGGCTGCTCGAGGGCCGAGTAGACAGAATGATCTCGAGCCAGTGCACTGTCATCTATTGCCTCTTCCACATGGCTTCTCAAGATGAAGTCAATAAGTGCATTCGGACGCCACGGAGCTGCTCAGCGCAGACATGTGACGTCCACACATCCCTGTGAGGCCGTCGTGTTCATTAAACATTCGGCTGATTACTCTCACAACAGGCCTGCTTATGGGCAAGTGGAGGACATTGACTTTTTGAACAGGCTCCTTTCTCTTTGCATGTGAAATGAGATTGGGCATCCAGCTGACGCTGGACCGTCTGTTGGCTGTGTGCAGCTCTGGCCCGGGGGACAGCAGGGGCCAGGCCTGCACGAGCACGGAAGCAAAATGAACACAACGTAGTCCGTCCTCTGCCGTGCACAGCTGTAAATTACATGTGTCACCGAGTCCTCCAACGGACCAAGGTGTCGCTGTCCGTGGCTTCATGGTTCAGCTGCAGCTGCCAGCAGGTGGTCCAGCTCCCGCCATCAGCTGACTCACAGCAAGTGCATTTATTTCATTTAAAAACAATACATGATAACTATACAGCATCCATCAGGAACCTAATCACAAGAAGGCTTTTTGGCTGATTTCAATTGTGTGTCGTGTCTGGACGATGACCCTAGATATGTGAAGAAAATATACTCGCTGCCCGACAACCTATCCTGACCTAACTGCTCAAGGGCCTGACCTCAACTGTCTACCATCGAGACACGGCCCTCCAACATACAGTACAATGATGCCACAAAGCCTACATATTCAAGGTCTCTTCATCATCTCTTCCTAGCTGCTATTGCAGACTGTCTGAATGATATCAACTGTTGGATGGCACAACATCTTCAACTCAATAACTCAAAATCAGAAATCATAATATTTAGTCCCCCAAACCCAATCACTCCCATTAAAAGGGCCCTTGGCCCCCTGTCCGTTAACATGAAGTCCACTGGCAGAAACGTAGGAGTAGTTTATGATTCAGATTTAAGCTTCAAACCACAAATCACAAAAGTTGTCCAGTCCTGTTTTCTACAAATAAGAACCATCTCTAAAATCAAAGGAATGCTCTCTCACCCTGACCTGGAAAAAGTCATTCATGCATTCATCTTCTCAAGACTTGATTACTGTAACTCCTCCTTCTTTCTGGCATCAACCAAAAGCCACTCTCTCTCCTCTCTCCGAAGGAGAGAGGAGAGAGAGTGGCTTTTGGTTCTTTTGGTTCTTTTGGTTCTTCTTGCTGTTCTGAAGTCGAGGCTGCAAACTAAAGGTGACCGTGCCTTTGCCATCAGGACCCCTCGGCTCTGGAACGAGCTGCCTGAGGAGATGAGGCTCTCAGAATCACTGATCTCTTTTAAATCACTTCTTAAAACACAATTTTACAGACTAGCTTTTATGTCATGTCGTCGCTTTCCTGTTCTAATTCTGTTTTCTTTTCATTTGTTGATTTCATTTGTTGACACTGAAGAAACTATTATCAGTTATTTCTTTTGTGTTTCTGTACATTCACTGGTTTTTATTATAGTTTATTTTTTAACTATGCTTTTTACTATGTTTTTACTATGTACTGGCTCTGTGGCACTCTGAGATTTTTTTTAAATGAAAAGTGCGTTACAAATAAAATGCATTATTATTATTATTATTATCCATGTTGGATAACCCGGATCACCCTCTCCACCACCTCCTGCAGGGACAGAGGAGCACTTTCTCCAACAGACTGATGCAGCGCCGCTGTCACAAGGACAGATACAGGAGAACATTCCTGCCCACTGCAATAAGACTTTACAATAAAACACATCGGGCCAGACCAAACACAAGACTACAACACTGCTAACTGTTGTTGTTTGCTGTTGGTGATCCTTGCACTACTGTTCTTTACCTAGTTGGTTAACTTATACCATTATATTTTATTGTATATACTGTGCATTTTTTATTTTCTTTACATTTTCTTTAAATTGTATTATATTCTGCTCTGTTATCTTATTGTATTGTATATATTGAGCATCTTTCATCTTTCGTATTTTTATGTTTACTCTACAACTTCGTTTGCTGCTGCTACAAACAAATTTCCCCCTGGGGATGAATAAAGTATACATCTGTCCGTCCGTCCGTCCGTCCGTCCGTCCGTCCGTCTATCCATCCATCTTTGGTGCTTGGTGGAGTGCCCTTTTGCTGTTTTGGCCTGGTGCGGGCATGGGGGCGTCTGTGTGTATGTGTATATATATATATATATGTATATATAATATATATATATATTATATATATATATTTCTATTTAATTTTTATTTTATTTTAAATTATTTTCGTTATTATGTTTATCGATTATTAAATTAAATTAATTTCTTAGTTTATTTCTAACGTATCCAATGGTCATTAAGTATGAAAACACAATCATGAAACACATAATAGACGAGCTTATTAATCAAGAATAACACATGTATAACTGTTATGAACTGCATACGAATGAGTGTTAATGTAGGAACAAAGCTTTATAAATGATGAATTAAGTGTCTGCTCATACTTAACTAATGCTTCATAGTGTGTAGTTATTATAAAGGGTTATTTCCATGTCCATAGATGTTTTTAGACCATATTTGACTTTGTGACTCCTCAGAGGATGCTTTGACAAGACTACAGTGCGTTCCTCTTGTATATTGATGAATTGCTCCCTTTCCCATGATGGAGATGTTGGACAGTTTTACACAGAGTTTGCATGTAGCTCTGCTTTTTGGAATTCTTCCCTAACGAGACCTTATAGGATTGTGGAGCCAGCCCTCATAAACTTGCGTTTACTCAATATTCGTGCCACACTTCAGTAACATTTAGCTTTTTCTGTTACCAGCATCAAGTTGCCGGTTACTTAGTCAGCTATTCTCACCTCACATCAGTAACTTCTTGCTGCTTTCATTGCCCGCAACCGGTTGCCAGATATTCGTCTCTGTTAGTATCGACTGTCCTCATCGTCCCAGCAACCTCAACCTGCTTCTATTGCAGACACAGTGACTATTTATGTTCTAGTTCTTCTGACCTCATCATCCCCTTCATTGTGCACCAGGAATGTCTCAAATAGTTCCAATCCAACCTGCAGGTGATGAGATATGTCCCAGGATAAGTGGAAGCATTGACCCTGCTGGTGGAACGCACAGCAACATGTTATCTACGTCCATCTACACATGATGGGAGGTTCGTATCCCCTGCTGCTCACAGGTCTGGCTGCTTCAGCCTGCTGCATGTTAACACTTTGGCCTCTTGTTCTGAATACCAGAACAGTAAGCTGCTATACAAATACTGATCAACTCATTCTTCACTCTTTCATCTTCACTGCAATGACTGGTTGTTGACTGTAAGGATGTTGATGAATGCCTTAACCCTTGAATTGAAGCAGTGAAACAGGAGCTTGGATCACGTTTTTATGTATTTTTATAACTATGCAAGCTGGGCATGTGGCTCACTAGCCTGGAATACAAGGTGTTACTACCAGCACCATATATAACAATGGTTTGTGAAAGCAAATACATTTTCAATAGAGAAACAAAAATAAAGAAAATCATTTCTGGCATGTGGATCACATTGTTTTAATCAACATAACGAGACACTGTCAATCTGCAAGATATCTGCTCTTGGCAATTTAAACATAATCAACATCTGTATAGTTATGTTTAGCGGTAAAACATATATTCAAACGTCAACACAGACAGTAAGTGTTGACTTTTCAATATATAACCAAACACACAATCTTCCCCTGACCTCAACCCCCCCGCCTGACGGGGGCGCTGCCGTCAGTCCACACGTCTCACAGCGCTTCACCTCGAATATTAAAGCATTGAGAAAGGGCATCTCAACCAATTAACAACTCCCATTAAAATACCAACAGCATCAACATAAAACAAATGCTAAAAACATTAAGACGGGTATAAAATGCAAGTGTAAAATGTACAGTGCAGTGTAAGAAATGATTGAATAGAAGCTCAGATCTAATGCCCAGTGTTCTGAAGACTCTGACTGCTTCATGGAGATGATCTCCTGGCCCCTCTCTTGCTCAGCAGCTGTTCCAGCGTGAGCCTGCAGGTCATTCTGACCAGCTATGACATGTCTCTCAGCCACAGAGCAGGTTATTGGAGTGCGTGTGTTAAAGATACATGTTGCTGCATGGATAATCCACAGCTAATGAGCGCTCACACTACATTTCTGTCTCTCTCCCAGGAGGCAACCTGCAGTTCACAAAGTGAAGTCAGTGCTTCATGTGTTAAAGCTGCATTCTCTCTAGTGTCCACCAGGGGGCGACTCCTCTGGTTGTATAGAAGTCTATGAGAAAATGACTCTACTTCTCTCTTGATTTATTACCTCAGTAAACATTGTAAACATGAGTTTATGGTCTCAATCTCTAGTTTCAAGTCTTCTTCAATACAGCATGATGTTCATTTAGTACATTATGGTCCATTGAGAGTCAAACAGACCATAAAACAGAGGATGCTTTAGGGCGGGGCTACACGGTGATTGACAGGTCTCTAATAGACCATAAAGCAGGGGATGCTTTAGGGCGGGGCTACACGGTGATTGACAGGTCTCTAATAGACCATAAAGCAGGGGATGCTTTAGGGCGGGGCTACACGGTGATTGACAGGTCTCTAATCTCATGCAGTGGCGGCTGGTGGAAAATGTTCTAGGTCGGGCCATCCTATCAATTTCAGCAAACATCCCAGTATGATTTAATGCAAACAAATTAAAGTATCAAACATGCATTATTACTTGGCAGTTAAATATTTAACATGTATTCCAACACGAAAACAATCAGTAAATAACACTTATATAATATAATATAACATGTTCATTTATTGAGATGCCCCTATGGACCTTGTTATAGGAGGTAAAGATCAGGAGAAGTAAACATGAAGTGTAATCATGAATACTGATGTTAAATTAAGCTATGATGAGTTTTCACTGTTAATTTAACATCTCTATTACATGTTGATGCCTCCATGACCAAGTTAAGCAGATGAGACTGAGGCTATGTAGAAGAAAAGATGTTCACTTTGCATAATATGTAGCTTGACAGAGTTCTCCATGTGTGTCCTGGTGTTCTCATGTTTCCTTACCTCCTCATCCCTCACTCCCTACCCTGGTGTTCTCATGTTTCCTTACCTCCTCATCCCTCACTCCCTAACTGTCCGTGCTGGATCCGTCCCCGTTGTTTTAAAAAGCTAAATAAGTTATTAGCATGACGTCATCCAGCTAGCCAAACCTGTCTGGTGTACAGCTAGTACAGAAGCTTCGCATGTACTGCTTCCCTTTCCCGCGAGTCTGCTGTCTGATTGTGAGGTCAGGCTGATCTGATATCAGCTCTTTGGCTGCAGAATCTCCCCCAAAGTTCTCCTCTCAAACGGGTCTTGGAGGAGGAGCGCTCGCGCTGGCGCGGGCGCTCGTCTGTAGAGACTTCTCCTGACGAGAACGCGCAGCTATGGGCCTGATCGTTCTGGCCCCAAGCTGAATCTATTTGAGGGCGCTGATTGGCTAAATTGTATGTCACTCATTTAGATCTTGAATCAGCAATTGGCTAAACTGCTTCATAGACCCGCCTCTTTTGGGCCAAAACGATTAGGCCCCCCTAGCTGCGCGTTCTCAGAGTGTCGTGCACACAGACAGAGAGCACGAGCAGAGAGCACACAGGCAGAGAGCACGAGCAGACGAGCACACAGACGGAGAGCACGAGCAGAGAGCACACAGACGGAGAGCACGAGCAGAGAGCACACAGACAGAGAGCACGAGCAGAGAGCACACAGGCAGAGAGCACGAGCAGACGAGCACACAGGCTGAGAGCACGAGCAGACGAGCACACAGACGGAGAGCACGAGCAGACGAGCACACAGGCAGAGAGCACGAGCAGAGAGCACACAGACAGAGAGCACGAGCAGACGAGCACACAGACGGAGAGCACGAGCAGACGAGCACACAGGCAGAGAGCACGAGCAGACGAGCACACAGACGGAGAGCACGAGCAGACGAGCACACAGGCGGAGAGCACGAGCAGAGAGCACACAGGCAGAGAGCACGAGCAGACGAGCACGAGCAGACGAGCACACAGGCTGAGAGGACGAGCAGACGAGCAGAGAGCACACAGGCAGAGAGCACGAGCAGACGAGCACGAGCAGACGAGCACACAGGCAGAGAGCACGAGCAGACGAGCACACAGGCTGAGAGCACGAGCAGACGAGCACACAGGCGGAGAGGACGAGCAGACGAGCACACAGGCAGAGAGCACACAGGCAGAGAGCACGAGCAGACGAGCACACAGGCAGAGAGCACGAGCAGACGAGCACACAGGCTGAGAGCACGAGCAGACGAGCACACAGGCGGAGAGGACGAGCAGACGAGCACACAGGCAGAGAGCACGAGCAGACGAGCACACAGGCGGAGAGGACGAGCAGACGAGCACACAGGCAGAGAGCACACAGGCAGAGAGCACGAGCAGACGAGCACACAGGCAGAGAGCACGAGCAGACGAGCACACAGGCAGAGAGCACGAGCAGACGAGCACACAGGCAGAGAGCACGAGCAGACGAGCACACAGGCAGAGAGCACGAGCAGACGAGCACACAGGCGGAGAGCACGAGCAGACGAGCACACAGGCGGAGAGGACGAGCAGACGAGCACACAGGCAGAGAGCACGAGCAGAGAGCACACAGGCGGAGAGGACGAGCAGGAAAAGCATATATTTTGCGCAGATATCATATTTTACACACATTACTGGGTACATTCCATGGTTCAAAAACACAAATATTGACAATTTGTATAATTTATGATTATTATAATTTTTATTTATTTATTTATTTTTTTGTGTGGCTCATGGTGGGGCCATGCCCCATGGCCCTCTATTGACCAGCCGCCACTGCTGTCATGCATTCTTCAGTGTATCGCTGTCACCTCATTGGCCCATTCTGTGCCTTCATGTGACAGCACAGCCTGCAACTTAACGATGGCGCACGCTCTCATCTCCTCTCTCTGTCTCTGCTTCTGGTTTATCTCAGATGACTCAGAGCAGCAGGCCATTACACCTCTCCCTGGGATACAGACGCTGAAGTCAAAAGGGTTGTTCCACCCACACACACCGCCTCATGCTACGTCCTGCAGTATGACATTTATCTGTGCTTTCTTTAATGCCATGCTATACTAAGACTGATGGTGACATTCTTGTGACACTACTATGAAACCTTTTATAGTAAACTGATTTTTTTGAAGACTTCTTCATGGCTTTACTATATATACTATATACCTTTAACATATTGTACCGTAGCATTTTTATAAAAAGTTCTTATGACGTACTATACTTTTCATAGCATACTGTATGATATTTATTATGAGCTTTCTATGGCATACTACCCTATGAAACTTTGTACAACATACTTTACTATATTATTTAAGACGTTTTATAGCACACGATACACATTTCAATGCCACACTACACTACAGTATTTTTAATAACATACTAAGCTACAACTTTTTTTGATGACCGTACTATGATAGTTCACTAGCTTGGGCCCCCACCTCGGCCAGAGCGAGCCTTCGTCGGTTGTTTGGAGTGTGAGGAATGGTTGATGGAGATGTGCCTGCTGCGGTTTGGGGGAGGCTTGGCTGAGGGTCCCCTGCGGCTCCCGGGCCTTGCAGAACCCCCCGATCTCCGAGGGATAGGCGCATGATGGCTATGGGGGGAGATGACCATTAGCAAGAGGGAGGGAGGGTGGGGTGCAGAAAACTCGAGTGTGCCGAGGCTTAGAGTGGGTAGGTATTTATAGGGGTGTGGCCGGAAGTGGCGAGTGGCTGAGGTGTGGTCCTGCTCCTGAAATTCAGCTAAGTTTTATCTCCAATTCACTAGCTTGGGCCCCCACCTCGGCCAGAGCGAGCCTTCGTCGGTTGTTTGGAGTGTGAGGAATGGTTGATGGAGATGTGCCTGCTGCGGTTTGGGGGAGGCTTGGCTGAGGGTCCCCTGCGGCTCCCGGGCCTTGCAGAACCCCCAAAATAAGCCTGTGCGCTGGTCGGCAAGAACGGGTGAGGATTTGTGGGTCTAGAGACGGCGTTGGATGTGGCCGAACCGCTGTTGGACGGGTGTCTGCAGCCATGGCTTTGCGGTGGCCCAGACGTGAGCTGCATGGAGGAGGCTACTATGGTTCCAATTTCATAGCATGGGGGGAAACGACTTGGCATCTGCTTGCAAGGTTCGGGGCTGGTCTACGGCCACGTCGGCCGTCGTGGAAAACCCCCAAAAGACGGCAGAGGGAGCGGCATCGTTGTTGGCCACTGTGTGGGGTCCATCGCTGGAAGTGGGCGGGGTGGGGTCACTGGCATCCCGGTGCCCGGTGTCCCGGCAAGTTGCTGTGGTTGCTGGAAGTAGGTGGCCGGGGGGCGCTGGCGTCCTGCGTTCCGTTGTTGCGGTTCGTTGTTGATTGCTGCGTTCGGTGGTTGCGTTTTCTTTCTCTCTCTCTTCTTTCTTCTTTTTCTTCTTTTCTCTCTTGAGGGGGGGGGGAGGGGGGGGCAGCGTGGTGCCGAGAGGCAGAGGATGGGCTAGTTGGAGAGTAGAAAAAGAGAAGGTGGGAACTGGCATCCCGGTGCCAGGAAACTGCGTGGTGGGAAAAGGGGGATAGGGGGGAGGACTGAGGAGAGGGAACCTGGCAACCCGGTGCCAGGAACCGGCGTGGTGGGAAAGGCATGTGTGGTGGGGAACGTGGGATAGGGGGGGGGGGGGGGGGGGACGGCGGAGAGGGAGCCTGGCAACCCGGTGCCAGGGATGTGTGTGGAGGGAAAGGCATGTGTGGTAGGAAAAGTGGGATAGGGGGGAGGGACACAGGAGAGGAAACCCGGCAACCCGGTGCCGGGGTGGGGAGCAGAGGAAGTGTGGTGAGGGGGGATAGTGAAAGTACAGGCAGAAGGAACCAAGCTGGAAGGTGCAGAAGGATCCTGCGGGAGTAGGGAGGAAGGGAGAGTTGGCATTCCGGAGCGGCCATGAACCGGGGGGTTTGCTTGGGATGGTGGAGAGGGACGCCTCTTCCTTTCTCTTTTTTCTCTTCTTTTTTCCCTATTTTTTCTCTTTCTCTTTCCGGAACTTGTGGGTTGGGGGGCGGAGCCTCGGGGTGCGAGGTGGCGTCACGGTCGTTGGCGTCGCGCCGGAGTGATTGCATGCAGGTGCGTCGTGTTTGTTTGTTTTTCCTAACATGGCTTTGGGATAGTTGTGAGGAGCTTGTTGCGTCGATGCTCTGCGGCGGGCTGTGGTGGAGTTGGCGATCAGCTGGCGCGTCTCGATCAGCTGGTGAGTCGTCGATGGGGGACCTTGCTGGAGCGCGGGGGGGCGGCGTCTTGGGCGCTGCGTGCCGGCAGCTGGAGGCGTCGGAGGCTCGTTCCTGAGCTGGGTCTGGAGCGAGCGAAGAAGGAGAGAGCTGGAGTTACGTTTCCGTTGTCTACGTCGGGAGGTAGCGGGTCTCCCTGTGCCGCCGAGATGTGGGTAACAGGAGGACGGCCGTGAGTCCGACTCTTCGTATTGTCGGATTCTGACGGGTGGATGCGGCTGGTCGGCGAGGTGGAGATCGCGGGTTGGGCTGCCCGGACCCTGTCGATGGCGGGTGGCGGCGTCCGTGGTGTATGTGCGTGGTGCGCGGCGTACGTGCGTGGTGTTCCGGTTGCGTGCAGAAAACTCGAGTGTGCCGAGGCTTAGAGTGGGTAGGTATTTATAGGGGTGTGGCCGGAAGTGGCGAGTGGCTGAGGTGTGGTCCTGCTCCTGAAATTCAGCTAAGTTTTATCTCCAATAAATGGTAAACTGGACTTGTTCTTGTATTTCTCTTTTTCACTCAAAGCTCTTTCACTCTCATGCCATCATTCAGCCATTCACACACTGATGACGGGGCTGCCATGCAAGGTGCCACCTGCCCATCAGGACTCTGACTAACCATCCACACCATTCATCCAGCGTTAGGCACACATCACATCACATGCAGCACAGACACATCACATGCAGGCACAGACACATCACATCACATGCAGCGCAGACACATCACATCACATGCAGCACAGACACATCACATCACATGCAGGCACAGACACATCACATGCAGGCACAGACACATCACATCACAGACACATCACATCACATGCAGCACAGACACATGACATCACATGCAGGCACAGACACATCACATCACATGCAGGCACAGACAGATCACATGCAGGCACAGACACATCACATCACATGCAGCACAGACACATCACATCACATGCAGGCACAGCCACATCACATCACATGCAGGCACAGACACATCACATGCAGCACAGACACACCACATCACATGCAGCACATTCACATCACATGCAGCACAGACACATCACATCACATGCAGCACAGACACATCACATCACATGCAGCACAGACACATCACATCACATGCAGGCACAGACACATCACATGCAGGCACAGACACATCACATCACATGCAGCACAGACACATCACATCACATGCAGCACAGACACATAACATCACATGCAGCACAGACACATCACATGCAGCACAGACACATCACATGCAGGCACAGACACATCACATCACATGCAGCACAGACACATCACATGCAGGCACAGACACATCACATCACATGCAGCACAGACACATCACATCGCATGCAGCACAGATACATCACATCACATGCAGCACAGACACATCACATCACATGCAGGCACAGACACATCACATGCAGCACAGACACATCATATGCAGCACAGACACATCACATCATGCAGCACAGACACATCACATCACATGCAGCACAGACACATCACATCACATGCAGCACAGACACATCACATCACATGCAGGCACAGACACATCACATCAGATGCAGCACAGACACATCACATGCAGCACAGACACATCACATCACATGCAGCACAGACACATCACATCACATGCAGCACAGACACATCACATCGCATGCAGGCACAGACACATCACATGCAGCACAGACACATCACATCACATGCAGGCACAGACTCACATCACATGCAGGCACAGACTCATCACATCACATGAGGCACAGACACATCACATGCAGCACAGACACATCACATGCAGCACAGACACATCACATGCAGGCACAGACACATCACATCACATGCAGCACAGACACATCACATCACATGCAGCACAGACACATCACATGCAGCACAGACACATCACATCACATGCAGCACAGACACATCACATCACATGCAGCACAGACACATCACATGCAGCACAGACACATCACATCACATGCAGCACAGACACATCACATCACATGCAGGCACAGACACATCACATCACATGCAGCACAGACACATCACATCACATGCAGCACAGACACATCACATCACATGCAGCACAGACGCATCACATGCAGCACAGACACATCACATCACATGCACAGACACATCACATCACATGCAGCACAGACACATCACATCACATGCAGGCACAGACACATCACATCACATGCAGGCACAGACACATCACATCACATGCAGGCACAGACACATCACATCACATGCAGCACAGACACATCACATGCAGCACAGACACATCACATGCAGCACAGACACATCACATCACATGCAGCACAGACACATCACATCACATGCAGCACAGACACATCACATGCAGCACAGACACATCACATCACATGCAGCACAGACACATCACATCACATGCAGGCACAGACACATCACATCACATGCAGCACAGACACATCACATCACATGCAGCACAGACACATCACATCACATGCAGCACAGACACATCACATCACATGCAGCACAGACGCATCACATGCAGCACAGACACATCACATGCAGGCACAGACACATCACATCACATGCAGCACAGACACATCACATCACATGCAGCACAGACACATCACATCACATGCAGGCACAGACACATCACATCACATGCAGGCACAGACACATCACATGCAGGCACAGACACATCACATCACATGCAGCACAGACACATCACATCACATGCAGCACAGACACATCACATCACATGCAGGCACAGACACATCACATGCAGCACAGACACATCACATCACATGCAGCACAGCCACATCACATGCAGGCACAGACACATCACATCACATGCAGCACATACACATCACATCACATGCAGGCACAGACACATCACATCACATGCAGCACAGACACATCACATCACATGCAGCACAGACACATCACATGCAGCACAGACACATCACATCACTTGCAGCACAGACACATCACATCACATGCAGCACAGACACATCACTTCACATGCAGGCACAGACACATCACATCACATGCAGCACAGACACATCACATGCAGCACAGACACATCACATCACATGCAGCACAGACACATCACATGCAGGCACAGACACATCACATCACATGCAGAACAGACACATCACATCACATGCAGCACAGACACATCACATGCAGCACAGACACATCACATGCAGGCACAGACACATCACATCACATGCAGGCACAGACGCATCACATCACATGCAGCACAGCCACATAACATCACATGCAGCACAGTCACATCACATGCAGCACAGACACATCACATGCAGGCACAGACACATCACATCACATGCAGCACAGACACATCACATCACATGCAGCACAGATACATCACATCACATGCAGCACAGACACATCACATCACATGCAGGCACAGACACATCATATGCAGCACAGACACATCACATCACATGCAGGCACAGACACATCACATGCAGGCACAGACACATCACATCACATGCAGCACAGACACATCACATCACATGCAGCACAGACACATCACATCACATGCAGCACAGACACATCACATCACATGTAGGCACAGACACGTCACATGCAGCACAGACACATCACATCACATGCAGGCACATCACATCACATGCAGCACAGACACATCACATGCAGCACATACACATCACATGCAGGCACAGACACATCACATCACATGCAGCACAGATGCATCACATGCAGGCACAGACACATCACATCACATGCAGCACAGACACATCACATCACATGCAGCACAGACACATCACATGCAGCACAGACACATCACATGCAGGCACAGACACATCACATCACATGCAGCACAGACACATCACATGCAGGCACAGACACATCACATCACATGCAGCACAGACACATCACATCACATGCAGCACAGACACATCACATGCAGGCACAGACACATCACATCACATGCAGCACAGACACATCACATCACATCACATGCAGCACAGACACATCACATGCAGCACAGACACATCACATGCATGCACAGACACATCACATCACATGCAGCACAGACACATCACATCACATGCAGCACAGACACATCACATCACATGCAGCACAGACACATCACATCACATGCAGCACAGACACATCACATGCAGGCACAGCCGGCGGGACCAGTGATGAACACACAACCTCATATTCACTGAGTAGAATCTCTTACATACTCATTTACAGCTTCCTCAATCATGTCTCTTTGAGAGAAACCATCTTTATGGAGTTTGGTTATTTTTTGGTAATGTCACAGTTGAGCCGAAGTAATAAGTAAACAATATATGTTTATATATTTTCAAGCAAGAACAAAACAGTTAAGTGCAGATGAAGCTTGTTATGTTGACACTTCTTCATAAACGTTCTTAATGTGTAGCTTGTTTGTGGCAGCATTCTTAGATGAGCTGTTACGTGATACTTCCTCCCTGTATTGGCCAATCACTTGTCTTTTTCCCCCTCAAGTAGATTCCAAACAGTCAGACCAGTTTCTTACACAACACACCTGCAACCTGCCAGCAGCTCATCAGCCACCGTCCACGCTGACTGAAGGAGCCAGATATGGATTTCCAAGAGCAGGTAAGAACTAATAAGAAAGAAGTAGCACAGCTCTGAACTTTCTCTAATGGAACAGTGACAACGGAAATACTAAATGTGTTGAAGATGATCAGACATCTGCTCATGCTGTAGCATGATCACCTGTACTCTCTGTGACTCTGACTGTTCTGTAGGTTAGTCAGTGCGCTGCAGTAGAATACAGCGATGTGACGCAGTCTTCCAAAGGAAGAAAGAAAACTCTGTCAAACACATTCTGCACTTTTGTATTATATTGAATTGCATTAATTAAGCAGATACTTTTGTCCAAAGAAACTTTGAATATGTGCAGTCGACCTCCGTTGGACAAGAACTCGACGTCATCACAACTGTTAGAACATGACTTACAAACAGACAAAGCTACACGGTGATTAGCTTCACAGTGATCGTAATGGTTTACTGTGGAACTTGTGACAGCGACTCTGCCTGAACTCAATCTGGTTAAACCTGCTCCCAGGCGGGACAGGGAGTGGAGCAGGGTGGAGATGTGCCTGAGACGCTTTCTTGTTTTGCAATGATTGCAGGTTGAAGAAATCACATCCACGGCCAAATTTGGAGACTTGATAGAATTTGCCTACCCCATTGGATATTCACACTGGGGAGTTTATGATGAAGATGGATATGTATTCCATTTTGCTGTTGCGGGTGAGTACAGCGTTGTAGATTACATCGTCTGGATTTGTGTTTCTTTGATTGACGTTGGTTGATTACATGTTTTGAAATGTACTGGAGGAATAAGACTACTCTCTGATTTATCATTCTTTAATAAGGCCCCTTCAGACAAGCTGTATATTTACCAATTACTGTGATAGTGTTTAATATGTAATTTAATAATCTCAAGGTAGACATCTGGAAACCTGTGAATGTGAATGAGTTGTTAGAACTGTATTCTGGCCCAGATGGTTCCTGAATATCTTAAGAGCTAAATGATGAAGTCAAACCAAAGACATTTTTCACAACCTGGCAACCCAGACAGTTCTTCTTATAACTGATTCGTAAAGCATTAGTATTAAAGGATACGTCTTTCTTGTTAACAAATGCCACGAGAAGCCCACAACCAACAGTGAATATATGTACTAACAAGTGCTGTGTGTTGAGGGCTGATACATCCTCTCCCTGTGGGCTAGAGCTCCACTAACTGACAGACGAACTGCTTTAATATACGACCGTTTGTGTGCAGGCCTCCTGCCGGAACAGTGTAGCTCATCGCACTCTGCCTGCTAGTGTTGAACAATGTCATGTGATCAATTGTGTTTTCTTCATAGAGTTTGCATTCAATGTTTCCAGTTTCTCACTTGTAATTTACAGCTAAATTAACCCAAAATGCCAAAGATCCACTTCGGAACAAAGCTTCACAAACCTGTCACCATTATTTGGCCCTCAATCATTAACCCTTCACAAAATACACAACACACCAAAACACAGGTTTACACTTGTTCTGCCCTTGTTTGTTGAAAGACTTGAATATAATGGCAGCTTGGCTTATAAATGATTCAGTTCCAGAGTCTATAAAACACTATTTTCAGGGCATGACTGGTTTGGTGAATGTTGCTATTTATCAGTGCTATAAAGGCTAAAGGATGCTATAAAGGCTAAAGGATGCTATAAAAGCTAAAGGATGCTATAAAGGCTAAAGGATGCTATAAAGGCTAAAGGATGCATGTTTCTATATCTTGTCTCTTTCTTTAGATGAGAGGCAACTTATGAACAACATACGTACTTACCTGCAAAAAATCTTCCCGGTCTGTGGCGACCTTCTTCTTGGGATGACCAAGATCCGCAGAGTGCCTCTTGGTGAGGTGAATGTCCCGAAGGGTGTCCGCATCTCGATCGGTAACAGCCGTCACACCTTCACACCATCAGCACCCGAGCACATGAGACCACGGTGTGACGCCCTCCTGGATCAGGACTTCCAGTATAAACTCTTCACCCTCAACTGCGAGCACTTTGCCACTTTTGTACGTTACGGAACAGCAGTGTGCAACCAGGTATGACTTTAGCGGTGAAAGTGATCATCTGAAGTGCGATAACTGGCCTGTTTAGATTAAGCAGCAACCTGCATGTTTGGCCATATTAGACCAACCAACCTGTCAATTGTGTGTTATATTTATATCTCCGTGAAAATATTCACAAAAGCTTGCACATCTATACGACAAACACTAGTTGCTGGAAGAAAAGCATGGAAAAGATGCAAAATAAATTGGGTGAGCACACTAGATGCTCCCGCCATCAATGAAATGTTGACGGGAGCATCGTCTCCCGTCTGACCCCAGTGACATCATAGAGACACAACAAAGCTCAACGAAATCAATTCACACAACTCTGACCCCCAGTTCACCCTCATGGATCTAAGGACTGCATCAATCTGAAGAACTTAACAAAATTCAATATATGAAATTGGTATGAGTTACATTCGAGGGCCATGTAAGTCAGTACTAAAAGGCTCAGTTGTTGCTGAACGGTGAATACGTCGTATCTGTTGCTGCGTGTCGCTTTAAGGAGCAGTGTGTTTGTGGCATCACGTGGCGAGTTGCAGATTGCAACCATCTGAAACCATAGTGGGGCACAGCGGTGTTGGAGAACTATGGTGACCTTCGGGTCATGCAAAAATACAACAAGTCCATATTTGGAGGCTGTTTGTTTTGTCCGTTCTGGGCTCCTGTAGAAACACGGTGGACTCCGAGGAAGAGGCCCAGCTCCATACGTAGATATCAGGGCTCATTCTATGCTTCGACAACAACGCTTCCAAGTTCCAGATGATGACAACTTAGTGATGAATATTATATTCCATTGCTAATAACAGATCTCCCTAAAGTGTACACACTGCTCCTTTATGTGGTCTGATGCATTGTAAGACCTTGCTGACCTTAATGACCACTAAGAGGCTGCCATTCTCTTCTTTCTCTTTAGATTCCTGCAAGACCGAAGAATAAAGAGTGCGAGGTGGCCACTGCAGTCTTCAAGAACGTCGTCAGATCTAAAGAAACTGCTCTAGACGCCTTGAACTTTACCTCCGACTTCTTTAATGCACGTGTGTGGTAGCAGAATGCATTCTGGGGGAATGAAGTGAACACTGGTGTAAATCATAAATGGTCTGTTGGACTATATTAACCCTCAATTATTAATACAATTAATCAGACTTACTAATCAATCATTGTCATGCAACCTCAGCCTCACATGCCAAATGTTATGTCAAACAACGTGTTTACTTGTGACCCAGCTCATGTGTGTGTGTGTGTGTTTGTGTGTTAACAAGAGGCAGTACAGTGACGGCGGAAGCCAACCGTGTAGCTCCACAGGAGAACACCTCGAAGCTTCTGTTTGACTTTATTTGAATGGAGCCTAACTTGAGACGAGGGCAGTGCTGCGGGGACATCGAGATAAGAGCAGGTTAACACTTATAAGGATATATCAATACGGATATATCAATAAGGATATGTCAATAAGGATATATCAATAAGGATATGTCAATAAGGATATGTCAATAAGGATATATCAATAAGGATATATCAATAAGGATATGTCAATAAGGATATATCAATAAGGATATGTCAATAAGGATATGTCAATAAGGATATGTCAATAAGGATATGTCAATAAGGATATGTCAATAAGGATATATCAATAAGGATATGTCAATAAGGATATGTCAATAAGGATATAGCAATAAGGATATATCAATAAGGATATGGCAATAAGGATATAGCAATAAGGATATAGCAATAAGGATATAGCAATAAGGATATATCAATAAGGATATGTCAATAAGGATATGTCAATAAGGATATAGCAATAAGGATATATCAATACGGATATATCAATAAGGATATGTCAACCAGGGTATGTCAATACGGATATATCAATAAGGATATAGCAATAAGGATATATCAATAAGGATATGGCAATAAGGATATAGCAATAAGGATATAGCAATAAGGATATAGCAATAAGGATATATCAATAAGGATATGTCAATAAGGATATGTCAATAAGGATATAGCAATAAGGATATAGCAATAAGGATATATCAATAAGGATATGTCAATAAGGATATAGCAATAAGGATATAGCAATAAGGATATATCAATAAGGATATGTCAATAAGGGTATGTCAATAAGGATATGTCAATAAGGATATGTCAATAAGGATATAGCAATAAGGATATAGCAATACGGATATATCAATAAGGATATGTCAATACGGATATATCAATAAGGATATGTCAACCAGGGTATGTCAATACGGATATATCAATAAGGATATATCAATAAGGATATGTCAATAAGGGTATGTCAATAAGGATATATCAATAAGGATATAGCAATAAGGATATAGCAATACGGATATATCAATAAGGATATGTCAATACGGATATATCAATAAGGATATGTCAACCAGGGTATGTCAATACGGATATATCAATAAGGATATATCAATAAGGATATGTCAATAAGGGTATGTCAATAAGGATATATCAATAAGGATATAGCAATAAGGATATAGCAATACGGATATATCAATAAGGATATGTCAATACGGATATATCAATAAGGATATTGCCACATGATTCAGCTTTTTGATATATTTTACACTTTTTAAACTGCAGCAACTTAACTTATATGATTTTTCAGCCCTTTTCTGACTTTATAATGGCTGTGTATGTCACCGCTAGAGTGAAGAGCAGCTTGAGATTCTTGTGAAAAAAACATTTTGCCACTGTGTCCACAATCTTCACTCTTTATGCATAATTTCTGGATGTAAAAGTAGCTAATCTTGTCCTTGTCGTAGACAAATGACTGTGGAATCCCACAGACTTACACATTTGGCACAGAAGCCTTTAATTGAGAGGAAAACCAACTTTCTGCTCCATAGAGACCAATGTTAAATTTTGCTTCAAAAACATCTTCCACAGAACACGGTACCCCATTTCTAGATCGCCAGAATAACTTCGGAGGCCAAACTTAACTAAGACAACACGGAGATGGAGAATTAAACTGGAATCTTGTATTTATTGAATATGAAAATGTTTGAAAACTTTTTTTTCAACAAAAGTTCAAAATGTAAAAGGGGTAAATGGAGGTGAGTCCAACTATATCTAGCTGGTATCGCTCCACCTCCTGCACCAGCTCCGACTCTTTCCCCGCTAGCGAGGTGACATTCCACGTCCCTAGAGCTAGTCCATGCCGCCGGCGATCGGCATGCCCAGGCCTCCTGCCCGACCCGCCGCCCGGTCTGCATAGCACCCGACCCATGTCCCTGCCAGTGGTGGGTCCACAGGGTGGCTGCTCCATGGTGTTTATTCGGGCTGAGCCCGACCGGGCCCCATGGGCAAAGGCCCGGCCACCAGACGCTCACCTACGAGCTCCCCTCCTGGGTCTGGCTCCGGGAGGGTGCCCCGGTTTCCCTGGTCCGGGCGAGGTGGCTAAAGTCCGTGGGCTATCTATGGGTCGTTTTGAACCGCTCTTAGTCTGGGCTCTCCCCTGAAACCTCTTTGCCTTGGGCTAATGCCCCGGACAACATAGCTCCCAGGATCACTGAGCCACTCAAACTCCTCCACCACGATAAGGTGGCGATTCGCGGAGGAGATTTTTTTTTTTTTTTTTTTTTTTGCCTCAGAGGGTTTTACAATCTGTACACATACGACATCCTCTGTCCCAGAACCCTCGCATCGAAACAGGAAAAACTCCCCCAAAGAACCCTTTAACAGGGAGAAAGAGGAAGAAACCTGTGGGAAAGCAACAGAGGAGGGATCCCTTTCCCAGGATGGATAGAAGTGCAATGATGTCGTGTGTACAGAATGAACCCTAGGGGCGTGGGGTTATTTACTGCACAGGTACTTCTACTTTTGGTACTTTAAGTACACCTTGCTGATTATAACATACTTGACTAAGGTTTTGAATGCAGGACTTTTACTCGTCGTGGATTGTTTCATCAGTATGGTATTAGTACTTTTACTGGAGTGAAGGATCTGAATAATTTTTCATCCACTAATTACTTGTAAGTTGGGAACTTACTTAGCAAACATTTAATATACAAACAGTGGTTCCTAACCCTTGCTCCAGATCCTCAATCCGGTCAAGGATCTGGAACCAGGGTAAGAACCACTGTTTGTATATTAACTGTTTGCCAAGTAAGGACTTACTGTAAGGACTTACTTGGCAAACAGTTAATGTACAAACAGTGGTCCGAACCCTGGCTCCAGATCCTTAATCCGGTCAAGGATCTGGAGCCAGGGTAAGAACCACTGTTTGTATATTAACTATTTGCCAAACTCACTTACAAGTAATTAGTGGAGGAAACCCGTTAACCCGCTCGCTCGCGAAGCTTTAACCCGCTCGCTCGCGAAGCTTTAACCCGCTCGCTCGCGAAACTTTAACCCGCTCGCTCGCGAGTCTTTTTCCTGCTCGCTCGCGAGCAGTTTTTCCTTTTTGACAGTAAGTGGGCGGACCCAGTCGCCAGTGTATCTCTACATCTAATTGTTGGAATGCTGTTAAGTATATATATACCACCATATACATGTAAGTTGCTTGGACGCGCACCTGTACGTTGACTAGTCACCAGTGTCACTTCAAATTTCATATGCCATATTGTATTGTTTTATTCACCTGTTCTTCTTGGGTCCGTCATCTTAATGTGCTTCTCAGGTAATGAGGTTGCTGATGATGGAGTGGGAGCTACAGGAAGGATATTATGTACAATGGCCGTATATTGTTGTGCTATTTTTGTTTTGGTGTGAGTAGTTCGGCTCTGTGGGCTTGTTAGTATGCCGGTGATCCCTTGGGACACCGACTTTAAGTGTGACGGCCCCTGTCTCGAATCACTGCAAGTATGCTTTTGTTCCTCTGTCCCTAGAGAGCAGATTACCTGATGCGACGCACCTGGTCCAGGAACAGGGAGGGCATAAAACCCTGCTCTAGCGTTGCTCGGGGCGGGTTACTCTCCGGCGTACGTGGAGTGTTCCCAGCCAGTTGCTGCCGGTTATTTTGGTTTCCTTGGGTTTCATTTGGTTAAATAAACATTTTTCGTTACCATCATTTGTTGTGTCTGCCGTATTTGTCATGGCCTAGGAGCCGGGTTATGACAATATATATATGTATATATATATATATATATATTGAAGACTGGGTGCTTCTTGTGTAACATTATGTGAAAGTTATGACTGTTTTTGCCTTCATAGTTCTTAAATGGGAAAAGTATAGATAAACTAAAGCAACACAAGCTAACAAATGCTACAGAGAAGTGGATACAAACTGCAGGTTAGTGTTGTGGAAGATGTCGGTCTGAGGAACGTTCTCAAGGTGCGTTCGCGTCGCGTTTGGTGTGAACGCAGCTTTAGGATCTCAACGAATGACGTCACGTATGAGCCTCAAGACGCACCGTCACAAGAAGAACACACGAGTTGTGTTAAAGGAGAGGACGACTAAAGCCACGCGTTACAACGAGCAGCAGCTGCTGCTCTCACTGGAGACTACTGGACATCACTGGGTCACCATCATCACCTCTGAGTTACAGCATCAGTGATGAAGAGTAGAGCTGGGTCACCTTCATCACCTCTGAGTTACAGCATCATAGTGATGAAGAGTAGAGCTGGGTCACCTTCATCACCTCTGAGTTACAGCATCATAGTGATGAAGAGTAGAGCTGGGTCACCTTCATCACCTCTGAGTTACAGCATCATAGTGATGAAGAGTAGAGCTGGGTCGTCACCATCATCACCTCTGAGTGACAGCATCATAGTGATGAAGAGTAGAGCTGCATTCACATGCTCTGACTGTCATGAAGACAGACATTTTTGCTGAAACATTGTATTCATGTTGCACAGCAGTGGAACGTTTCACATACAGTCAGTACACTGAGCACAGATAGTGAAGAGATAGAATTGCTACTGTTTAAAGGGAATACTGCTGTTAAAAATCACTTTCTGTTTAAAGTGTTTGTAAACCAAATGTTATTGCCCTTCTGTTCATATAGCAGTACTTTTAAAATAAAAGTGCGCAATACACTACTTTTGAATTCATTATTGAACTTTGCCATATGCTGCATCGTGCTGCAAACAAACATTCTCTGTCTCCTCTCACATTCTTGCTTGCTTGTCAGTTCACCTCTATATTCTAAGAGAAATTCTCCCTTTTCAAATAGAGCACAGGTGAAGATGCCGCGACCTATTTCATACCGTTAAGTTTATTCATACTTAAATCATGATTACAAAATCAGAACATTCAACTTACCTTTGAAGGCATTGATGTATTTGACATCAAGTCCCACTTTGTCCCCTCCAGTATCAGTGTAGAATTTGGCATCATCCTTTGGATTTATGCGTCTTCGCCGTTGCATATTTTTTGCTGAAATTACCAAAGAAGATGGTTGTCAGGATTATCATCTTTATTCATAGAACATGCATGATCAGAAAACATTCTATAGCCATTTAAACCAGTAATATACTGGGATAAAATATGAAGAAAATGCATAACTGCTCCATTCATATTTTTAATTGACACTGCTTCACAGGTTTACTTTTTAAGAATATCATTAGACCATCAAAGATTAACTGTCCTCTCTGCAGGCACAGAGTAAAAGCACTATCAACATTAGCTTTAAGGTTAGCGCTAGCATATAATGGCGCTAGTAGGAACACTACCGGTAGTACTGATACGTGGACCAGTACTCAGGGACTACAGGTATTAACACTAGTACTGATACGTGGACCAGTACTCGGGGACTACAGGTATTAACACTAGTACTGATACGTGGACCAGTACTCAGGGACTACAGGTATTAACACTAGTACTGATACGTGGACCAGTACTCGGGGACCACAGGTATTAACACTAGTACTGATACGTGGACCAGTACTCGGGGACTTCAGGTATTAACACTAGTACTGATACGTGGACCAGTACTCAGGGACTACAGGTAGGATAACTGCAGGTGATCCGGTCAAGACTGGAAGAGATGACGGTGTGATATAAGCTACGATGGCATGCTAACGCTAACCTTTTACTTTGTTTAGAGTAGGGGTGTCACGGATCACAAACCTCACGGTTCGGATCACGGTTCAGGAGTCACGGTTTGGATCCAGCCAGTGAGCTAGCTTCCACTGTTTACACTGAACTGAACTGCTCAGCAACAACTTGGGTCTGTGTTTACTTCCTGTCAGGTTATGCCATTCAAATACACAATAATGTTTACCATTACTGTGACATTATTTTCAAAAAGATGAGAATATCTCCATTGTCTGGGGAGAGGGTAGACCTTTCTGTGGCGACTGGAATATTATTGGGCCTGTCTAGCTTCACTCTGATACTTCTGTCAGCACCTGAACCAGGTGTGTGTCTGTGTGACGCTCACAGACTGACTACAGCACCGGACTAAGAATCACTCCACTGTGGTGAAAGCAGTCTCTAGTCTTTTCCTTCTCATAGAGGCCTGGAACAGCTTCATACTGAAGTGGGTGCGTGAGTGGACTTCGTAGCGTGGCTCAAGCATTTTAACCAGATTTAGAAATCCTTTGTTTTCTACACCGGAGTGTCCCCCGTCGCTGACATGCCCGATGTTTTGCCGTTGTCGTGCGTCTCTCTTTAAATAACGCCTACATACCGTAACGGTTTCGTCCACCACCCTCATCCCGTCATTATACGTTACAAGGAAGACAAAATGTTCCCAAACTTGCGACTTAAATGACGCCGCGGCTTCTGACGTTCCTCCGCTCGCCATGACTTCACCGTTAAGCTCGTTAAGCTTCACCGTTAAGCTCGCTAACGCTAGCTCGCCAACGCACCACATAGCTCGACTGCCCTTAAAAATCACAAAGCATGCCATCATATCTCACCTCACACTGTCTCATCTCCTCCGGTCTTAACCGAATCACCTGTTGCGAGCTCCGTTTTATACTTACAAATAAAAATGCTTACCTGGTTGTGTCTAATCCTCCATGAGTCCATGCGTCTCTTCTTCTTCTTCTTTAAATTTGATTGGCGGGTCGCAACCAACTTGTATAGGTGCATACCGCCACCTACTGTACCGGACATGCGTCTCTTCCATGCCTGTCTCTGTGTTTAAAGGGCTCCCGGACGTGACGTCCCTACGTCACTTCGACGTAAAACCAGCCCGCGAAAATTTAACGTGTGTATCAAAATGTGTATGAAACTGCACCAGTATGGTCAAGCCGATAGCAGGCGCTGTTCTATACACAGGGATACACAGAAATCAGGTCAACTGGTAAAGAAGGACTTAAGAGAATGTATGTTATTTAGACACTTATAAGGCGTTTACACTCTTTGTTTTATGAGGATCAGAAATCAGGGCTGCTGGTAAAAAAGGACTTTCCACGAAAAAGAGAATGTATGTTATTTAGACACTTATAACGGCGTTTACACTCTTTGTTTTATGAGGACCTCAGCATGGTCCGTATATACCAACTAAGTCCTCATAATGCTGGTGTGCAATCAGGTGAAAAGTCCACACACACACACACACACAGTTAGATATTCCGTACTTTAGCTCTATAATAATTACATCAGTGGTTGTACGAACATATTTGCCACATTCAAGCTTTAAATTACTTTTTTGTTTTTCCTCCAGTGTAGCCGTACAGAGGTATTTACTCAGTGTGTGGTGTCTTATGCATTAAAAATGTGCCTCCCAACATTGTTGTGGGCCACGTTTGCTGAAAGCTGCGGTGACTAGTCTGTGTTTTAAAGAAAAGAACCGATAACCGATATTTGTGAGCTGATTTTAAAGATTTGCATCTCTAGCTTTGGTCGAAAGTCACAGACAGTTGAGGAGTCAGAAAGTATTAAGAAACAGACTTCAATAAATAAGCTTAACTTGAACGAGCCATGACCTTTTGTCCAGTGCTGCACTTGGATCATGTTGTTCTGTCTGGAGCTTGTTGTTCTGTCTGGAGCTTGTTGTGTGTCTTTGCCTCCAGAGCTGCTGGCTCGATGTGAAGTCTTGTTCTATGAGGACTCTCTCGCAGTATGAATGTGAAATGTGAAGAACCCCAGGCTCCTCATCTCTGTGGATCTAACACCAAGACCTCTTGACATACATTATTTAAATGTGTAGACTTACATTGAATATAAATGGACAATTGTAAGTAAAACACAACAATGAAATCGGCATAGAAACGAAGCATATAGAACATCAGCAGCAAGTGGTTACAGTGTATTCTCCCTTTAAGATGACCTGACATCTGCAGGTCGACCCACTGGAGGACTGGAGGTCGCCGCTGTTCAGAAACGGCAGCGGCCGGGACTGGAGGTCGCCGCTGCTCGGAGACGGCGGCGGCCGGGTCTGGAGGTCGCCGCTGCTCGGAGACGGCGGCGGCCGGGTTTGGAGGTCGCCGCTGTTCGGAGACGGCGGCGGCCGGGACTGGAGGTCGCCGCTGCTCGGAGACGGCAGCGGCCGGGACTGGAGGTCGCCGCTGCTCGGAGACGGCGGCGGCCGGGTCTGGAGGTCGCCGCTGCTCGGAGACGGCCGGGTCTGGAGGTCGCCGCTGTTCGGAGACGGCGGCGGCCGGGACTGGAGGTCGCCGCTGCTCGGAGACGGCGGCGGCCGGGACTGGAGGTCACTGCTGCTCGGAGGCGGCGGCGGCCGGGTCTGGAGGTCGCCGCTGTTCGGAGACGGCGGCGGCCGGGACTGGAGGTCGCCGCTGCTCGGAGACGGCGGCGGCCGGGACTGGAGGTCACTGCTGCTCGGAGGCGGCGGCAGCCGGGTCCGGAGGTAGCTGCTGCTCTGAGGTGACAGCTGGAGTCGGTCGGACCGCCGACGGGACACGGGGAGCTGGAGTTAGCTGCGGCCCAGCGGGGATGGGAGTCTGACCCTTCTTCTTCCTCCGTCTCCTACGAGGGTTGAGCTGGCAGTCCATCAGGTCGCGGTTCGCCTTCTGAACACTCCGAGGCCCACCAAAGGCCAGGCGGGTTCCCATGAACTGCTCGTACCACTCAGGGAGACGGCGCTCCAACCCGTGGTCTGCTGAGTCCATTGTGGGCCAGATCATTCTGTCACGGGGCATGCTGAGGACTCAGGCGCAGACAGTCAGAGTAGGGAAAAAAAGGGTTTTTAATAACTCACGAAACAAAACAGGTAATCCAAGGACGAGACAAGGGGGGAAATCCAGCAGGACAAGGCAGGGCAGACAGACTGGGAAACCGGGAACGAGCAAAACGGGCAGGTAGGTAGGAAACAAAACAAACAATGATCTGGCAGTGGGTGTGTGTGAGGCCGGGGTTTAAATAGAGACGGAGCCGGAGTGAGCAGGTGAGAGTAATGAACTGATGAGGTGAGTGTGACTGGCAGGTGCACTGAATGAACTGATTAGGGACAGGTGAAGGAAGTGAGGAGCTACAGAAAAACACAAAACACACAAGGCAAAGCCTGATTGTGACATGAGATTGATCTTCTCATGTCACTCTCTTTATACAATGACATAAATTCATCCCCATTTTATTGATATCTTACGAAAAGTTACTCCTCATTTTTCGTGCATTTTTCCTGCAAAAGTCCAGCAACATGAGTCTGTTTTGGCTTGTTACATGCATACTGTCTTTTCAAAATAAACTTCCATCTTCACAGGAAACAACTAAGGTTTAGGCAATGAAACTACTTAGTTAGGTTTAGGAAAAGATCGTGGTTTGCGTTAAAATATCTCCGGAAGTGGCGTTGCTTAAGTACGGAAGTCACGTCACAAATAAATCAACATTGGCTTCTCGTTTCACACACGGCACAAACTGCGGCCTCCTGGAGGAAACACCAGTGTTAGTTTGACCCGTCCACCTCTCCTCATCCCACCCGTCCTGTATGGAACTCTACTCATGGTGTCACTCGCTAGCTATAGCATGTAGCATCCTGGGCATCACTGGGAATCAAAACACCGCAGCTTTGAGAGCACTTGTTTGCAATTGTGCATTAACGTGATTAACCAATGATTTAACTTGCTGCTAGGACCACTGGTTCACCAAACCTGCTTGATTGCAGTCTGTGTTCCACCACAGTCCCCGACGCTGCTCTCATGATTCATTTTGTTTCTAAAGATAGATTTGATTTTGTAGCGAGTAACGAAGGTTTCAGGGGAAATGTATCGGAGTAAAAGTATCAGTTTTCTTTGCAAAATGTAGTGAAGTAAAAGTAAAAGTCAACAGAAATATAAATAGTAAAGTAAAGTACAGATACCCAAAAAAACGACTTAAGTACAGTAACGAAGTATTTCTACTTCGTTACTGTACACCACTGGATATCAGCGAATGCCGAGTTGTGATGTGAGCACACATCCCGTTGGTGACTTTTAGGTGCTCATTTGAAGAGATCAGAGATTGGATAAACGAGGGCCGTCAATGCTGGAGAATGCCTGCTGCACTGCAGGGAAATAAGCTGCTTTTCTCCCTCACAGGGATCTCAGCTTGTCATTCCATAGCTAGAAGTTGGCAACACTACTTTCCATGTTTCATGGTACATTTATTTGCCTCTTCTTCTAAATGATTCAACAATCACAATTGACCCTACGCTAAGTCCCACCCCTAGAACGCAGACTAGTCAATCATTGCGTAGCATCGTCCAGCTCTGGACTCTAGTGTGACCACGGGCCACGGCAAGGCCCGGATTGGGTTTAACATTGACAGTGCACTGCACCTTTAATACTGGCTCAAACCACTGAAAAGTCTACAGATTCTCTATAAGGGTACATGTGGCAGTGAATGACTTACTGAGACCAAGGATTACCCCAAGATTACCACATTTATTACAACAATTAACACTTTAACAGGGTATTGAAATACAGGAAGTCCATAACATCTAGTAGGTTAAAAACAATAAAAATGTATATGTCTAATATACTACGTGATACCGATTATAATAAAAGAGGGCAACTAAAAGAACTAACTACCAACACAAAACCATGAATACAACTAAACTGATAACTTAAACAAAACAACAGTGGCAGTCAACGTCTCTCCTGCCTGCTCATCCGGAGAGCTCGACGGGGAGGTGATATCTCTGTGGAGCTGGACCTAGAGTCAAATGGGACCCTTAAGAAGCCAAAGGTCACACCTACCGAAGCCTGGGGGTCAGAGAGAGGGAAAGACGCAGCTCATGGTATGGCTTATATATGGTGGACCAAACAAATTGGGAACCAGGAAGTAGGAGGGGCTAAGGTCTACCCAGCCCTACAGTAGCCCAGGAGGAACGTTTCATTAGCGGCTACACTAGTCATGGCTAAACGTTGTATAATCGTGGTACTGGGAGGTTGGAAGGAGATATACGTTTCTAAGACGTTGGTTTTCTACGTTAAAACCTGGGGAGCTAACATTATCAGAGTACGTTAGCAGATCATTAACTAGCATTAGCACTTCCATGCTCCGCAAGCTACTGTATGCTGAATGTTTACACGTGCTGCTATTTATTTGTATTGATTGTAACAGTGAAAAAAGAAAAAAGAATCCTTAATTCCATTGTCTTCTGTCTTCATCTCCAGGTGATGTAGTGGTTCACTTTTACACTGTGACCTGCAGCTTTAGCTTCTATCTTTTCTTATCATCCTGCTTTCACTACTGAATCAGTTTCATCCTTCAAACACATTATAGATCCCGCCGTCTGCTTCTCTCTGAAATTGCTTTTTCGTTTTTACTGAAATGTGTGTCTCTTCAGGGAGTGCAGTTAGTGACAGTGTGGGCTCCATGGTAATTCTGGCAGCGGGGGATGGGGCTTAGCGAAGGGTCATTGGTTCTATGCCTTACTTATTAGCACCTTCCTTTACAGTCTGAATTTAGATTTACAACCTCAATGACTTTCTTTCCATCCAAGTACACAAAAGGAACCTTTTCAACCTTCCCTTTCCTTCAGCACACTTCACAAAATGAAACAGTGACCTGGTTAATTTTTAATTACTTTAGTGCAGAGCCGGTCTCATGGTTCAGATAAGATATCCCCTTGCAGATTGTGGAGGAGCGGCGAGGCGATGAGGATGAGCTGCTCTCCAGTGGGTACAGTATCACCAGACTCCATTTCACTGCAAAACAAGCTTTTCGGTGGCAACTCTCTATTGACTGCTTCTTAGTTTCTAGAAATGCCTGCTGCTCTCCAGACAATGTGCTCCTTATTATTCTCCCTTAACAAGGGATGTGCTTGAAGAGAGGTTGGATGCGTATTAAAAAGTGATCACTTTGTTTTAAACTGGCATTTCCTGCCATAAATGAAGTTGGATGTTACAGTGCAACTTAGCAGGATGCTGTTTCTTTCAGTAAGTTTACTTCTGCTGCGGTGTTTAACTAGTGTGCTCAAGTGTGTGTCAGTACAACATGACATGACAGCTGGGAGTGGTTGCAGGTGCTGCAGAGAGCTTTTAACCAGCCTGGTAGTAACTATGTAATCAGTAAAGACTAATTTGTAGGTGGAATGACATTTATTCAAATATTCAATAATATTAGATTATGGCAGTGGTGAGCCGGCAGGGCCAGCAAAGCCTTCTCTGCCGGTCTAGACAGAATCACAAAGTTATAGCTTTATATTTATTTTATCATTTAATAATTTTTCACAAATACACTACATGTATTATAATATTTTTCCCATTATCTTATGTTCTCATTGCACAGCTCCTGTCTTCCTCAGTTGCTCTGCTTCCAGTGCAGCTTGTTTTAAGTAGAGCTTTTATCCAATCAGATCTCACCTCTGTGTCTCTCGGTAAGAACAGAGCCAGAGGCCTGCAGACTCACAAGTGAATCCATGTGCACTTTAAGTGAACGGGGACGATGTTGTTGATTGTCATAGTGTTCAAGGCAAGGCGAGGCAAGGCAAGTTTATTTGTATAGCACATTTCAACAACAAGGTAATTCAAAGTGTTTCACATAAAACCATTAAAAGCATCAAAACACAAGGCAAAAGAAAAGGAGATTTTAAACCAATTAAAAACATTCATTGCATTAAAACATTTTTTTTTTTTAAACAGTGTAAGAAATAAAATACAGCAGTAAAATGCAGAAATGCAGGAAGTTGATGAATATATTAATTGAATGTGGTTCAATTAAAGGCAGCAGCAAACAGAAAAGTCTTCAATCTTGATTTAAATGAGCTGAGGGTCTCAGCAGACCTGCAGCTTTCTGGGACTTTGGTCCAGATATGTGGAGCAGAAACACTGAACGCTGCTTCTCCATGTTTAGTTCTGACTCTGGGAACAGGAATAAAGCTCGAGTGGAATTCAGAGCCACATATTCAAAATAACTAAAATGACGAAAGGACATCTGCTTGCATTGAAGAGAATCATTAAATAAAACAGCAACTCCACCTCCTTTCTTATGCGCTCTTGTTTCACTCATGAAACTGAAGTTGTGAGGTGTTGATTCAATAAGAACAGCTGCACTGTTATCTTGATTTAACCAAGTTTCAGTTAAAAACAAAATGTCCAGTTTGTGCCTAACAATAAAATCATTGATTAAAAATGTTTTTCCTGACAGAGACCTGACATTTAATAAAGCTAAGTTTAATGTGGTTAAAGCTTTCTTTGCCCAATTTATTTGGACAGGCTGACGAGGAATGTATGCTAAGTTTGATAAGTTTGCAGGTTTACTATTGTTTCTTCGCAGCCTCACCTTTCTTTTTCTACAAACTTGCAGAACAGGAATTGAGACGGCTAGCTGCATACAGGGCCCCGACTTTTCCTGGAGAGAGTCATTGGTGTCATTAGCCTTGTAGCCTGGACCCAGAAGATATCAATTATTTCCTTTATCAGGTAGGGGAGACAGAGGATGGTTGTGGAACCGTCGAGGAGTGGGGCGAGGAGTGTGTTTGGTTCCAGCAATGACCAGCTCTTTCATGTGGTCAGTGAACTCCAGGTGGGGGGAGGATGGGGAGAGTGTGAGAGAGGAAAGGGACCTGGATGGAGTTTGGGGGGTCGAAGTAGGTGCTGGGGAGGGAGGTAAAGACTCCTCGTCTAGGAAGGGTGGGGAAAGTGGGAGATCGGAGGCGAAGGCGGTCCCTGATGATGAGGTTGGAGACTCCTCCTTTTGGCTGTCGTCAGGTGGGGGCATCCTTCCCGTAAGGTCTCCATGGCGATGCTGTGTGGTTATCTCTTGTTTAGACTCCTCTTGTGTCTTGTCCTTGGCAGTAGGGACAGACGGGTGACGCAGGGAGAAAAATAGGTTCGAGGTAAACAGTTTTACTCCTCCCAGAAAAGGTAGAAATTGTTGATAAAATGTACTGAATGGTCAGTACATGCAGTTGACAGCCATTTGTTCAGTGCAAACAGCCTGCTGAATCCTTCATCTCCTCCTCTGACTGGTGGAAGAGGGCCACTGATGAACACCTCAGCCTTGACAGAGCTGACTGTGTTTAACAGATCAATAAAGTCTCGCTTCAGCACTTCAGACTGTTGTTTCACAATATCACAGCTTCCTGTATGCACGATGATGTTTTCCGCTGTGGGATAGTCAGCCACGATGTCCAGGATTTTGTCTCTCATGTCAGAGACCATATCTTTCGGAAAGCAGAGTATTTTGGTGTTCTTGCTGCACAGTTTTCTGACATCTTTTACAGCATAGTCACCAACAATCAGAGTCTCAGGCCCAGTCACTAGCTTTGCCTGCGGCCTTTTACTCTCAGTTCTTACCCCGCTTTGAGGAGATAGCTGCTTATCCAGGTCATCAGATGGAGATTTAGGATCCTGCGACAATGGAGCAAATCTGTTTTGAAGTTGTAGGCTTGGTTGTTGTGGAGGTGTTTTGCAGGTTTTACTTTTCTCAGCTGTCCTTGGCTTTGTCCGTCTGGGTGCAGGGGTTGAGGAGGAGTTCTGCCTGTGTGCTAGTGCAGGCCAGCCAGTCGCATCACAAATCTCAGGGCGCTGGGCTCTGCCTGTTCGTCGTCCTCCCACATATTTTCTCTTCGGCTTTGCACCGAGAGAGTTCCAGGGAGGACTACCATTTGAAGATTCATTATCTGCTCTCTCCTCCTGTTTCTTGGTAGGCCTGGTTGTGCTAGTTAGCTGTGTCTTAGCTTGCGTTTGTCCAGTGTTTTGAGTCCATGGTAAAGTGGTATCATTCCCACACAGTCCATTTACCGCCACGTTTACTTCTAGTCGGTGGATTTTTGTTTCCAAGACTGCAATCTTCTGTAGGAGTTTGTAGTAGTCGTCCGTGGAGAAGGGAGGCATCTTGCTGCTACTTAGCTTTAACTTAGCTGCTAGTTAGCATTAGCTAGCTCGACGACTTTCTGGATTTGTCTTCACTCAAACGTTGAAGAGTGATATATGTGATATATCTGGAAAGATATATGTGATATATCTGGCAAATTGAAGCAAGAAAATGCAAGAAAATGCAAGCAGAGGCAAGCAGAGGCAAGAGCAAGCAGCAAAGCAATCAGATCTTTAGTTTGACATATTGGGCGTATTCTTTGACGTGCCTGAGCTGCTAGCTGGCCTACAAGTACGTGATTGGTCAGTGGGCTAGCCCGACATGTCGGGCGGTGACAATCCCAAAATCTGCTGCCTCTGTGGAGCGGACATTTTCAGCCTTAAACGCATTAAAACGCATTCAAGAAATACAACTAGGGAGGCTCGACTGTCTTCACTGGCGTCCATGAATGGAGAAGGACTTCTTACTGGAACTAAAACACAGATTTACTGAACAACCGTGAGATTAAACTCTTTATTAAAAAAGAAAGGAGGATGGACTTTGTCTTTAAATAGTGAACAGCAGCTCTGCTAAGTTAAATGTGTTTGTTTTTACATCTGCAGTAGCTTTAATATGCTTGTTTATATATTATTATTTGTACAACTTGTTTTTATGAAGATGGATTTTTGTTTGGTTTTATATGTGATAGGAACTATTGTTACATCCAGTGTTGCTCTGGGGACATATTTAGCAGGTGCCAGTGTTGCCAACTTGGCGACTTTCTCGCTAAATCTGGTGACTTTCCAAACCCTCATGGAGACTTTATTTGTCAAAAGCTACTAGTGACAAATCTAGAGACTTGTTCTGGTGTTAATGGAGACTTGTTCTGGTGTTAATGGAGACTTGTTCTGGTGTTGGAGTCCATCAACACCAGAACAAGTCTCCATCAACACCAGAACAAGTCTCCAATAACACCAGAACAAGTCTCCAACAACACCAGAAATGTCTCCATCAACACCAGAACAAGTCTCCAACAACACCAGAAACGTCTCCATCAACACCAGAACAGGTCTCCAACAACACCAGAACAAGTCTCCAATAACACCAGAACAAGTCTCCAACAACACCAGAACAAGTCTCCAACAACACCAGAAAAGTCTCCATCAACACCAGAACAAGTCTCCAACAACGCCAGAACAAGTCTCCATCAACACCAGAACAAGTCTCCAACAACACCAGAACAAGTCTCCAACAACACCAGAACAAGTCTCCAATAACACCAGAACAAGTCTCCAACAACACCAGAACAAGTCTCCAATAACACCTGTGATGGCCCCTGTCTCTAATCACTGCAAGTATGCTTTTGTCCCTCTGTCCCTAGAGAGCAGATTACCTGATGCGGAGCACCTGGTCCAGGAACAGGGAGGGCATAAAACCCTGCTCTAGCGTTGCTCGGGGCGGGTTTACTCTCCGGCGTACGTGGAGTGTTCCCAGCCAGTTGCTGCCAGTTATTTTGGTTTTGGTTTCCTTTGGTTTCGCTGACAACACCCACACTTCATCCCACACGCATCCACGTTGACACTACTGATGTTATTGACTGACACACTTCATAACTTTAACTATTTCTTTATTTAGTTAAATAAACATTTTACGTTACCATCATTTGTTGTGTCTGCCGTATTTGTCATGGCCTAGGAGCCGGGTTATGACACACAAGAACAAGTCTCCAACAACACCAGAACAAGTCTCCATTAACACCAGAACAAGTCTCTAGATTTGTCACTAGTAGCTTTTGACAAAAAAGTCTCCATGAGGGTTTGGAAATGTTAACATATTGTGCACAACTGTCCTCTGCTCAATCTAACATAAGACAACAGGTGGCTGCTGCCCTCCCGAGGCCAGCTGAGGGACCGCTCCACAAGCTGAAACCCGGTAACTTCGTAGTGGTGAAAGACTTCAGACGAAAGAACTGGAGAGCACAACGCTGGCTGGGCCCGTTCCAGATCCTCCTCATCACCCACACGGCAGTAAAGGTAGCTGAGAGAGCAACTTGGGTCCACGCGTCACACTGCAAAAAGGTTCCAGACCCAGGAGAAGCTTCAGGTGAGCGAGCACCTACATCAAGTGTCAGCCAACCGGCACCACCGAAAGAACCAACGGTGCCATCGCAGGAGGACAAGCAGTGATTCGCGGACGGGATCACAACGGGCAGTGGCCGACAGAATCTTGTGTGTTTCTGTGTCCTATCTAGCAGCTTGAACGCTTATGCCACGAGGGAAAAGACGAGGACAACAACCCGCTACCCATCACAACCTCAACGTGTTCCTGACAAGTAGGGCTCGTAACTGAGCACACCCAGGGCCCCTTCGTCAAGAAGCAGTGTTGGGAGCAAGGGTCTTTTTATTTTTTATTATATTCTTGTTTATCTGCATTTTGATTGTTATGTATATGCCTGTTGACAGTAACAAAAGAGTGGCAGGATAACAGTCTCACGTGACTGTTGCACTCTTACCATGGAACGACAGCGCCCCTGGAGCCCTCTTAGAAGGGTAGGGGGCACCCGTTTCACCTATTGTTTATTCCTTATAATTGGTATTTGTGTTCTTTTACCTCTGTTATTACTCCATCACCAACATGTAGAAGACCTCAGCAAACAACTGACTAACTCCACCAAGGTGACCTCGAAAGCGACACTAACTCCTCAGATGATTCCGATACTCAGGTGTAGAGACAGTTTTGATTTTCTTTTATCTTTTTGTTTTGTGTTTATTGAACTGTATTGCTTGCTTAAAACAACCAGAGACTTTGTCTCACAAAAACAGATTTTTGCAATATCAACTGTGTAATTGACTCATGTTTTTTGGTTTGATTTGTTTTATGTTTCTTTCATGATCTAGCTCGGAACAGACCTCTCAGGACAGAGGCAGAATAATCCTCTGGGGTCTGTTGAGACAAAGGCAGTCTAACCTTTGCTCTCTAGTTAGTATTTTTACTATGTTTAATTGTGGTTATGTTGTAACCAAAAGAGTGGATTGTAATGATAAAAAATGTTTTAACATGTCCTCATCATATTTTCTGTAAAATATGCTGCAAAGACAGAATTCATAGCGTAGCAGGAAATGACTGCTTTGACCACAAACGTCTCCATACTCTTAGAGTGCACGGGTCATGCATAGGTCAACACCTGTTTTCACCGCAACTCGCTCCATCTGCAGAGATAAGCGCTTCTCTGTCCTTGGACTCAGATAAGGAGTGAAACACGGCCCCCGCCTTCTGTCTCATTCTCTTGTTCTGCATGTCTCCTTTCATTTTTGGAATGTATAAATATCATGTTTGAAACTGTGTCTTCAGAGCATTTTTCACAGTTCACTGCAATACGTGACTTTGGTTGTGTTCTCTGTTTGCAAACATTAAATTGACTCTTTGAAACTTTGATCATTCATCAAGACTCTGTTTATTTTAAACACATTGAACAAAACCAACTTCTCTCCTGAACTTCTACATAGAAATATTCCACAACAGTCTCTACTATTGTTTTTCTTTTTTTATGCACCAATCATTCGGTCAGATTCCTTGTATGTGCAAACATACGTAAAGCGTTTCTGGTTCTGATGAAACAAAGAAGGTTCATTTAGAATATCTACTAAAGTATTTCTGTATCATGCACGGTTCGACTTTTTATTTTTACTGACTGGCATGTTCTTTATCATTGTTCACATGTTCTTTGTCTAATCATCTATAGATTCATGAGTATAAATGCAGTAACTATTTTACCAGACAAAAATAAATATTCTTGGTTTTCTCTCCAAGCTCAGAATGACAAGACTTGTGGTCGAGAATGTAAAAAATGTCCTTTCACATAAAGGACATTTTTAAAGCACCACATATGTGGCAGTATTACATATTTGCACAGTATGCATGCTGTAGAAGCATCGTGTCGCTCTCCCTCCTCCTTGTTGTACAAATCCTAAAACAAGCCACCAGATGGTCTCCCGCAGGATTCAGCCACTGAGGGGATGCACGCTGGGAGGAGCTGCTAATATTAGATGTATTAGAGCATCTCTCAAGGTACTTCCACTGACAGATGGCATGGAAGCATCTTTGACTCGCAGCACAATGTGGATGGAATGGAACAGCACAGAGCAAACTGTAGCATCTGCCCAAGGCTGAAGATACCGATGTGTGCTAAATACATTTTGAGATCATACATTCTTTTATTGCACAGGCAAAGAACATACGATTCATTTACTCTCAAGTGAGACAATTTAAACCACTACTGGCCGGACAAACTGACATCGCTCCAGATTCACAGAACACATGAATGCTTTTCAGGGAGTGACGGTGTACTACATGAGCTTTCCTCCAGCGCCAACTCCACTTCAAAAAGTCACCTTTTCACACTATGTATCAAAAAGAGTGGGTCAGGACTACAAGTACCCACAGAGTCCAGTGAAAACACCAACATGTCAAGAGTTGAACATCTGAAGTGGTACGCAGAAGACAACAGGGACAATGCAATGGTTTAGTTGATAGGATAAGCTGACTCAGCTCTGCTACATGGTCAGCTCAAAGCTCATCTCAGAAGTGATGAAGGAAGCCAGTAAACTGTCCAGTCTGACATCTGATGTCACACTGATGCATGCTATAGAGCAGTGATTCTCAACTGGTGGGTCGCGGACCCGTTTTCAGTGGGTCGCGGGCCTTTGCCTGACAAAAAATTAAATAAATAAAAAATAAATTGTGATTTTATTTTGAAGGGCATTTTTTATGCAGCGGAATTATTCCAGCATTTACGGTGCTTGTTCAGCGGTGCAGGAAAAACACTGACCAATGCGTTGTCGAATTCCCTGACTTGAGTGAGATGTTCACACACCGTGACACACGGGGAGAGACGAGGACACAGAGAGCAGAGCAGGACTGTTGAGCTGTGAAAGTCAAATCATAGGACGATCTCCAAAAGAGAAAATGTCCAGAGAGACCAGAGTCATTAGACTCTGACTGGACAGACTCATAGAGGTGAATTCTTCAAACACTACTTTCTCTTTTTAGAAGATGAGAAAAATATAATATTGTGGCTTTTTCACTTCACCCTGAATGAACTGAGTTTAAAGCTGCAGGACAATTCAGTGAACATAATTAATCTAAAATGAATCTGTTACGTTATTTATTCTTTAATCCAGCCGTTATTTTACTTGAAATGAGAAGAACATTTATTCATGTATTTATATGTATTTATAATCCATCCAGTTAAATTTGAAAAATGAGAATATTTGTTAAAATATAATTGATGTGTACTTTCTTTATTTGATTTGACAGTTTACTACACAGAGATGTTACTAGACTTCTTGAATATAGATATACCCAAATGATATATATAATTATATATATATATAATTATATATATATATAATGTGGGTCGTGGGTCCCGGCTTGTCATTAAGGGGTGATGGTGGGTCCCGCAGCCAGACCAGTTGAGAACCACTGCTATAGAGAGAGAGCAACACTCACATGTACACTGTTATCAATAAGAGTGAGTGACCTCGCTGAGTAAATGTTCAGCTGTTGATGATAGTAGTGCTGCCGCTGGTGTTTCTATGTGTGTTGGCTCAGTTACACGCAGTGTTGAGCAGTAATATTGCTTTCCTCGGTAACGAGTAGTGTAAGCATTTACAACTTTCAGAATAGTTATAATATTACCGTTATTAATCCAAGTAACACTGTGTTACCAGTACCCAGCTAGGCTAACTTACTCAATTATTATCAATTATTCAGATTTATTTTGTCTGTCAAAGGAGGAAGGAGCAATTGAAAACTGTGAGCAGCAAAATGCATCCAACCACGATAAAAACCCAACTTCTAATTTATTGAAGCAAGTAAAAAGAAAGCTGGTGTGTTATTATTATTATTGAGCTGAACTTCAAACCACACATAAGCAAAGTCCATACATATATATAATGACATAGCTTGCACGGTGATGTCATTCCATTTCTCCCAAATGCCCGTCTAATAAATGGGACGTGTTTATGGGCGTTATGTTGTTGGCCGTAACTCAATTATCCATATGCTAACTATGCTAATTTCATAGACTTAAGCTCAGTTTAGCCCTGAAGTTTATTTCTCATACATCTGCCATTCACGCTCATGCACGCTCAGGGGCGTCGTAGGGGGGCTTAAGCTACATATGTGCGTGCGTTCTGGTTTGTATGTTTTCTCCCCCTTCAAATTACAATCCAATAGCCTAACATCATACTTAACGATATAAACCCCGGGCACTAGGACCTTGGGGAGGCGGCAGCGCTGCAAGTAACGTCTCTCGTCAACGACAGCCAGGATTATAGCCAAGGAGCTTAGCTCAAAGTAAATGATGCACGGAGTGAAATTGTAAGAACAGGTAGTTACAGAATGTGGCTGTCTGTGGTTGTTAACGATTGTTACCGGCTTAAATGTAGGTTTACTTGAGCCAAATGAAAGGGAATATTGTAGTGGGCTATGTTAACACCAAGCTCGCTAGCTAGCTAGCTATTTTGTTAGAAACTGTCTCCAGTGAGCAAGAGTGTGAACGAGCAAATTCAAAATACAAGAAATAACTATCGACATCTCTCTATTCTTTGCATTAATGTATCTCTCTAGTATTTCGAAACAATAATATCAGTCCCTATCGAATGTTGTTGTTTATAATCAGTTAGTGCAAGTGAAAACTAAATGTCATAGTGTCCCTCATAATGCTATTGTACCGCTATATCATCCAATTCATTGACCAGATGGATATAAGAAGATTCCTTCCATTTCAGCCCATCATACAATATTTATCATTCGAAAATTAAGATGTACTTGAAATGTGTTTTTTAATTTTTGTTATTCATGCTTATTTTCTCCATTGAATGGTGTATTTGACACTGAACTAGTTCATCTTTATCTCAGTGATAGTCTCCAAATGAGCATAAAATATCACTGGTATGTAAAAAGTACACGGACAACAAAATATATTCTTATTCCCTTCAGCAACTTTCACTCACTTCTTGCTGAAGAACGTACCAGCTTCAGTGTTTTATTGGCTGCTTCATTCAGAATGCGCTGGACTTGAGGTTGTGCTGACATGTAGTTTGCAGTAACATTCTGTGTTTCTGTCAATTGTCTGGACATTACTGAACCGGGACAACGTTGACTTACCACTCACTGTCTCTCTCCTCCTCTCTGCTTCCCTTTGGTGTGACAGATGAAACAGGTTCTACAGCAGATGTTAGATTCTGATACAACGTCCTCTGCTGCACTCAGTATATACAGTCTTCATTGTGACCCAAAGAACACCGTCATGTAGATATTGAATAAACCCAAACAAATCATTTTTAACAGATTCATCATTTTACTCCCCAGACAGGGGGGCACATCTTTTTAAGATATCCCCTTGAGTTCATATGAAGCGTTTCATTCTAGCATGGCTGGAAGAACAGAAGCCAATCAAGGCGGGGCAATGGATCACACAGGTGGGAAACACACAAGGGCAGGAAGTGGAGACAGGAAATGAGACAAATACTGAAGAAATGAAAACATAACATATACAGAGGACCTGAATGTGACACTTGGGACTTAAGTTTGGTGCACAGATCGCTCGCGACTTGAGAGACACCGGATGAACGATCAGGCTGGATGTAGAGCAGTTGAATGGTTGAACCTATAGTTCCATACAAGAGAGAGTGGTAAAAGGATAAACCCTCAGCCTTTAACTGTATATTACCACACATTCTTCAATATGGCTGCGATTGGAGAATCTTCACCACACAGGATGCGTATGGAGTCAGGGAACTGTGTGTGGGCCACAGCACATGAATCCCAGTGACTGCAGGGACAGCACGGCGAGGGATGGGGGGCTTTGATGGACCACTCGCCACTCTTCTTCACAGTGTTGCCAACAGCTGGCCAAATGTGGTCGTAAGACCGAATGCCATAGAAGACGCAAATGCTCAGTTCGGCCTGCGGTGCACTGCATAATGTAGCTGTGTGCCAGTCTTCAACAAATACACGATGATGCATCCAGATGTCTACTCTCCATCAACACGGAATGCTACAGTCAAATATTAGACAGCTGAGACATGCCATGACCCTCCATCCTACAAACCTGCATGTAGCAGAATACATACATTTTGATTATATGAAGATAATTGAATCCATAGCCATAATTTAGTGGCCATCTTGAAATATGGTGGCTGTATTGGAATTTCGTTGGCTGAAATTAATTTCTTAAGCCGCCTAAATGTATGAGAGCGCATTACATTCACATAAGAAAAACAAACAAACATACGCCTTCTCTCGTCATCATGAGTTGCTATCTCGTTAAAACAGGAAAATCTCTTAGTGATGAGAAAATGATGACAAGATATCTCATAGTTATGAGAAAGGGTAAGGTAGCCTAGTTCAGTATAAGATATTCACAGATTCCGACTTCCTGGATTAATAACTCGTAAGTGAAACATCAAAAGAAGCCGTGTTCCCAGCTGGACTAATAACATTAGTCTCCATGTGCAGCGTGAGCAGGTCTACAGAGAGCAACGCTCACAGAAATATTCATTAATCGTCATGTTGTGTAGTGTAACCAAAATCACTTTGCATACATCAATTACTACTACAATGCTTCATCTGGAAAAATGTGTTTTTGTATAATTTTGGTGAATTTCTATTGAAAGAAAATATGAAATAACTTCACTGTTCTGCTGAGCAGTGTGACTGAAACCCCCTCATGCATGGAGGACTTACTGCAGAACTAGTTTGGAGGAAAAAGCTTTTGCATATTTTTGTGCAACATTGCAAAAAAATATCCCAATAAAAATTTACATATTATTTTCGAAAATATATTTTTATAAATTTTCATATTTTGCCGGAGGTAAAGTTAAACGTCAGTGTGGTGAAACAGTTTGAGTTGCATTGGCAGATTGGGGCTTATTTCATGCTCATTGACTCCAGGGAAGAGAGAAACTCTCCGGTTGTGACTTTATTCACAGTACGTAGCGTTAGCATGCTACAGGCTACATCCAGGAGCCAGTAGCAACTGAGTCAATGAGCCGCTGCCTCAACAGGTCCAATGACCAGGCTGGGTCTCCAGCAAAACAGCCACCAGTGCGAGTAGACCCTAGAGCAGCACTCGAGATGTGAAAAGAACACTTAGACGGACTAGTTAGGCTAACTAGTCCGTCTATCAGCTGCTAACTGTTAGCAGTTAGATTGTACTGATAGCCGGTGCCACCTTTCTCTTCTACTGTATGTTGAGGGAGAAACAAAGCGCTTCTGAATCCTGCGTTTTGTTTACTGTTGTTCTGTGCAGACCACCCCGGTACCAACACGGTATCTGTGTCTGTTCACTGGAGCATGGGGAACTAATCTCTGTGGGAAAGCAGCTGTTAGCGGCGCGCTGCGCATATCACACCGCTGCAGTGTCACAGTAATCTCTGTGGGGTCACCAGCAGCGGGAAATCGAGCTTAATTCCCTTAAACCGTGGCACGCTCGCTTTGCATAGTAATGTGTGTTTCTGCAGAACAGAGGTTCAGGGTGGGAGTTAATTATACTGCATGTGTCCCGGGCTGGGACTGTGCTGACCCTGGAGCTATTAGAACAGCAAGAGGAGGGATTATACCCAAATCAAAAAAGGAACATTGCTGCAGATTCTGTATGTGACCAATTTGTTACATATAAAGAAATGTAAGTCAAGTGAGGCTGTGCTCTGAAAAGTAAAAATCTATCGCTCTCTTGACGTTTGAAGTAAAAACAGCTATATACTGTATATATATATATATGAACAACAGTTCATATATATATATATATACACAAATACATGTATATATACACATATATACATGTATACATATATATACATATATATGTATTTAGTTATAATCACATGCCAGCGGCAGGAAGTTAATATACATTAACATTGAGCAACAAATACATTTCAAACTAAAAGCAATTAGCAAAGTCAATTTTGATTAAAACTAAATATATAAAAATCATGCAATATAAAACAGCGATAACACGAATAAAAATATAAGGAAACAAAAAAACATGTGACATGAGCACTGCAAATATTAGAAAAACTTGGTTGTCATAATGCTCTTGCTGTGTAGTGTGTTGATCCACACATTCATGCACAGATTTTAAGGGTATTAATACTTTCATACTTTTGCATAATTGATGTCCTCATGACCAGATATCTTACCAATCACTCCTCCCTAAATTTGAGGTTTTTGGAGTACAAGGCGGGGCAACAGACAGATGTCACAGAGCCAGCATCCTCTACCCAGAGAGTGCAGATCTACAGCACACGTCTGCAACAGGCCGTCAGTGAAGCCTTTTTTCAAGATGTGATTGGATGGTGTCCGCCTCTGTCACTCGTCATAGTAAGTGCACACCAATCTCTGGCAGAAACAACTTCTAAGGAAAACCAGGAGAGCAGCGGGAGGACATGCATTCAATGACACAGAGTAACTGTGGGCATCAGGTGAGCGTCTGAGCTGCTCTGATCACTCTCCGGTCGCTCTCCGGTCGCTCTCCGGTCGCTCTCCGATCTCTCCGATCACTCTCTGCAGTCAGTTGAGAATGACAGTATGAAGGAGGTTAGGGCCGTCGCCAGCACCACTGCAAAAACATCACGACTCTGTTACATAGCAGCTCACAATTCAAAGACAAGTCCGACGTTTGGCACTAAAAAGACGATTACAGCGCTTTTAAAAAAAATTATTTTTTGCGATGTCTATAAATTACAGCGCATCACTTTCCGTAGGTATTGATGGATTATGCAACACAGGGATGCACAACAAAATGCAATCGAAGCCCATTCGCTACACAAGTAAAGAACAAGATTCTGGGCAGATAACATGGCCGACATCTTCACATTTAAATTTGACATCAGGGAAACATTGTCCGTGAGCTTTGACTGTGTTTGGGCACCAAGCATCATTGATGTTAACACAGAGTCCACCTCGTCTCGACCCACCGGAGTCCTATCCTCCTGCGTTGGCCCGCAAAGTGCATCCTTCACGGTAGAAAGTACCGCAATGACCAATCAGAGCAGACGGTGCTTAAAGAGACAGGCCCTAACACAGAGCATTTCAGAGAGAGAGAGAGAAACCTGAACCTGACAATGAGCATGATATGTCTCCTTTAAGTCTTATTCTCGGCTGAGATATGAGTCGGCGTGGCTGTGATTTCATGTATCTTCAGGTAGAACTTACTTAGAAGACCTTGTTAAACTCTGAGTTAGGAGTCGCTTTTGCTTGCATTTATTTTATTTGAGTAACACCCTCAGGCTCTTTTCCTTTGGAGCTCCCCTCCTTTACCTGCAGCTGATCCATGCAATACACTTTATGAATCATCTGGTTTTATGCTGCTTCCCTTTCCCTGCAGAGCTGGGTTGTAACAGTGTGTGTGTAACAGCAGGAATGCACTGAGACTGAGTGTCTCTGGTAATGCAGCTCTAACCCAGTATCTGTAATGGTCAGGTCCTTCAGGAATACTGGTTTTCATGGCTCTGAAATATAAATCTGTCATAGCCCAGATTTGAATTACACATTAGCCCCCCCCCCATCTGATGATGGTGTCCTCTGTCTCCTGCACTGCAGAGGACAGAATACTCAACTGGAAACAAGGGGCTCTGATAATCATCTTTTTATTTATCTCTTTCACCGTTTGCCCTCCGTGTTGTACACATTGTGATCATCCTTTATCTCAAATCAAATCCCCTTCATGGTGCATCTCCTCAGCGCATGTTATATCAAGGTTGAACATGGCATTGCAAAATCTATGTAATACACAACATATTCAAACAAACAAATGACTGATGCACACTGGAGTGCGTGTTAGCTGAGTGGTTACAGCGCATGAGATATAACTGCCGTGTCTCAGCTCGGAGACCTTTGGTTTATGTCCGGCCCAGTCTCACCAAATGGCGAATGAATAACACAAGATTTTGTAAGACATTCAGCGTGCAATCACAGCGCCATTATTGCTTATTGAATGTCATTCTATGCCTTAGTTAGTCATTGGTGTTTGTTGCCAACTCCATCAGCAGGTTATGAACAAAGCATGCTCATCTTTCTGTTCTTCATGTACCATCATGTGAGGATGTGAAGACCTAGTGGACACACTTACATTCCTTTAGCCAGCTGCCAGCCAGTCAGCTAACTAGCCTGTTAATTCCACCATGCTTTGCTTTCATGCTACGTTGGTTTCAGAAAATGAGCCAAACAAAGTTGTCGCTCATCTGGCGATAGCAATGTGCATGACAGGTAGGATGGGAATATGATCCCTGCTACAACAAGGACAAACACAATGATTGAATTCAGTGGGAACATTTTCTGCCTCGATGCTTCCAGGAGAACGAGGGATGACACACAGACGCTGAACCTCCTCCCAGTGAATGAAAGGGCTTCATCCATCAGAGGATTTAGGAAAACTAATTAAGCTAGGTCTCGAAGTAAATCAGATTATGGTTATCAAAAGGAGTGGAACTCAGAGAATGAATTCACATTTGTAACCAGCACAGTATCTGTGAGCCAACTTCTGAGGCGTTACGTGTGGAGGGGCAGGTGATCAGGGGTCTAGCAGTGGGACCCCCGTCATCATTTAGTAAACAACAATGTCAGTATAACATGTCATGCAATCCATCTGATAAAAACACAAAGTCTCAAATGAGTTCATGCATGTGTTACCTCTAGACTAGATTACTGTGATTCCTCATTATCAGCTCTAATAACTCTCGTAAATCTCTCCAGCTGATCCAGAACGCTGCAGCTCGTGTGCTAACTGTCGTGTTTAGAAATAAACGTGAGAACAGACTGCTCTTAACTCAACTCTTTATTCCAAGCTGCTCCGGTACATTACCCCTCAGTCCAGACCCCTTCCCAGGTTTCCCTGCTTCGCCCCCATTCCCCTGGGTCCTAAGTCCCCCCATGTACAGCTTCGCATAACATCTATGTGACAACAAGTATTTATAACAAATACCACATCTCCTCTTTCTAGAGAGCAAAGGGTAGACTGCCTTTGTCTCCTCAGACCTTAGAGGATTATTCTGCCTCTTTTGTTGGAAGGTCTGATCCTATCTAAATCCTGACAGAACATTGTTAACATAGCCTCTGTGATTATTCAACCAAACATACTAAGGCATTTACAATTCTTTATATTTCACATGTGCTCAAACTACACTTTTAGAAAATGAACATAGGCTGGATTTCTTTTCTATCCAGTAACCCGTAACAACCACATAACTTGTCTTCTTTTATTTACAAGTTCACAGGTTAAGCCTACTAGGTTTAACAATGGCTCTCCCAGACCTAGATCTGAGTGTAGGAGTCTCTGCAGGTGTGACTTGGGGTATCACAGCAGGTGACACAGGAGTCTGCTCAGGAGTAGTCTCTAGAGTGTGTTGCTGTGATGGAGAACCTCTGTCTCGTGCAGATGTGTGTAGAGGTATCAGGTGCTGGCGGTTGCGTCTCACCACCCCCTGGGGTAGATCCACTAAGTAGGACCTTGGAGTGGAGTAGTGCCGAAGCACAGTTCCAGATAACTTTGCATCAGTTACCCAAACCTGTTCTCCTGGTGACAAAACACAGAGTTTTGACACGGTGACGCCTATTGTAGTTCTCAGCATCTGATATCCTCTTCTCCTTCTCCTTCGAAGCGAACGTGACGCTGTCAGGCAGTGCAGGCCCCAGCTGAGAAGGAAGAGTTGGCACTGTGGTGCGAAGACTTCTCCCCATGAGTAGCTGAGCTGGGCTATAACTACTCTGAAGTGGTGTGTCTCTATAGGCCAGCAGAGCCAGGTAGGGGTCTCCTGCCTTTTTCAGTAGATTCTTCACGGTCTGAACTGCTCGTTCAGCCTCCCCATTACTCTGCGGAAACCTTGGGCTGCTGGTAACATGCCTAAACCCATACAAAGCTGCAAAGGAAGTGAAGGCTTGCCCAGAAAACTGTGGTCCGTTATCCGACATCAGGACCTCTGGAATGCCATGGCGGGCAAAGATTGATTTCAAAGGGTCAACGACATCGTGGCCCTGGTGTGAGACAATGGTGCAATCTCTACATACCTTGAGAAATAATCAACGACAAGGAGATAAGATTTGCCTCCCAGAACGACCAGGTCCGCCCCCAACTTTTGCCATGGTCTTTCAGGGCGTTCTGATGACATGAGTGGCTCCCTGTGATTTTGTCGCTCCTTTATACATGTCCTGCAGTTGAGCACCATTTCGTTCACTTGCTGGCTGAGTCCAGGCCACCACACAGACTGGCGAGCACGCTCCTTGCACTTCACCACTCCTTGATGTCCTTCGTGTATTTTGGCTAGCACATCATTCCGCATCACTGAAGGTATTACAAGCCGTGTGTCCTTCAGCAGTAAGCCATCTTTCACTGTGAATGTAGCTCGCTCTTGCCAGTAGCTTTTTAGCACAGGTTCCTGTCTTGCGTGTACGGGCCATCCTTCTGTGCACAGCGTCATGACACGTGAGCAGACACTGTCAGCTCTCAGCTGCTCTCTCAGATTTTCCATGTATGTGGAACTGACAGGTAGACTTTGCATGACACAGTCCACGTAAATGTTGGTGCTCTCCATTAGCTCCTGTTCTTCCGTGGACCTACATGATTTCACAGGTGAGCGTGACAGTGTGTCTGCTGTCCAAAGTGACTTTCCAGGCACATGCTCGATGGAGTATGTGTAGCGCATCAGCCTCATCCTGAAGGGCTGGATTCTCGGCGGAAGAAGATCCAGTGCTTGTGATCCCAGCAGGTTGACAAGAGGTTTATGGTCAGTCTCCAGGCAGAAACGTTTGCCTATCAGGAAATCACGGAACCGTTCACAGGCCCATGTGAGACCCAGAGCCTCCTTTTCCACCTGTGCGTATCGCTGTTCTGTTGGAGTAAGCGACCGCGATGCATATGCAATAGGCTTCCATTCCTCCTCCCACCTCTGGAGAAGAACACCTCCCAAGCCATACGATGATGCATCCGCTGATACTTTAGTGTCTCTGTTCGGGTCATACATGCCCAGCACAGGAGAACAAGAAAGTGCTCTTTTCAGCGTTTCAAACGCCGTGGCCTGGTCCACATCCCAGACCCAGCAATTTTTCTTCGAAAGAAGGTCGCGAAGTGCCTTGTCTTGCTGATTGACCATCCCAAGAAAACTCCTCAACTCACTGACATTTGTGGGCGCCTTCATCTCCATGATGGCCTGTTTTCCTTCGATCAGGGCGGATGCCTGTGGCTGTGATGATGTGACCCAAGAAGACCAACTTGCTCTTCGAGAGTTCGCACTTGTCCACATTCAGGGTGATGCCTGCCTTTTCCAGTCTTTGTAGCACAGCATGGAGCCGAGCGTCATGCTCTTCTTGATCCCGCCCCCACACCAATATATCATCGATGTGGCAGACCAAGCCTTCTAACCCCTCTGTGACCTCAGCTATCATGCACTGGAAATGCTCAGGCAATGCCAAATGGAAGACGGTTAAAGTGAAACCGCCCAAAGGGTGTAATAAATGTTGTGTACTTGGCTGATCCCTCAGCAAGTGGAACCTGCCAAAACCCCATGTTGGCATCCAGTTTGCTGAATATTTTCGCTCCGGCAAGCGTACCAAGACTCTGTTCCACTGACGGCAGAATGTACTTTTCCCGACACACATACTCATTCAAACCGGTCAGGTCTACACACAAACGCACCTTTTCACTATCTTTCTTGGGCACGACCACTATGCCAGCGCACCAATCAGGCCCTTCCACACGGCTGATGACGCCCAGACTTTCCATGCGCTGGAGCTCCTCTTTGACTTTCCTCACCAACGGCAGTGGAATTCTCCTGGGGGTTTTCAAAGAAAATGGCACGGCCCCCTGTTTAAGCTTGATGGCATTTCAATCAGGAGAGACTTGTTTCATAAGTTAACAATGATTTATTATACAAGATTCAAATATGCAAAGTGCAAAGTCTTTGGCGATTGGACTCCATCCTGAAGTACTATCACCGAGGGTAGGGATACTGAGGTCCAACAGGCCTAATCCCCCCTGGAGTCCAGACACTGGTGGTGGTGATGAAAGGAGTTACTGCCATCTGATGATGAATCAGGAGCCTGACTGTGCTGCTGACTGGAGGCGACTGGGGTGGAGGCGGGCTGCATCTGCTTAGCTGAAATGACAACTGACAGCAGCAGAGAGGAGAACACCATTTAAAGTTTGACAGCAACGATATGATTGGCTTGAGGAACCGGTGTGCAGAATCTGGTTGGTTACTTAAAAGTGCACGCCCCCAATCAGCTGATAGTGTAATTACAAGGAGAGGAAAGACAGAGATTACTAGTGAGTGTCTTCCTGACTGAACTTGCGCTTGAGCTACATTTCAATCAGGAGAGACTTGTTTCATAAGTTAACAATGATTTATTATACAAGATTCAAATATGCAAAGTGCAAAGTCTTTGGCGATTGGACTCCATCCTGAAGTACTATCACCGAGGGTAGGGATACTGAGGTCCAACAGGCCTAATCCCCAAAAAGACATGTATTTATATGAGTAAATAAATACATACCTTACCTACTGCTGTGGTGAATTTCCTAAGAAAATAGACAATTAGTCATGCGAGAAATCTAAGGGTAGAACGTGAACCCGAAGCTGTTAGACCAGAGGTAAGAGGACCGGTTGAGTCAAAGCAAAGGATAGAGGAATGTCACGATGGACTGCAGACTAGGATACGGGGGTCTGGACGACCGCAGAGACAGGATAGCGCGGGTCTAGATAGCCCATAGTGGAGTATGGCAGGATTTCAACAGATCCGGAAACATATGGCGGGGTCGGCCCTGCGGAGGGACCGAGCGCAGGATTGGATAGGTGAGGGTCAAGCTAGACCGCAGACAAGGACAGGTTGGGTCCGATTTAGACCGCAGCGTAGGATAGTAATGGGTCACGTTTAGACCGCAGAGCAGAATAGGGGGGTTCAAGAGAGAACGTAGAACAGCACGGTTGGGGGGTCTTACGGCCCCCACATGTTTGGGGTCTGACGGCCTCAGTCCAACCAGACCGGGTGAGCTCACCCGGGAAACCAGAACGTATGTCATGCCGTGACAGGTCTCGCATCAAACGGACCGCGAAACAGAAATTATGTCATATCTGACTGCGAAATGAGAACTTTGTCAACTCTGGACGGGTCTCTTTATCATACGGACCAGGAAATTAGAAACGGGGCACCTCAGACCCACCTTTTCTTTTGGGAAAGTAACACGGTCCCGTCGGACCAGGAAACAGACACGTTAAGCCAGGTCACGGTCACCTAGGAAACACAGACACGTTAAACCAGGTCACGTTCACCTAGGAAACCAGTCACGATAAGCCAGGTCACGTGAGACCAGGAGATTGGGAAACAGTGTTAGACCAATCAGATGGAGAAAACGGTCGAGTCACACCAGAGGAATAGAGCCAGGTAAACGAAGCCGGGAGGGCCCGGTACCGAACCGTGCTGAGAAATCCCTTAGTACGCTAGCGACATGTCTTTCGAGCTGTCTAAAAGGAACACTTCCCGAAGGATACACTGCTATGAGCTACCACGAATACTGTGACCTAAACCCATAATAGAACAACCAACGTGACCATGTCACCACCACCAGTTATATGCATTCCTTACCGGATTTCATGGCTTCAATGATCTTTGATTCTCGAGGATGGTGTTGAGATCGGGGCGGATGTACGATGTAAAGGCAGAGGATGACCAGCGACCCAATTTTTGTAGGGTCGTAGCGGAGATGCCTTGGTTAGCCGCACATATCACGAACCGCACATATCACGTCCCAATAAACCCCGAATGCTACCATGAACTGCCCAATTGACAACTCTCGGATTAGCCTCGGATCTGTCGATGTAAACACTGCCGCGATGTTACCACTGGCGGTTACGCTTGTATCACACTCGGGGGAGGGCAGCATTATGCTCATCAAATTGATGTCTCTCCCCTGCAGGATTTTAGCCCTAAGCCGAGGCGTAATGTTAGCTGCCTGAGGGATGTACGACCTACCCATTGGCGGAGCCGGTACTGCCGATGCCAGCGAATGTTCGGCTCCTACCAACTGCGAAGAAGGGGAGGCCTGGCTCAGCATGACGGCTGGTTGCCGCATGGAGTCCTGGGTGGCTGTGATGGTCACTGAAGCCGGCACCGGCACCGGCTGACAGCAGCAGAGAGGAGAACACCATTTAAAGTTTGACAGCAACGATATGATTGGCTTGAGGAACCGGTGTGCAGAATCTGGTTGGTTACTTAAAAGTGCACGCCCCCAATCAGCTGATAGAGTAATTACAAGGAGAGGAAAGACAGAGATTACTAGTGAGTGTCTTCCTGACTGAACTTGCGCTTGAGCTACATATGGTTGTTGTATCTCACCTAGGCCACTGCACAGCTTGGGGTAGCTTGACTTGAGGGTCGCCATGTCTATGCTGTCGACACGCATGAGTAACCCAAGGGCCATAATGGCTGGCAACCCGAGCAACGGCATGCTCAAGTTTTTGACCACATAGACCTTTGCGATGGTTTGCTTGTCTCCTACCCTCAGCAGCAGTCTGATGAACCCCAACACATGTAGAGGAATCCGTCCTGGACCAAGCAAAGGCTTCTCTGCCTTCTGGAGGACAGGCTGCTGTGCATTGGAAAAAATGCTGTTAAAAACAGACTGTGACACAACAGTGACATCCGCTCCGGTGTCAAGTTTGAAAGTGAAAATGTTGTCCATAACGTCTATATCAACTGTCCATGGATCAGCATCAGATGTCACAGAGCCAAGAAAGAAACTCTCCTCCTCTTCCTCAATACCAAGCACGGCTTTACCTGCAAGGCACACACGCTGGTAGTGACCTTTTTTTCCACAGGAATGGCACTCTGCATCCTTAGCAGGGCACTCGTGTTTAGGGTGGGGCACACCACCACATCTGTAACACTGGGAGCTCTTTGGACTTGCACTCTGAGAGCTGTGTGACTTTGTGACATTACTTTTGAATTTGCCGAATTAAGGCTTTTCCTTTAGCTGTCTGCCTTTAAACACTCTGTCAACCGAGCAGATATCCATCTGCTTCACACCACTGGCATCACTCCTCAGTGTGTTTTGCTGCTTCTTGATTTCTTCTGATTGTCTTGCCATGTTAATGACTTTTTCCAGTTCTAGATCTTTTGCCATTTGCATGCGTTCTGAGAGCCGCGTGTCTGCCAGCCCTACCACAATCCGGTCTCTGATAAGCTCGTCATGCAACATCCCATAATTGCAGTGCTCGGCTAATGCGTACAGGGCAGTGACAAATGCATCAACAGTCTCGTGTGTTTCTTGTTTGCGCATATTAAAACGTGCACGTTCATAAACGATATTCTTTTTCACCACAAAGAATGACTGAAAACCATCCCTTACGTTAGCATAATGGCGCTGGTCTGCGTCACTGAGCTTCAAGCCTCTTATGACATCGTCAGCTTCGTCTCCCATACAATATATCAAAGTATTCACCTGGTTCTCTTCAGAGCTTGCTGTTAGGTTGCTTGCTTGGCGGAACCTTTCGAATCTACGGATCCATTTTGTCCACTCATGCGGCTTGGAAAAGTCAAAGGGCTCCGGCGGCTGTAAGGCAAGGCAAGGCAAGTTTATTTGTATAGCACAACAACAAGGTAATTCAAAGTGCTTCACATGAAACCATTAAAAGCATAAAGGCAAAAGTAAAGGAGATTTAAAACATACATTGAAACAATAATCGATGTCTCCCTGAGACATTACGCTGCACGCAATCAACCATACACTGCCGCAATTCTGCAATTACTTGCACACAAACCACGTCTGGAAAAGATCTCTGCCGATCTGCGTTTTATAGTGTACGCCTTGCACGAACTCGGTCCCAGAGGAAATGGCGATATATTGTGCACTTTCTAAATTTGAATCGATGTCTCCCTGAGACATTACGCTGCACGCAATCAACCATACACTGTATGCTAAACGTAGCGCCTTGTGTGCTAGCCATTCTGCTAGCGCTAACGTTAGCTCCGTCCCCGGTCTGCTCCTCGTCGGTGTCACTCATTGAACCTGCTCACCGATCTTTGTCCTTCCCTTCGAACCGTCTTTCATTTCTGAGTTAGTTTAACAGCACTTCTGACACCATGTCGTGTTTAGAAATAAACGTGAGAACAGACTGCTCTTAACTCAACTCTTTATTCCAAGCTGCTCCGGTACATTACCCCACAGTCCAGACCCCTTCCCAGGTTGCCCTGCTTCGCCCCCATTCCCCTGGGTCCTAAGTCCCCCCATGTACAGCTTCGCATAACATCTATGTGACAACAAGTATTTATAACAAATACCACACTAACAAGAACCAAGAGAAGAGATCATGTTACTCCTGTATTGGCTTCTCTGCACTGGCTCCCTGTACAATCCCAATATCAATTGAAATCCATTACCTCATCTTCAAAGCCCTAATTGGTCAGGCACCGTGGCATCTTAAAGAGCTCACAGCACCCTATAACCTCACGAGAGCACTGCGCACCCAGAATAAGATCAGATAATCCTTTATTCGTCCCGCAGTGGAGTGGACAGTGCAAAATACAAGAGCAACAAGTAATATGAATAAGTGAATAAGTAATATCAGCTGAATGCAGGGTTACTTGTGGTTCCTTGAGTCTCCTAAAGTACTACGGGAGTTCCTCCTCATCCAATGCGAGGGTCAAAGGACAGAGGATGTCATATGCTCTACAGATTGAAAAGCCCTTTGAAGCTAATTTGTGATTTTAGGCTATACAAATATATTGAATTGAATTCCTGCTCTCACACACACACACACACACACACACACACGTACTGAAACTCACCACTCCCAGCATCACAAACCATGCACATCCACAGCATGGAGGTATCAACTTATTAGCTCACAAGCAGTGATGTATCCCGAACACATGACAGCTCGCGGTGATGCTGTGAGTTTCTGTCTTTGGCTGGCGTCCAGCGTGTAACACGGCTCTGGTTCTGTAGAGCTGGGCCTTTTTATAAACATGATAACTAGCTGTAGCTCATAGCAGGTCTGCTAATGTACCCAAGCTGTTTTCACAATTAATTACGCCATAACTTTTTCATGAGCGTTTTTTCTTTCGTTATCTCTGCGGGTAGGAGGATCTGCCTGTCTCTATATGAAGTGAAGTGTCTTTGTAGCAATAACGTCCTTTCGTCTCCTTCCTCTTCCTCTTCCTCCTCTCAAGGGACTTTCTAAAATCTGCTCGGCACCTTTGTTTGCATTCACCCTGCAGCTGTCACCAACACAGTTGTCAGCGTGATTCAGAGACAGCATATTGCCCCCCCCCCCCCAGTGCATCCCAACATTACAGTGGCTTATTTGAATCACTCTACTTTGAAAATGTCCTTGAGCAGTTTGCAGCAGTGTGTCACTGCCTTTGCACTCCATAAAAACACACTGGACTTGTGTTATGGCTTCACAGTCCCTGTGGGTTCATCACAGCACACCATTCACCTGCTGCTTTCAGACTGGGGGGGGGGGGGGGGGGGGCTCTGAGGCTTCAGCTGAACGACTGAGCCGATGACAGTTTTCTGCTTGTGCGGATATTTTTTTGCAGGAGAGATGTTCATGCATGGCCACAGCATTTAATCTTAATACAGTGAAGAGCTTTGAGAGCCCCGTCTGTCCATCAGAAGTCCTTCAAGATAATGTTGGGCGATAATTAAGAGGATAACTCAAAGTTCTCACATAAAGCAGATGTCATGTCTGCTATTGTTTATGGATAAATTTACCTTGAAAACCAAATAGTAGCAGATATATCAAGAAATTGAATTCTGACCCTGATTTAGCTGCATTGGTGCCAAAGAACAAAAAAGTGCCAATTGAACAAATCAATCATCATCATCTATTCAAAAAGGAAAACATGTTAGATGACTTTGTTCAAGGTGACTGAGCGGATTCCCTCTGGTTGACTCACACGTGTCTTTGATTCTTAGGGCGGGTACGAGCTTTAGTCTAAATGTTGCCGTCCTTCAGGCACGAATGCTTATCTCCTCATTCCACACCTTAAAAAGTCAAACGATAGATCAATCAACACTGGTCAAAGCTTTTGGAATTACTCCGCCCATGCTTTTGCCGTTCCTGTCATTCATCATCTTTCCTCTTGGCTACAGTCTCTGAGGGATGAAGGCATGTGGAAAATGAAGGCAGGCGTAAATTGCTCATCAAGAATGAATGCAGTCAGAAAACACAAACAAAGATCACATTTGCATGGATGCTTCTTCAGAGTAACTACCTCAAAATAAATGCCGCTGCTTCCTGGTTCAGCATACAGACCTGGATTTGTCCGTTTTGACTGAGCAGCTGTAACACAATACCGCCAACAGGCCTGTTACTGACCTGACTTTCACATTACTACTGCATTTAGTCACAGCTTCAGAGGAGTCAAGCTTTGAAAATGAATCAAACCGTCTGATCCTCAGGCAATAATGTGGAAGTCTACAATGTGCTGCTTATGCACTTAGTCAAGTTGTTCTTCTGCTTGGTTGACGTCTTTACAATTTTTGTTCAATAGCTAAACAAATATATGTTCATGAGCGTATATCACCTCAGGCCTGACTGGAAAGAACCCTACACAGAAATATACATATAATATTTGACTTGAGCCGGTCTATTTGTTAATGTGTGTTTCGCTCTCAACCCTTGCAAAACCAAACAGGGTGGGTGGCGGGGGCCCAAAGGAGGGGCGGCTGGATCCAATCTGCCACCAGGCTCCGGGGGATGGGCAGGAGGGCGGTCGGACGGGAGTGAGGGCTCTGGACGCGGGATCTCGGGTGGGCGGCCGCACTGCCGGAGTCGCTCCGGGCAAAGGAGCTCTGGGGGACGACCGGACTGGGTCTCAGGGAAACCGGACTGGGGAGCCTGAGGCTCGGACTGGGGGTCAGGAGGACGGCACTCTAGAGACTGGGGGTCCGGCAGGAAACAGGGCTCGAGAGGCTGGGTATCCCACTGGAAACAGGGCTCTAGAGGCTGGGGATCCGACGGGAAACAGGGCTCTAGAGGCTGGGGATCCCACGGGAAACAGGGCTCTAGAGGCTGGGGATCCCACGGGAAACAGGGCTCTAGAAGCTGGGGATCCCACGGGAAACAGGGCTCTAGAAGCTGGGGATCCCACGGGAAACAGGGCTCTAGAGGCTGGGGATCCCACGGGAAACAGGGCTCTGGAGGCTGGGGATCCCACGGGAAACAGGGCTCTAGAAGCTGGGGATCCCACGGGAAACAGGGCTCTAGAAGCTGGGGATCCCACGGGAAACAGGGCTCTAGAGGCTGGGGATCCCACGGGAAACAGGGCTCTAGAGGCTGGCGATCAAGAGGGGAACTGAGCTCCGACTCTCAGAGACGGGGCTCCGGGGAACAGGATTCAGACAGTGGCCCAGCGGAGTCCGGAACTGGAAACCGCTGCGGCTCGGAGGCAGCGGCCGGAACTGGAGGTCGCTGCACCTCGGCGACGGTAGGAACTAGAGGAGGCGGCGGCTCTTGGGCGGCGGCGGCCGGAACTAGAGGTCGCTGCTGCTCGGAGGAGACAGCGGCCGGGTTCGGGAGTGGCTGCGGTTCGGAGACGACAACTGGAGTTGGCTGGATCGCCGACCGCACACGGGGAGCTGGAGTCGGTCGGACCGCCGACCGGACACGGGGAACTAAAGTCATCAGAGGACCCCGCGGAGGCAGCGGCCGGAACTGGAGCCCGCGGAGGCTCGGAGACGATGGCGGCCGGGTCCGGGAGCGGCTGCGGCACGGAGGTGACAGCTGGATCGCCGACCGGGGAGTCTGACCCTTCCTCTGCCTCTTCTTAGGGGTGACAGGGTGGCTTAGTTCCAGGTTAGCCCTCTGGATGCTCAGAGGCCCTCCCCTGGCCCAAAACTGGACACGGGGAGCTGGAGAAAACTCAGGGGTGAAAGGGCGGCTTAGCTCGAGCTCGAAGCAAGCCCGCTGGAAGCTCAGTGGCCCTGGAGGCCCTCCTCTGGCCCAGCATATCTCCCTAAGTGGGTCCAATTGGTATAGTGCGCCGCGCACAAAAGGGTGGTCTGCTGAGGCCGTCATGGCCGGATTATACTGTGACGGTTCACGGTTTCCCGTGTGGGTTTAGGAGTGGAGCAGAGACTCGGGCGCAGACTTAGACACAAGACACAATGAGAGGTCAAATGCAATGTTATTTACTGGGCATTTAAGCAGTCAAAAACTGAAACCAAAAATAACTCCAACCGGGAGTGTGAAAAATCCAAACTGAAAATAAAAAAGCAAAGTCACGAAAGGGGCTTGGTCACAAAAGGCAAAGACACAAACCGTGGGAGTCAGAGGGTCAACACGAGGAGTAACCACTGGAGATGAGACGAGTCCACGGGGAGGGGAAAAGAACAAATGATGATCCGGCACTGGAACAGGGCAAGCAGGGGAGTATAAGTATGTGAGGGGTGATGAGCGGATTGCCGGCAGGTGAGTGGAGATGAGTGGGGTTTGCAGAGGGAAAAGCCAGGGGCAGGTGATTTGGCACAGGTGGAGAGAATGAGCATGATCAGGAGAGACACACACACACACACACACAGCAAAACCCAACCGTGACAAGTTGCCCTTTAAGTGTGGGTTGGCAATTACATTTCAGAAGCATTATTTGTCATACTTATTGAAATCATATTTATATACAGAGGTGGAAACCAGTAAATAAAATGCTCTGACAATAAAAAGAAAGAACTGTGCCTTTTGCAGGACTGTAATAAGCCCTTCTGTGCATGAGTTTCTGCTACCACAGTGTTACTTTACAGGCACACTACCTCTGCATGTCACCACCGCCCAATGTGAAGAGCCGCTCTAAATACTTTGGATTGGTTCTGCTATGCAAGCTGTTTTTGGTGTATTGGTGAGCGCAATGTTGAGAAACTGACTTGTGAGTCTGAAGAAATGGTAATTCTCTATGTGGAAAAGTATGGTGACCTTTCAAAATAATTTCTTCATATTGATAAGGCTGTTGTTGCTGTGGAAAAACAATGTGAGGACAGTATTTCAACATTATTTCACTGTCCAGGGATGTGCTGTTCAACACACAGAAACAGTCCAGGTGGGACACGTGAGAATACCCTATTACTGATCCGTCTAATGTCCTCTATGAACAAGGTGTAACTCACAATCACAGGAGGTCAGGGCCTGTGGTGAAGGCAGGGAACACCCTGCAAAGGTCTGTCACAGAGACGTCTGCCAGAGTCAATTACAGCACGCTGCTGTCAAGTGGACAGGAGTGGGGGGGGGGGGCAGTGGGAGCTGAGGTGGTGGAGGGAGGAAAGGAAAATGCAGATAAGCAGCGAGAGCGGCCGCAGACTGCTCACAGGCACGAAGACGGTTGGAGGATGCTTTCATCCAGAGCGTTCATTATTTAAAAAAATGCTGATCCACATAGTGTATGCACGGGATGTACAGGAACTAAATCCCCAACCACTGAGCTAAACTGATTCGCTAATTACAATAATGCACCATGAATTATTAATGAACCAGATTTTAGCGAGTTACTTGAGTGAGTGAAGTTGTGCGAGTCCTCCCCTCCAAACAGCGAGACGGATGGAGATGAACCTGGTGTGTGTGAGGGTCTCCAGAGGGAGGAAACAGATGGCAGGAGGCCATTTCAAGAGGGGAATATCTCCCTCCCCCATATCATCTGCAATCTCTTTACTTGATAGCTCAAACAATGCTGCTGTACTTTACCCAGGGAAGACCTCTACAGAGATGTCAGGCAGGAGTCGAGTCGACGGGTCGGATGGGGCAAGTGGAGCAAAGCCCCGCCTGCTGGCAACAGAAACAGAATCTGCTTTTAGTGGCACTGAGTAATTTGGAAATGAATATAATTCTGGATTAATGCCTGACATCGAAAATCCCTGGTTGCTACTGTTATTTATCATAATTCTACAATTATAGGTCAACGGCTGATAGCATAGCTTTACAATGGTGTTTTAATTGCGCTTGGCTCCAGAGGCTGCTATGTGGGGATAGCCCCACACTCACAATGTCAAGTGCCCCGACCGTAGGGGAAGAACAATACACGCCCCAGAGCCCGTCCTAACCAAAGCCCAGCCTAGCAATTCGATGCCAAGTGCGGCCGAGTGCTTTGTGCTACACTGCAATTTGATTGGTTGTTTTCCAAGTACTGTCGTGGTCAGTGTCTCATAGCTAGCACAACTTAGCATTTATTTTTAAGAACGACGCAGGTCCATGAACAATGTGGATTATCTTCTACAGCACAAATGTGAAAGTCTGCCTTCTGAACAAACGTTAGAGATTAGGACTAGTGTGTGCTAATTGGGTTTCATACCATACACAGATGTACCGAAACCAACGTCTGCCTGGAACAGTATGAAAAACCCAGGAAACTCAGGAAAAAACAGTATAATCCTGTTCATTTGAATTGCAGTTAAGGAGCTTCTGCTTGCAGACACACAGTGCTCACTGAGGTCAGAGCATTAAACATAGTCATTGAGTTTACATTTATAATTATTGACTTTGACCACCATTTCTGGCACAATAATCAAACATTGTACTGTGTTTCTTTTCTTTTTTTAATGTTTAAATGTCTTCATTGTCACACGCCAGATTTTCGACATCTACAATGGAAGTGGAAGAAAGTGAAAATAATGTGAAAGTGCGATGCTGATTTCCTCTCTGTTGAAGATGTACTGCAGTGATGATGGAACGTGGAACGTTGCATGTGGCCTCGGGGTTGGTTGAAACAAGAGAACAGCAGATGCTGCCTGCAGCACACACGCCAGGGTTGTCCGAGGAGTCAGTCTCATCATGCCCACGCAAAGCCAACTCAAAAGCTCCACAAAACTTGACACAATCAATTATTTTTGATAAAATGTGCCGGTTGTTATCCACCTCCTCGTTGTGTTTCTTTACCGCAAGCCGGTGACCGTCGTCCAGCTGGGTAGCGAGAACACACGAGATGAGAACTAGACACGGGCACTCCGGGAGAAAAAGACTTCCGGGAGGACCAGATCCTCCCGGAAGTCTTTTTTAGGGTGCTGATTGGCTAAATTGTAAGTCACTCATTTATTTCTTTAATCAGTGATTGGCTAAGCTGCTTATTTGACCCGTCTTCCTTGGGCCAAATCGATCTGGCCCCAGCATGTGCACATGCAGTAGAGACGTGCACGGGGACAGCTGAGAGGTGCACCAGCGGAGAGGACAAGCAGGGAAAAGCATTTATTTTGCGCAGATATCCTCTTTTACAAATATTACTGGGTATATTACATAGCTCAAAAACACAAATATTGACAATTTGTATAATTTATTAATATTATTTAAAAAAAAAAGATTTTATAATATTATATATATATATTTTTTTTTTTTTGTGGCTCAAGGTGGGTGGGGCCAGGCCCCGTGGCCCTCTATTGGCCGGCCGCCACTGGCACTACTGTTCTCCAAGTTTAATCTAAAAACATATCTTGTGTGGTTGATAATAATAAAGATTATATATAAATATCAAAACGAGCATCAAAGTGTTCCACAGACAGACAACGCAGGTTTCCACATAAATAAGAGAGAGAGAGAGAGAGAGAGAGAGAGAGAGAGAGAGAGAGAGAGAGAGAGAGAGAGAGAGAGAGAGAGAGAGAGAGAGAGAGAGAGAGAGAGAGAGAGAGAGAGAGAGAGAGAGAGAGAGAGAGAGAGAGAGAGAGAGAGAGCGAGAGCGAGAGAGAGAGAGAGAGAGAGAGAGAGAGAGAGAGAGAGAGAGAGCGAGAGAGAGAGAGAGAGAGAGAGAGAGAGAGAGAGAGAGAGAGAGAGAGAGAGAGCTGTCTGTGAGAACGGAACGGGGATCAGTGAGAGAGGAAAACACTCCACAGTCCGAGCAGCTGAGCGAGGATTTACCTGTCGCTCCTCTCCGGCGCGGGTACGGACCTGTTCTCTGACACCTCCGCGGGATTAGAGCGAGTGTTGCGGGACCGGAGAGGAATTTAGGACTCTTTTCTAAACTGTGTCTCAAACCTGGGACCTGCCCGCTCTTCTTGTCTTCGCCGTGTTTTCCGAAATGCAAACGTCCTGGAAACAATAGAAAATGGTGAGTTCCCCACTCTGCTGTGTAAACATGTGTGTGCATGTCACAGTCCTGCACGCCTGACACGCTGCGTGCACGACTGACTCACCCGAGTCCGTGCACACGCACTCGCATCTGACATTGCAGCCGATACGCTGACGGAACATGACACCAGCAATCTATTCAAAGTCAATACATTGTTTGCACGCAACGTTACGCATCCCGTCTCGAGTGGGAATGAAATCACAGCTCGTGTCCAGTTCGCCTATAATCCCAAATATGGATAATGTTGTTTAAATCAACTTTTAGGGGCGAATTCTGTGAATGAAGGGTTTTCTCACAGACTGATGTCGAGCTGTGAAAGTTGTCTTTCATGAATCTTTTCATAATGAGCCAGAAGCAGGTTTGAGTCATAGATGTGATTATTCTGTGCCTTTATGATTGACATTCCTTATTCCTACAGATTGGTGAGAGCATCTTTCCGAACAAAAGATAAATAAATGATGGCACACCTCTGCTACACGGGAAATCTTTGCAACTGTCATCATGTCATTTGGCATGAAATGGATCAAACAGCGGGGCTTGCATCATTTCTTTGCATTATTTTCACGGCTCTCTGTTCAGACTCTCCGCGGTCTGTGTGACCACGTTGTTCTATCCACATGCACTCCTCTCTGTGTGCTGGTACACGATGGAGACAAATCCATCACTTCCATGTGTTTATTAAAGTTGAAATGCATGTGCGGGTCCTTCTGGAGAACAGCGCGACTTGCGTTTCTTAATGCATCCATGCTTTCAAAATGTAAGCCCAGTGGCAGCACCAGCAACACGTCAGGTCACTTATTGTTTGTGATAGGCTATACACACACACACACACACACACATTTATTTATTTATTTATATATGTATTTATTTATATATACTCATATATATATATATATTTATTAATTTGTGTATATATTAGTGCTGGGCAACGATTCAAATATTTAATTGCGATTAATCGCATGGATTTTTTGCGATTAATCTCATTGTTATGGCAAAGTTCAATAATGAACTAGAAAAAGCATTTCCTGCTGAAAATGCGTTGGAATGCTGAAAACTGAAATTAATCGCAAAAACATTGCTGAAAATAGATATCCAATTCAAAAACAAATTGCAAAAAGCTTAATAATTCAAAGAGTTGAAAGATTACAAATATGAAAAGTCATATCACACCTCTAGAAAGAGCTGAACATTTTGATATTTGAACAGTTTCTGTGGCTTAAAAAAATTCATCAGTGGTGATATTTGTAGTAGTATAAGTTGTAGTAGAAGTATTATTAGTAGAAGTATTAGTAGCATTAGAATAAGTACTAGTAGTAGTAGTAGTGATATTTGTAGTAGTAGTAGAAGTTGTAGTTGTAGTAGAAGTATTATTAGTAGTAGAAGTATTAGTAATTAGAAGAAGTAGTAGAAGACGTAGTATCAGTAGTCATAGTAATAGCTGTAGTATTGGTCGTAGTATTTAATATCACAGTAGTAGTAGTAGTAATAGTAATGGCAGTAGAAGATGTAGCAGTAGTAGTAGTACTAGTAGCAGTCGTACTAATAGCTGTAGTAGTATTAGTACTGGTAGTAGCATGAATAGCAGTAGTAGTAGTAGCAGTTGTCGTATAAGTAATAGTAGTAGTGGTAGTAATAATATTGATGGTAGCAGTAGTAGCAGTAGTAGTAATAGTAGCAACAGCAAAAGTTATAGTAGAAGTAGTAGTAGCAGTAGTAGTAATACCATATTAGCAGCAGCAGTAGTAGTTGTCGCAGTATTAGTAAGAGCATGAATGTTTTTGATAAAAAAGCCTAATTTTGACCTGTTTAAATACAGTTAATCCATGAGGCTTTTATTTTGAAAGGGTGGTGCTGGGTGGGGGGGAGAGGGGGAGAGGAGACATAATCATAATGTCTGACACACATAAACAGAGGTTATTAAATGCCTGGCTTCATCACAAGCATTTCAATTAGAATTCACTCTTTGGGGCTTTTATTTTGAAATGGGGTGTGTGGGTGGGGGGGGGGGGGGGTCCTCTAAAAGTCTCTAAGACCTGAATGACTGTATGAGAGAGAGAAACAGACAGGGAGAGAGAGAGAGAGAGAGAGAAGAAAGAATTAGTGAGAGAGAGAGAGAGAGAGAGAGGAAAGAATTAGTGAGTGAGAGAGAGGAAAGAATTAGTGAGTGAGAGAGAGAGAGAGAGGAAAGAATTAGTGAGTGAGTGAGAGAGAGAAAAGAATTAGTGAGAGAGAGAGAGAGAGAAGAAAGAATTAGTGAGAGAGAGAGAGAGAGGAAAGAATTAGTGAGAGAGAGAGAGAGAGGAAAGAATTAGTGAGAGAGAGAGAGAGGAAAGAATTAGTGAGAGAGAGAGAGAGAGAAGAAAGAATTAGTGAGTGAGAGAGAGAGAGGAAAGAACTAGTGAGAGAGAGAGAGAGAGAGAAGAAAGAATTAGTGAGTGAGAGCGAGAGAGAGAAGAAAGAATTAGTGAGAGAGAGACAGAGAGGCAGAGAGAGAGGCAGAGAGAGAGAGGCTCTGATATCTCTGGCAAACTTTCTCATTTGGAGATTGTACTATGTTTTATCTTTTACAGCTTACATGACTATTGTCCTGCTCTGCCATGTCTTTCCTCGTCTCTTCCTCTTGTGTCGCGGTGTGTGTAAATGTCACTCGAATCAGGAAACTTATCAGAATCCTCATATCTGATTGGCCGAGCTGCAACACGTAACAGCTGCAACAAATCATGTGTGTGCGGCTTTTATTTTAAAATGGGGTGGGTGTGTGTGTCTGGGGGGGTCCTCTAAAAGACCTGAAATGACTGTGTGTGTGTGTGTGAGTGAGTGCGTGCGTGCGTGTGAGAGAGAGAGAGAGAGTGTGCGTGCGTGCATGCGTGCGTGTGAGAGAGAGCGAGAGTGTGCGTGCGTGCGTGTGAGAGAGAGAGAGAGTGTGCGTGCGTGTGAGAGAGAGAGAGAGAGTGTGCGTGCGTGCATGCGTGCGTGTGAGAGAGAGCGAGTGTGCGTGCGTGCGTGTGAGAGAGAGAGAGTGTGCGTGCGTGTGAGAGAGAGAGAGAGAGAGTGTGCGTGCGTGTGAGAGAGAGAGAGAGAGAGAGTGTGCGTGCGTGTGAGAGAGAGAGAGAGTGTGCGTGCGTGTGAGAGAGAGAGAGAGTGTGCGTGCGTGTGAGAGAGAGAGAGTGTGCGTGCGTGTGAGCGAGAGAGAGAGAGAGTGTGCGTGCGTGTGAGAGAGAGAGAGAGTGTGCCTGCGTGAGAGAGAGTGTGCGTGCGTGTGTGAGAGAGAGAGAGAGAGAGAGTGTGCGTGTGTGAGAGAGAGAGAGAGAGTGTGCGTGCGTGTGAGAGAGAGAGAGAGAGAGTGCGTGCGTGCGTGCATGTGAGAGAGAGAGAGTGTGCGTGTGTGAGAGAGAGAGAGAGAGTGTGCGTGTGTGTGAGAGAGAGAGAGAGAGAGAGAGTGCGTGCGTGCGTGCGTGCATGTGAGAGAGAGAGAGCGTGCGTGCGTGTGAGAGAGCGTGCGTGCGTGTGAGAGAGAGAGAGCGTGCGTGCGTGCATGTGAGAGAGAGAGAGCGTGCGTGCGTGTGAGAGAGAGAGAGCGTGCGTGCGTGCATGTGAGAGAGAGAGAGCGTGCGTGCGTGTGAGAGAGCGTGCGTGCGTGTGAGAGAGAGAGAGCGTGCGTGCGTGTGAGAGAGAGAGAGCGTGTGTGCGTGTGTGCGTGTGAGAGAGAGCGAGAGAGAGAGAGAGAGCATGCGTGCGTGTGAGAGAGAGAGCGTGCGTGTGTGCGTGCTTGTGAGAGAGAGAGAGAGAGCGTGCGTGTGAGAGAGAGAGAGCGTGCGTGCGTGTGAGAGAGAGAGAGCGTGCGTGCGTGTGAGAGAGAGAGAGCCGTGCGTGTGAGAGAGAGAGAGCGTGCGTGCGTGTGAGAGAGCGTGCGTGCGTGTGAGAGAGAGAGAGCGTGCGTGCGTGTGAGAGAGAGAGAGCGTGTGTGCGTGTGTGCGTGTGAGAGAGAGCGAGAGAGAGAGAGAGAGCATGCGTGCGTGTGAGAGAGAGAGCGTGCGTGTGTGCGTGCTTGTGAGAGAGAGAGAGAGAGCGTGCGTGTGAGAGAGAGAGAGCGTGCGTGCGTGTGAGAGAGAGAGAGCGTGCGTGCGTGTGAGAGAGAGAGAGCCGTGCGTGTGAGAGAGAGAGAGAGCGTGTGTGCGTGTGAGAGAGAGAGAGCGTGTGTGCGTGTGAGAGAGAGAGAGCCGTGCGTGTGAGAGAGAGAGAGCGTGCGTGCGTGTGAGAGAGAGAGAGCGTGTGTGCGTGTGAGAGAGAGAGCGTGCGTGCGTGTGAGAGAGAGAGAGCGTGTGTGCGTGTGAGAGAGAGAGCGTGCGTGCGTGTGAGAGAGAGAGAGCGTGTGTGCGTGTGAGAGAGAGAGCGTGCGTGCGTGTGTGCGTGTGAGAGAGAGAGAGAGTGCGTGCGTGTGAGAGAGAGAGAGTGCGTGCGTGTGAGAGAGAGAGAGAGAGTGCGTGCGTGTGAGAGAGAGAGAGAGAGCGTGCGTGTGAGAGAGAGAGAGAGTGCGTGCGTGTGAGAGAGAGAGAGAGAGCGTGCGTGTGAGAGAGAGAGAGAGTGCGTGCGTGTGAGAGAGAGAGAGAGTGCGTGCGTGTGAGAGAGAGAGAGAGAGTGCGTGCGTGTGAGAGAGAGAGAGAGAGCGTGCGTGTGAGAGAGAGAGAGAGTGCGTGCGTGTGAGAGAGAGAGAGCGTGCGTGCGTGTGAGAGAGAGAGAGAGAGCGTGCGTGCGTGTGAGAGAGAGAGAGCGTGCGTGCGTGCATGTGAGAGCGTGCGTGCGTGCATGTGAGAGCGTGCGTGCGTGTGAGAGAGCGTGCGTGCGTGTGAGAGAGAGAGAGCGTGTGTGCGTGTGTGCGTGTGAGAGAGAGCGAGAGAGAGAGAGAGAGCATGCGTGCGTGTGAGAGAGAGAGCGTGCGTGTGTGCGTGCTTGTGAGAGAGAGAGAGAGAGTGCGTGCGTGTGAGAGAGAGAGAGAGAGCGTGCGTGTGAGAGAGAGAGAGCGTGCGTGCGTGTGAGAGAGAGAGAGCCGTGCGTGTGAGAGAGAGAGAGAGCGTGTGTGCGTGTGAGAGAGAGAGAGCGTGTGTGCGTGTGAGAGAGAGAGAGCCGTGCGTGTGAGAGAGAGAGAGCGTGCGTGCGTGTGAGAGAGAGAGAGCGTGTGTGCGTGTGAGAGAGAGAGCGTGCGTGCGTGTGTGCGTGTGAGAGAGAGAGAGTGCGTGCGTGTGAGAGAGAGAGAGAGTGCGTGCGTGTGAGAGAGAGAGAGAGAGTGCGTGCGTGTGAGAGAGAGAGAGAGAGCGTGCGTGTGAGAGAGAGAGAGCGTGCGTGCGTGTGAGAGAGAGAGAGAGAGCGTGCGTGCGTGTGAGAGAGAGAGAGCGTGCGTGCGTGTGTGCGTGTGAGAGAGAGAGAGCGTGTGTGCGTGTGAGAGAGAGAGCGTGCGTGCGTGTGAGAGAGAGAGAGAGTGCGTGTGAGAGAGAGAGAGAGCGTGCGTGTGTGCGTGTGAGAGAGAGAGAGCGTGCGTGCGTGTGAGAGAGAGAGCGTGTGTGCGTGTGAGAGAGAGAGAGAGTGCGTGCGTGTGAGAGAGAGAGAGAGAGTGCGTGCGTGTGAGAGAGAGAGAGCGTGCGTGCGTGTGAGAGAGAGAGAGAGAGTGCGTGCGTGTGAGAGAGAGAGAGCGTGCGTGCGTGTGAGAGAGAGAGCGTGTGTGCGTGTGAGAGAGAGAGAGAGTGCGTGCGTGTGAGAGAGAGAGAGAGAGTGCGTGCGTGTGAGAGAGAGAGAGAGAGCGTGCGTGTGAGAGAGAGAGCGTGCGTGTGAGAGAGAGTGCGTGCGTGTGAGAGAGAGCGTGCGTGCGTGTGAGAGAGAGAGAGCATGCGTGCGTGTGAGAGAGAGAGCGTGCGTGTGTGCGTGCTTGTGAGAGAGAGAGAGAGAGTGCGTGCGTGTGAGAGAGAGAGAGAGAGCGTGCGTGTGAGAGAGAGAGAGCGTGCGTGCGTGTGAGAGAGAGAGAGCGTGCGTGCGTGTGAGAGAGAGAGAGCCGTGCGTGTGAGAGAGAGAGAGAGCGTGTGTGCGTGTGAGAGAGAGAGAGCGTGTGTGCGTGTGAGAGAGAGAGAGCCGTGCGTGTGAGAGAGAGAGAGCGTGCGTGCGTGTGAGAGAGAGAGAGCGTGTGTGCGTGTGAGAGAGAGAGCGTGCGTGCGTGTGTGCGTGTGAGAGAGAGAGAGAGTGCGTGCGTGTGAGAGAGAGAGAGAGTGCGTGCGTGTGAGAGAGAGAGAGAGAGTGCGTGCGTGTGAGAGAGAGAGAGAGCGTGCGTGTGAGAGAGAGAGAGAGTGCGTGCGTGTGAGAGAGAGAGAGCGTGCGTGCGTGTGAGAGAGAGAGAGAGAGCGTGCGTGCGTGTGAGAGAGAGAGAGCGTGCGTGCGTGTGTGCGTGTGAGAGAGAGAGAGCGTGTGTGCGTGTGAGAGAGAGAGCGTGCGTGCGTGTGAGAGAGAGAGAGAGTGCGTGCGTGTGAGAGAGAGAGAGTGCGTGCGTGTGAGAGAGAGAGAGCGTGCGTGCATGTGAGAGAGAGAGAGAGAGCGTGCGTGTGAGAGAGAGAGCGTGCAGTGTGAGAGAGAGTGCGTGCGTGTGAGAGAGAGAGAGCGTGCGTGCGTGTGAGAGAGAGAGAGCGTGCGTGTGTGCGTGTGAGAGAGAGAGCGTGTGTGCGTGTGAGAGAGAGAGAGAGTGCGTGCGTGTGAGAGAGAGAGAGAGCGTGCGTGTGTGCGTGTGAGAGAGAGAGCGTGTGTGCGTGTGAGAGAGAGAGAGAGTGCGTGCGTGTGAGAGAGAGAGAGAGAGTGCGTGCGTGTGAGAGAGAGAGAGCGTGCGTGCATGTGAGAGAGAGAGAGAGAGCGTGCGTGTGAGAGAGAGAGCGTGCGTGTGAGAGAGAGTGCGTGCGTGTGAGAGAGAGAGAGCGTGCGTGCGTGTGAGAGAGAGAGAGCGTGCGTGCGTGTGAGAGAGAGAGCGTGCGTGTGAGAGAGAGTGCGTGCGTGTGAGAGAGAGAGAGCGTGTGTGCGTGTGAGAGAGAGAGCGTGCGTGCGTGTGAGAGAGAGAGAGCGTGTGTGCGTGTGAGAGAGAGAGAGCGTGTGTGCGTGTGTGCGTGTGAGAGAGAGAGAGCGTGCGTGTGTGCGTGTGAGAGAGAGAGAGCGTGCGTGCGAGAGAGAGAGAGCGTGCCTGCGTGTGTGCGTGTGAGAGAGAGAGAGAGAGAGAGAGAGAGCATGCGTGTGTGCGTGCGTGTGAGAGAGAGAGAGAGAGTGTGCGTGTGTGCGTGTGAGAGAGAGAGAGCGTGCGTGTGAGAGAGAGAGAGCGTGCGTGTGTGCGTGTGAGAGAGAGAGAGCGTGCCTGCGTGTGTGCGTGTGAGAGAGAGCGAGAGAGAGAGAGAGCATGCGTGTGTGCGTGCGTGTGAGAGAGAGAGAGAGAGTGTGCGTGCGGGCATGCGTGCGTGTGAGAGAGAGAGAGAGTGTGCGTGCGTGTGAGAGCGAGAGAGAGTGTGCGTGCGTGTGAGAGCGAGAGAGAGTGTGCGTGCGTGTGAGAGCGAGAGAGAGTGTGCGTGCGTGTGAGAGCGAGAGAGAGTGTGCGTGCGTGTGAGAGCGAGAGAGAGTGTGCGTGCGTGTGAGAGCGAGAGAGAGTGTGCGTGCGTGTGAGAGCGAGAGAGAGTGTGCGTGCGTGTGAGAGAGAGAGAGAGTGTGCGTGCGTGTGAGAGCGAGAGAGAGTGTGCGTGCGTGTGAGAGAGAGAGAGAGTGTGCGTGCGTGTGAGAGAGAGAGAGAGTGTGCGTGCGGGCATGCGTGCGTGTGAGAGAGAGAGAGAGTGTGCGTGCGGGCATGCGTGCGTGTGAGAGAGAGAGAGAGTGTGCGTGCGTGTGAGAGCGAGAGAGAGTGTGCGTGCGTGTGAGAGCGAGAGAGAGTGTGCGTGCGTGTGAGAGCGAGAGAGAGTGTGCGTGCGTGTGAGAGAGAGAGAGAGTGTGCGTGCGGGCATGCGTGCGTGTGAGAGAGAGAGAGAGTGTGCGTGCGGGCATGCGTGCGTGTGAGAGAGAGAGAGAGTGTGCGTGCGTGTGAGAGCGAGAGAGAGTGTGCGTGCGTGTGAGAGCGAGAGAGAGTGTGCGTGCGTGTGAGAGAGAGAGAGAGTGTGCGTGCGTGTGAGAGCGAGAGAGAGTGTGCGTGCGTGTGAGAGCGAGAGAGAGTGTGCGTGCGTGTGAGAGCGAGAGAGAGTGTGCGTGCGTGTGAGAGCGAGAGAGAGTGTGCGTGCGTGTGAGAGCGAGAGAGAGTGTGCGTGCGTGTGAGAGCGAGAGAGAGTGTGCGTGCGTGTGAGAGAGAGAGAGAGTGTGCGTGCGTGTGAGAGCGAGAGAGAGTGTGCGTGCGTGTGAGAGAGAGAGAGAGTGTGCGTGCGGGCATGCGTGCGTGTGAGAGAGAGAGAGAGTGTGCGTGCGTGAGAGAGAGAGAGAGTGTGCGTGCGTGTGAGAGCGAGAGAGAGTGTGCGTGCGTGTGAGAGCGAGAGAGAGTGTGCGTGCGTGTGAGAGAGAGAGAGAGTGTGCGTGCGTGTGAGAGCGAGAGAGAGTGTGCGTGCGTGTGAGAGAGAGAGCGTGCGGGCATGCGTGCGTGTGAGAGAGAGAAAGAGTGTGCGTGCGTGTGAGAGCGAGAGAGAGTGTGCGTGCGTGTGAGAGAGAGAGAGAGTGTGCGTGCGTGTGAGAGCGAGAGAGAGTGTGCGTGCGTGTGAGAGCGAGAGAGAGTGTGCGTGCGTGTGAGAGAGAGAGAGAGTGTGCGTGCGTGTGAGAGCGAGAGAGAGTGTGCGTGCGTGTGAGAGAGAGAGAGCGTGCGGGCATGCGTGCGTGTGAGAGAGAGAGAGAGTGTGCGTGCGGGCATGCGTGCGTGTGAGAGAGAGAGAGAGTGTGCGTGCGTGTGAGAGAGAGAGAGAGTGTGCGTGCGGGCATGCGTGCGTGTGAGAGAGAGAGAGAGTGTGCGTGCGTGTGAGAGCGAGAGAGAGTGTGCGTGCGGGCATGCGTGCGTGTGAGAGAGAGAGAGAGCATGCGTGCGTGTGAGAGAGAGAGTGTGCGTGCGTGTGAGAGAGAGAGTGTGCGTGCGTGTGAGAGAGAGAGTGTGCGTGCGTGTGAGAGAGAGAGAGAGTGTGCGTGCGGGCATGCGTGCGTGTGAGAGAGAGAGAGAGTGTGCGTGCGTGTGAGAGAGAGAGAGAGTGTGCGTGCGTGAGAGAGAGAGTGTGCGTGCGTGTGAGAGCGAGAGAGAGTGTGCGTGCGGGCATGCGTGCGTGTGAGAGAGAGAGAGAGTGTGCGTGCGTGTGAGAGAGAGAGAGAGTGTGCGTGCGGGCATGCGTGCGTGTGAGAGAGAGAGAGAGTGTGCGTGCGTGTGAGAGAGAGAGAGAGTGTGCGTGCGGGCATGCGTGCGTGTGAGAGAGAGAGAGTGTGCGTGCGTGTGAGAGCGAGAGAGAGTGTGCGTGCGGGCATGCGTGCGTGTGAGAGAGAGAGAGAGCATGCGTGCGTGTGAGAGAGAGAGTGTGCGTGCGTGTGAGAGAGAGAGTGTGCGTGCGTGTGAGAGAGAGAGAGAGTGTGCGTGCGTGTGAGAGAGAGAGTGTGCGTGCGTGTGAGAGAGAGAGTGTGCGTGCGTGTGAGAGAGAGAGAGAGTGTGCGTGCGTGTGAGAGAGAGAGAGAGTGTGCGTGCGTGTGAGAGAGAGAGAGTGTGCGTGCGTGTGAGAGAGAGAGTGTGCGTGCGTGTGAGAGAGAGAGAGAGTGTGCGTGCGTGTGAGAGAGAGAGAGAGTGTGCGTGCGTGTGAGAGCGAGAGAGAGTGTGCGTGCGTGTGAGAGAGAGAGTGTGCGTGCGTGTGAGAGAGAGAGAGAGTGTGCGTGCGTGTGAGAGCGAGAGAGAGTGTGCGTGCGTGTGAGAGCGAGAGAGAGTGTGCGTGCGTGTGAGAGCGAGAGAGAGTGTGCGTGCGTGTGAGAGAGAGAGTGTGCGTGCGTGTGAGAGAGAGAGTGTGCGTGCATGTGAGAGAGAGAGAGAGTGTGCGTGCGTGTGAGAGAGAGAGTGTGCGTGCGTGTGAGAGAGAGAGTGTGCGTGCGTGTGAGAGAGAGAGTGTGCGTGCGTGTGAGAGCGAGAGAGAGTGTGCGTGCGTGTGAGAGCGAGAGAGAGTGTGCGTGCGTGTGAGAGAGAGAGAGAGTGTGCGTGCGTGTGAGAGAGAGAGTGTGCGTGCGTGTGAGAGAGAGAGTGTGCGTGCATGTGAGAGCGAGAGAGAGTGTGCGTGCGTGTGAGAGAGAGAGTGTGCGTGCGTGTGAGAGAGAGAGTGTGCGTGCATGTGAGAGCGAGAGAGAGTGTGCGTGCGTGTGAGAGAGAGAGTGTGCGTGCGTGTGAGAGAGAGAGTGTGCGTGCGTGTGAGAGAGAGAGTGTGCGTGCATGTGAGAGAGAGAGAGAGTGTGCGTGCGTGTGAGAGAGAGAGTGTGCGTGCGTGTGAGAGAGAGAGTGTGCGTGCGTGTGAGAGAGAGAGAGAGTGTGCGTGCGTGTGAGAGCGAGAGAGAGTGTGCGTGCGTGTGAGAGAGAGAGAGAGTGTGCGTGCGTGTGAGAGAGAGAGTGTGCGTGCGTGTGAGAGAGAGAGTGTGCGTGCGTGTGAGAGAGAGAGAGAGTGTGCGTGCGTGTGAGAGCGAGAGAGAGTGTGCGTGCGTGTGAGAGCGAGAGAGAGTGTGCGTGCGTGTGAGAGCGAGAGAGAGTGTGCGTGCGTGTGAGAGCGAGAGAGAGTGTGCGTGCGTGTGAGAGAGAGAGCGTGCGTGCGTGTGAGAGAGAGAGAGAGTGTGCGTGCGTGTGAGAGCGAGAGAGAGTGTGCGTGCGTGTGAGAGCGAGAGAGAGTGTGCGTGCGTGTGAGAGCGAGAGAGAGTGTGCGTGCGTGTGAGAGAGAGAGTGTGCGTGCGTGTGAGAGAGAGAGTGTGCGTGCGTGTGAGAGAGAGAGAGAGTGTGCGTGCGTGTGAGAGCGAGAGAGTGTGCGTGCGTGTGAGAGAGAGAGTGTGCGTGCGTGTGAGAGAGAGAGTGTGCGTGCATGTGAGAGAGAGAGAGAGTGTGCGTGCGTGTGAGAGAGAGAGTGTGCGTGCGTGTGAGAGAGAGAGTGTGCGTGCGTGTGAGAGAGAGAGAGAGTGTGCGTGCGTGTGAGAGAGAGAGTGTGCGTGCGTGTGAGAGAGAGAGTGTGCGTGCGTGTGAGAGAGAGAGTGTGCGTGCGTGTGAGAGAGAGAGAGAGTGTGCGTGCGTGTGAGAGAGAGAGTGTGCGTGCGTGTGAGAGAGAGAGAGAGTGTGCGTGCGTGTGAGAGAGAGAGAGAGTGTGCGTGCGTGTGAGAGAGAGAGTGTGCGTGCGTGTGAGAGAGAGAGAGAGTGTGCGTGCGTGTGAGAGAGAGAGAGAGTGTGCGTGCGTGTGAGAGCGAGAGAGAGTGTGCGTGCGTGTGAGAGAGAGAGTGTGCGTGCGTGTGAGAGAGAGAGTGTGCGTGCGTGTGAGAGAGAGAGAGAGTGTGCGTGCGTGTGAGAGCGAGAGAGAGTGTGCGTGCGTGTGAGAGCGAGAGAGAGTGTGCGTGCGTGTGAGAGCGAGAGTGTGAGAGAGAGAGAGAGTGTGAGAGCGAGAGAGAGTGTGCGTGCGTGTGAGAGCGAGAGTGTGCGTGCGTGTGAGAGAGAGAGAGAGTGTGCGTGCGTGTGAGAGAGAGAGTGTGCGTGCGTGTGAGAGCGAGAGTGTGCGTGCGTGTGAGAGAGAGAGAGAGTGTGCGTGCGTGTGAGAGCGAGAGAGAGTGTGCGTGCGTGTGAGAGAGAGAGAGAGTGTGCGTGCGTGTGAGAGCGAGAGAGAGTGTGCGTGCGTGTGAGAGCGAGAGAGAGTGTGCGTGCGTGTGAGAGCGAGAGTGTGCGTGCGTGTGAGAGAGAGAGAGAGTGTGCGTGCGTGTGAGAGCGAGAGAGAGTGTGCGTGCGTGTGATATATTTATATATATATAAATATAAATGTTGAGAATAAGACACTAAAGTTAAAGGATAACTTTGTGTTGTCTGTGTGGCAGCTCATGCTTATCATTGCAGTTATCTTGCAGGACTCAGCATTTCATTCTGAGCAGGTTTCTAAAGCAAGAGTAGTGAAATGCTCCAATTGCAAAATAAATCCAAGTTTAGGACCGAATAAGGCAGAGGAAGATGAAGAAGATGAAGAAGAAGAAGAATAGGGAGGAGGGTACAGTTCACCTGGATCTGACAGAGACCTCATTATTGGATGGCAGAACAGAGAAGGAGCGCGGTGGGAGGAGAGGTGGGAGGAGTGCATGCGTGCAACAGATGGAGGGAAGAGGAGTGAGGGCAGGGAGGCCGGGGAGGAGGTGGAGGAGGTGGAGTCACGGAAACAAGATGGAGACGGAGAGGAGGTGGAGGGAGTGATGCGTGATGCTCCGCGTGTCGTTCCTCCACCTTGGATGCATCAGCTGAACGGCAGCAGAGTGAGGCTGATGCATCCTTTATTAGGATGAGAAGAGCAACACACACACACTCACTCACACACACACACACACACACTCACACACGCACACACGCACGCACGCAAACACACACACTCACACACACTCACACACACACACACTCACACACACACACTCACACACACGCACACACACACACACTGCTGCTCCCTGGCCGTCAACGGCGTTTTGACAAGACTCTTCTTTATCTTATCCATTCAAAGATAGAATTAGTTCACTCAAATAACAGAATGTTTTGTCCATCCCTCCTCATCAGAGGTGAAATGGAATTATTAGTTTTTGCGCTGTGACATTTACAATCCCACGACCTTACTGTCAACTCTTCTCATACTGTAGCCGTCCCTTCAGCAGAACGAAGTTCCCATATCCACATACCTTATCATTACTTATTATTGTGTTCACCCTCTGTAAACTGTGGCACATTATGCCCTTATTCACAAAGTAATGTATGCACATCCCAAACACTGCACTGGCAAAAAGGCAAAAGCAATATCAAAAAGGTGCATGCACACTAGATTATACATGTTTTACAGCTGTGGCGTTTTGACATTGTGTCTTCCTTCAGTGTTCTTTGTCCGCTGCCAAGAGCGACTTCAGCACATGTGTTTCGTGTCCACCATTGAGCCTCAGTCACATCAAAGCGTGTCCACAGACTGCAGGTATCCGGCTGAATCGGACCGCTAAGCTGTGCTCGGCCGTCTCGAACACAGTTCCATCCGAGGCCGAGTATCACAGCTGTGTGTGGAGCTGGCTCCTCTCCATCTCCCCTCACACTCTGCCGTCCTCTCCACGTTGATAAATTGTGTGTAATTTCAGGGATGAGCAAGCATGAACACATATGGGTGGAGAGCGCTGCGATGTTTTGGCATTCTGTACATACAGCGTTTTCATCCAGGTTGGAGTCCGCTGCACAGTGAGAGGACTACCCCCTCGGGCTTGGACCCGGTCTACGATGGTTCTGTTCAGGACCTTTATGGTTCTATTATTAGAACGTCTCATCGTGTCATGTCGATGGAGGCTGCTCTTCTGGAGTTTTGAAGCTCTTTTCTTCATCATGTCAACATAAACAAACACTATCTGAGTCAAATCATTTCAGTTTGCAAAAGTTAATTTGACCTTAAACAATAACTCTTCAAGTTTGCTCTGTAAATCATATTCCCGAGTTCTCCTTTGAGACCAACAGGGAGAAATGTTCATGCTTTCATGATGGTGGCCCTAGTTTATCCTGATTCATAGATGTAAAACATATTTTAATGCAGCCAATCAGATCTTGTGTAAAGCAGCCACGGCGATGTTCTATTGTCAGCAGAGCTAGGGCGTTCTTCTTGCTCCCACTCCTCAAACATGGCAGCCTGATCTGAGGTCATACACGCGTCAAACTGACGCTCCACGTACCCTTCTAGCGTCCGATTTTGGAATTGCAGGGCTGTCTCTATTGGCAAATGGAGGAAGTGAGGAGACATAAGGGTGGATGTTCTGGTCAGACTTTGACCCTGGACACCGCTGCTCGTGTCCCGTGTTAAACCACCTCATTGTGTGTGAAACTGTCATTGTAATATTTACCAACGCAAGTTACGTAACATAGCCTACTAAACTTGTACGTAACTTACAAATATCAGTTTTACCATGAACTTTTCCTAAACCAACCGAGTAGTCATGTAACGTACTTAACTGAAGTACGTGACGTAACCCTGACCCTCAGGTCTATTGGACTACCCTGCATGTTGAAAAATGTCCAGAGCACACGTTGGTATTTGACAAGTTGGTTGTCACACTGACCGAAATACCAAACCGTCCCAATTTCCAGCTCAAATGTGGACATTTTTCAGTATTTTCTTACATTTATGGACTAAACAATAAATCAATTAATCAGAAAAAAAAGAATCTGCAGATTTAATCTCTCATTTCCCCATACGTCCAGGCTTTATGCTAAGCTAGGCTAACAACGCGCTGACTCCAACTGCGTAATCAACATACTGACATGAGATTTATATTTATATATCAATCTATTCTAATTAATCTTATTACTGTCTCTCAAGGCTCAACATACATTGACAGTTCTCCGTCACTGGTATCTCTCCTAATAATAATAATAATAATAATAATGATGTTCTAAGAAAGGCCATGCAGATTCAGAATCATACTGAGTTTCAGGTCTGCGACAGGATTTTGAAATAGTTTACAGAGACGTGTTGAGAGTGCAGGATTATTGAAACGCCTGCTGACTCCACGGCATCAAATCATTCTCACTGGATGATTTCCAGACTGGAACAGCAAAACCTGAGCTTGCGAGATGTCATCTGACTTCATGAGGCCCAAAACCCGTGGTGCTTAATGAAATCTTGAAGGGCATTTTTTTACTCTCAGGACCTGTTCTTAGGCCTAAACCAGATATAACCTGTTCTTGGTCCTAAACCAGATATAACCTGTTCTTGGGCCTAAACCAGGTATAACCTGTTCTTGGGCCTAAACCAGATATAACCTGCTCTTGGGCCTAAACCAGATATAACCTGTTCTTGGGCCTAAACCAGATATAACCTGTTCTTGGGCCTAAACCAGATATAGTCTGTTATTGGGCCTAAACCAGATATTGTCTGTTCTTGGGCCTAAACCAGATATTGTCTGTTCTTGGGCCTAAACCAGATATTGTCTGTTCTTGGGCCTAAACCAGATATAACCTGTTCTTGGGCCTAAACCAGATATAACCTGTTCTTGGGCCTAAACCAGATATAACCTGTTCTTGGGCCTAAACCAGATATAACCTGTTCTTGGGCCTAAACCAGATATAACCTGTTCTTGGGCCTAAACCAGATATAACCTGTTATTGGACCTAAACCAGATATAACCTGCTCTTGGGCCTAAACCAGATATAACCTGTTATTGGGCCTAAACCAGATATAACCTGTTATTGGGCCTAAACCAGATATAATCTGTTATTTGGCGCAAACCAGATATAACCTCTTTTTGGGCCTAAACCAAATATAATCTGTTCTTGGGCCTAAACCAGATATAACCTGTTCTTGGGCCTAAACCAGATATAACCTGTTATTGGGCATAAACCAGATATAACCTGTTCTTGGTCCTAAACCAGATATAACCTGTTCTTGGGCCTAAACCAGATATAACCTGTTCTTAGGCCTAAACCAGATATAACTTGTTCTTGGGTCTAAACCAGATATAACTTGTTCTTGGGTCTAAACCAGATATAACCTGTTCTTGGGCCTAAACCAGATATAACCTGTTATTGGGCCTAAACCAGATATAACCTGTTCTTGGGCCTAAACCAGATATAACCTGTTCTTGGGCCTAAACCAGATATAATCTGTTCTTTGGCCTCAACCAGATATAACCTGTTCTTGGGCCTAAACCAGATATAACCTGTTATTGGGTCTAAACCAGATATAACCTGTTATTGGGCCTAAACCAGATATAACCTGTTCTTCGGCCTAACACAGATATAACCTGATCTTGGGCCTAAACCAGATATAACCTGTTATTGGGCCTAAACCAGATATAACCTGTTCTTGGGCCTAAACCAGATATAATCTGTTATTTGGCCTCAACCAGATATAACCTGTTCTTGGGCCTAAACCAGATATAACCTGTTATTGGGTCTAAACCAGATATAACCTGTTATTGGGCCTAAACCAGATATAACCTGTTCTTCGGCCTAACACAGATATAACCTGATCTTGGGCCTAAACCAGATATAACCTGTTCTTGGGCCTAAACCAGATATAATCTGTTCAAGGGCCTAAACCAGATATAACCTGTTCTTGGGCCTAAACCAGATATAACCTGTTATTGGGCCTAAACCAGATATAACCTGTTCTTGGGCCTAAACCAGATATAACCTGTTCTTGGGCCTAAACCAGATATAACCTGTTCTTGGGCCTAAACCAGATATAACCTGTTCTTGACCGCGCGCCTGGACCTCGCCTGGAGTTCCCCGCCGTCGCTCCAGAAGAGGAAAGGCAGCAGGTGCTAACTAGCTAGGCTTTCATTTCGCTCTCGTCGCTTGAAGTTGCAGATAAAACGTGCTTGCGCGCGTGTGTTTCATGCTCAGTGGTGTATCGGAGAGATTTGTACTCTGAATTAGTCTTCATTATGCTGTTGTTATTATGCAGACCTGTGTGGTTCTCTTATCTCCCACACGGGTCAGCGAAGGCCCCGCGTGCTGTAACATAGTTGACACTGAGCGTTCACGTGTTGTACGGTACGTTGCAAACAGAGGGGCGGTGTGATCGGTTTTACGGCGACAGAAGCGCGTGCTATGCTGTTTGTGATGCTAAACTCAACATCTTCAACTGCTGGACTGAACAAACATGACGTCAACTGGGGCTTTAGGGAAATTGCAATGGTTATACTTTATTTTTTTGACATTTTAATGAACTAAATGATTCATTGATTGAGATAAGCATCTGCTGATTAATTGATAATGAAAATAATTGTTAGTTACAGACTTTGTTATGTTATGTTAAGAGGCTGGATTTTTCACAGTTGGCGATATTTGAAAGCGAACCTTAAGTTTCAGTTGTCTTCCCCAGTGAGCACTCTCCTCCTCCTCCTCCTCCTCCTCAGACAGTCAGTGAAGGAGCAGACAGAGTCAACATGGCTTCAATGAGATGGCTGGACTGTGTACATCTTCTACATTCTCTGCAGTAGTCCCAGTAATATTTGTTCTTGTATTTCAGCTCAGTCAACAGCGTATCATATTAAGGACATTTGTAATTATGGTACAGGTAGATGTGTGGCTGCGATGAGCAACAAGATGATTGTTCGGGTTCAGAACTAAACTTTAAAAGTAAGTCCCAGAGAACAAAACGTTTCCTCTGTGGAAAACCTCCACCGGATCCCCAAACTGTCGGGGACGGGAAGAGCTCTGTGATTTATAGGGGGGGGGGGAACTACTGCATGTGATTGGCCGGGACTGTCTCAGCCTCTAATGCACCCACCTATCACGGGGCCTTCTCGCTGATCCCATCGTTCCCAAGTGCGCCACTAAAAAGCGTGTTTGGCCCACTCCGTGGCACCTGACACAGAGCGGCATCCAGCTGTTGACTTGTGGAGGTAAGGAGATTAAAAAGATATAAAAAGGCCTCAGCTCAGGATGGACACCTGGGGAATGATGCATCATTTATAACCATAGACTATATAAGAAGTGTACGTAGTCATGCTGTCGTCACCCATTGGTTTGTGGACTGCTGTTATGAAGCCTTGAGTTCCGTGATTTTGCCGTCGCCATCTTGGATTATGGCTGTTGCGATGTTGTTGTTTTTTGCAACCGATGAACAGAAGTTACCATATTTGGAATGTGGAGGAGTGACATAGAGACGCCGTGTACGTCTCTGATAGCGGTAGCAACCTGTCAATCACAGTAAGCCCCGCCCTAAAGCATCCCCTGCTTCAGCATTGGTTTCACTCTGCAGGACCGGAGGTTGCCGCCTGTTGATAACACGTTGCATAAAACACCTCACAATAAGTGGCAGGCTAACCAATTTCTGTTTTGTCCGGTGTTTATTCTAAACGTCTAAAAAATGTGATGTGGTTTTGAGGTGGACATTTCCACTTCGAATGCCGTGTTCACACCAAACGCGTCGCGAATTCAACGCGCCGCAAATTCGCGTCCAACGCGCCGCCGGTCTCGCCGGGGACCATTTTGCCGTGTTCACACCAAATGCTGCGCGATTCGCCGATGTGCGGAGAGGGGGCGGGGCTTATCGCCTGAAAGCCGTTCAACTGTCTGCCATTAACCCATGGAAAAAATTTCTGCTTAGTACGTGTTGTGGAAGTCACAGATATCCCGGGAAACTAAACGCCGTCATGTCTGGTTCACAACATTGTTCAGAGGAGCTCCGTGGATTGTATCGAGCTGTATTCACTGTGTCTAGCAAGCCACAGGTCGCAGTTTACTACAGCTGTATAAACACAAAATAAACTGATTTGGTTGTGATTTAACGGCAATAAACCGACAAAAAGGGACTCCGAAATAACTACGTAATGATGCCGATTTGTAGGCTACTTGTCTTCTCAATGGAGCTCTGATGGATCGGTGCTAGGCTATGCTAACATTGTAGCAGCTCCACCAACACTCAGAATAACGTCATGTAGACGTAAATACGGCAGCGTCTATTCATTGTTTGTACCATATGGTTTACACCAGGGGTGCCCAATGCGTCGATCGCGAAGGAGGTGCGGGTAGATCGCGAAGGAAGTGCAGGTAGATCTCATGCCATTCAAAAAAAAATAATTAGATGTTAGCCTCTTGTGACCGAGCGTCCTAGGTTCGTGTATGAGGGGCACTTATAAGACAGACATGACAAAGTCTATCATCGCCGTCTCCGAGCCGCAGCGACCTCCAGTCCCGGTCGCCGCCATCTCCGCGCTGCAACGACCTCCGGCTGTCGCCGTCTCCGAGCCGCAGCGACCTCCAGTCCCGGCCGCCGCCATCTCCGCACTGCAACGACCTCCGGCTGCCGCCGTCTCTGAGCCGCAGCGACCTCCAGTCCCGGTCGCCGCCATCTCCGCGCTGCAACGACCTCCGGCTGCCGCCGTCTCCGAGCCGCAGCGACCTCCAGTCCCGGCCGCCGCCGTCTCCGCGCTGCAACGACCTCCGGCCGCCGCTGTCTCCGAACAGCAGCGACCTCCAGTCCCGGCCGCTGCCGCCTCCGCGCTGCAACGACTTCCAGCTCCTTACCCCGCTGGGTCATCAGTCAATCCCCCTGAGCCCCAGGCTACGGACTCCTGTTACCCGGAGCCCCATCTCCGAGAGCCAGAGACCTGTTCACCTCTGCACTTTTACATATTAATAGCAATGGCTTTTGCATGACACTTTCATTTGAAACCATTTCATTTTGTTCAGCAGTTGAGCGGCTCTGCTGGGATGCCTCCGTCCTCCTATTGTGCACGAGATAAAGCCCTGTGTCTGTCCTCTGTTTCAGCTCTGTCTCCGTCACACAGCTCCGTCTGGACCGTGAGCCCGCTATTAACGGCAGCACATCAATTAATAAGACTAATGAGCAGAGAGGGCTGATAGCAGAGCTGTTGGCCGGCGCCAGATATACTTCGCGGTTGATTAAAGCCAACATGTTGTGCCGATATGTAAAATCATTGAAAGAAATGAGGTGCGGAGTTTAAGCAGACATGGAAGACAGAAATGAAGTGATTACAGGAAGAGTCCCCACCAGCCTGTCAGACCCCCCCCCCCGCCCCAACTGCTGGATGTTATGGATGAATAGACTGCAGTGTTGGGACTGGGACGTTCCCCTGGATGCTCCCTGCATGTAAAACCTTCCCTCATCATCAGCTCAAGGCTGTCACTGTGTCAGCGCTCTGCAGTCTGGAAAGTCCATTGGCTTTATTAGATTGAAGGATAAAAAGCCAACGTTCTCCGTCATCAACAGGGCAATCAACAGGGCGTCATCAACAGGGCAATTAAGAAACAAATATTCCACAAACAAATATTCCACAACGTATGTATGTGAAATCCAAAGGCCTTATTGGATAAAATCATCTCATCGTCTTCTCATAAACAACCCGTCAAGTTACAATAAATATGTGATTTCATCAGTCTGGACCATCAAACCACCAAATACGTTCCACCAAACTGGAGCTGGTGTTTATTGGAAGAGGACAGAGATAACGAAGAGTTTTAGTTTTTCTCTCAAGTTTAAATGAACCTACAATGGCTGAGGTGAAATATAGGTCTGAGGAGAGCATAGCAGCTGTCTAACACAGAGGTCCTCAACCTTTCTTGGGCCACGGACCGGTTTCATGTAAGACAATATTTAAAGGCGGAAAAATACGACGGAATAAAATGATACGATCGGCATGAAAACAAGTGCTTTACTGGTGATCTCAGGATATTCAGCCTTGATTTGAATCCAAACACCAGCAGAGTTGTTGTCTCAATCATACTTTTAAGGCCACCGTCATTTACAACCTCCAGCAGCTGATCTTCCTGTCGACACATGTTCTGCAGAGCGGGCTTGGCGCGTCAGAATTACCTCACACAACATGAAATGGAACATAGTGCATCATGCAGCGCTCTAATGACTGCTGCTTCAGCCATAATCTCATTAGCCGCATTAGATGCTTCTTTTTGCCTCATGAGCAATATTTCAAGTGAAGCATAATGCAGTCACTCAAAGGCACACAATCCATTTCCAATGACTTGTTATGTAATAAGGATTGATATTCATGACTACACCGTGCCGAGCCGGCGGTAGCAATATAAAAGCTGTACGGACTGTCTTTATGGTGCGTCCCTCTAACAGGACGCAGAGAGGAGTTGGAGTGGCCAGTTCTAGAGGACAGAGAGGACGGAGTGCTCTACCGGGCCTGGACCAGAGTGCTCTACCGGGCCTGGACCAGAGAGCTCGACCGGGCCTGGACCAGAGAGCTCTGCCGGGCCTGGACCAGAGTGCTCTACCGGGCCTGGACCAGAGAGCTCTACCGGGCCTGGACCAGAGTGCTATGCCGGGCCTGGACCAGAGAGCTCTGCCGGGCCTCATCATGGCACCTTGTAGTTTTCATTAATATCTTGCTGTATTAGAGAGGTTATCTCATATGACGTTCTCCAAAAAGAGAAACGTGTTCAGAGAGAATATAATTTATAAGCAAGAATGAACAGACTCTTCTATGTTAATTCTCACAGGCAGTGTGTCATATGTTCAGAAACCGTAACTATTGATAAAAGCGACAAATGAAGCGCACTACGAGGAAATGCACAACTCCTTTGAGCAAACGTACCCACTCACATCTGAAATGAAGACACAGAAAATAAACCTAAGAGCCCAATATGATTAGAATCCTAACACATGAATTCACTGTCCAACAATGATGTTACAGAGAGGATAGAGCTGAAACAAGTGTTAATAACCACAGATAAAGTCCATGCTCACTGATTTATCTTTTTAGATGACAAAAATATAATATTGTGGCTTTTTGATTGACATCACTTCACACCTGAATGAACTGAATTTAAAGCTGCAGGACAATTCAGTGAAATACATTTTTCTAAAATGAATTACTTTATTTTAAGATGCACATTCTTCAAAAGCTTTCTGTTATGTCAGTTATTCTTTAATCCAGCCATTATTGTACTTCAAATAAGAAGAACATTTATTTATGTATTATTTATAATCCATCCAGTTAAATTTGAAAACTGAGAATAATAATTTGTTAATATAATTGATGTGTACTTTCTTTATTTGATTTGACAGTTGTTGACTACACAGAGACGTTGTTACTACTACTAGGCTTCTTGAATATATATATATATATATATATATATATATATATATATATATATATATATATATATATATATATATATATATATATGGCACTAAATAGTGCGGGTTAAATATTATTGTAATGTTTCGGACCTTTGCCCGAGGACATTTTCTCAATCTGGACCTTTTGGAATTTTAGTTGAAAACCCCTGATTTAGAATATATACATATTTACAATATGATAATATATAGCTTTGTAATGGATTCATATTGTGATGGAATCATACAGAGATATCGTGATACACAATAACCTTCATAATAAGGAGCACATACTAACTATCATTCTGCCTTCTTAATGAAATAACTAAATACTCTTTTATTTCTCAATTATTTAATTCACACAAGCATTAAAGCATGTGGTCATTTCATATAGACTTAATTTATTTATTGAATGACCAGAACACATGCTATATTGTCATCAATATTAGTATTGCTGTTGAGGTATGAATGAATGACCTAAACCGTTCTGGAATATTTGACATTGGGTCACTTCCAGCAAGCTTCCCAGGGACCAATAAGAGCCCAGTGGTGCTCATGACTGGGGAGGCTCCATGGTGGACGTAAGGCCGGGGACACATCTGGAGCCTGATGTAGACGTTTGGTTTTCTCTTGAGCTCGACTCAGAGTTCCCGTTGGCTGCAGTCATCGTGAGTCATCTGAATCTCATTGTTCGTGGACACATGAACTGTGTTTCGCTAGATTGGAGAGAAATGTTGCTTTTAGTCGAACCTTGACAGCTGCATCCGTCTCATCGCTGTTGCATATTTTCTGAATGTTTTAATGCATTTCAGCTCTGGCGCTGGACGTTGTCGCCCTCCTTCATAAAACCACCTGCAGAGCCGTCAATGAGCATAACACCAGCTCACTTTGACCCACTGGCTCTAAGAGCTACGTCCCCTAAGCTCACTAGCGCTACCTGCAACAGATGTGTTCATGAGCAAGGTGTTAACTTTAGTTTCCACATGATAGAAGTCTCCAGCTCTCAGGCTTTCTCTCTCATCTGTCATGTCAGCACTTTATATGCTGCACACTGTTTTCCCTGCTCAGCACCCAGTTCAGGGGCTTCAGCTGCAGGACAGAGCAGGTCTGCTTGTTCATGAAGGGATCTGGCCGTGGCCCCCGGGGGCCTGCTGGAACAGCAGGCACTGTCAGTGGTGAATGGATCTGAAAAGGCTCCGGCCGAGACGGGCTCACAGCGGCCTGATTCATGGCTGGCGATGCAACAAACAGTTTGCCATGTTACCGGCAGGGATATAAGCACTTTCATGGCCACAATTCAAGTTTATTTCAGCGATAAATTCTGAGAGATATGGAACAAAAAGAGCATGTGGATTTATGACAGGGGAGATGTTGTTTGGGAGCTGCCAGGAGGAAGCTGTGTTTTAATACCGTGTGGACAAGGATGAACGGTCATCCCGCTTTTTGTCCCACGCTGCATCCAAACAAATGTTCTGGGCCCACCACACAGCAAAAGAGCCAAGAATTCAAGTATTCGCACATCTAAAGTTTCCCCATCATGAGCGTTTCAAAGCTGATATCAAGCCTGAAATTCACTTGTCAATTCATATAAGTACTAGTGCTGGGCAACGATTACAATCCATAATCACGATTAATCGCATTGTTATGACTTCAAAAGTAGTGTATTGTGCACTTTTATTTTAAAAGTGCTGCTATATGAACAAAAGTGCAATAACATTTGGTTTGTAAACACTCACTGAGTCAGGTGGTGTTGTTCTCATCCTGCAGCAGTTGCTGGACTGTGTTTAAAGTGTTCCACAACTCTTTGCAGTTGGTCAGGACATTGTGCAGAGACACTGTGAAGAACGCTGGAGATGCAGGGGCGGATGAAATAATTGTCGGCGTTGATTAATTAATGCGTTAACGCGATAATAACGCGTTAAGTTTCCCAGCACTAATAAATACCTTTTATTAACTCAACTAACATGAGGTTTGAATGGTGCTTGATGTCTACACTGTAAAAAACGGCTGTGAAATCCACAGTAATTTACTGTGTTTGTGAGCAGTAATTTACTGTATACTATTTCCCAGTAAAATACTGTGAATTCAACCAAATATTACTGTAGTCAAAGCTTTACTGTGAAAATCACAGTAATAACTCGTTTACTGTATAAAAACACAGTAACAAAAAAGGTACTGTAAAAAATCACAGTACCCGACAAAGTACTGTAGAACTCACAGTAACGAACAATCTACTGTAAAAAAACACAGTAATGAACAGAGTACTGGAGATAATCACAGTAGCGAAGAGTACTGTAGAACTCACAGTAACGAACAATCTACTGTAAAAAACCACAGTAACGAACAGAGTACTGTAAGAAATCACAGTAACGAACAGAGTACTGTAGAACTCACAGTAACGAACAGAGTACTGTAAGAAATCACAGTAACGAACAGAGTACTGTAGAACTCACAGTAACGAACAGAGTACTGTAAGAAATCACAGTAACGAACATAGTACTGTAGAAAACCACAGTACCCAACAAAGTACGTTAGAAAATTACTGTACCCAACAAAGTACTTATAGTTTTAACATAACAAACTTATAAACTTTGTGATGTATATTTGCTGGTCAAACATAATTGAAACAAGAAATGTATGTAAAAATACGAATAAACCCAAAGTGTTTTAAACACACAATAAACAGGTTTATGCATTTACCATAAATAAATCAGATTTGTTTCAAATTCATAACCAGGTTTATGTATTCACTATTAATAAAGCATTTATGATATTCATAATAATCAGATGTAATAAACTTACTTGAAATACATACAATTGATGTACTTTTTATGAATAACCCAACATATTTTAAAATTGACATCCACATATTTCAAATTTTATTTTGTTGTACCCACATTTACAATATCTAACTTCTACAATGTACGATGCATAAAAAAAGAACAATCAGACAACCATGTTTCACATGAACTATTTATTAGCCTGTGGAAATTTTGGGCATTGTAAAAACGTTGACAGCAATACAGCATCACAGTACAACCCTACTACACCACTTCCAATCAACAGCAGCTAGCAGACACAGGGCCAGTGCTTACGCATGTTGTGTTGTGTGCAAAGAAACAAATCATTAAAAGGAAAATGTCCTCATACTTATGTGTACATTGACGTTAAGAAATAACTCTATTTTCAAAAATGTACTTATTTTGCCAGAATAGACGTCTTTCATTTAATAAATGCCAAACATTTCAGAAATATTGATGGTAACTCTGATCCAAAACATCATGAGGCTCAGGTGAGCAGCTGTGCCCCATTAGCCTTAACACTTGCTGCTTGATGTAAACAAACCATTCAGCAGCAATAACAAACTCCCTCAAGAAGTGTTCTTAACATCTGTGTGAAACTTGAGGTCGATCAACCATGGTAACAACATGGTGACATTCATATTTGGAAATGTTGACCGCCACCCTAACAATTCAAAACATTGCTATTTGATTCGTGGTTGAGTGGTTTTGGACCAATTTTACATTGACAAAGTTCACTTTTAAACAAGTACTCATATTTGCAGCAAGTCACCCATTTTGCTTTTCCGGAGGGAAGTATCAGTTTATCAGGCCAATTACTCGATCAGTCGAGCATCTAAAATTTCAGTGCTTGCACCTTTGGTGAAAGCTTGGAGTCCAGTTCCATCAGGACTTTCTGAAACACTTTGAATTTAAATCAGTCCAAAAAGCATCACACTTGGTAGGTTTTGCAAAACTTCCACACCTTCAAGTACAACACCTACATCTGCAGGCTCTTCTTCAGGACCGGCCAAATGACGTAGATGCCCATTGTTGTCTGTGCAATCCCCGACACAGCCTCTGTAGTTTAGCTGTCCTGCAGGATAAACAAAGAGAACAATGAGCTGTGTCCCCATGCTGGTCACATTGTGATATTCCAAATTCTTAAGGCACACTGTTTTGCAAACTGACACTTCAGATACATATAATCATGTAAATATATAAAGAATGGAACATTTTTCAAAACTTCACACAAAAACCCCAGGAAGATCACAAATCACTCATCAATTTACAAAAATGGCCAGCCAGTCCTTATGCATAAGCTGGACAGTTTTCATAAAATGACCTCAACTGACCATCGATGCCTACTATTTGACTCTTAAGTAGTCAGCTACTTTTGTAAACCTGCAAGCCATCAAACCAATCTACATGCATCGTGATCCTTCAAGAGTTCCAAATACTCCCCCACAATCAACTGTTAATTACTTTGACTATAATCATAATAAAACAGTTTTTAACTGATTTTGAACTCAAAACTAGCGTGTGCACTGGCATGGTACCCTGAAAAACATATGAAAGTGGATGAATTGCTGAGATTTTAATATTTGAGTGAAATGTGTATACATCTAGTTTAAAGTGTTCTCACCCATATCTATCCATATCTATTTTTACCCATACTTATACACTTTTTAATTGGTTTTAGAAAACCATTTACATCCTGATGTCTAAATAAATTTAGCCATGACTACACTTAATTTTAAGTTTATTATATTCAGTAATATTCGAAGACTAAAACAGCCAGGGCTGTACACAATGTCTTTGCAGTCTAGATACTTACAAGATCTAAGAGGTTGCCCTGGCATACGGCATGATGGAAGGATTTTTCAAAGAATTAGGTATCTGTAAAAGACAAATGGTTCAAGTTAGAAACAAAATGCATTTCAGATCTAAATTTGATTATTGTGTGACATTGGTTTCCTCATAAAATCATGAAGTTTTTAATAGTACTCAGTCATCCATCCTTTAGGTCAATATATACACTGACTGCAGTAAAAAACTTAAAAACTTAAGTTTCTACAAAAGACTGATTAACGCCATCTTCTGTTCTTCAAATTGCAACTAATAAGATAAGAGAGATAAGATAAGATAATCCTTTATTAGTCCCTCAGTGGGGAAATTACAGGATTACAGCAGCATTGCTCACAAGTAATAAAATAAAAGATAAAAATCAAGTAATATAATAAACTAAACAGTAAACAGTAGAACAGTAATAAAATAAGACAGTAAAGAAGAGTATTAGATATACTAAATATGCCAGTATATACAGAATCTACAGAATATACAGAATATACAGGCGGATCAGGTAAATACTTAAAACGTATTGGATATTGCACGGTTTAGATAAGATATTGCACCAGGTGAATGAATTAAAGTGTTCAGTGTGTGCAAAGTGTTCGTGTTCAAGTGTTCAAGTGTTAGTGGTCCACCGAGAGCAGTTTGTTGTGCAGCCTGACAGCAGCGGGGAGAAAGGACTTGCGGTACCTCTCCCTCAGACACCGGGGGTGAATCAGCCGGTGACTGAAGGAGCTGTGCAGAGCTGCCAGAGTGTCCTGCATGGGGTGGGAGGCGTGGCTCATCAGGGATGAGAGCTTCGCCATCATCCTCCTGTCTCCCACCACCTCCACAGTATCCAGTGGACACCCCAGCACGCTGCTGGCCTTCCTCACCAGTTTGTCCAGTCTCCTCCTGTCAGCTGCCGCGATGCTGCTGCTCCAGAAGACCACTCCATAGAAGATGGCTGATGCCACCACGGAGTCGAAGAAGGTCTTCAGGAGTGCTCCCTGCACCCCAAAAGACCTCAGTCTCCTCAGCAGAAAGAGTCTGCTCTGTCCTTTTTTATAAAGAGCGTGAGCGTGGTCAGTCCAGTCCAGTTTATTGTTCAAGTGAACACCCAGGTACTTATACGACTTCATGACCTCAATGTCCAGTCCCTGGATGCTCACCGGTGTCGGAGGAGGGCGTTTACCCCGGCGGAAGTCCACCACCAGCTCCTTGGTCTTGCTGGAGTTGATGTGGAGGCGGTTCCGCTGGCACCATCCTAAAAAGTCCTGGTTTAGTTCCCTGTATTCTCTGTCATCATCGGCGGAGATGAGGCCGACGATTGCAGAGTCGTCAGAGAACTTTTGCAGGTGGCAGTTTGCAGAGTTATGTTTGAAGTCCGAGGTGTAAATGGAGAAGAGGAATGGAGCTAGAACGGTTCCCTGTGGGGCCCCTGTGCTGCAGGACACCCGATCTGACTCACACTCCCGTATCCGCACATACTGTGGACGGTTGGTGAGGTAGTCCAGGATCCATGCAGTGAGGTGGTGGTCCACCCCGGTCTGCTCCAGCTTGTCCCTCAGAAGCAAAGGCTGGATGGTGTTGAAGGCACTGGAGAAGTCGTAGAACATGACTCTCACAGTGCTTCCAGCCTTTTCCAGGTGAGAGAGGCATCTCTGCAGCAGGAAGATGACGGCGTCATCCACCCCGATGCCGGACTGGTAGGCGAACTGAAGTGGGTCCAGGGATGAACTCACCAGAGGGCGGAGATGGGCAAGGACCAGCCTCTCCAGGGTCTTCATCAGGTGGGATGTCAACGCCACCGGCCTGTAGCTGTTGAGGTCCTTGGGCCGCGGGTTCTTTGGTACCGGTACCACGCAGGATGTCTTCCATAGCTGTGGTACTTTCCCCAGCCTCAAGCTCAAGTTGAATATGTGCTCCGCTATCCCGCACAGCTGGTCTGCGCAGGATTTGAGGAGCCTTGAGCTGATGCCGTCTGGACCTGTGGCCTTCCTCGCCTTGATCCTCCTCAGTTCCTTCCTCACTTGGTTGAGGGACACTCTGGGGGGTGGGGTGCTGTGTGTTGGAGTGGGGGTGGGTTGCTGGTCGTAGAGTGCTGAGTATGAGAGGTGTGGAGGGGAGCCGAGTGCTGTGGGAAGGGGGGAGGTGGAGGGGGAGGGGGGGTAATAATCCACAGTGGATGCAGATGATGGGGGTTGCAGCAGCAGGGAGGTCTGGGTGGGGGGAGGGGTGGATGGCTGGTCAAATCTGTTAAAAAATAAGTTCCGCTCATTCACCCACTTTTGGTCCCCCTCAGGCTGTTGGTTGGGCCCCTTGAACCCAGAAATCGCCTTGAGGCCCTTCCAGACCCCGGCGGTGTTATTCTGCTGCAGCTGGTCCTCCATCTTCATCCTGTAGACATCTTTCCCCTCCCTGATCTTCGTCCTCAGCTCCCTCTGCACAGTCCTCAGCTCCTCTTTGTTGCCAGATCTAAAAACCCTCTTCTTCTCCTTGAGGAGGGCCTTTATCTCCGGAGAGATCCAGGGTTTGCCATTTGAGAAACACCGTACAGTCCTGGTGGGTACGGTGTTCTCAACACAGAAGTTAATATAGTCCGTGATGCAGTCGGTGAGACCGTCGATGTCTTCCCCATGGGCATCACTGAATACCTCCCACACAGTTGTCTCAAAACAGTCCTTCAGAGCCTCCTCGGCTCCATCGGTCCATCGTCTAACTGTGCGGGTCACAGCTGGCTGCTTCTGTGCAAGAGTTGTGTACACAGGCAGGAGGTGCACCAGGTTGTGGTCAGATCTGCCCAGGGGAGGGAGAGGTGATGATATGTATGCCTCCTTGGTGTTGGCATAAAGAAGGTCCAGTGTTTTATTGTCTCTGGTGTGGCATTTGACATACTGGGTGAATGTGGGCAGAGTGGAGGATGGAGGGGCATGATTAAAGTCCCCAGAGAGAAGGAGGAGGGCATTGGGGTGTTGTGTCAACAGCCTGCTTGTCGCCGAGTGGATGACGTCACAGGCCGCTTCCGCGTCAGCAGAGGGGGGGATATACGCAGCCACCACAATAACGTGCGAAAATTCCCTAGGCAGATAGTGTGGCCTCATGCTAACCGCTAACAGTTCAATGTCCGCTGTGCAGGTCTGCTCCTTAACAGTGATGTGCCCAGAGTTACACCATCTATCATTAACAAACACTGCCAGGCCTCCTCCCTTCCTCTTACCGCTCTCCGTTGTCCTGTCCGCCCGTATGATGCGGAACCCGTCCAGAGTAGTGTGCGTGTCCGGAGTTAGCTCGGTTAGCCACGTCTCCGTAAACACCATGAGGCTAGACTCCCGGTATTCCCTCTGATGGCGAGTTAGCGCCGCTAGCTCGTCCATCTTGTTGGGCAGAGACCTCACGTTTCCCATGATGATGGAGGGGAGGACGGGTGTGTAGCGTCTTCTCCTGGCGAGACGTTCCGCACCCGCACGGCATCCCCGTTTCTTCCTCCTCAGCTCGCGGGGAACAGCGGGTCTCTCGTCAGGTAGCACCGCCGTGTCCCGGAATGCTAACAGCTGGTCCCTAGCGTAAACAACTAGACCATGGCTGCACGCTGGATCCCCAGACACGGAGGTGCAAATTGCAATAAACAGCAGATAGACCACGACAAGCTCGACGTGTCTAGCTGCCATAATGCACCGATTAAGAACGGTAGCTAGTAGAGAAAGAAACGAAAAAAAAGAAAGTAACAGAAATAACATAATATAAGAAAAGCTAAGTAGTGAGCGGGAGCTACTGTAAAAAGCAGCCACTCGTGCGGCGCCGGAAGTTATAGTTAGCAAGTAATGAACCTGGAAGCACTTTTGATTAGATGACACTGCAATAAAATGGGCTGAAAATATTTGTAATGATGGTAACTTAGGAAAATATAAAAGTTATGTCCAGTCAGAAAGAGTAATGTAACGTTACAGTCATGGGATACTACTTACCCTTACCTTACAGTACGTTAAAACCTGTCACTGACTGACCGATTATTGTACACTAAAAATCTCAACCTGACCGAAAGTCAGACAACTTGCTCAGCAAGAGATGTGAAAAATGTTATCACTCTATCAGTCTATAAGTTAGCTCCGTCACCAATTTCGCCGACACCCAAAGCATTTCTATGTGCCCATTTCAGAGTAACTGTGCCTGTAATTGGTATTAACCCTAGCCATTAACATTTCGCCAAATTTTAATTACTGACTTGTTTTAATTAGTAATACGTTGGATGTTGGCTAATGGGAGAAATAGCTAACTAGCTAAAGTTAGTTGATATTTACTTACTGGATTTGATAGACAATGTATTGATAATGGTGTGGCACAATATCAACTGCACTCATAAAACATGTACATACACTGATAATGGGCAGATTCTATAAGATGAGAGCAGATGTAACTTACCTGCTACAATCCAGGATACAGGTTGCTCTGAGGTAAGATGGCCGACAGAAGTCCGGTGTCACTTCCACTTCGGAACGATTCCATTGCCCGAAATATATATGTAACCTATTCTCATATAACTAATTGAATCTTGCTTGTTTCACAGCGAGTTATATTCAAACCATATACCAGTGGTGGGCTGTCAGGGCCACCAAAGCCTTCTCTGCTGGCCTAGACAGAATCACAAAGTCATAGCTATTTTATTAGGGCCCGAGCACTGACGTAGTCTTTACAAAACCAAAACATACGCATAAAATAACCAGCAAGTCCATCTGTACAAAGAGTACATATTGGTGATGGAATTACTTTCATGAACAAACTTTTCCTAGGTGTGAGATCAATTTGTGGAGAAAATTGAGATGGATCTGCTGGTGATTAAGATTTTTAGAGGTTTCAGTTATGGTTTTCCTAATGTAATCCCAGTCCAATAACACATTCTCCGTCAAGTGTTCGAGGTCTTTAGTCCAGACCCGTTCAATATACAGAGGTTTGTAAGAAGATACAAAAAAGGAGTACAGTTTTGATTCTAATCCCTTAGTTTGGCCTTGTGTATTCAAGATAGTATGTAGGTGATGTGATCCCAAAGGATCATTCCATGGTACGCCATATGCTTTGAGTGATGATCTTGTAGTTGTAGGTATAGAAAAAATGATGACCCAGGTAAATTGAAGGTACTACGTATATCATTAAACGACCTCAGACCATTCTCATTAAAGATATCTGCCAGTTTTTGTACCTTTTTACTTGGCCATGTTGATGAAAATGGGACCCAACCAGTAAGTAATAGACAGTTATTAAAAATTGGGGTATCGAGATGCCATTTGAGATTTGTTTTGGTCTCCTTTTCAGCGATGCACCATGTTGATAATACAAATGATATAATTGGGCCAAGGTAGAGTTTAGATTCTTTGAGCAGCATATTAGAGAAAACTAGGTCCTCTAACCTGCGTGGTAAAGCAATATTTTCTTCAATTGGTTTCCAAGATACGAATGCATCTGGATTCAACCAGGTTGAAAGTGGTCTCAAAACAAAAGACCAAACATAGTATTTAAAATTTGGTACTGAAAGACTTTGTAATGTGGTCATTTTAACCCGTGGTTGTTTCCCGCCCCATATAAACCTCGACATTAAGGAGTGAAGTTTATTCCAATAGTTAGATTGGTGGGGAAAGGGGGAACATAGATGCGAAAAAATGTACCCTCTGTAGAATATCCATCTTTATAAACTGTGACTCCATCTGTTAAGGTCAGATTCAATGCATTTATAAATGCCAGAACTTTTTGAGATGATTGTGTTAAGGCAGGGATTCCAGAAGTGGGGTGCGCGCACCCCTGGGGATGCGCGAGAGGAAAAATGTAATGGTCGTCTAATGGTGCAGTCCTGTCTCCTAAAAATTATGTTCCCCCAAAACTAAAATGCATTCTCAATTACGTTTGACTAAAAACGTATTTTCTCCCTGATTACGTTTGTGTTTAAATCAAATGTTGATTTAATGGTAAAAGAGCTGATTTAGTCCAGTTTATTTGATAACCTGACAAGGATAGTCTGCAAAGGTGCTTAAAATGTGAGGGATATAGTTAGGGGCTTTGTCAACATATAATAAAATGTCATCAGCATATAAAGAAAATACATGACTGGTGTCATTGAAAGTTATTGGAAAAATAGATGCATCTTAGAGTTTGTGCACTGTTATCCTGATGGTCACAGAAATGCATGGCCGCATCACCCAGTACCCTTGACATGCGTGAACGTGTGAGGGCCCGATCAATGATGCTTCCAGCCTTAATAATATAATTATTTTTCACAAATACACAATTCTAAATATTTTTTTCCCCAGTAGCTTATTATCTCATTGCACAGCTACCGTCTTCCTCAGTTGCACTGCTTCCAGCACAGCTTGTTTTATTTAGAGCTTTGATCCAATCTGATTTCACCCCTATGCTGTCTAAGTAAAAATACTCTGGCTGTGCGACTCCTTAATTCATCCTCCACCCTGCACCATATAATATAGATTTTGTTTTTCTTATTTAGCAAAATTGGACTTTAAACTGTCACGGGAGTTCACAGGTAGGACCCAAACGCAAGACCACAGGAGACAGAAGTTAATGGAAACAGGTTTTATTTAGCCTGACTAAGACAGGAAGGTGTGGAGCCCGTGGTCCGACACCCGAGTGGCAGATCGACGGTGTGAGGCCCGTGGCTCGACACCGGAGGGCTGGTAGCTTGACGGCGTGAAGTCCCGTGGCTCGATAACAGAGAGTAGGCAGATCGACACCGGAGGGCTGGCAGCTTGACGGCGTGTGTAGTCCTGTGTAACACAAGGAGGGCAGAGCGGCGGAGTGTAATCCGTAGAACACAAGGAGGGCAGAGGATGCCACGGGGTTGAAGCGGGTGAAAGACGGTACGACCTGACAACCCCAGACTGCAGGACCAGAGTTTATATAGAGACAGGGGAATCATTAGTGGGACCTGAGTCTGGTGTGTCAGGCCGCAGGAGGTGATCGGCTGGAGTGTCCTCAGCTGTGCACAATCACGGGTGTGGCCATGGGAGGTGTCTGGAGGCAGAGGACAAACACAGAGCACATGGCACACAATAACAAACAGGGGAATGACAGGACACCTGAGGAGAGGAGATCAGGGGAAACACACAACGGGTCAGACAGGGATCCTGGATCCTGACACAAACTGCATTTCCTTACACAACCCTGTTGTACAATGACAATAAATGAACCTTGTAGTAGTAGTGCAGACAAAAACAATAGTAGGCCTATAACACCTTATTTTTAAAACAACTATTAATTTATTTCTTGAACTATTTTGACTCATTCATATATTTATAATTCAAATGTATTTATTGTCTCATTTTTTACTTAACTTACCCTTACATACTGTTCATATGTAATGCCTTCACAGTATGGTCCAGGTCAATTTTGTCCCAGACCAAGAATTCCCTCATAGTAAGTGTCTATACCAAATTTTAAACTACAGATCTATTTAGAATGTCTAAATAGCCTATATCTCATTAATAAATGTATTATTAATCCTTAATAAATGTTTCAGAGAGCAGGGAGAGTGTATTTTTTAAGTTGGACAACATTAGTTTTTGGAGAAAAACATCTATTACACATTATCATGTCCTGTTTTACATAAGACATAAAAACCATAATGATTTGAATAATTATATTGAATTTGAAAATGGCATGAACATTCTGGAACTGTTCTGGAACCACCACCCTACCAACCCAAATTGATTCAAATTTGTTACGTTGTAGATCATTTTGTTACATTGCAGGTGAATGTGTTTGCAGGTGCAGATCTTGTGTTTGTGACAAGGCACCCTCTGACCTCTGGATGACTTCTGTTCCCTTTGATGCACCATGATCACTCCTGTGCTGTTTTACTATTTCACTGTTTCGAGGCTCCCCCATGCCACTTCAAAGACCAGCAGGTGTCTGTCTCTGCGGGAACCTGTGCAAATGTGGTGGGAACACAGACAGTTCTGCTGACAGTGTCGAGGTCCCCCTTGAACTCTGTCACCACTGAGTTTCCCTAAAACCACCATTTTCCTTGATTTGACCCACACTGGTAGATCTAAAATCCATCTCAATAGATAATATAACAGCTAAAACAAGAAAGACATGAAAACTAATACATAAACAAACTGTTACAAAACAGCAATTCAATGTTCTTTTAGGCGTCTTTTAAAACATTTTATAGAGGGACATTATTTTGTTAGGTGGGAAAAGTCATAATAGTTTATTATTATTATTTTTTTCCTCAGCAGCTTCAGTAAATGTATTGTGAACCAGGGCTTACTAACTTGACTGCTTTTCTTGGTGGAACTACAAATTGGAAAACAATCATTGAAACTAAGGTTAATAACTTTCATAAACTTCTGATATGCCAATCAGATATGCCAGATTTTCCACTTAAGGATTTATGTCATAGCCATATTTAGCCTACTTATTTCATTGTCATATTTATGTATGTATTTATGTATTTTATATTTTATGAAATTACTTTACATATTTTACTACATGGATGGCAAACCGTAGGCAAGTTAAATCAGCTAAATATGCTGTTGTTGGTTACAACAGTATTTAGCCCATGGAAATAAACTGCAATCTAATCCCCACCTGTGAGAGGCAGCAATGTGCCGCAAGGCATGTGGTCATTAAAAATACAGAAAAAAACGTAGAAGAAGAAGACGCTACCAGATCAAAGCCTAACGTCAGTTACTTTAGGCGCAGAAGTTCTTTACTTTGACGGTGTGGGTGGGACTTGAAAGCTGAAACTGTGTGAGCAGTGTGCAAAGAGTTTACGTGCGCCGTACTTCAAAGGAGGAGAATTTCTTTACGCAGTCTTTTTGGGCGGCTTTCCATTCATCAGAGGATGAGAACTGGCTGAAACTACTTTCTACTTTCATGGACTTCACCTTAACGGACAGAGCTCTGTGTAGCAGAATTATACGTTCAAGGAAAAGCCGTATTACCAAGCGAGGTTACATTTGTGCTGGATATATTTAATTTCATTTATTTTTTCACAACATGCCGATTTTTTCAACAAGCAAGAGTGAGGACTGGAGCTGAATATATTTCATTTCATTTATTTTTTCACAACATGCCGATTTTTTCAACAAGCAAGAGTGAGGACTGGAGCTGAAAGACTGGAGCTGCAAAGTAGACACCATTGCCTGTAAGTCAATTGTCTTTCTGAACTATATGTTTGCTTTTGACAGTTCGTTTATTTAATGCTAGTAGTTCAAGTTTTACAGTCCGCTGTCAGGCCGTTAGTAAAAAAAAGATTAACTTGCAAATTAAGCTAACCGTTAGCAATCCTCTGTTAGCTTATCAAGATGTTATACACATGTAAGGTTTGTAAATTCAGTGCAGTGTCGATTTCTGCATTCATTTTGCATATCAAAATTCACAGAAATCTGGCAAATATTAGATTTCAGTGTGGACATGCAGAATGCCCAACTGCTTTTCCTACAGTGAGTGGAATTCAAAAGCATATGTACAGGTTCCACAGACACACAGTCAATGTTAAACTAGTGTCACAAACGCACGTGGAAGGAAATGCTTTAGTGTGCCAAGTTGAGGGTTGTAGTTATACATCGGTGAATTGTGCTCATACTGATCAATCAGTCATGTGTGCATTTTGTTGTTGAGCAGTATCAGTCAGTGCCTGTTGTGGATCTTGGTGTGTACTGTCTACAAATCACTAATGATGCTCATTATGAGTGTGTGACCATGGACAGTCTTGCTGATTACTATCCATTGCATGCATATAATCAGTTTGGTCTTCACTTGATTGCTATGCACCATTCTGTGTGTTACAGGTGAAAGACTAATAATGGATTCTATTGAGAGTGCAATAAAGACAGTGCTGCCACAGCTAGATGGAGAGAAACTGGAGACATTGGTTGCTGAGTTGGTGTCCAAGTTTGGTGTGGAAACACCAGATGAGCTACAGTTCATTACGGAGGGAGACATTGGACATCTGCTAACACCCATTCAGTGCAGAAAAATTATTCATTACTTCAAAAAGGGTAAGAATTTCCGTACAGCTGCTTATTTTGCTATGCTTTGTATGTAAATGTTGAATATGTTGTTTATATCTTGAAAATTATTCCATACATCTTGCACAATGAAGGCAAATATATTTCTCACTTTTGGTTTTGTGCTTATACTGATTTGTATGCAGATCAAAGAAGTCCTCTGTTCGCCACCTCTTCACCTGTGGCAGAAAGGGTTGCTTCCTCCAGCTCTGTCTTCTACCAGTCCAATAGCTAGTTCATGTGAGAACAGCATTTGGTTGGACACATTCCAGGTGCCATGGGACAAAATGAGGCCCACTCTCAAAAGAGCCCTGGTCGATGATCAGAAACCAGAGGCAGAAGATCGCCGACACATGGTGAAAGTCACTGTCGATGCCATGAGAGAACACTCCTTAAACCCGACACGCAGAGACTGCACAGCAGTTGCAAAAGCTATGACCCAGAAATATCCAGGCAGCATTGTAGATAAAACTGAAGAGGGAGAAATTATTGGATGTGGATACTTCAGTTTACTGAATCAGCTCAAGACAAGAGTTGACTATGTCAATAGAGGCAACACCCTCTCCCGTCTAAGGAAGCCCAGGTGCTCTCAGACCAGTGATGATGACCAGCCGTCAGTTGCCAAATGTGCCAGAATTGACAGTTATGGGTGTATCAGCTGGCAGCCACAGGAGTACCCAGAGGGAGAAACATCGGTATCACTTGAAGAAAAGAGGAAAGAAATGGTGAATATATTCAATCAAGAGGGGCTAAGAGCAACTGAGAGAGGAAGCGTAAAGGAGCGAATGACAATTACATATTCAAAACAGAGAGAGGACATAAATGCATCCCCCTCCCCCAGCATTCTGGACTTAAGTACGCAGTGGCCATTTCTCCTATCTTGGAAGTTCTTACTTTCCCACTTCACCACCCTCACTGGAGTTGAACTGTACACAAGACTAAATGAAGACTTGGACAAAAAGGGGAAGAGGCTCCTGGAGTTCTTCGGAGGTCAGTTGCTGAAGTGGAGTAAGGACATTAAAGCTGTTCTTAAAGAAGCCTTGAAGGAGGATAGAGAGGGCACCGATGGTCTTGCGGCGATGCTGGTCATGATGGTGCACTTTAAAGAAGCAGATGATGCCCTTTTTCTCCTTGCTGATGTAAGTTTTTGTATTTGTTTATTATTCTGCACAGGAACCCTTAAATATGCATTCATTTCTTTAATGTATTGCTTGTTATCATAATGAGATCATGCTAAAGAAATTGGAAATTACTCTTAAACGGCTTAAAAACTAAGTTACAGACTAATGCTTGGACTAAAGTGTTTTTCTATTCTTTTGTTCTAATCTAAATTCAAATACTCAGGCGACTACGACTCCTGCGGATGCCGAGACCCACTTCTCACTTCCCACCACCCCGAGGCTTATTATGCTAGGTAAAACTCTCATTAAATATAAGTAGTCTTTTGAAGATTAATACAATTAAGTGGACATAGAAAATACAGTCGGGTAACTCTTAATAAAGTACCATTTTAAAGATGTCATTGGGTCTGTTTTCAATTCCACACAGGATACAAATGAAGAGAAGTCTGCTAGAATTTCTATAATACATTTTTTCATGTTTTTATTATTACAGGAGACACTCTGTGGTCTGCCAAGAGTTGGATGCTCTCCATCGAAGGCCGTGTGGTATTCACACATTCACCACCGATACCCGATTTTGCAACTGCCCTGGCTGTCTTGTTCGCCAGTTTCTATGTCTTTAATATTGAGTACCAGGTGGAAGCAGCCACGACGCTGGAGTTTGTTCAGAGGTATTTCTCTAAATTCTTATGTACATCACGTTTCTTTGTATTTACTTTACCTGCATTTCTCCTTTTTAAAGTCTGCTTGTAGCATTGACCCGGTAAATAGGGGTTTAAAAGTATTTAAACCCAGTCAGGTTGAAATGTCCACATTCGTTGAGCCATATGATAAGTATTAAACTACAAAAATTAGGGAAAAAACAAGGAACATTTCTTAGTGGCGAAAGAATATTAATTTGTATCCCGAGATGAAAACAGAGGAAATGAAAAACTAAAATTACATGGACAATCAATTTATGTCTATTAAATGCATATACTGGTGTCATTATGTGGAGAAGAATATATTCACAATGGACATTTGTCTGCTATCGGACAGTACAAGAATTAGACTTCTTACAATCAAGACTGCAATCAGCATCTAATTGATTTTGCTGCAAAACAGTTTGCCCAATTATTATCTTAAAATAGTTTGATCGTTGTATAAACTTGTTGATATGCCCTGAAAGGACTGATGTGCTTGGTGGTTCTAAATATTAACTTTCATTTTCATTTTGTATTAGGTTCCTTGTCAGGATAAATCCCGACACCAGCAAGTGCAGTGCAAAGGTCAAAAAAAGCCTGGGATCTGGAAGACCAGTGAAGCGCAAGACGACTGATATGAACCCACGCGTCATCTCCTTCATGAGGGACTTCACTGCCTTTGACTGGCAAAATGACTAGATGGAGGTGAGGCTCTTATAATAATGGCTTTTAAAGAGTTCCCTGTTATGGTAGTTATCCATGAAGAAGTTTGTTTTTTATTTGTCACAGTTTTGTGATATTAGTCTCTTTGATAATGTTCATGTTTAATTTGCTTACAGTTTGCCCAATTATTTATCTTAATAGAGTTTGATCGTTGTATAAACTTGTTGATATGCCCTGAAAGGACTGATGTGCTTGGTGGTTGTAAATATTAACTTCCATTTTCATTTGTATCCTTGTCAGGATGAATCCAGACGCAAAGCAGTGCCAAGGTCAAAAGAAACTGGAAGACCGGGTAAAGTGCAGATATGAACCAATTGCTTCCAGGCTTCCTGTTTGCTCCACTTGCCTTGAAGATAAGTCAACCCTTGGATGCTCTTGCACTGTTCAGATCTCATCAGTCCGCTCTGTTCAGTGCATTTCAGTGGGGGACAACTGAATAAGCTTCATTGAGATATTGTTAATTGATGTACATTCTTGTTGTTGAACACATGTTCCGTCAAGTAGCTGAATCTACTTCTGCAGGAGTGAGCGACTCCCTACTTTTCCCAGAATGCCATTTGAAAACATGGCTTTAAAAGAGGCTGTGTAACTTGTGAAAGAAGAAATAACACATTCTTACTCTCACAAGGAGAAAGTTAAATTGATGAGCAGTAAAACACACCCTTTTCTAACGCAATGCTCTCAGGAGTTCTACTGCTCCAGTCTTAGTTGGTCTGATGTGACATATTGCTATGTAACTAAGATTAATGGGTCATTTCGCTGACAGGTACCACTACCCCTTATTTGTTACTCGTGGACACAATGGCTGTTGTTCAGCAAAAGTTACATGTGTTATGTTCTGCATTCATATATCTGGAGTTGACTACTGCTAACACGGTGAAATTGTTGCCTTGATTTTTTTATTACACAAAAGCAACAACTTCCATGGCTGCTGACTTTAATATTGTTCATCAGGAACAATTTGTAATGCTACATAAAGTCAAACTAAAACTGCCAAAAGACATAGGAAGGAAAGAAGATGTCTGGATTAAGCTTAAAATTTAAATTCAAAACAAAGGAGAGTACCACACGAATCCGTATGTTGCATGTATAACCTTACAATGGAAGTTGAATAGGCAGATATAAAGGCATTCCTGAAAAGCAAGTTTTTTCATCAGTCGAATAATCTTGATTTGTTTTGCTTGTCTGAAGGCAACCGCCATGTTGGCTTTTTGATTCATGTTTTTGTGTGATTTATAGAAAAAGCATGGCCGCTAAAACAGAGAACACTATCACAACACATTTCTTCATTTCAATTGGATAATTAATGGTCTAGTTCTTCAATCAGTAGTCATCAATATGATCACCAAACAGGTTTGCAACTCTTTTCTTGGCAAACAGTCTTGGAAGACATCTGGGGGAACTAAAATACTGATACCTCCAAATGACTAAATCAGGGTTCGTACGGTCATGGAAAACCTGGAAAAGTCATGGAATTTTAAAATGATTATTTCCAGGCCTGGAAAAGTCATGGAAAAAAATAAAATCCCAAAAGTTTTGGAAAAGTCATGGAAATTTGTTGTATTCATATTTTCATGTCGTTCATTTGCGCTGAGTTTCCAGCCAGCGTTTCTCAGATTGGAGTGAGACGAGGAGAAAATGTGATGTTGTGATCTTCGCAATATAACATCTTTGATGTGTCGAGTCTTGGCCAATCAGCGTTTAGATGTCTACAGCGTCTTTCCCTCCTTTAAAGTTTAAGTTCCGTTATGTTCCGTTACCGTTCAGACTTGCTGGGTTAAGTTAACGTCCACTGCATGCGGAACTTTGTCGACTGTTGACGTTCGTCACTATCGCGATTTAGAAGGAAAAAACGTAACGTGATGAAACGTGCAGCCCCCCGTGTTCCGGTTCAGTTCACGCGGTCACTCGTTAACGTTAAACCGGAACACCGGCGCATCTGGTTGCAGGTTGTTTGTTTAACTCAAAGTAGAATGAGGATGATTTCGTGGTCAGAATAACTTTCATGACCACGAAACATGAGGCCCAGATACTGATGAGATGATGAGGTCAAATAGCTTCAGGGAGAGGAGGCTGGTTGTGTAGCGCAGCTTGACGCAGGGCTGAGCTGTGAGTGGAGCTGGGCCTGGATAAAGGTGGAGCTGGGCCTGGATAAAGGTGGAGCTGGGCCTGGATAAAGGTGGAGGTGGGCCTGGATAAAGGTGGAGCTGGGCCTGGATAAAGGTGGAGGTCTAAACAGACGTGAGTACAGCTTCCTGCTGTCACAGTATTTTAAATACATTGATATTCAGGGTATGCTAAATGCAGCCTCTGCTCCAACTACAGCAACAAGGGCTCACGTGTCCTCGCATCACACTGTTCACTGTGATGACCATAGCCAGTGGACTAACAGTCCCACGTTGCAGTTGCTCTCAAGAACCCTGAAGTAATGAGAGGGTTAATGAGCCTGTACCTTCATTTCAGCAGGTTGCTAATGCAGAGGTGTGTATAGATCACAGCTATTATTTTACGCTTGATAAACTACCTTAGCCAGAGTAGATTATCATTTTCATTGAAATAATTTAACTGGATTGAATGCATATTAATTGAAAATAGAAGATAGGCCACAATTCCAACAGCTTTGCAGTAACAGTGGAAGTTAATATGAAGCCGTACAGTAACAGGGTTCAATGAAAACTTTGCACTACAAAAGGGAAAGCAATATGTGCACTAGCTGGATGCTGCTACCTACTAAAGCTCTTATTGATGTGTCAGTGTTATGAATGCCTGTCAACCAGAGTATATTTATAAATGTTTATTCTTTGAATCAAACAATTGTCTCTCATTCGTTTGTGTCATTTAAGGTAGACTGTATGCTTTGGAATTCTCATTGTTATTTAAAATACTACATTTTCTCACTTTTTCATGTATACACCGAGATTTCACAAAATGTTTGGTCATGGAAAGTTGGTTTAAAGTCATGGAAAAGTCATGGAAATCCATTGGTCAAAATGTGTATGAACCCTGCTAAATATAAAAAATATTCATCAGGAATCATTCTGGTACGTCGCCTACGTGTTTAATCTCGTACTGTTCAGCAGAATAAAAACGAACTGGTCAGTCAGTGACATTATAAAAGGAGGAGAAATAAAATACAGCAGAACTTGTCTTCCTTGCCAAGACTGAAGTTGGGTAACAAACAGCCACTTCCCCCCCCTGTCTCCTGGATCAGCCATAAGACGATTTCAATGACATGCAGAAGATCAGCTGTTGGGAGAGTGAGGACTGCAATACAGGGGCTTAGAATCGTGGCCGGATCAGAATGAGATGATGCATGCGCCATCTCCTTCAAAGAGTTCCATGTTGTAGTTATCCATGAAGAAGTTTGGATTTTATTTGTCAGTTTTGTGATTTTAGTGTTTTAGATAATGTTCATGTTCATGTTGAAATTGTTTCAATGTGTGGAAGGAAAATCTGTGACGCAAATAAACCAGCGTGGAGTGAAGAAAATCCAAATCTCTCTTGTGTTCTGTGGGTGTTCGTTCCTGATAGTGAGATCCTGTGCTGTCTCACCACGAGTCAGATTATTGTTAAGCCAGCTGTTATTATATTAAATACATAATTCAATTTTTTTTACACCTAAAACATTATTACTGTAAAAAACAAGAACAGTACTTTGATATTACTGTGTTTTATTTTACAGTTACAACCGTCAAAACAATTACACCACTTGGAGATTACTGTAATTTATATTACGGTTATAACACTACTACTGTAACCAAAAATACAGTAAATACTTTAATTACTTTGTTTGATTTCACAATCAAAACACTGCTACTGTATTAAAAAATACAATACATGGTAACAATTACTGTGACTTGTGTTTACAGTAAGTTACTGGTCAATTGCTGCCAGTTAGTTACTGTGATTATTTTTACAGTAAGTTACTTGTCAATTGCTGCCAGTTAGTTACTGTGATTATTTTTACAGTAAGTTACTTGTCAATTGCTGCCAGTTAGTTACTGTGATTATTTTTACAGTAAGTTACTTGTCAATTGCTGCCAGTGTGATTATTTTTACAGTAAGTTACTTGTCAATTGCTGCCAGTTAGTTACTGTGTTTTTTTTTACAGTAAGTAACTTGTCAATTGCTGCCAGTTAATAACTGTGAATTTCACGGTACGTTTCTTACAGTGTACACTACATAGTGAGTTAGTGATAGATGGGCAAAAAACAATGAGGGAGGAAAGGAGAATCTCCTCCGTCTAGTCTTACTCTCTCTAATCACCCTCACTGTGTCTTTATGCAGTCGAATCAGACGGCAACCTCCGGTCCTGCAGAGTGAAGCTGATGCGGAAGTGTCTTAACACCTGCATTCTCTCTAGTGTCCACCAGGGGGCGACTCCTCTGGTTGTATAGAAGTCTATGAGAAAATGACTCTACTTCTCTCTTGATTTATTACCTCAGTAAACATTGTAAACATGAGTTTATGGTCTCAATCTCTAGTTTCAAGTCTTCTTCAATACAGCATGATGTTCATTTAGTACATTATGGTCCATTTAGAGTCACACAGACCATAAAGCAGGGGATGCTTTAGGGCGGGGCTACACGGTGATTGACAGTTCTCTAATAGACCATAAAGCAGGGGATGCTTTAGGGCGGGGCTTACTGTGATTGACAGGTCTCTAATAGACCATAAAGCAGGGGATGCTTTAGGGCGGGCTGCTGCCACTACCAGAGACGTATACAGCGTCTCCACATCACTCCTCCACATTCCAAATATGGTCACTTCCGTTCACTGGTTGCAAAAAAAACCAACACGCCAAACTGGAGGCTTCATAACATCAGTCCACAAACAATGTGTGACGTCACGATGACGACGTCCATTTACATATTTCATGTTTCATATTTCATATTTCAACACTCGTTACGTTCATTACTGAGCTGCTGAGCTGCAGATAAAAATTGTTATTGTTATTTTTCACAAATGCATTAAAAATACAGGTTAATGAGAGCAGCTGTGCTGTGAGGTCAGTTCTACTGACATCTGGAATGAGTGATGCTAAGAAATATATAACATTTAATACAGCTAAAACGCATCTGTTACCAAATCTTAAATGAGCTGCTGATGGCTTTAATTAATCAATGCTTGTGTAAAACAAATAAAGAAAAGTTTGCAAAACAAATGTCTTCAATAATTGAACGTTGAAGAGCAGAAATTGTCGCTGTGACTGAGCGCTGCACAGTAAACTGTGTTTAAAGTCGGGACCTTAAACAGGAGGACACAGTACGCTCATTTAGCACGTCAACAGATACGCCTGTTATCCTCACTAATGGACGATAAAACCAGTCTAACATCATACACACCTCTGCTTTCATTCATATATGTATTCATATTCATGTGTGGCAGCTCTGAACAGATCAGGAGCCAAAAGCTGTTCCAGCGTTAACTCTCCGATAACAGCATCAATCTGAACGGCGCTACATTCCAAATGGTGAGCGTGTCTGTGATCGAGGGACGGCCTCCAATCGGCTAGCAGCAGCAGTGCTAACAGCTGAGAGAGCTAGCAGCTGTGTACACCGCAGCTAGACGTATGTGTGCGCTAACCAGTGGGCTGCAACCAACCAAGAACAAGCAATGATTCTAACCAATCAAAGGGGAGGAACAGAATGTCTGCACGCTACTCGAGAATGAATGCTCTCTTCCTGGAAGCCGAGATGAACTATGAATAAACATTAAAAAACATTTAACAGCATATGAAATGATGTTATGCTGATATGATCACAACAGACTCAAAGCCGCCCAGCGTGCAGCTCCTCATCATCCTATGATCTCTGAAAAGAAGATGAGCTGCCCAACCTGCAGTAATATTATAAAAAAGATCAGGCTATTTATTAAACATGTTGAAATATGCTAATTCTGGTTCACACCCAAAGACTATTAGGTAGTGATCTGTGGGTCATATTTTAATATGCACTGCACCTCAAACCCGCAAAAATATGCATATTTCACTCAAACCGCCAACTTTATGCACAATAGTCCCGGAGACGCGGACAGACACACGGAGGAGCAGCTCCACGAAGATCTAGGCTGAAGAATTGTTCAAATGACATCTATATTATTATTATTATATTATTGATAAACAAGTAAACTACTGGAAATCTGTTTCTCTCTCTCAAACACACACGTCCCGACCTCTCCCTGAAAATAATCTAAATTATTGCCAAATATGTTCCACGTACAAGGACGTGGCTCGGTGATTTACATCACAGTCATTTACAGACGCTGTTATCCAAAGAGACTTACAATTCAGAATCTATCACATTTCTACACCGTAGCACAACTACGGGAGCTCAAGGACACATCGACATGCCACAGAGCCGGGGATCGAACCGCCGACCCTCTGATTGAAAGACGGCCCTGCTCTCCACTTAGCCAGCCGCCCACATATGCGTAACAGTAAAACCCAGTGCAATAGTATAATATACATCATTTAAATATCGAAAATATGACAATTTACAATAAAATGTGGTGAACAAAAAACAAGTATAATGGATGAAGAAGCTGCTTTCTCCTTATTTAAGGAGCACAGAGAGACATAACTCCACCTTCGGCTTCTTCATCTCCAACCGTCTGAACCCCAAAACTCCTGTGAAGCTTCAGCTGAACTGCAGGTTGCTGAACACAGAGCAGAGAGGAGAGAGTGTGAGTGTGAGGACAGTGTGATGAGTAGAGCAGTATCATTCAATATCATCAAAACTACAAATGACAAGATTAGTTTTAATCCATAAAAATACAATCTTTTCTTTCCTTGAATTGTGTGTTTTTTATGGAAAAAGAAACTCACCATAAGTTACCATCACAAAGTCAAAGGATAACAGAGTTGTTGGTGGTTTACAGACTTCAGAGCGGTTGAAGTGATTTTTGGGAGGGTCGTGTGGAGCCTTGTAGACCAGCTGCTACAATCAAACAACAATCTGAACCTGCAAACATGGATCATCAATGCTCACCAATTAGTATCAGCAGCACAAACATGTGATCAGGGATCTGTAAAGGTTCTATTTGCGCCTTTTTCTTTTGTGCTGATCCAATCTGATCCGAACCGTGAGTATTCTGATCCGAGTAAATACACTGTCAACCAATCACATCACTGGTCTCATGGCTCTGAAATAGCTAAGCCAATCACAGTGAAGCATGACAACAACAGCTCAACAAATGGAAAGATTTGTCTCCAGGTGTGTGGATGTTAGAGAGCATCACGAGTCTGCAGCAGGTGGTGTGTGTGTGTGTGTTCCCAGTGAGTCAGCGCTGATCGTAACGATGATTTCAGTTGTAACTCTACATCTGCCTCTCACGTTGTAACCGCTCACATTGTGCTGTCAAATGTGACTCGGCAGAGTTTCCGCCGCTCTGCATTTCAAAAGAAGACGCACCAACGTCTGGTGCAGCAGAGAGATGCGTGCGGTTGTTCTGTAGCAGCCGGGTGTCTTACACAGCACTGCGCTCTGCCGAGGCACTTCAACTCAGAGCTGCACATTTATCAACATATATACCTGCTGCCTTCAGACAGCTGAGCTAATGCTAACATCAGCGTGTTACAATGCTAACATAGAGACGTCTAGCAGGTGTTACCTTTATCCCAATCCTACGCGTCGTTACAGAGATACATGCATACTGAGGCTGTAGAGGGGCCTGGTGTCAACATCTAGTTGGAACTCCTCTATTATTGTAGTTGGCATCACATGGCACATATTAGCAGATTAAATGGTGTTCAATCACGCAGAGAACCTGGGAGCAGGAAGTGCTCCAGCAGTGACTGGTTTCTGGGTCTCTCTGTGACGGGAGCTATGGGGTAGCACACAAAGTCACAACACATACTGTACATGTGGCCCTTGGCAGGGTTCACATTTTTTCAAATCTATATTAGCACAACCCTCATATTGTAATTTGTAGCGATTTGTTGCTTGGAGCTGAGCAGAGTACGTCCAAACACCTGAACATACCTTCAGGGTACTGACTGTAAAGACCAGCATGGACACTTCATGTCATGTCTGTCTTAATACAGTCTTAATATCTATTTGCTTTTTCGTTTTTTCCAAGAATTCGACAATGTTTATTTAAGGACTGCAGTTAGTGACAGTGTGGGCTCCATGGCAATGGAGTAGCAGTGGGGGGGAGGGGCTTAGCGAAGGCTCAGTTGTATTAAGACAGACATGAAAAAATGGAACATATTCCTAATGCTGTCCATGGCTCGTCTATCAACAGATGCTTCACCTTCATTTCGCATAAAACACAGGTTTCTGGTGTGAAGCAGCCACTGCTCACTGCTGTGCAGGAAACTCTCTCTCTCTGGCTGCCTCAGTCTGTGGGACGAGACTCCTCCGCGGCTCCATTCTGTGGCTTATTGTAGTTCAACCGGTTGTATATTTACATAGAAATTGCCTGGTGCGGCATGAAGATGATTCGATTGTGATTGTGAGCACACCTGGTGTTAACATGTAATGTGTTTCTGGGTAATGCAAAGCTTTCCACTCACACCTGGTATGAAGATCACTTTCACATGCGCTCTAGCTGCAGTGTACGTGTGCATTGACATCTGAATAAACATGATCCACATCAGATCTCCAGACGCAGTTCCAGAGATCCATTAAGCCAACACATCTTAACTGCGCTGGTGTTTCTGACAATAAACCGTGAACCAAACCAAAAGCAACCGTTTGATCAAAGGATCCTCAGGGAGTGAGTCAGTCAGCAGAGCACTACAGCCTCAACAGCTGAGTTCAGTCTGAAGGATGTACATATCACGAGAAGAGGTAATGTCACTCTCAATGTTTTGCTGATGGAAAGAGAAATGGGATTTTAATGAGTTGTGAACCAAATTGAATGCCACAGCCTGGATGTGAGCTGCATGTAAATACATGCCGTATGCTAACTGTTCTCAGCAGCTGTGAGCCTCGAAGGGAGTGAGAGCTGGATCACTATCAAAAGCCTCGATAAAGGAGTCGTGTGTTTTTATAATACGTGGGTTTGACGTTTATTGCGTAATCACGAGCGTAGCGTTGTTGCTGTGACAGCTGGCGTCCCACACACTGTCAGAGACGCTGGAGCGTGAGAATGGAGCTCTGACGTGATTGCAGTTGGTGACGTTGGTGACGTCCACGGTCTGAGACGATGCGTCACTCCTCTCGTGATGCTGCTTTAAAACGCTGAGCGTAGCAGTATTGTGGATGAACAGCAGCTTCTGTTGTGCCGTGTGTGGATTCATCCTCTAGGGACCTTGAGAAGGTACTTCAGTGTTAGTTAGTACTGCGGACGTTCAACAATGTGTAAGTCAGACAATGAGCCCTTCAAAGGGATTCAGTGCCGATCACATCTCCGTCGAGGTCTCCCTTTTGGGGGGGGGGGGGGGTAAAACACTCTATTCTATTCTATTCTATGAATAGCTATAAAAAACTATTCAATTAAATCATTTGTTGTCTCTTGTATTTTTGTCATATGCACATATGCAGTGATGATAGCTTGGTAATATGCATGTTGGTGTCCAGTCTCCATTTGATCATGTGACAAGACGATCCATACAAGCTGGTCATGAAAGCTTTCTCTTCTACCTTTTACTTCCAACAGTCTAAGTATTTAATCATAAAACCCCACACACGTGTGTGTGTGTGTGTGTGTGTGTGTGTGAGTTCTAAAAGTAAAACTCAACTTGTGCAGCAATCAGCCATCATCATGTAAGGCAAGGCAAGTTTATTTGTATAGCACATTTCAACAACAAGGTAATTCAAAGTGCTTCACATAAAACCATTAAAAGCATCAAAACATAAGGCAAAAGAAAAGGAGATTTAAAAACAATTAAAGAAACAGTGTAAGAAATAAAATACAGTGGTAAAATGCAGAAATGCAGGAAATTGATTAATATATTAATTGAATGTGGTTCAATTAAAGGCAGCAGCAAACAGAAAGGTCTTCAATCTTGATTTAAATGAGCTGAGGGTCTCAGCAGACCTGCAGCTTTCTGGGACTTTGTTCCAGATATGTGGAGCAGAAAAACTGAACGCTGCTTCTCCATGTTTAGTTCTGACTCTGGGAACAGAAAGTAGACCGGTCCCAGACGACCTGAGGGGTCGGGATGGTTCATAAGTTAGCAGCAGATCAGAGATGTATTTTGGCCCTAAACCATTCAGTGCTTTGTAAACCAACAGCAGGATTTTAAAGTCAAGTCTTTGTTGGACAGGAAGCCAGTGCAAAGACCTCAGAACTGGAGTGATGTGATCCACCCTCCTGGTCTTAGTGAGGACTCGAGCTGCAGCGTTCTGAATCAGCTGCAGCTTTCTGACGGATTTTTTACAGAGACCTGTAAACACACCGTTACAGTAGTCCAGTCTGCTGAAGATAAATGCGTGGACAAGTTTTTCCAAATCCTGTTGAGACATAAGTCCTCTAATCCTTGATATATTCTTCAGGTGATAGTAGGCTGATTTTGTAATTGTCTTGATATGGCTGTTCAGGTTGAGGTCTGAATCCATAACTACACCTAGATTTCTGGCTTGGTTTGTGGGTTTTAACATCAGTGACTGAAGCTGAGCGGTGATTTTCAATTGTTCGTCCTTGGTACCAAAAACAATTACTTGTGTTTTATCTTTGTTTAATTGAAGAAAATTCTGGCACATCCAGTTGTTGATTTGTTCAATGCAGTTACCCAGCTCTTGTATGGGATTATAGTCCCCCTGGTGACATAGTTATGTAGATTTGTGTGTCGTCTGCATAATTATGATAACACACTTTGTTGTTTTCCATAATCTGAGCTAGTGGAAGCATGTAGATGTTGAACAGAGGAGGCCCCAGTATTGAACCTTGGGGAACACCACATGTCATTTTAGTCAGCTCTGATGTGTAATCAGCTACAGACACAAAGTATTCTCGGCCCTTCAAGTAGGATTCAAACCAGTTAAGTGCTGTGCCAGAGAGTCCCACCCAGATTTTTAGTCTTTCTAGGAGTATGGCATGGTCGACCGTGTCGAATGCAGCACTGAGATCTAGTAACACTAAGACTGAACTTCTGCCATTGTCTATGTTTAAGTGGATGTCGTTGAAAACCTTAACAAGAGCAGTTTCAGTGCTGTGGTGCTGTCGAAAGCCTGACTGGAAAACATCAAAGCAGTTATTTACGGTCAAGAAGTTGGTCAGCTGTTGGAAAACCGCTTTTTCAATTATTTTACTTAAAAATGGGAGGTTTGATATTGGCCTATAATTTTTCATCGTTGCGGAGTCTAAACTAACCTTCTTTAGGAGTGGTTTAATAACTGCAGTTTTTAGGGCTTGTGGGAAGACACCTGAGAGAAGGGATGTGTTTACAATTTGTAAAAGATCAGTGGTCATGCAGTTTGAAATATTTTTGAATAAGTGTGTTGGTAGAATATCCAAGCAGCAGGAGGATGACTTCAGATGTTGTATAATGTCTTCTAGGCTTCTACGGTCGATTGAATGAAATTGTGTCATGATATTTGAATGGATGATCAGAGATCGGGACAACACATATCCTGTGGTTGATGTGGAGGCACTGACTGCTTGTCTAATTTTCAGAATTTTGTCAGTAAAAAAGGAGGCAAATTGATTGCATGCCCAGGTGGATTGGAGTTCAGCAGCTACCGACACTGGAGGGTTTGTTAGCCTGTCGACAGTAGCAAATAAGGCGCGTGTATTGTTCTTGTTTTTGGTTATGATGTCAGAGAAGAATGACTGCCTTGCATTTCTAAGTTCCAAATTATAATTGCGAAGTCTCTCTTTATAGATGTCACAGTGAACCTGGAGATTAGTTTTTCGCCACCTGCGCTCAGCTTTCCGACACTCTCGTTTCTCCATTTTGACCAACGTAGCATTTCTCCAAGGAGATCTTTGCTTACCCGAGACATGTAGTACATGTAGTATATATGTACATGTACTATATATATATATATAGTACATGTACTATATATATATACATATATATATGTATATATATATATATATATATATATATATATATATATATATGTATATATATATATATATATATGTATGTATATATATATATATGTATATACATATATATATACTCTGGTTGTCAAAAAACAACATTTACAGTTGAAGGTGCATGTTATTGAGAGCTGAAATCATATGCTTTAGTCTTACACTATTTTAATTGTAGACAGAATGGCATGCACTACAATCTATTTTGATATAGTGTCCTCTGGGTGTAGGATTTCATACTTTTTATTGTGGATAAATATCACTTGTTGTGCTCTCTGCACACAGCTGTGTGGGCTAAACAAAAAAATAAACATAACTTTCCAATGCCAGTCTGGGACCTGAGACGGTGTGTTTCTGTTGTTAATGAAAGTTACACACACAATACAGTGATGAATCTCACAGTTGTGTTTTGCATCATGTGTTCATCAGGCGTTTAAACTGCCGAGTTTCACTTCTCTGTATCTGACATCCAGTGGCTCCAGCAGGATTCTGTTCCACTACGGACAAGAAGGGCTCAGACAGCAGCACCGCACGTCTCTGTTCCCATGCGCCAATAGTACTGGACAACAACAGCATTCAGCTAAATGCTACGTTACAGCCAGAAGCGCCTTCATATTACATTCGGCCCTCGGGCTATGGACGTTTTCACAATAAAGGCATCACTAATTCAGCACCCTCCATCAATGGACAGTGACGATAGTAAAGAGAGCTCCTTTGTAATCAGAAGACACAATGTGAAACTCAACAATATCAGACGGGTACGTCTGCTATGAGTCAGGAGAAAGCAATGTGACCACAGTGTGCAACATCATTCAGCACCCTCTGTCAATGGACAGCGACATAGTAAACACAGTGCATCACACACTCATCAGTAAACAGAATGCCTTTCAAGCTTCAGTCACAATGTTGACATTTGAAAGCGATGTCAACATTCAAATTATGCAGTTTTCATTGTGTTGAAAGCGGGTATTTGTAGTTACAGATGAACATTAGGCTACACCTGTATATTAGTATTAAGCTCTGGTTAGAATCAGATTCCAGTGGTACCTGCGTAGGATTGTTTCCAACTCCAAACATTTCCAAAAAAAGATTGATGTACACATTTCCAAAATTCAAAATATGCTTTTATCTAATGAAATTTTCTATTTCAATCCACATTTGTTGGAGTTTAAAACAATAAAAACAAAATATCCACTGCCATCCTGTGAACGAAGGAGCCGCTGTGCGTAGGACTGTTTGTGACACTTGTGATCCAAACATTTCCAATAACTTCTGAGCGTTGTTAAGTACACCAATCACACTTTTTGCATCTAGCGGCTTATAAAATGCAGAAAGAATGAACCCTGAACAATTATGAAAAATTTAATAAATAAAAAATGCATGCACGGCGCATACAGGATTAGGCTGCCGGTGCCACTGTCCAATCAATCATCTTGGTTGTAGTTGTTGGGGTCTGAGCATATGGCTACAACATGTGCTGTGGACAAAGAGAATCAGGCCTTCCCTTCTGCAAGCAAAGGTTTCATCCTGATTGTGGTTTGATAAGAGCAAACCTCCTCTGAAGGAATTTCACATTAGGGTGTGAATTTCCCCCCCCCCAAAAAACCATGGTCACCTGAATGCACCGCTGCAATCTCATTGGCCGAGGGCCAAGAGACCCCAGGACCCCTGTGGTTCAACCACTGTTCTACAAAACTGCCGGCAACTCACATTTCTCCGCTTTTCCACCAATCCCTCCGGGATAGAAGGAGGCATGCAAACGCTCTCTTCGCTCGGACCCTCGTCCAGGCTACAGAAGATTCAGCTTTCCCCCTCCAGCGCCACGCTAGCGACGCTGGCCACGAGGAAGCAACCGCCTTCCCCCCCTCATCAAACCCTGACAGGAACACACGCCATTTCGCTGGACGAAACAGACAGTGCTCCATTCTGAGTTAAGGCCTTATCCCGCTGGAACGAATCACTTCCGCGATCCGTTTCTCCGCTTTTTCTTTTTGTGTACACATTCCGGCCGAAGGAAGACGCTAAGCCTCACTCCTTCTCCGACGATTCCCGGGAAGACGCGCCGACACGCCGCCTCACCCGAAGTTAACCTGTCCTCTCTGCAGCGAGTACAGATCGGACCTGCGTTTGCTCCAGAGCGAGCTACGCCACGACGGACCGAAACAGCGCCAGCTCAAACGCCGCGCTGAGAAGCAGCCCCCCTTCCTGACGAGGATAAAAGGACAACTTTGCCACGAACACACTCCAACTTTGCCACGACGCATCGACAAGTAAGGTTCATTGCATCTGGGCATAGCTTAGCTTAAATTAACTTAAGTTTAATTCAGGCCATTCATTTATACGTTGATATTCCCGTGTTTTTGTGTGTTTAAGTTACTGTCGCGTGATATCGAGGTATTGCGCAACTCCATGAGCGACCACAAGAGCCGCTCTATGGTACATTCCCGTATTCTGTTTGTGTTGAGACACTGTCGCATTATACGGAGGTATTTACGCAATCGTTACGGACCAGAGAAGCTCCGTTGCATTGTGTATTAACTGCTATGACTGTTTGCTTGGGATTTATTGTTGATTTATTTTCATTTGTTTTATTTCACTTCGTGTGGTATTTTCTCCTCATTAAATCAGCTCTGTGAGTGAAGTGTGGAATCTCGGCTATCGTACATAACTGCCGGCAGTTCTACCGACAACGGCACTTTGTGTACGATACGGCCAGCGATACACATTCTCACTACAACGCGGACCGCACGCAGAAGTTTGATTCATGACCCCCACCTTTGCTCTCTTTCTTGTCTCTCCCCTAACTCACACGCACATAGTCTGCCCCTGGGTAACCCCGTTCAATCGATCGCCTCACAACACACGTGTGCATCGGCACACGTGATTACATACAGCAGTCTCACCGCCATTTTGTCCGAGTCACTCGACTCCGCCATCTGGTGGTAGTTTAGCTGTAGTATCGTTAAGGCCCCTCCCCTTTTGGCCGCGTCACCCGACGCCGCCATCTTTGTAGTCTTTAGCAGTAGCTGTAAGACCCCCACCTTCCTTTTCACCCACAGACCCGCACACACACACACACTGATATACACCCTCACCCATTTTATTCTTTTCTTTAGTTTAGGCATATAAAATTGTATGATAACGTTTGTTGGTTGCAATATTAATTGATCTGATCATTTATTATTCTGATTTAATAAACTCTGTTATACTTTAAGGAGCAGTCGTCTGTGATTACTTGTGCATATGTATTTGATGAAACTGTATGTAGTGGCCTGTGCTCGAACTTAAAAACCTTCACTGTCACTGAATGTATAGTCATACGCAGACTATTGACATTATGAGTGACCACTAATTATGAGACTTAGTTTTATCGTTTGGTTATTGGTCCCTGTTCGCAGGGTGGTGCCCCGTTGTTATTAATAATCATTAATAATTGTTACATACATTAATAATTCTATTGATGTCAAGAATTCAGTTTCTTAAATGCTGATAACCCAAACACGCTCCATTAGTTCCCAACATAATGGTGCCCCGTGTGAGGATACGTTATTCCAGTTTTGTTACAGTATATATGCACATTAATCTATAATTATTTTTGAATAATTAATTTTCCAAAAATATTTTTTTCCGAAAAAATATTTTTTTTCCTCTTTTGAATGATCCAAATTCCTGAAACTTATTTCCCAAAATAGGTAGGCTTTGATATTCAAAATCTTTTCTTATTTTCATTTAATTTTTGATTTTAAATTTTGATTTTTAATCTTAATTTTAATTGAACTTTAATTTCCTTTCCAGGTTTAATTATTCGTTTCATTTCCTAAACTAACAGTCAGCTGTGTAGTAGATTTGATCGCTTGTTTTTTTTTGATTTGCTTGTTTTCTTAAATCCCTCCAAGAAGTTACACACAGCTGTCACAGGCCCAAAGTGCTAAACCACATTAGCATTTCGCACCTCTGGCTGCAAAGCAGTAGTGATACCTCAGAGCAGCAACAGTAGAAACGGAAGTCACAGAGCTAGACATTTCACTGTGCGCCTGCATGAACCGTAACACTAACAGTAATTAACATCTAACAGTAGAAATCGTAAGTCATAGAACTAGGCGTTTCACTGAGAACCGTAACACTAACAGTAATTAACATCTAACAGTAGAAATCGTAAGTCATAGAACTAGGCGTTTCACTGAGAACCGTAAACACTAACAGTTTCCGTTCTAACACTAGGGAATTAACAACTACTGGGAGTCACGCTCATTAAAGAGAATGAGCGATGAGAAACTCCCCACTCCTGGAGCTGTAGCTCCAGAAGACATCGCATTACGAGATGCGGTGGCTGATGTCCTCAGACTCACAGCAAAAGAAAGAGAGTACTTTGCAAAATACACTGCTGTCCTATGCAACGAGCAATTAGAGCAGCTGGTGGCTTATGTAAATAACTCAGCAGGTAAGCCCGAGCGCCTGGTCCAGGACGTGATCGGAGCAATACTGCACGCCTATCATCAGAAAATGCAGCTGCAAGCTGCCCGAACCCGGGCACAGAGCGACGAGCAGCAACGCGAGATCTGGACACTCCGAACAGAGGTTCAGGAGTTGTCACGTGACTGTAGAGCCCTACAGTCAGAAAATAGTAGCCGGCGCAATGACCTCAGAGAGGCCAACCTAGTACTCTCTAAGGCATTAGAGAGTAACGACAGACTGAGAGCGCTTCAAGGTGTTCCAGCAGCCCCGGTAGGTACCGCTACCCCCTATCGAGCCTTTCAGCCCAGTCATTTCTTGGTCTCGGCTCCCTCATTCCCCGAGACCCGAACCACCTTGCATTTCTTGAAAGCGACATCCCCAACCAGGAGGAGAGAGGACCAATACCAGGTCCTAGACGGCCCAGGTGGTTTCAAACCCACCTCAGGCGAACGCAATCCTCCACGCAGTTCACGCCCGCGACAAGGACTGACCCCCCCCTCAGGGAGGGAGGATGATCGTCGTTACCACCATCGCGAGTATGGAGACTCAGACGACTCGGACGGCTCAGGCCCCATCAACCTTGGAGGCCTGCGCACCCGGCAGATTGAGTCTCTGGCAAAAGACGTAGAGCGTTTCAATCCCGATAATCACGACTCGAGCATCGATGACTACCTAAGGGAGATCGATCGCTGCCTCCTCGACCTATCACGCCCCTCATCGCGCGAAAAGCTAAAGCTAGTGTGGAAAACCACAACTCGAAGCGTCCACGCTTTCATGAAAACGCTCCAGCCGAGCATCCGCAACCGCTATTCATCCCTTTGTCACGCCCTTAGGGAGGAGTACTCCCTATACACCGACCCAGCTTCTGCCACCCTCGGCGCCTTTGCCATTTCCCAGGAAAGGCTAGAGTCTCCGAGAGACCACTTCAGGCGCTTGAGATCTGCGTACTTCCAAGGACGTAACGCCCCAGGTCTAGAAGAAGACCATGCCTTCAAGTCGCTATTCTTGCACAATCTCCACGACAACGTGAGATACGATGTTACTATGCACTGCAGAACGAGTAACCTCACCATGCCAGAGATTAGGAAGTACGCGCAACTTGCATGGGAGACACGCGGACGGCCGACAAATCGGTACGAAGACACCGCCATAGTCTTCGGCATCCAACAGTCGAGCGACTCCGACCTAGCATCGGAAGACGACGAGAGGTCTTGGCCTAGCCAGCCCTGGTCACCCCCGAGGAACAAACGACCGTGGCGGTCGAAGGACCAACGGAACCAGGGGGGTGAAAGACGCCCTCAAGGGCAACATCAGGTAACACTGACTCGCAGCCCACCTGACTAAGCCAAGTGACCTTTCCCCCTGCTGCCAAGTCGACGTGGTAGGGGGGGGGGAAGAGAACTCAGCACACTTCCGGAAACGACCACTCCCAATTTCGCACCTTGTTCTTCAACCTTCTTGGGCGACCTTGTTCGCAAAGGCAATGCCCGTTATGTATATATCTATACATATTCTTCAGTCTTACTGGGGGGTCATAACACTCTTGCTCTACCCGACTCCGGGTCAGAAACGAGCCTCATGTGTTGCCCCACCTTTTCGCATACACCTCTAGGGTGCCACAACCTTAGAGGCCCTTTCGAGCACCCTAGCTCGTAAGATCTTTTGTCAACTAAGCCTTGTTCTCCTGCTCTGTCAGCATGATCCACCTCCAGCTTGTTCAACGAAGCCACCGCCTTCTTTCAGCCGAGTCACCGCCCGGGCCTGTCAAGTCGCCAGTGCCGTAGGTAACTGAACTTGACTTGCACGGGGGGACCTGTCTCCATCTCTAATTAGGAGGGTGGGGGGAGGGAGATATCACCAGCCCGCCATGACACACTCCAGAGTGGAACCGTTCGCGACGCTTCCCTGAGTGCTGGCGGTAACGTGGGATATCCGCCCTCGCCACTTGAACAGCGCGAGGGGGGTGGGCTCTCTGACAACAGAAACTTAGAGAGATGCACTTCACAGGAAGTGCACTCTAATCTCGCCAGTGTCGAAACCAACCGGCAGAATGGCGGCTTACTATTGACTACTAACATTTAACTGCATGCTTCAACTCACCCTGTAGACATGCACTAACCGCTAACACATCCAACTTCAACCAGAACAGTTGCATGACCTGAAAAACCATTGCGACTGTAACCTTGTGCTCCACTCTCATAAACAACCCTTTGCATGCTTTATAGACTCTACCAGAAGTAACCAAAGAAGACATAACCTAGGCCGTAGCAGTCAGATTTAACCCAGGACCTCACCCGAGAAGGCTCAGCTGTCAACAGCTGGAGCAGCGAAAATCCCAGCCGAGCTAGTCACACTAGCCGTGCTAACGAAATCTGTAAATCTGCTACCACTACTGTTATGCAACCCTCACAGGTACCTCTGGCCTATAGTCTTGGCAACGCAACCCCAATATCGATAGATTCTAAAACTTAGACACAGGACTCGCTCTAAATCTACCAATCAGAGAGAGATAGACGCACATATCATGTACCAATAGATCCAGAAGCGACAGACTAACTGGATTCCCTCCTATTCATAACACCACGTAGCCAACCTACGACTGCTCCGCCGACGGACTCCAGTCCTGTCTAGGAGTGGAACCAGTAACCACTGTTTGCCCCTCACCTGCTTCTTGTCTTTCTATTCTTTCCTTCTCTCTCTTTTGTGTTTTGTTTTGTTTTATTTGGGTTGTTACTTTCTTTGACACTATGCCGCAATGCTAGATTATCACAACATCATAATAGCGATTGAATTATTTGGGAATAATGTTTTTCTCACCTATGATTTGAATTGTGTATGATAGTAGATGTAGGTAGAAGTAGTTAAAGTCATCTGCCCAGATGCCACCTTAGTCATCTGCCCAGATGCCAATGAACTCTGAACTTGAACACCATGAACTTGACCACTATGAACCTTGAACTCTATGAACACTGAACACTGCCTGTTTTAACCACTGCTTTTGGTCTCAGGAATACTTGGACTGTCTCACCTCTTCAGGTTTCCCCACCACATGGATGCACGTGCCAGCCCTTGGTTTGCTCTAAAGACCGAAGCCAACACCTCGCTCTTCAGACCAAAGGGGGGATGTTGGGGTCTGAGCATATGGCTACATGTGCTGTGGACAAAGAGAATCAGGCCTTCCCTTCTGCAAGCAAAGGTTTCATCCTGATTGTGGTTTGATAAGAGCAAACCTCCTCTGAAGGAATTTCACATTAGGGTGTGAATTTCCCCCCCCCCAAAAAACCATGGTCACCTGAATGCACCGCTGCAATCTCATTGGCCGAGGGCCAAGAGACCCCAGGACCCCTGTGGTTCAACCACTGTTCTACAAAACTGCCGGCAACTCACATTTCTCCGCTTTTCCACCAATCCCTCCGGGATAGAAGGAGGCACGCAAACGCTCTCTTCGCTCGGACCCTCGTCCAGGCTACAGAAGATTCAGCTTTCCCCCTCCAGCGCCACGCTAGCGACGCTGGCCACGAGGAAGCAACGGCCTTCCCCCCCTCATCAAACCCTGACAGGAACACACGCCATTTCGCTGGACGAAACAGACAGTGCTCCATTCTGAGTTAAGGCCTTATCCCGCTGGAACGAATCACTTCCGCGATCCGTTTCTCCGCTTTTTCTTTTTGTGTACACATTCCGGCCGAAGGAAGACGCTAAGCCTCACTCCTTCTCCGACGATTACCGGGAAGACGCGCCGACACGCCGCCTCACCCGAAGTTAACCTGTCCTCTCTGCAGCGAGTACAGATCGGACCTGCGTTTGCTCCAGAGCGAGCTACGCCACGACGGACCGAAACAGCGCCAGCTCAAACGCCGCGCTGAGAAGCAGCCCCCCTTCCTGACGAGGATAAAAGGACAACTTTGCCACGAACACACTCCAACTTTTGCCATTCATTTATACGTTGATATTCCCGTGTTTTTGTGTGTTTAAGTTACTGTCGCGTGATATCGAGGTATTGCGCAACTCCATGAGCGACCACAAGAGCCGCTCTATGGTACATTCCCGTATTCTGTTTGTGTTGAGACACTGTCGCATTATACGGAGGTATTTACGCAATCGTTACGGACCAGAGAAGCTCCGTTGCATTGTGTATTAACTGCTATGACTGTTTGCTTGGGATTTATTGTTGATTTATTTTCATTTGTTTTATTTCACTTCGTGTGGTATTTTCTCCTCATTAAATCAGCTCTGTGAGTGAAGTGTGGAATCTCGGCTATCGTACATAACTGCCGGCAGTTCTACCGACAACGGCACTTTGTGTACGATACGGCCAGCGATACACATTCTCACTACAACGCGGACCGCACGCAGAAGTTTGATTCATGACCCCCACCTTTGCTCTCTTTCTTGTCTCTCCCCTAACTCACACGCACATAGTCTGCCCCTGGGTAACCCCGTTCAATCGATCGCCTCACAACACGTGTGCATCGGCACACGTGATTACATACAGCAGTCTCACCGCCATTTTGTCCGAGTCATTCGACTCCGCCATCTGGTGGTAGTTTAGCTGTAGTATCGTTAAGGCCCCTCCCCTTTTGGCCGCGTCACCCGACGCCGCCATCTTTGTAGTCTTTAGCAGTAGCTGTAAGACCCCCACCTTCCTTTTCACCCACAGACCCGCACACACACACACACTGATATACACCCTCACCCATTTTATTCTTTTCTTTAGTTTAGGCATATAAAATTGTATGATAACGTTTGTTGGTTGCAATATTAATTGATCTGATCATTTATTATTCTGATTTAATAAACTCTGTTATACTTTAAGGAGCAGTCGTCTGTGATTACTTGTGCATATGTATTTGATGAAACTGTATGTAGTGGCCTGTGCTCGAACTTAAAAACCTTCACTGTCACTGAATGTATAGTCATACGCAGACTATTGACATTATGAGTGACCACTAATTATGAGACTTAGTTTTATCGTTTGGTTATTGGTCCCTGTTCGCAGGGTGGTGCCCCGTTGTTATTAATAATCATTAATAATTGTTACATACATTAATAATTCTATTGATGTCAAGAATTCAGTTTCTTAAATGCTGATAACCCAAACACGCTCCATTAGTTCCCAACATAGTCGTCATCATTGATAACATCTGTGATCAGTCCCTCCAGTAGCTCGTATCTTGTGAAAGTAGAGGCTGCATCTACTCTTATCTTACTCCTGGTGGCAGCTACCGGTCGGGAACATGCTGTAAAACTCTGCCGTCACTGGCAGTTCAGACAGAAAGACAGAGTTGTAGTGAGGACTCTGGTGACTTGCATATGTTGAAAGCTATTTGAGTTACAATTCATAACACTGTGGAACTTCAAACCTAACATAGCAGTGCACTCATTTTGTATTTACAAAAATCACATCAGAATTTTAGATATTAAATGGAATCCAGTGGATCCGCAATATCATCTCTGGTTGTCTGTCGCTCTCAATATACTTATAAACACGGTCAAGGGTGAACATACTGAGATATAAACAAAGACCGATGAAGTGAGGATCATTACTGTGGACAGGTAAGTAGAGACCACTGACGCAAAGCAGCCATCTAAGATGAAAAGACATGAAGACCCCTCAGGGTACGCTTTGGACAATGGTCAGCAGCAGTGGCGGCTGGTCAATAGAGGGCCATGGGGCATGGCCCCACCATGAGCCACACAAAAAAAAAAAAAAAAAAAAAAAAAAATTATAATAATCATAAATTATACAAATTGTCAATATTTGTGTTTTTGAACTGTGGAATGTACCCAGTAATGTGTGTAAAATATGATATCTGCGCAAAATATATGCTTTTCCTGCTCGTCCTCTCCGCCTGTGTGCTCTCTGCTCGTGCTCTCAGCCTGTGTGCTCTCTGCTCATGCTCTCAGCCTGTGTGCTCTCTGCTCGTGCTCTCTGCCTGTGTGCGCGACACCTCTGAGAACGCGCAGCTAGGGGGGCTTGATCGTTTTGGCCCAAAAGAGACGGGTCTATGAAGCAGTTTAGCCAATTGCTGATTCAAGATATAAATGAGTGACATACAATTTAGCCAATCAGCGCCCTCAAATAGATTCAGCTTGGGGCTAGAACGATCAAGCCCCCCTCGCTGCGCGTTCTCGTCAGGAGAAGTCTCTACGCGCGAGCGCCAGCGCGAGCACTCCTCCTCCAAGACCCGTTTGAGAGGAGAACACATGGAGAACTCTGTCAAGCTACATATTCGGCAAAGTGAACATCTTTTCTTCTACATAGCCTCAGTCTCATCTGCTTAACTTGGTCATGGAGGCATCAACATGTAATAGAGATGTTAAATTAACAGTGAAAACTCATCATAGCTTAATTTAACATCAGTATTCATAATTACACTTCATGTTTACTTCTCCTGATCTTTACCTCCTATAACAAGGTCCATAGGGGCATCTCAATAAATAAACATGTCATATTATATTATATAAGTGTTATTTACTGATTGTTTTCGTGTTGGAATACATGTTAAATATTTAACTGCCAAGTAATAATGCGTGTTTGATACTTACATTTTTTTTGCATTAAATCATACTGGGATGTTTGCTGAAATTGATAGGATGGCCCCACCTAGAACATTTTCCACCAGCCGCCACTGGTCAGCAGTGAAGAGAAGATTGTTGTAAAATGATTAAAACATGGAAGATGATCCCGTAATATCAACTTACTAGACAGGGAAATCCGTTCTTGTTACTTCTTTCTTTTCAAAGTTTTCATCTCATTTACCAACTACCCGAACCAAAGAGCACCTTGAACAAATCCTGTATGAGCACATCAATCCAATAGAGTCCCTTGTCTGTCCAGCCCCCTTGACTTAGTGGTCAGCTTGGCTGCTCCTCTCCTGGCTCTCAGCGTTGACCTCTTCCTCTACCCTTGCTTTACCCTTGACTTTGCTTCCCTGGACTTTGTCCCCGGCTCAAATCTGAATTTTGGCCGAGGATGTGGTGCCGCTGAGTGAGTCATTGTGGCTTGGGCTAAGATTACTGCCAACCACTTCCCCGTTTGAATGCAGCCATTGCTGTGCCAGTTCTTAGCCGCTCTGTACCTAATCCGCACTAATATCGGTTGCGTATTCCCGTTTAAATTTGACAATAGGCTTAAAAGGTCACCTTTGTCAAAGTCTGACTGAAGTGAAGGCTGTTTCTCTCAGCTACAGTGGCTCTTATCGCTGCAGCCCCTCCCTGTGTGTTACTGTCTCCGAGCTATTCAGGATGTCTAGTTGCTCAGCTTCTATTTGAAACCTGGATATTGCTCCCTCACAGGTAGCAGGGAATTATACCTCGAGCAAATCACCAGCCTTTGCAGAGTGAGGATGGGCTGGACCAAGAGGGACAATGACATCCTCTCTCACCATGTGTTCATCCCCACTGTTGGTTCTTCAACTGGTAACAGCAATCTGATGGGATCCATAACAACTGTGTATTTATTACATATTCATAGCCATGGTGGTATCTGTTAGATCAGTGATTCTCAACTGGTGGGTCGCGGACCCGTTTTCAGTGGGTCGCGGGCCTTTGACTGACAAAAAAAAAAGAAAAAGATTTTATTTTGAAGGGCATTTTTTATGCAGCGGAATTATTCCAGCATTTACGGCACTTGGTCAGCGGTGCAGGAAAAACACCGACCAATGCGTTGTGAATCACATCACATGATGAAGCTCAGCCAATCAAATATGAGTATTCTGACAAGTTTCCTGATTTGAGTGAGATGTTCACACACCGTGACACACGGGGAGAGACGAGGATACAGAGAGCTGTGAAAGTCAAATCATAGGACGATCTCCAAAAGAGAAGAATGTCCAGAGAGACCAGAGTCAATAGACTCTGACTGGACCGACTCAGAGGTGAATTCTTCAAACACTAATTTCTCTTTTTAGAAGATGAGAAAAATATAATATTATGGCTTTTTCACTTCACCCTGAATGAACTGAATTTAAAGCTGCAGGGCAATTCAGTGAACATAATTTATCTAAAATTACGTTATTTATTTTTTAATCCAGTCATTATTTATTATTATATTATATATATATATATATATATATATATATATATATATATATACATATATATGTGTATAAAAAATGATATATAATTTGGGTCGTGGGTCCCGGCTTGTCATTACTGTAAGGGGTGATGGTGGGTCCCGCAGCCAGACCAGTTGAGAACCACTGTGTTAGATAATCTCTAAAAACAGATATCTGCAAATGAATGCAGAATCTGGAGGCAGCTGGACAAGAGTTTGGCATCGGAAGCGTTCTAGTTTCCCGTTTGTAGTCCGAGTGGTATTAAAATCAGCTTATATACTGTGTGCTCGTGAAAACATCTGGCCGGGCACGTCGTCCCTCAACTCCCACCTCTGGAGCCAATGCAAGTGTACCTGGGGAAAAGAGACCGTGGCTGAACCAGAGAGTCTGAGGTTCCCTTTGGAAACTGGAGCGCTACCTTATAGCACCAAATATGGCTGATAGTCACGGTTAACAGCTTCCTGATCCTTCATTAGAAAACTTTAACAAGCTACAGGGACTTGGATACAACAAAAACGATGTATGGAAATACATTGGCCTGGAAATGGATCACTTAATTCTGCACTGGTATCGTGGAAATGGACGGAAATAACTCCCCAATCAGAGCAGCGCAGTACGTAACTGAATGTCTTTAGAAAAGGGTTTAGTTTCAGGAGAACAAAGAATTGAATTGGTAACAGTTGAAGGAACCCCACAAATGCAAAAACGCGTTTGAACGTCTTTAATCAGAAGAAGGCCATATACAGTCGTCCGTGACCGGTGTTTTGCATGTTCATGCCTCGGGCTGGAGCTGCTGTCCCGCTGTGATCTCCCACATGGTCACTACTGGCTTCCCACCTCTTGCCTTGCAGTGCGTGCTCTTCGTCCGCCACCATTGTCTTGTCCCTACTCGCCTTTACTTCAAGGTTTTACATCTTATTTGGACACGCGAGCGATTCCTACGGCGGATATGAATCACGGCCATATGTCCAGTACATGATGTGCCCGTACAGTCAGCTGTGAGCTGAAGGAGGAGGGGCCGGCAGGGTGCTGGCCCTCTTTCTCTGGGAGCGTGACGTCCCCGGTGGCAGGAGGTTTGGCTTCTGGCTCGGTGGCAGCCTGGCCCAGGCTCTGAGGGGATGTGACCCACCGAGCCTGGCAGGGCCCCGGGCCCCGGCAATCTGCTGCTCCCCTGGATACTGTGGGCAGGGCTTCAGGGCGACGCCTTGTATGTCACAGCATCAGGAGAGTATCATGCCAAGAACCACATAAAGAAAGCACAACATTGAAGGTCCCATATGATGCTCATTTTCAGGTTCTGATCATATCCATCTCTACATTCCTACTCTTTGATTTGTTGGGGGAAAATCTATTATTAAAGTTATTAAAGCGAAACCATGACAGAAGCTTGAGGGTTTAATCTTGAACAATATGCTGTATTTCATAAGCCCATCATGTATATGTTTCATGTGAAGTCTTGATCCGTACAATAAATAGCAGCTATAGCGGTCAGATAGAGTAGTGGAGTAGAAGGTACTGTAGAATGTAAAAAACAAAGTTCTGCTCGACAGTACATGTCTCTTTGAATTGTAGTGGAGTAGAAGTATAAAGTAGCATCAAATGGATCTACTCCAGTAAACAAAGTACCTCAAAGTATTTAACTTCAGTATCTGAGTAGATGTACTGTTAAACAGTGCTCCTGTAGAGCTGAGGTCTGTGTTCTGGGTGAACTGACTCTTTGATTCTCAATTACATTTTGTTGTCAAGATTACGTTCTTTTAGAGAGAAAGGAGATTAAAGAGGTTAAAATGAACCTTTTTAAGGCTTGTAATGTGTCTAGTGATGTCACTAATAACCAGTGGTGTATAAAGTACCCAAAAGCCATACTTGAGTAAAAGTAAAGATACCTTACTGGAAAACGACTCCAGTAAAAGTCACCTATTAGAATACTACTTGAGTAAAAGTCTTAAAGTATCTGATATTGATTGTACTTAAGTGTCAAAAGTAATTTTCTGATATTAAATGTACTTAAGTATTGAAAGTAAAAGTACAAGTAAATGCTGTTAATAAAAAAGCAAAGGGTCAGAATTTTGAGAATTATGAAGTTTATTGTTTTAAGTGCTGTGGCCACCATGACCAAGGACATGGAGCTGTGTTGAACATAATTGGGTTGGCTGTGATCCATCCAGGAGCAACAATGTTCAACATAATATATTGTACATAAGTATACTTTTGCATCTACTATGAACTTATCATCATAATTCTCCGAAAAGCAATATGACACTATGAAGGAGTTGTAACAGTGCGTTTATAAGTATGCTCATTCCGACTAGAGGATGTAGAGGGCCAATGCATAATATTATGTTCAGCAAAAAATATCCACTTGATGCATCAGGTCAGTGTTTAGAGAAAGGACGCCTGCCTTGTAAACTCCTATGGGCCTGATTTGAACACAATAGGCAAAGGTTTTGCTCAAGCTGAATCTGCTATTGGGCCACTGGGGGTGACCGTGGCGCACTGGATTAAGAGGGTCGTCTGGGAACCGGAAGGTCAACGGTTCGATCCCCGACTGGGACGTGTCACATGTCGAAGTGTACCTGAGCAATACACTGAACCCCCCGGCTCCCCGGGCGCCGATCAATGGCAGCCCACTGCTCCCTATATCCAGGGATGGGTCAAATGCAGAAGTCAAATTTTGTGTATGTGTAAAAATGTATATGACAATAAAATCCTAACTTCCTTCACTGCTGCCATCATAACTCCATCTGATCATCCACAACATGACTCAAATATCAAAACATGATCAATACTAAAGCAGCACCGAAAGTAACCCAGTCATTACTTGAAAAATGTCCTGTTCATCTTCAAAAGACAATTCTAATACAATGTAAAGAAGTTACATTGTATTAGAATGTAACTTCTTTACATTGTATTAGAATGTAACTTCTTTACATTGTATTAGAATGTAACTTCTTTACATTGTATTACAATGTAAAGAAGTTACATTGTATTAGAATGTAACTTCTTTACATTGTATTAGAATGTAACTTCTTTACATTGTATTAGAATGTAACTTCTTTACATTGTATTATAATGTAACTTCTTTACATTGTATTACAATGTAAAGAAGTTACATTGTATTAGAATGTAACTTCTTTATTGAAGTTATTCCTTTTTTAAATGTTTTAGACGAGTCACTAATCACTTTAAAATAGTGATTATAGCTGATTTAACTTACAGACATGAGATTGATCTTCTCATGTCACTCTCTTCATACAATGATATAAATTCATCCCCGTTTTATTGATATCTTACGAAAAGTTACTCCTCATTTTTCGATATCAACTCCCGTCTTCACAGGACATTTAGGCAACAAAACAAATGAATTATGTTTCTGCAAAGATTGTCATTTGTGTTAAAACAACGAGAGAAGTGCTGTTACTGAAGTACACAGGTTCCGTGAGAAATAAATCAACGTTGTCCGGCTCGCTGTTTATTTGAAAAAGACATGAAAGAATTTGCATCCCTAAGTGTGAATGTTGCCAATATCAATATCGTTCAAACTCCACACCGCTGTCTGCTGCTCACTCACACTGACCAGAAGCCATCAGCTGTATGTCAGAAGTCAGGGGACAGATCCAATGTGTGATGCAGTGCATAAGAGAGACAGACGGGGTCGAACCTGCTAATGATTTAATGTGCAGCCCCACCAACCTCTGGCAAGACTCATTTGTTGCAATTAGAGGCTGGTTTTCCCATTAAGCCGGAGATAAAGAGTTGTAAATAATGAGCCAGTCATCGTCCTCTCGGTGCCCTTTAGTCCTGTTGCCACTTTAATTAGCTGTGTGATACTCTGAGCTGCACCAGCGCTCCTCCAGTCCCCCTGCCTCCGTCTCGCTGTCCTTCTTGGTTTGATGTGGGTTTTAACGAGGCTCTCCCGGGAGTCTCAGCTGACGACGGTAGACGTTTACGGCCAGCTGCACATGGGTTGGAGCCACTGGACTCCTGGAAGGGTTTGTCAGCTACTGGGGGAATTGAAGGTGGAAGCCCAAACACCTGCACGATTGGATGCAATGCAATGGGTCTAACCTTATATAAGTTACATGCAGTGTTCGGTTATTGTTCAATCAATCAAACTGTATTTGTAGAGCACCTTTCACACAGGTTAGTGCAGTTTAAGTGCGGACCGTGAAACAACTCGTAAGTCAAAATCATAAAAAAATAAATAACTTTTTTTCAAACAATTTGAGAGCAATGCATGCGAGAGAATGAAATGATACAATTTAATGGAATAGAATAAAAAGCTATGATAACAGTAGTAGTGAAATAGAATACAATTATACAATCATTGAAATAAGTGATTAACACAATAACAACACCACTGAAACACATTTTACAACTAAAATAACGTCTATAAACTAGCAGCTCTCAGGTCCTTAGGCAGACTATTCCAGTCACTCGGTGCATAATAGGAAAAAGCTGACTCAGCACATGTCTTCGATTACTTTGGAACAGCTGACAGACTGGAGCCTGGAGGACCTGAGGGGCCTTACCGGTTCACTGTAAGCATGTCAGACATGTATGCCAATGCAAGACCTTGAGGTGCTTTCAAAACAATTAAAGAATTAGAAAATCAAGACAGAAACTGACAGAAAACCAATGTAAGGACTTTAAAACATGTGTCATGTGTTCTCTGCTTCTGGTCCTGGTCCTGGTCAGCACTGCAGAGTTCTGAATCAGCTGGAGCTGGTTGTTGAGGCTCGGGGATACATTTCTGTGAACCCATTGTGCGGTGCAGAGTTCTCCCGAGTGATGGCGAGGCTAACCTCAACACTACTCGTGATATTCTTGACTTTATTGCATAGTTGTTTTCTGTTGCACTCAGTCTGCCTACAGGCCTTCTACACACGGGCTGTTTTCTTCACGAGATTATATCAGTAAACTTGTTTAAACTGTTGTCTTACTCAGACGCACTTTCACACAAAATGCAAATAAAAACAAAAAAGCTTTTGCACTGCGAATAAAGGCATCAACAGATTACGTTGTGTGTAACAAGTTGTGTGCCAAAATGAATGAAACAACAACACCGAGACGGAAAACTGTATTCGTCCATTCACCTTTGACAAAGGCAGCGCAGACCAGATCCACTCCTTCCATTCTTACCTTTCACAATAAAAGCCCAGACACATAATATTTGCAGGCGTGTATTTAGCATTTTGGCAGTGGCGGGCCGTGCATTTTATACCTGGGCCTTCACTGTTGTCCTGCAGCTGAAATACCACCTTATAACCACATGATGGCGTCACAGTTATTATTAGTTTCTAAGGCTGTAACTATGTATGTACGTAACGTTCGGTACGAGACTTACAATACCTTTGAATAGTACTAGAGCATCTGGAAAATGCAGAAGCTTAAATTCAGGAAAACATAATGTTTTCTGCGCTCATGGAGGACAGTGGATCTCAGCTGGTCTGGCTGTGGGATCCACCATCACTCCTTAATGACAAGCCGCGGCCCAAAGAGATCGTCTATGATTTTACTTTCACAACTTGAACATTGAATGTACTGCTCTGCAGTGTCTTTCCTCGTCTCAGCCCCCTCTGTCATGGTGTGGTACATCTCACTCAGTCAGAATGCCCATATTTGATTGGCTGAGCTGCATCACGTGATGTGATTCACTACCCGACAGCCTCTGCTGTTAAGTTTCGTTTCACGATAGTCACATGCTCGCCTACTGACCAATCACAGCGCACGCTGCACCTCGCGGCAGACACTGAGCTGCACTAATGCTGACGTCATTATAGGCCAGCTAGCAGCTCCGACACGTCAAAGAATACGCCCAACATGTCAAACTAAAGATCTGATTGGTTGAACACTATGACAATCAACAACATCGTCCCCATTCACTTAAAGTGCACATGGATGCACTTGTGAGTCTGTAGTGTATTTAAGAAAAGTTATTAAATGATAAAATAGATATAGCTTTGTGATTCTGTTTAGGCCAGCAGAGAAGGCCTTGCAGGTCCTGACGGCCCACCACTGCATTCTGGTGTTGTTTATGCGGGACGCCCCGGTGAGTTAAGGCCTTAAGGGGCTCTTCCATTTTGGAGCCTCCTGTTTTAAAAGTAGATGAGAAAATAATGAGCTGAAGTGGAAGTGTGTGCAAAATGGCATCATGAGGCTTTTTGTCAGTAATTCTCTCTTTTTTTAACTTGTCGGCCCCTTTAAACCACCTCCCGTTCCCATTACTCCCATTTCATGCACAACCTCAGCTTTCGAAACAACAACAACTAAATTAGCGGCAGTAGTGATGAAGAGCAGTTGATGCTTTTTTGTGTGATTCATTTTTTTTAAGTAGTCGGAGCTGCTTTTAAAATGCAGCATTAGAGCAGCGAGACACCTGCTCTGCCTGGTTAGCGTGCAGGTGTGGGGGAGGATTCCAGTTCCAGCAGGGGGACAACTGCTGTCTTCTAAAGGGGGGGGGGGGGGGGGGGGATGTTTCCATTCAAATACCCGCATCTCTGTTTCTTCCTCTTTTTGGGCCGACAAGAGGAATAATGTTGCACAACTCTCACATACTGTTTCTAATCTTGTATTTTGATATTTTTACGTTGTGATAGCTGCAGTGGTTCACTTGTTGTTATTGGTTTACTAATCTCACTCGTTAGTTAATGAAAGATGACATTGAACTTGTCTTTTAGGATTTTCTTGAAAAAAAGAAAAGACTTCTGATCCAATTGCTCGTTTGTGTCATTTATCAAGTGAAAAAGCTAAAAGATGTTGTCTCACAGCTTCTCTAAAGATGGGGTCAGCGATGTTAAGGACTTGCTTTGGTAGCGTGTGATGACTGTCAGAATCTATTGACAATAAATCAAACAAAGTCAATAGATTCTATCGGCTGTCGTCCATGTTTAAAAACGACATGGTTTGTACACAGCGGCCTCGACACTGCTCTTCATCTCTGGTTGTATTTCTCTGCTGGTGCTGAGTCATCACGAGAAGATGTCACAGAGGAGGAGGTTATATGTCTGCCTGTCTGTCCGTGGACAGATGTTGTTACCCTAATAGCGTCTGTGGCTCTCAATAAATGTTTTAAATATCAATATATATTCATCTTGTAAAAAAACAGACATTCGAATATTAATTGGAGATAAACTTAGCTGAATTTCAGGAGCAGGACCACACCTCAGCCACTCGCCCACTCCCAGGCCACGCTCCTATAAATACCTACCCACTCCAAGCCTCGGCACACTCGAGTTTCTGCACCCCACCCTCCCTCCCTCTAGTTAATGGTTATCTCCCCCCATAGTCATCATGCTCTTATCCCATGGAGATCGGGGGTCTGCAAGGCCCGGGAGCCGCAGTGGATCCGCAGCTAAGCCTCCCCCAAACCGCACCAGGCCAAATCTCCATCAACCATTCCTCAACACTCCAAGCAACCGACGAAGGCTCGCTCTGGCCGAGGTGGGGGCCTAAGCTAGTGAAATGAATGGGCCCCGGTGTTCAGCCCATTACTCAAGGCTGATGTGCAGTTCAGAGTTCAGCTCCAGCCGGCGTCTATCATCGCTGATAATCCCTCTGATGCTTCGCTGGAGTTGGAAATGCACAAACCTAAAACACAGTTTCATTCTTTTTATCTTTTGTGAACCACAGCCAACTTAAGCATCACACGGCAGCACGGGCCTGTTCACCTGTGTGACAGCTAGTAGGGAACAGATACGTCCCTGTGGGCTACTTACTGCAGCCACAGTTTACTACAGAGGTACCAAGCCTCACACTACATACTGCAGCTACAGTTTACTACAGATGTAACAAGCCTCACACTACATACTGCAGCTACAGTTTACTACAGAGGTAACAAGCCTCACACTTCATACTGCAGCCACAGTTTACGACAGAGGTAACAAGCCTCACACTACATAATGCAGCTACAGTTTACTACAGAGGTAACAAGCCTCACACTACATACTGCAGCCACAGTTTACTACAGAGGTAACAAGCCTCACACTACATACTGCAGCTACAGTTTATTACAGAGGTAACAAGCATCACACTACATACTGCAGACAGTTTACTACAGAGGTAACAAGGCTCACACTACATACTGCAGACACAGTTTACTACAGAGGTAACAAGCCTCACACTACATACTGCAGACACAGTTTACTACAGAGGTAACAAGCCTCACACTTCATACTGCAGCTACAGTTTATTACAGAGGTAACAAGCATCACACTACATACTGCAGACAGTTTACTACAGAGGTAACAAGCCTCACACTACATACTGCAGACACAGTTTACTACAGAGGTAACAAGCCTCACACTCCATACTGCAGACACAGTTTACTACAGAGGTAACAAGCCTCACACTACATACTGCAGACACAGTTTACTACAGAGGCAACAAGCCTCACACTTCATACTGCAGACACAGTTTACTACAGAGGTAACAAGCCTCACACTACATACTGCAGACTACAGTTTACTACAGAGGCAACAAGCCTCACACTTCATACTGCAGCTACAGTTTACTACAGAGGTAACAAGCCTCACACTACACTACTGCAGACTACAGTTTACTACAGAGGTAACAAGCCTCACACTACATACTGCAGCTACAGTTTACTACAGAGGCAACAAGCCTCACACTTACATACTGCAGCTACAGTTTACTACAGAGGTAACAAGCCTCACACTACATACTGGCAGCTACAGTTTACTACAGAGGTAACAAGCCTCACACTACATAATGCAGCTATAGTTTACTACAGAGGTAACAAGCCTCACACTACATACTGCAGCCACCGTTTACTACAGAGGTAACAAGCCTCACACTACATACTGCAGCTACAAGTTTACTACAGAGGCAACAAGCCTCACACTACATACTGCAGCTACAGTTTACTACAGAGGTAACAAGCATCACACTACATACTGCAGCTACAGTTTACTACAGAGGTAACAAGCCTCACACTACATACTGCAGACTACAGTTTACTACAGAGGTAACAAGCCTCACACTACATACTGCAGCTACAGTTTACTACAGAGGTAACAAGCCTCACACTACATACTGCAGCTACAGTTTACTACAGAGGTAACAAGCCTCACACTACATACTGCAGACTACAGTTTACTACAGAGGTAACAAGCCTCACACTACATACTGCAGATACAGCTTACTACAGAGGTAACAAGCCTCACACTTCATACTGCAGACACAGTTTACTACAGAGGCAACAAGCCTCACACTTCATACTGCAGCTACAGTTTACGACAGAGGTAACAAGCCTCACACTACATACTGCAGCTACAGTTTACTACAGAGGTAACAAGCCTCACACTACATACTGCAGCTACAGTTTACTACAGAGGTAACAAGCCTCACACTACATACTGCAGCTACAGTTTACTACAGAGGCAACAAGCCTCACACTACATACTGCAGCCACAGTTTACTACAGAGGTAACAAGCCTCACACTACATACTGCAGCCACAGTTTACTACAGAGGTAACAAGCCTCACACTACATACTGCAGCCACAGTTTACTACAGAGGTAACAAGCCTCACACTACATACTGCAGCTACAGTTTACTACAGAGGTAACAAGCCTCACACTACATACTGCAGCCACAGTTTACTACAGAGGTAACAAGCCTCACACTACATACTGCAGCTACAGTTTACTACAGAGGTAACAAGCCTCACACTACATACTGCAGCTACAGTTTACTACAGAGGTAACAAGCCTCACACTACATACTGCAGCTACAGTTTACTACAGAGGTAACAAGCCTCACACTACATACTGCAGCTACAGTTTACTACAGAGGTAACAAGCCTCACACTACATACTGCAGCTACAGTTTACTACAGAGGTAACAAGCCTCACACTACATACTGCAGCTACAGTTTACTACAGAGGCAACAAGCCTCACACTTCATACTGCAGCTACAGTTTACTACAGAGGTAACAAGCCTCACACTACATACTGCAGCTACAGTTTACTACAGAGGTAACAAGCCTCACACTACATACTGCAGCTACAGTTTACTACAGAGGTAACAAGCCTCACACTACATACTGCAGCTACAGTTTACTACAGAGGCAACAAGCCTCACACTACATACTGCAGCCACAGTTTACTACAGAGGCAACAAGCCTCACACTACATACTGCAGCCTACAGTTTACTACAGAGGTAACAAGCCTCACACTTCATACTGCAGCCACAGTTTACTACAGAGGTAACAAGCCTCACACTTCATACTGCAGCTACAGTTTACTACAGAGGCAACAAGCCTCACACTACATACTGCAGCTACAGTTTACTACAGAGGCAACAAGCCTCACACTACATACTGCAGCCACAGTTTACTACAGAGGTAACAAGCCTCACACTACATACTGCAGCCACAGTTTACTACAGAGGTAACAAGCCTCACACTACATACTGCAGCTACAGTTTACTACAGAGGCAACAAGCCTCACACTACATACTGCAGCCTACAGTTTACTACAGAGGCAACAAGCCTCACACTACATACTGCAGCTACAGTTTACTACAGAGGTAACAAGCCTCACACTACATACTGCAGCTACAGTTTACTACAGAGGTAACAAGCCTCACACTACATACTGCAGCTACAGTTTACTACAGAGGTAACAAGCCTCACACTACATACTGCAGCTACAGTTTACTACAGAGGTAACAAGCCTCACACTACATACTGCAGCTACAGTTTACTACAGAGGCAACAAGCCTCACACTACATACTGCAGCCACAGTTTACTACAGAGGCAACAAGCCTCACACTACATACTGCAGCCACAGTTTACTACAGAGGTAACAAGCCTCACACTTACATACTGCAGCTACAGTTTACTACAGAGGCAACAAGCCTCACACTACATACTGCAGCTACAGTTTACTACAGAGGCAACAAGCCTCACACTACATACTGCAGCTACAGTTTACTACAGAGGTAACAAGCCTCACACTACATACTGCAGCTACAGTTTACTACAGAGGTAACAAGCCTCACACTACATACTGCAGCTACAGTTTACTACAGAGGTAACAAGCCTCACACTACATACTGCAGCTACTAGTTTACTACAGAGGTAACAAGCCTCACACTACATACTGCAGCCTACAGTTTACTACAGAGGTAACAAGCCTCACACTACATACTGCAGCTACAGTTTACTACAGAGGTAACAAGCCTCACACTACATACTGCAGCTACAGTTTACTACAGAGGTAACAAGCCTCACACTACATACTGCAGCTACAGTTTACTACAGAGGTAACAAGCCTCACACTACATACTGCAGCTACAGTTTACTACAGAGGTAACAAGCCTCACACTACATACTGCAGCCTACAGTTTACTACAGAGGTAACAAGCCTCACACTACATACTGCAGCTACAGTTTACTACAGAGGTAACAAGCCTCACACTACATACTGCAGCTACAGTTTACTACAGAGGTAACAAGCCTCACACTACATACTGCAGCCACAGTTTACTACAGAGGCAACAAGCCTCACACTTACATACTGCAGCCACAGTTTACTACAGAGGTAACAAGCCTCACACTACATACTGCAGCTACAGTTTACTACAGAGGTAACAAGCCTCACACTACATACTGCAGCTACAGTTTACTACAGAGGTAACACGCCTCACACTACATACTGCAGCTACAGTTTACTACATAGGTAACAAGCCTCACACTACATACTGCAGCTACAGTTTACTACAGAGGCAACAAGCCTCACACTACATACTGCAGCCACAGTTTACTACAGAGGTAACAAGCCTCACACTACATACTGCAGCCACAGTTTACTACAGAGGTAACAAGCCTCACACTTCATACTGCAGCTACAGTTTACTACAGAGGCAACAAGCCTCACACTTCATTACTGCAGCCACAGTTTACTACAGAGGCAACAAGCCTCACACTACATACTGCAGCCACAGTTTACTACAGAGGTAACAAGCCTCACACTACATACTGCAGCTACAGTTTACTACAGAGGTAACAAGCCTCACACTACATACTGCAGCTACAGTTTACTACAGAGGTAACACGCCTCACACTACATACTGCAGCTACAGTTTACTACAGAGGTAACAAGCCTCACACTACATACTGCAGCTACAGTTTACTACAGAGGTAACAAGCATCACACTACATACTGCAGCTACAGTTTACTACAGAGGTAACAAGCCTCACACTACATACTGCAGCTACAGTTTACTACAGCGGTAACACGCCTCACACTACATACTGCAGACACAGTTTACTACAGAGGCAACAAGCCTCACACTTCATACTGCAGACACAATTTACGACAGAGGTAACAAGCCTCACACTACATACTGCAGCTACAGTTTACGACAGAGGTAACAAGCCTCACACTTCATACTGCAGCCACAGTTTACTACAGAGGTAACAAGCCTCACACTTCATACTGCAGACACAGTTTACTACAGAGGCAACAAGCCTCACACTACATACTGCAGACACAGTTTACTACAGAGGTAACAAGCCTCACACTTCATACTGCAGCTACAGTTTACTACAGAGGCAACAAGCCTCACACTACATACTGCAGCCACAGTTTACTACAGAGGCAACAAGCCTCACACTACATACTGCAGCCACAGTTTACTACAGAGGTAACAAGCCTCACACTTCATACTGCAGCTACAGTTTACTACAGAGGTAACAAGCCTCACACTTCATACTGCAGCTACAGTTTACTACAGAGGCAACAAGCCTCACACTACATACTGCAGCCACAGTTTACTACAGAGGTAACAAGCCTCACACTACATACTGCAGCTACAGTTTACTACAGAGGTAACAAGCCTCACACTACATACTGCAGCCACAGTTTACTACAGAGGTAACAAGCCTCACACTACATACTGCAGCCACAGTTTACTACAGAGGTAACAAGCGTCACACTACATACTGCAGCTACAGTTTACTACAGAGGTAACAAGTCTGACACTTCATACTGCAGCCACAGTTTACTACAGAGGTAACAAGCCTCACACTACATACTGCAGCTACAGTTTACTACAGAGGTAACAAGCCTCACACTACATACTGCAGCTACAGTTTACTACAGAGGCAACAAGCCTCACACTACATACTGCAGACACAGTTTACTACAGAGGTAACAAGCCTCACACTACATACTGCAGCTACAGTTTACTACAGAGGTAACAAGCCTCACACTACATAATGCAGCTACAGTTTACTACAGAGGTAACAAGCCTCACACTACATACTGCAGCTACAGTTTACTACAGAGGCAACAAGCCTCACACTTCATACTGCAGCTACAGTTTACTACAGAGGTAACAAGCATCACACTACATACTGCAGCCACAGTTTACTACAGAGGCAACAAGCCTCACACTACATACTGCAGCCACATTTTACTACAGAGGTAACAAGCCTCACACTTCACACTGCAGCTACATTTTACTACAGAGGCAACAAGCCTCACACTACATACTGCAGCCACAGTTTACTACAGAGGCAACAAGCCTCACACTACATACTGCAGCCACAGTTTACTACAGAGGTAACAAGCCTCACACTACATACTGCAGCCACAGTTTACTACAGAGGTAACACGCCTCACACTACATACTGCAGCTACAGTTTACTACAGAGGTAACAAGCCTCACACTTCATACTGCAGCCACAGTTTACTACAGAGGTAACAAGCCTCACACTACATACTGCAGCTACAGTTTACTACAGAGGTAACAAGCCTCACACTACATAATGCAGCTACAGTTTACTACAGAGGTAACAAGCCTCACACTACATACTGCAGCTACAGTTTACTACAGAGGCAACAAGCCTCACACTTCATACTGCAGCTACAGTTTACTACAGAGGTAACAAGCATCACACTCCATACTGCAGCTACAGTTTACTGCAGAGGTAACACGCCTCACACTACATACTGCAGCTACAGTTTACTACAGAGGTAACAAGCCTCACACTACATACTGCAGCTACAGTTTACTACAGAGGTAACAAGCCTCACACTACATACTGCAGCTACAGTTTACTACAGAGGCAACAAGCCTCACACTTCATACTGCAGCTACAGTTTACCTCAGAGATAACAAGCCTCACACTTTATACTGTAGCTACAGTTTACTACAGAGGTAACAAGCCTCACACTCCAGTACTGCAGCTACAGTTTACTACAGAGGTAACAAGCATCACACTCCATACTGCAGCTACAGTTTACTACAGAGGTAACAAGCATCACACTCCATACTGCAGCCACAGTTTACTACAGAGGTAACAAGCATCACACTCCATATTGCAGCTACAGTTTACTACAGAGGTAACAAGCCTCACACTACATACTGCAGCTACAGTTTACTACAGAGGTAACAAGCCTCATACTACATACTGCAGCTACAGTTTACTACAGAGGTAACAAGCCTCACACTACATACTGCAGACACAGTTTACTACAGAGGTAACAAGCCTCACACTACATACTGCAGCCACAGTTTACCACAGAGGTAACAAGCCTCACACTACATACTGCAGCAAACAGAAACATTCAGTCCCAGATGATGAGATACCAGCCTTTATGTGCCACTGTCGACTTTGCTGCTCCCGTGGCACTGTTGAACAAAAGGTTACAGGCATCACCTGCACCTCTGCAATCTGTATTGTGAGATTCCACAATACTTTTCTGATTGTCAGGTTGAGATTGTGCAGCAGGAGGACGCAGTAGACTCAGATGATTGTGTCACTGTACACCCGTCATAATGTCTGCACCTTCAGTGCTGAGGTCTGTCCCAGTAGGGTCCTCACATCTCTGAGTGCTCCGAGCACATTTTGGACCAGGCATTGTTTTTGATCAATCAACCTCACCAGTAGTCTGTTTCAGACCTCTCGATCTCTTTTTCTCTGCTTCATGTTGTAGCGTATGAAGAAAAGTAAACATACGTCTGTTATTGTGGTCATAAATGTCATTGATGGTGCTGTTAAGTTGCTGCTAGAACTCCCCCGTTGATACAGGGGTATGAGGTAGTGTCAACAGTTTGTGACCTCAGTGAAAAAGTCTTTGAAAGGCTAAATTGCAACATGTATGGATTATGGAATATTACTATGGAATATTTTGTTCGATAAAAACTTTTGACTCTTGCACTGAGTACTGAGACAATGACAGAGAATGTCTGTTATGACTTACGCTTTGAACCACACAGCCCGAGTAATAATAGTAATCACAGCTAACTACAGCAGGAAATATGTCCTCTCTCATTAGCAAACAAATGATTTCCTGCTTTTAAACCAAACGTAAAAAGAGAGCCAGAGAGCAATCAACCCTCTCTCATCAGGGAAAACTAAATTATGATCAAGCCAACTCTTAGTGCAATCTGCATCTCTGTTTCCCTCACCATGTCTGTTTTATTTTTCTGCTAGCAAGGCACAGTTAAAATAGCCCCAGCATGCCGTTACCCTGGAGTTGAGGGGCGCTCTTGACAGACAGTATAGCTGGTTAAAGTGCGCCGGTTGCTGCCAGGTGGGCAAATAAGCTTTGCAGTGGCAGGTTTGGAGAGACGCTGCTGGTTGGCAGCGGGAGCGGTGCATCACAGAAGGAGTTCTCCTCTGCCGTGCACCCAGCGGACCTCTTGGTATTAGCAAAGCTGCATTCATGAATATCAATGTGTTCCCACTCTTACAACACTTAAACACCTGGAGTCATGCACAGAAGTGCTGGCTATTAGCGGCAGCCTCCCTGGATGGTGGTGAGGAAATGGTGCACCTGTCCAAAGAGGTAGAAATCAGGATAAGACAAGTTTTTTTATTTTATTTTACTATGACTCTGCTGTAATGTAACTTAAGTCTAAATGAAAAGTAAAGGGACAGTTCACCTACTTACCCGGTATCTAGCATCACAATGTTCTAGTGTCCTTTGCAACCATTTTGAGGTTGCTACGGTTGCCAGCATGCCAACATGGCTCCAGGTTCAGGCCTGAGGAGGCCTCTCACCCATAGACTGTGGAAGAGGACATAGTCACCGTGATGTCACCCAGTGGTTTGTAGAGCAGTTTTGAGACCTTGAGTTCGGCATTTTGGCTTTCGTCGTCTTGTTTTCCTGCAACCAGAAGTGACGCGAGAGGTGAGTACAACTGAACGCAGAATTAGACATTTTACATTTGTAGGTGACAAAAATGTTACTATTACCTTTTAATTGGAGATAAAACTTAGCTGAATTTCAGGAGCAGGACCACACCTCAGCCACTTCCGGCCACACCCCTATAAATACCTACCCACTCTAAGCCTCAGGCACACTCGAGGGTTCTGCACGCAACCGGAACACCACGCACGTACGCCGCGCACCACGCACGTACACCGCGGACGCCGCCACCCGCCATCGACAGGGTCCGGGCAGCCAAACCCGCGATCTGCACCTCGCCGACCAGCTGTATCCACCCGCCAGAACCCGACAATACGAAGAGTCGGACTCACGGCCGTCCTCCCGTTACTCACATCTCGGCGGCAGAGGGAGACCCGCTACCTCCCGACGTAGACAACGGAAACGTAAATCCAGCTCTCTCCTTCTTCGCTCGCTCCAGACCCAGCTCGGGAACGAGCCGTCCGACAGCCCGGCTTCCGTCGACTCCAGCTTCCCCGTACGTCGCGCTCGAAGCCGCCGTCACGGCGCACGCGCCCCGACCGGATCCCCCAGCGGAACAGAACCGCCCAGGATCGCCGCCTGGACCGTAGCGCGCCGTTAACGGCGCTGCAGGAGAAGGGGATCCCACACAAGCGCCGCGACAAGAAAGCGAAACTGTTCCAACTCCTCTCCGCCGCCACGGCGCCTCGCCACGCAGCGACCGACTCCCCAGCGGAAACACACAGGCGCGCCGTCAGTGACGCAACCACGCACCACCAAGCCCCGCCCCGCCGGCCTCGCCGTTCCAGGGTGCCAGGTTCGCGGCGTCCCTCTCCACCATCCCAAGCAAACCCCCCGGTGCATGGCCGTTCCGGAATGCCAACTCTCCCTTCCTCCCTACTCCCGCAGGATCCTTCTGCACCTTCCAGCTTGGTTCCTTCTGCCTGTCCTTTCGCTATCCCCCCTCACCACACTTCCTCTGCTCCCCACCCCGGCACCGGGTTGCCGGGTTTTCTCTCCCGTGTCCCTCCCCCCTATCCCACTTTTCCTACCACACATGCCTTTCCCTCTACACACATCCCTGGCACCGGGTTGCCAGGCTCCCTCTCCGCCGTCCCCCCCCCCCCCCTATCCCACGTTCCCCGCCACACATGCCTTTCCCTCTGCTCCCCACCCCGGCACCGGGTTGCCGGGTTCCCTCTCCCCTGTCCTCCCCCCTATCCCCCTTTTCCCACCACGCAGTTTCCTGGCACCGAGACGCCAGTTCCCACCTTCTCTTTTCCTGCTCTCCAACTAGCCCATCCTCTGCCTCTCGGCACCACGCTGCCCCCCCCCCTCCCCCCCCCCCTTCCTCCAAACCTGCCGCCATACGGCCCCGCCGCCGGCCCAGGGACGGTAGCCCCCCCCCCCCCCTTGCCCCGGCACCCACAATTCATCCCCCAGTACCAAAGAAGAAAAAGAGGAAGAGAAGAGAAGTAAGAGGCTTTTTCTAGAACGAGAAGGCAACTTGCCGGGACACCGGGCACCGGGATGCCAGTGACCCCACCCCGCCCACTCCCAGCGACGGACCCACACATTGGCCGACAACGATGCCGCTCCCCCTGCCGTCTTTTGGGGGTTCCACGACGGCCGACGTGGCCGTAGACCAGCCTCGGACCTCGCAAGCAGATGCCAAGTCGTTTCCCCCCATGCTACGAAATTGGAACCATAGTAGCCTCCATGCAGCTCACGTCTGGGCCACCGCAAAGCCATGGCTTCTCGTTCCCATTCCAGGAGTCCAGCCCTCCTGCAGACACCCGTCCAACAGCGGTTCGGCCACATCCAACGCCGTCTCTAGACCCACAAATCCTCACCCGTTCTTGCCGACCAGCGCACAGGCTTATTTTGGGGGTTCTGCAAGGCCCGGGAGCCGCAGTGGACCCTCAGCCACGCCTCCCCCAAACCGCAGCAGGCACATCTCCATCAGCCATCCCTCACACTCCAAACAACCGACGAAGGCTCACTCTGGCCGAGGTGGGGGCCTAAGCTAGTGAATTGGAGATAAAACTTAGCTGAATTTCAGGAGCAGGACCACACCTCAGCCACTTCCGGCCACACCCCTATAAATACCTACCCACTCTAAGCCTCAGGCACACTCGAGGTTTCTGCACCCCACCCTCCCTCCCTCCCTCGGCTAATGGTCATCTCCCCCCATAGCCATCACGCGCCAATCCCTCGGAGATCGGGGGGTTCTGCAAGGCCCGGGAGCCGCAGTGGACCCTCAGCCACGCCTCCCCCAAACCGCAGCAGGCACATCTCCATCAGCCATCCCTCACACTCCAAACAACCGACGAAGGCTCACTCTGGCCGAGGTGGGGGCCTAAGCTAGTGAATTGAGTGAAAACACAACGTGAAAGGGTAAAAGTGTATCTTTACCTACGTTGTCAATCACAAGGTAGCCCCACCCTAAAGTCACCCATCGGTTTGTGGACTGCCACTTTGAAGCCTTGAGTTCGCAATTTTGGCCGTCACCATCTTGGCTTTTTCTCAACCAATGAATGAAAGTTACCATATTTGGAATGAGGATGAGTGACGTAGAGACGCCGTATACGGCTCAGGTAGTGGCAGCGACCTGTCAATCACACTAAAGCATCCCCTGCTTTATGGTCTGTTTGACTCTAAATGGACCATAATGTACTAAATGAACATCATGCTGTATTGAAGAAGACTTGAAACTAGAGATTGAGACCATAAACTCATGTTTACAATGTTTACTGAGGTAATAAATCAAGAGAGAAGTAGAGTCATTTTCTCATAGACTTCTATACAACCAGAGGAGTCTCTGGTCTTCTTCAATACCGCATGATGTTCATTTAGTAACTTATGGTCCATTTAGAGTCAAACAGACCATAAAGCAGGGGATGCTTTAGGGCGGGACTACTGTGATTGACAGGTCGCTATCTCTACCAGAGACGTATACGATGTCACTCCTCCACATTCCAAATATGGTAACTTCTGTTCATTGGTTGTGAAAAAAACAACATGACGACGGCTGTATTCCAACACGGTGACACGGAAATCGATGAACCAATGGGTGACGTCACGATGACCACGCCCACTTCTTATATACTGTCTGTTGTTCAGAGTGAGAAAGAGAAGGAAACAATAAAGCACCGCGCTGCTTTTGGGTGACATCTAATAGATAAAGAGAGAAAATGGCAGCTTTTATCTCAGGAGTAGCTGTGAGGAGTGATATGGTTGACTATTAAAGCTGACTCTGCACTTCCATGACGGCACCTAGGGATAGCATCCTCACACACACACACACACACGCACACACACACACACACACCTCAACATGGTGCTGGATCGTTCCACAGTCCTGCTGAGATCACACACAGGCGTACGAGCATGTCATGCACACACATGGACTCACAGATAATGCAGAATTTGGCAGAGCGTTGCATGTCACAGTATGGCATGATAGTACCGGCAGAAAATAAAATAACAAAGAATGTCAACGCACAAAAGCCAATATAAAAATACCATTAAAAACACAAAATCTGAAGTGTAAGAATAGAAAGCTATTTGTTATTAGTAATGGATGTCATGGAGACGGCTGAGCGGTGTCACATTACAGCAATAAGGTGTGTTTTGTGTTGGGACTGGAGATCGATGAGGGCAGCGGGAGCACATCTCTCATCTGCTGCTGTTGGGGGAGTTTATTGAGCGGCTCGTGGCAGAGGACATTCATTTGACAGGTGTCGGCCCCCGGCCACGCCGCTCTGTCCTCATACCTGTCCGCTCTCAGCTGCCTTGTTAGACACATCGCCGATGACGGATCACGGGAGGTGACACGACCAGCAGCGGGACAATGACCCTGTCTGGGTTCTCTCTGTGTTTATCTGTCTCAACCGCCTCGCTTCAGCTGCGTCTACAGGAAGCTCTGGGTCCAGATAGTTCGCTTTCAACCCATCAATAGCAAACACAAGCCGACCACTCTTACTGCTTACTGTACAGAATGTAGATACCATATACTGTCTGTATGAATAGTCACCATGACACAGTGGTGGGCCGTCAGGGCCAGCAAAGACTTCTCTGCTTATGTTCTCATTGCACAGCTACTGTCTTCCTCAGTTGCTCTGCTTCCAGTGCAGCTTGTTTTAAGTAGAGCTTTTATCCAATCAGATCTCACCTCTGTGTCTCTAGGTAAGAACAGAGGCCAGAGGCCTGCAGACTCTCAAGTGCATCCATGTGCACTTTAAGTGAATGGGGACGATATTGTTGATTGTCATAGTGTTCAACCAATCAGATCTTTAGTTTGACATGGTGGGCGTATTCTTTGACGTGTCAGAGCTTCTAACTGGCCCACAAGTACGTCAGCATTAACGTGCAGCTTGATTGGTCAGTGGGCTAGTCTGACTGTTGTGAAGCTAGCTATCAGAACTTTGTAGTAGTAAGAGTTAAAGTTTAAAGATATGTAAGACGTTTTTACGTGACATTACATTTTTATCGTTTTGGCATGTTTGGCGGTGACAATCCCAATATCTGCTGCCTCTGTGGAGCGGATATTTTCAGCCTCAAACGCATTAAAACGTATTCAAGAAATACATCTGGGGAGACTCCACTGTCTTCACTGGCGTCCATGAATGAAGAAGGACTACTTACTGTACTGAACCGCACCGATGTACTGAACAACGTCATTAAACTCTTTGTTAACAAAGAAAGGAGGATGGACTTTGTCTTTAAGTGAACAGCAGCAGTAAGTGAAGTCCTTTTGTTTTTACATCTGCAGTAGCATTACTACTGTGTTCATTTGTCTATGGTGTCGTTTTTATAATCTGGTTAATATTGTTCCCTCTGATGTGAATAATATTTGAATGGCTCGTGTTCTTCAGTGTGTGGATGGAGGTGGTTCAACTGTAGTAGGACAGCACTGAAGGCCCAGGTATAAAACACACTGCCATGACGTCACATTGGTTTGTGGACTACGGTTTTGAAGTTCCGCATTTTGGCCGTCACCATCTTGGTTTTGGCACAACCCAACACTGAATAACACACAAGATCAAAATGTTACAATGACCTTTCATGAAGTGAAATCACACTTTGAAAGGGTTGAAGTTCTAAGACGAAATCACGGACAACTCCCAGACCAGACAACACCATGGTAGAGACCTGTCCACTAGACTAGACAGCATCTTGAAGTTTGGATATATCTTTTACACTGTTCTAGTTGATCCATTATTTGTTTTTACCCCCTTAGTCATTATATCCAAATTACTGATGATTATTCGTCAAAAACATCATCGTTAAAACATTTTGTAAAAGCTATCATATCGTCGCAAATGGAAATCAAGGTATTTGGCGAAAAACAACAAGTTTCTAGCAGCGCTGCAAGATAAAAAAACATGGTTTGGGTTCGGAACAGGAAGTAGGAAAGAAACATCGGTCTCCCTGTGTTAAAGTCAGAGGTCTTCTTCAGACATTGTGGCTCTAGAATAATGTTTCCTCAACAGCACTTTGTCTGTTTCCCCTCATGCTCAGCTCTGTCAGTGTGGTATTAAGTGATACAACTAGCAGCATGAGTCAGGCTTGGACAGTAACTCTTCATACCTTCCTGACATTTCACCGGGGTATACTCTATATGACGCTATTTAAAAGGGTATACGACAGTATTTGTGCTTAGCTGCTAGTGATAGAATCATAAAAGCATGTATGCCATTGTCCATCCAACAAGGCTGCCCTTCTAAACTTCAATTAGCATATAGACTTGAAGTCTTACTGTGTTTACATACTTATGGCCCACAGAATAATGAATAGAAAGAAAAAAGGGCCCTTTTTTATAGATTCTTGCTGGAGGGCCGGATGAATACCGACCCACCAGTGGGCTGAGCAGAGATAACATGTGGGAGGTGATGGTGGACATGCAGCTCAATAACATCATGTTCACACATTAATTGCCTTTGTGTTTGGAAGAAGTTTCAAGATAAAGTGATATGTAGCAACATTTAAATGATTCCATATCATAGTCATAGTCATCTTTAATGGATAAGCTAGACCTTAACATTAGAAATGACCAGCCAGGTTCTACCACCAAAACAACGTTACGTTCCCTGTTTAATAGATCATTTTATTTTCCATCAACACAAAAAAACAAACATTTGCAGCTTCTATATATCAGATAGTAGATTTAAATTCGTGCTGGGCAACGATTAAAATATTTAATCGCGATTAATCGCATGATTTTTTGGGATTAATTGCGATTAATCACATTGTTATGGCAAAGTTCAATAATGAATTCAAAAGTAGTGTATTGTGCACTTTTATTTTAAAAGTACTGCTATATGAACAAAAGGGCAATAACATTTGGTTCACCAGATGCAGGCAGCATGTTTCAGAATCAGAATTAGAAACCGTTTATTGCCATTGTATGTTGAACATACAAGGAATTTGACATGACGGGAGGTGCGCAACATTTAACAACAATCAACAACAATCAACAATGCAAAGTAGAAACAAATTAAATTTACAGAAAATATAAGATAAAGTAAAATATAATAAAGTGAAATATAAGATAAAGTGAAATATAAAATAAAGTGAAGTCGAGTGCACAAGCGGACAGATAACTATAAACCAGTGAGATGAAGTGTAGTGTGAAAGTGTCGAGTGTGATAGAAGGGATGTGCGAGGGAGTGACCGGAGGGAAATTGTCCTGGGGATGACAGAGTCAGTGGGGGTCCGGGGCTCTGTTAATGAGCCCGACTGCCGACGGGAAGAAACTGTTCATGTGTCGTGAGGTCTTGGTCCTGATGGACCTCAGCCTCCTACCAGATGGAAGGGGCACAAACAGTTCATGTCCAGGGTGAGAGGGGTCAGCTACAATCCTTCTTGCTCGCTTCAGGGTTCTTAAACATTGCACCAACATTGTCTTTGGCAGGTTGAATTTCTTCAGCTGCCTCAAGAAGTACATCCTCTGCTGAGCCTTGTTGGTGATGGAGCTGATGTTCAGCTCCCACTTGAGGTCCTGGGATATGATGGAGTCCAGGAAGCGGAAGGACTCCACCACGTCGACGGGGGAGTCACACAGGGTGATAGGGGCTGGTGGGGCTACGTTCTTCCTGAAGTTTCATACTTAATGTGAATATAATTCATACTTTGTTGGCATCTTATTCTGAAAACCGGATGTTCGTCTGAAGAAACCGGATGTTGTCTGACGTTAATGTTTCCGCTATCTTTCAAAGTCCTTCGCTCGCTCCCGATCTGTGCCGTTTAAATGCGTTTACGGTGAATGTCAGCATATAGGTGCACTAACATGTAAGTTTCTGCTGAGTTGACCACGGAGATCTGAGTGTCTGCTGACTTTACCGCAGAGATGTCCAGTAGTCTCCATTCCTCCACCGCTGCCAGTGAGCAACGGACTTTCAAAATAAAGAAAATTTTAAAACGAGTTAACGCGCTATAAAATAATTGTCGGTTTAATTAATGCGTTAACGCGATAACGCGTTAACTTGCCCAGCACTAATTTAAATGCATTCTCAATGTTCTACACACATGTTCGAAGTACGGCATGGCAGCAACATGGGCTACCCTGTCACATGCTCAGTCACAGGTGTTCTTACACACCATCAGCAGGCCTCACAGGCCTATTGCCTGATGTGTTTGGTTCCATGCATGCCCATTATCAAAGTCCGATAGGTCGGATGAATACGCTGCCTGAGCCTGATACACACACGTCCGCTTCCAGCACTGTGACAGAAGTGGAAGACAAACATTTGAGTGCTGCGCCGCCTTCAAAACTTGATGAATGCATTGCCTTGAACAGAGATCAAACACATCACCTCCAATCTCAGCCTCCTCTCAAACTCCACTCGCTGACAGTCGCTTCAGTTTTACGAGCGTTTCTCTCTCAGTGCACTTCCCATTGATCAATTTGTTTAGGTCTCTCGCCCTGACATCTGCTCGACGTGTAGATGATATCCCAATCAAGATAGCGAACAACCTCCTTATCCTGTCCGTCCGCAGATACAGCCGATAAAGACAACGGACACAAATGGGACACTCTGGCTTTATATTCATCATTCACTATGACAGCAAAGCACACACCTTTACCACGTAGAGCTAGAGGCAGCGGGTCACAAAAGAGTGCTTTCAGTGGCACTGGGTAACTTAGGGACTACTATAAATCTGGATGAATGCACGCCATTAAACATCGCTTTATTGTCTGCAATTTAAGGTCAGTGGCTGATATAATAGTTTTTAAATGGTGTTTTTAACTGCGCTTGAATCCGGTAACTGGTAACCCCACATTCACAATGTCAAGGACTTCTTTGCACAGTGCAATTAGTCTATTGTTTTGAAAAACAATGGACAACAACCCTGTCTCCTAGAAATTACGTTCATATATTACTAAATTACAGTGGTGTGCTTTATACCTGGGCCTTCAGTGCTGTCCCACTACAGTTGAGCCACCCAGTGTTGCCAACTCCTCAGTAAGGAAAGTAGCTATTGGCTGTCCTAAAAGTCGCTAGAAGTCGCTAAATGACGTCATCGCCTAATTTGCATAATTGTAATGAGCGCTGTAGGAGAGAGGTGGGACCAGCGGCGGCTTTGCGCATGCGCGATTCATTTGCAGTCTGGACACGGAGAGTGTGGGTCTGCTCTTTCTGCAGCTGGGACTGCTGCACGAGGGGCTTTCACGTCACAGTCAAAACACCAGAAAAGTCTCCAACATCGCCAGAACAAGTCGCAAGATTTGTCGCTATGAGGGTTTGGAAAGTCGCCAGATTTAGCGAGAAAGTCGCCAAGTTGGCAACACTGGAGCCACCTCCTAATAACCTCGTTATGACGCCACAGCTACGGTTATTAGGGGTGTAACAATACACGTATTCCTATTGAACCGTTCGGTACGAGGCTCACGGTTACGAATCAAACAATACGTTACAATAATACTAGTGCATTTGGAAAATGCAAAAGCTTAAATTGTGGGAAATATAATGTTCTTCTGATGGAGCCACTGCGCTCAACCTGGCAACCCACCCAACGTAACAGGCAAGGTGCTGTCTGACACGCCCACCAGGGAAGAACAACATTGTACTCTGGTGAGGCGCATGTGTTTTCCTGCTAAACTAGCTTAGCAGGAAAACCAACAGCAGCACACACGCTACAACTCCCCGCAGCGGAGAAACAGGGCTAAAGCAATCGCCACACAATCCCCATTTCTCCAGACCATCATTCTCACAAAAGCCCAAACAGAGAACCAAATGTCCGACCCCGAACCCCGACAGGCTATTATTAGTTTCGTATAAAAATTAAGCTCAACACCAACAAATACACTAACTGCAGAGTGCAGATACATGAATATGTGCATGACGGGACGCTTCGTCATTAACGGACAATGCATGTAGTCAAAATCAACGTAAATAACACAATGACAAGAACAAACCCCTTTCTTTGTTAAAGAGTTTAATGACGCGGTCGTACAGAACATCGGTGCGGTTCAGTTCCAGTCAGAGTTCTCCTGTGAACGTGTTCGTTGAGTTGTAGATCCACTCGGGTTGAAAAGGTTTTCAAAAGCACCGTAGCTTGTGAGCGTCCTGCCGTGCTATGGTGTCGTGTTGCTGCCTTGGTTAGCCACTCAGGTTAGCGTAGCGTAGCTCCAAACACCAAGACGCTCAGTCGCAAATAAAACGCATTCTCAGCCATAACATGTGCAACGCTTCTCCGACGCTGTCAGCCAGGAATGCCGTTGGTACAAATCCTTTTCCTGGCTCGGTCAGGGCTGCTAGCTGTGGGGTTGGCCGACCCTTTTTTACCATGTCCAGCTTTTCTGGAAATGTCCTTCATGAGAAATCCGTTTCTCCTCCTTCAGCCATTGAGTGTAAAAAACAAAGCTATACCAAGCAAAACGCTAAAAATGTCATAACTTCTTACATTTATTTCAACTTGAACTCTTACTACTACTAAGTTCTGCTAGATAAGTTCAGCTTAACAACAGTGACGCTAGCCCACTCACCAATCACGCTGTACCTTAATGCTGATGTACTTGTAGGCCACCCAGGGCAAGACTTTGACACGAGTGAAGGGGCGGCATCGTGAGTCTCTTTACAATGAGCATTACAGCCTCACAGAGCTCAAACTGTGGCTTAATACTCTTTAAGCGCAAAAGACTGGCCCCTTCATGTTGCGCTGCTCCACTGATGTCTTGACATTGTGGAATCAGAGATGGAGGATAAAAAAATGTGCCTTTAACCGTAGACGGTCTATGGTGGGAACAATATCGTCGCTGCCGTATTTACGTTTATTTTGAGAGCTGATGGAGCAGCTGCAGTCTTAGGATAGTCCGGCTCTGAACTCTGTTCAGAAAACAAGCCTTTTAAAAGATGTTTGCTTGTCGTTTTGCAGCTACATCAGACAGACTTTTGGCATCATTATTTCAATCAGGAGAGACTTGTTTTCTAATTTAACAATGATTTATTATACATGCATCAAATATGAAAAGTGCAAAGTCTTTTGGCGATTGGACTCCATCCTGAAGTACTATCACCGAGGGTAGGGATACTGAGGTCCAACAGGCCTAACCCCCCTGGAGTCCAGACACTGGTGGTGGTGGTGAAAGGAGTTGTTGCCATCTGATGATGATTCAGGAGCCTGACTGTGATGCTGACTGGAGGTGACTGGGTGGAGGCGGGTCACATCTGCTTAATGCTGAAATGACGACTGACAGCAGCAGAGAGGAGACAGCAACGATCTGATTGGCTTAAGGAAACTGTTTGACGAATTTGGGGCGAATCTGGGGCGACTGTTGCTAAGTGGATAGCAGGGCCGTCTTTCAATCAGAGGGTCGGTGGTTCAATCCCCGGCTCCGCTAGTCGCATGTCGATGTGTCCTTGAGCAAGACACTTCACCCCAAAATGTCTCCCGTAGCTGAGCCCACGGTGTAGAAATGTGATAGACTCTGAACTGTAAGTGGCTTTGGATAAAAGCGTCTACGCTAAATGACTGTGATGTGTGTAATGAATCTGGTTGGTTACTTAAAAGTGCACGCCCCCAATCAGCTGATAGAGTAATTACAAGGAGAGGAGGAACAGCGATTACTAGTGAGTGTCTTCCTGACTGAACTTGAGCTACATGTCATTATGTCGGCATCCTTCTTTATCATTTTATTGCAATGAAATCACAGCAAAATCGGTTTATTTTAGGTTCGTACAGACGTGGTAAACCATCCATAGATACAGTGAATACTGTAAAGTGAACCGGGTGGCTGCTGATCTCACACAGGTTTTAGGTTTCCACTGCATCATGCACTTCCACAGCATGTACAATGCAGCACTTGAGGTCATAGTGGCCATGGTGGATGAAACGTTGTTTTTTTGGGATTCCAGCTAGCGATGCCCCCCCCTCCCGAAACCCGGTTCTAAACAGGAACCGGTTCTAAATGAGTAAAACCCGGAGTACTGATGCGGTCCGGAGATAACGGTTCTGCTGTCGGTACTTTAGAAGTTCTGGAGTGAGATGTCCTCGTCTCAAACCTCTCTCTTCTCTGTGTGCTTTACTCTGACACACGCACACACACACACAGCGTGAGACCCCCATCATGGCAGAGAGAACAGAAAGGTCCAAAGTGTGGCTACATTTACTCCAGTAGATGCTGAGAACTCTGGCTGTCTCAAACACAATAAAAGCCTCACAAGTACAGAAGGAAGCAGCAGTTTATCACAACATGTGAGCAACAAGAGAACATCAATCTGCAGAAATGATCACTTTCCTCCTGTTGGTGGAGCAGCCGTCCATGCTCGTCCACTCAGGTAACGTTAGCGATGCCGTACGGAGTTTGATCAGAATAACTGGACAATAAATGAAAGCTAATCACTGAGCTAATTGTTTCGCTGAGAATTTATTAGAAAGACTATTTCTTTACATACAAGACTAATAAAGAAATGTTGATTCTTTTCTCAAGTAATTGTCTTTTTTTTCTCACAAAATAATGAAAAATAACCGATAAGAGAATCGATAGTACTAGAATCAATAAAGTCCTCACCATAGCCATCCCCAATTCATCCCTAATCAACCAAAACCTTCCGTATCAGTCACACTGATACATATGATTATATTGTCAACATGCAATCACAATACCAGGATTTGTCTTTTACATTGGTTGCAGCTATGAAACCAGTGATGAGCCGATCCAGCGCTGTGAATCATTCATCAGCATCGGCTCACGAGCCCCCTCTGGGACATGCTCCACTGCTGCATCTGCTCCGTCATTACATCTCATTTTGTTGCTGAATAAACACAGCTCCTCTCACGGTGTGGACAGACAGGGCGTGTGCACATGTGCAGCTCATACCTGCAGCATCAGCTCTAACAAACACGTGGGTTGTTATCACCTCGTTATAGTGGACCCCCCCCCCACCCGCCCCTCCGGGGACGGCGCATCTGCGAACCATGTGGGCGTTGTGAAGCGCTGTGAAACACCATCAGCACCGATCATCGGGTGTGGAAGCGGCCCTCTGATTGCCGCTGATGAACACATCGGGTTCCTGCGGTTAGGAGTGCTTTTTACTGTGTGAGTGGCATTATGCCGGAGCCGGCCGTGTCAGTCGCGTGGCAGCTTATTGGCTTAGATTGTGAGCATTAGCGGTGGAGCACATCGCCGGGTGTCTACCTATCAAGGCTTCTCATCAGGCTTATGGCCTTCCCATTCTGTGGTTTCCATCATCCCTGGCGTGCTCTGACATGTCGATTTTCTTCGTATGAATACTCACAACTGACACACCTGGGGTGCAGAGATGCTGAATGTCAGATTATCTAATGCTGAGGTGTTCAACAACCTCGTCAGGAGGTGAAGAAGAGAATCCAGCCTGGACCAGTGAGAGCTGGCTGATGTACCGTCGGGGGGGCTTTGCTGGTCTTTAGTGGACAGAAACTGTGTGAAGCTAAGAACACAAAGCAGGAGGTGTAAAGGTAGAATCGTGGAAGGTGCACTCAAAAGCACCGCGACACCGTGTCGGTGTGAAAGCCTTCCCAAGCAGCTGCTTTTCAGGGCGTGACTTTTTCGCCCGAGATAAAAGTAGTTCAACTTTTTAGACCGCTGAACAACCAATCACAGCCGGCAGATAGCTTTCCTTCAGTCCGCAAATATATGGAGGAGAAGTTCATCATTTTAGTGCAGGGCTTTACGATCCGTCCACAAACTATTTCACTTCCCTCTCCCTTTCTATCCAACAGGTTAGGGTTAAACATCTGGGTCAAAGGTCAGCCTAAGTGGAAATCGATTCATCTTTGTTTAAAGTCTGTTTCGTTATGGTCAGTGAGGCTTCCTGTAAAGTTCCGGCGACTTCATCCTGAATGTCATGGCAGCACGGAGGGTCCGGCTGCTCAGTGACGGGCGGCGGATGGATATGTGACGTTGATGCAGGAGGTCGGGTCTTGTGTTGCCGCTCAGACCTGCAATTAATGTTCTTCTCTGTACCTTAACCACAGTTCTTTCTCTGTTAGTGGCCGAACTTTAACCATAACGTGTTCTTGAATTATAACCAAACCTTTCTGATCATAAATCATTCCATGTCACCGATATTGCAAGCAAGAGCAAAGAATCTTTTAATATTGGACATTCCAAATCTGGACAAAGTCCAGAATCTTGCAGAATTGTGCTTTACAACAATACTTGATATTAAGCAAAAACCCATCAAAATGGATGTCTGGAAACGCCAAAGAATGTGTGAACTAGTGATCGCTCTACTCAGTCAGATGCATAGTTGCCATGCACAGATATTGCAGCCACAATGGATTTTAAAGGCCTTCTCATTGAACGTTATCAAGGGATTTGCAGAATTGTCTCAAACGGACATTTTTGTGAGTTGTACCAACACATCACCATCAAACCCCTGGTGGAATATCACCAGCAGGTTTCTGTGGATTGCAGGTTTGGAGGCAACATAGGTGATCTGGAGAGAAAAGCAGTTGTGATTAGTGTTACCATTGATTGATTCAACATGGACAGGTGTAGTTGTTCAGGTCCTTGCTGTGAGACAATGAAATACAATCCAAATAGTTTGGTTTGGGTAGCAGATCCAGGATGAGGCTTATCAGAGGCCAAACAACGGCAAATATATATAATGCTGCAAGACAAGATTATACAAGTTTTCATGACAGCAATCATTTGTTGCAATTGTCACCAGTTAAACTATTAGAATCTACTGAATATGATGCTTGTAATTCAAAGTCAATCTGTATTTAAGATGAGGGCCTAAAGCATCCCCTGCTTCATGGTCTATTAGAGACCTGTCAATCACTGTAAGCCCCGCCCTAAAGCATCCCCTGCTTCATGGTCTATTAGAGACCTGCCACTCACAGTAAGCCCCGCCCTAAAGCATCCCCTGCTTTATGGTCTGTTTGACTCTAATGGACCATAATGTACTAAATGAACATCATGCTGTATTGAAGAAGACTTGAAACTAGAGATTGAGACCATAAACTCATGTTTACAATGTTTACTGAGGTAATAAATCAAGAGAGAAGTAGAGTCATTGTCTCATAGACTTCTATACAACCAGAGGAGTCGCCCCCTGGTGGACACTAGAGAGAATTGGCTTCACTTTTCAGAGTGGAGGAGGTAGCTGCCTGGGCCTCATTGATTTTTTTTATGCACTGCTGATGTCTTACTGAATATGTGGGTATCAAAGTGGGAACAGCTTGCAGATTCACTGAGTGAGGTAACTGTGTGGAGCGTACACTGTTATGCTGTGTTGACAGCAGACATTAAACATTACATTCAAAGACGGGAATGGACACAAAGTGACGCTCAGGAAGATCCCCACATCGATATCACATGCATGTCGTGTGTTCTTTCTCCAAGACGCTCCAGAAATACGAAGTGTCGGGAAGCATTCGTGATCGGACAGATTGTCAAGCCTCCCCGCCTGCATGGAGCGGCGGCACACAGAGCATCGTGTGCGTCTGTCACAGAGCCACCAGGAAACCTTTAGACAGACCTTTAATGATCCGCTGATGAACAGAGGCTTTTTGTAATTAGAGAAAGAAAATGTTAATGCATTCTATGGAGGATAATGACTCCGTGTGTCTCGCCGCACAGGCATAAATCTCCAGAGTCTGAGACTCCACTAATCTCATCAGGCAACACAACCACTGATTGGTGTCGCTGTGTTCTCACTGCACAGTCTTCCATGCAGTCTTTTGCTGCTTTTTGTGGAAACCTTTTCATATCAACATGCAAAAGTGTTCTTTTGCTGGTTTGTCTCCAAATAATGGAAGTGAATTGTCCTTTTGTTTGACTTTGCCACCAGCCCAGACATGGTGCTCATGGTGGAGTTATATGAGGGACGGGGCTGTTTAGTTTGGACAGATGTTTATTGGAGCAGCTAATGTTTTCCAGACAATCACAGAACAGGCTGTTCCAGCAAATACATACAACAAATGTATGCGCGGTAATTTGCAGATATCCCACGAAAACATTTAGAACGTTATCCACGTGATGAAGAATGAGGAAGTATAGAGACGCAGAAGCTCATAAGCATCTCTCATTCAGGAGACCAAACGAGGAAACGAGGAAACGAGGACTCGACGTTGATTTATTTGTCACGTAACTTTCGGGATTAGTTACAGTATTACCAAAGGACCATCTGATGAAACAAAACGAAGTCGTTTAGTTGCTTAAACCTCACTGAGTTTCCTGTCGACATGGAAACTTATTTTGAAGAAACGAGCAGATATTGACACGTGTTTCTGGCTTTTGTAGGAAATCATACGAACCGCTGTACGAGGATTCGTTACAATATGTTGTTTTTTAAAGGTCATTAATTCACTAATTCATCTCATACGTGCTTTTCCTTTCACTGCCTGCTTTCATGGATGCAGCTATTTCAGAAGCCCTGCACCACCTGGGTCTGACCACAGGGGGCCCAGGCAAGATGTGTTTTGGAGGCCCTCCTTATTTAGTGTGTGTGTGTGCGTGTGCGTGTGTGCGTGTGTAGGTGTGTGTGTGTGTGTCCGTGTGCGTGTGTAGGTGTGTGTGTGTGTGTGTCTGTGTGCGTGTGTAGGTGTGTGTGTGTGTGTGTCCGTGTGCGTGCGCGTGTGTGTGTGTAGGTGTGTGTGTGTGTGTGTGTGTGTGTGCGTGTGTAGGTGTATGTGTGTGTGTGTGTGCGTGTGTAGGTGTGTGTGTGTGTGTGTGTGTGTGCGTGTGTAGGTGTGTGTGTGTGTGTGTGTGTCCGTGTGTGTGTGTAGGTGTGTGTGTGTGTGAGAGAGAGAGAACACGTGTTTATTGTTATTCTTTACTTTGTTGTGCTGTAGCCTGCGCTCCAGTCCTACACCAGTTATGAAAGACGTGGGTCAAATATTTGTGGCTGTGCTGTCGGGGGCGACTGTGGCTCATTGGGTTAAGAGGGTCGTCTGAGAACCGGAAGCTCAACGGTTCGATCCCCGACTGGGACGTGTCGAAGTGTACCTGAGCAATACAGCTGAACCCCTAACGGCTCCCCGGGCGCCTGTCATTGGCAGCCCACTGCTCCCTATATACAGGGATGGGTCAAATGGAGAGACAAATTTCCCCCTTAAAGGGAATCAAGATAGTATAAATTCTATTCTAAATACATTAATCCTCATAATTGTTTTGTATGTTCTATATTTCGGTTCTATTTGCTCCGTCACAAACACACCTGCTGTGTGTTCCTAGCACAGCAGAGCGGAGAGCCGCTGCTGGTAGAATCACAGTCAGAATGTCTCGATATTTGGATCATGAATCCACATTCAGCCGCCTCCAGCTCAGCACTGACATATTATCTCTGCTTTCATTCATATTTCATTCATTGTTTCAGCTCTCCTCTCACTCATTATCAGCCACGTCATGTCTGAACCACCAGTGCTATGACGTCTCCCAGCAAAGAAACCGCCCGACTCCATTGAGTGGATTTGTAATGAATTAATTTGGTTTTATGATACTTCTTGTTTAGCAGAATGCAACACATGCAGCAAATGTAGAGATGTTGGGCTGTCAATATGACATTTGTTTTTCGGGCGGTGTGTGATTAGTGAATGTAGCTATCAGTGATGCGCTGGTCGACATTATTTAGTAGCCGCACCCAGCCGACCCGTTGAAAGAGCCAATCTGCAGCGTGCTGCCTGCATAGAGACTCATCACTAACCGACCACCGGAACCCAAACCGATGTGCAAACTGCCAACTTTATGCATTGTAGTGGCACAAGTATTCGGACTGAGGACCAGGACAGAGACGAGCCGGTCCGTGGGTTTGTGGCTCGACCCGCTAACCACTCGTCGCTAACAGCAGAGCGGCGCATAGTTCACACAAACTCAGCCCGTCTGTGGCAAAGGCCTCAAGAACACACATCGTATCACAAAAGTGACACGTTGAAACCGCTGCATCTAACTTGTTCGGACTTGAGTGAAATAAAAATGCTTGAATCACTCTTTACCAAATTGCAATTGACTTTCATTTGGCGAGCCTGTGGAGGGCTCGATGGCAGCATCAGCATTCTCACAGCGGATATCGATTTGTGAAAGAAATGCAACGCATCAGTGTGTTGGTATTATTTGACCAAGGCCTTTATGTCATATTTATAATAGACAGTGGATGCTGTATCTGAATGATGGCTGAGTGTATTCATACAACAGGCTGTATTAGTCACTGCCATGGCCCGATGACAACGCTCAGCTAAAGATAGATCATCTCTCGATGGCACACATCAGAAGGGTGAGTAGCCAGTGATCTCTCCTCTACACAACTCTCATACTCTATGGATCGTCTCCTGAGAGCTACGCTGAGTCATGCTCAATTATGAAGGAACAGCGCTCAACGTTACAGAAAGCTTCAGACCACTCCCCGATTACTTCATACGCTTCATGTTGGTGTTTTTAGACAGATAGATATCAACTTTATTCATCCCCAGGGGGAAATTAGATAGCAGCAGCAGCAATTTACAGAGTCAAATATAACGTATGGAATGCACAATATATACAGTACAATACAATAACAGAGCAGATATTGAATTTGAAGGAATAGATTCATAAAAAAAAAGATAAAATAGAATAAAAAATAGAAATGCACAGTATATACCATGAATAGAGTGGTATTAATTAAATTAACAACTAGTAAACTAAACTACCTGGACAGTAGAGCCAGGATCACCAACAACAACAACAACCGTGTAGCGTTGGTGTTGTAGTCATGTGAAGGACGATGAGCTGGCCCGAGGTGTTTTATTATAAAGTCTAATGGCAGTGGGCAGGAATGTTCTCCTGTATCTGTCCTGGTGACAGCGGAGCTGCATCAGTCTGTTGGAGAAAGTGCTCCGCTGTCCCTGCAGGAGGTGGTGGAGAGGGTGGTCCGGGTTATCCAATATGGATCATAGTTTCTTCAGAGTCCTCCTCTCCACCACCTCTTCCAGATTGTCTTGTTTGCAGCCAATGATGGAGCCGGCCTTCTTAACCAGTTTCTCAATACTGGAGGACGGCACGAGTGTTACAATGATGAAGTGATAACTTGTTGATTGTCCTCCTGCATCCTCAGGACCCACGTGGGAAATAAGAAAGAATCAAAAAGCAAAGAGCAGAGGACATGATGTTTGTCTCTTGTGCCTGTTCAAATCAGGGTTGCAGAGAAATAAGTGATTATTAGTATTATTAGACTGTGAATTGCGCGTACGGACTCATTCATAAGGAACATGACTGATCGCTGTCACACTTTCTTTAATGGAGTTAATGAACTGACAAAGTAGTCCCATTTGAACAGCTTGTGACCTATTGACCTGTGTACATGGCCTGCTATAGAACTAGAGCACCACCTGAACACAGTTCACCATCAACACATGGAGTTATTAGTAGTTTAACTTTTGAAATCGTGTTAAAATCAAAAAACAGACCCACTTCTTCAGCTGCTCTTGGTTTTGGTTCCATTGACAGCTTTCACACCAGCCTCAACAGATGCACCATCTGACCTCTGACCTGAGTTCATTTCTACTGAACCCAAACAGGCCAGAAAGCTCCTTTTGATACTTCCGACTCGTTTCTTTTTTTTATACTTCAATATTGTATTAAGGGTTCTTTTGTAGCAAAGAAAAACAAATCCCAAACAAGTAAAGGAATAATACGAGTAAATCATGCACCTGCAAAGAAAGACCAGGACAATGAAACATGAATAGATGAATAAGAGAAAAACAAAATGCATTAAAACAACCATGCAACATACCAACAACGCTGTCCGTCACTCGTGTCAACCATCATTTGAGGATCAGATATCAAAAATCTATACACAGCATCATTTCTGTTAGCATGGTGTTTGAAGAGAGTACCTGTCTTCTTAACAGATGATGAGCATCAACACTGAACAGAGTCAACAGACTTGTGTGAGGTTGGAGGGCAAGTCACCAGCCAAGTTCTTGTTCTGACAGATATTTGGTCCATTTTGTCCATCTTGCTATGTATGCGTCTTTCCTTAATCTCAGTAGGAAAGTCAGTCTTTCCATATCGTGAATTTCTTGAATGATTTCAATCCAATGTGCGACTGAAGGTGGGTCGGGTCGGTTTGTAGCCAGTAATTGCTTTTTTTGCTGCTACCGTTAATATTTTCAGGAGGTATCTGTCATTATTATTCCTTCTGGTAGATCACCCAAATAAAGTGACTGACATGTGAATAAGATCTGCTGGCCAAGAATATGCTGCATAATTCTCCAAGCGTTTTGTCAGAATGTTTGTATGTTGGGGCAGCACCAGAAGACATGGTGGTGTTTGCACAACCCTCCCCACAGTTCCTCCAGCATGTACGCTTTATTGTAAGTATGTCTTCATTTTAGGGGTAATAAGGAAACGAACAAGGTTCTTCCAGCTAAATTCACGCCAGTACATAGAACAGGAAGTAGAGAACACGGTTTCACACATATTCTCCCATTGCTGACTGGGTATTTCATCTCCTCCCATCTCTCCTTGATCTATGTTGTGGTAGTTCCTCTGCCCTTTGTAATTCCTGGTAAAGTTTAGAAATGACTGATTTGGAGCTGCCAATGTATGCCCGTACTATTAATTGTATTATTTCATTAGGTTCCATAGTTACCTCATGTCTCTTCATTTATTTTGAAAGGTACTGCCGTAACTGTAGATATCTGAAGAAATCATACTTTTCTAAATTGTATTTTTCCTTCAATATCTGGAGACTTTGTCATGTGTTTTTCTCTGTTATTGTGCAGAAAGCAGTAATACCTTGTCTGGTCCAGTATCTGAATCTAGAATCTATACTGTTTGGTTTAAATTCTGTGTCATATGCAACCCAGCTAAGTTTTCTTACCTGGGTCCACAAACTGAGTTGCTGTATAAGATCAAAGCAGGTGTGCCGGGTGAATGAGACGATGGAGTCAGACGATAAGTTAACGTTACTTTGTGGTCTGCGGTCATTGTGTTCAGTCTCCAGATGGTTTTCTTTGGCCTGCTGTCTAAACGTAGTGTTAGATACATCAGAGATATCTCTAGTTCCTATATCACATTTCTGAATAACAAGTATCATCTTTTTCAGATGGATGCAGGTCCCTCCAATCGTCCATCTCACCCAAACCTCTTCTCAGCATTTAATTCAATTCAATTCAATTTATTTTTGTATAGCCCAAAATCACAAATTACAAATTTGCCTCAGAGGGCTTTACAATATGTACACATTTGACATCCTCTTGTCCCGGAACCCTCACATCAGAACAGGAAAAACTCCCCAAAAAACCCCTTTAACGGGGAGGAAAGAGGAAGAAACCTGTGGGAGAGCATTAGAGACATTCAATGTAATTACAGCACATTTAATGTATGACACAACCACGACAGGAGGCAACACCTGGTCCAGGTAAACCCGGATACACAGGAACCTGTGAGGCGAGAAAGCACAGAGACTCTGGTGAAGAAGCAGGTCAATAATGTGCATTAATGATATCGGTAATATGAAATAGTAATGTGAGTAATAATAAAAGTGATATTAGCAGTTGGAGTCAGCAGGGCCATGGTAGGAGGAAGGACCAGGGTCCAGATGAAACCATGCTCCATGGAAACCTGTGAGGAGAGGAAGCACAAGGACTCCGGGGAAGAGACAAAATCAGTACTGTGCATTAATGGTATCGGTAATAGGATTAATAATGTTAATAATGAAGATCGTAGTAGGTGTCAGCAGGGCCATGGCTGGTTGAAGAACCAGTGTCCAGATAAAACTGCGGTCATCCTGTGAGGCGAGAAAGCACAAATACTCCGGGGAAGAAGTAAAGTTAGTAATGAGCATTAATGGGACATCAATGCATACAGACGGAGGTGAAGAAGAGGAGGAGAGAGGTGCTCAGTGTAGGAAGTCCCCCTGTAGTTTTTGCCTATACCAGTTTGTCCATGCAAGGCAAGCCAGAGCCAGCCCTAACTGTAAGCACTATCAAAGAGGAAAGTCTTAAGCCTACTCTTAAATGTGGTGAGTGTGTCTGCCCCCCGGACTGAAACGGGAAGCTGGTTCCACAGAAGAGGAGCTTGATAACTGAAGGCTCTGGCTCCCATCCTACTTTTTAAGACTCTAGGAACCACAAGTAACCCTGAATCACTGGATCGCAGCTCTCTAGTAGGGCAGTATGGTACTATAAGCTCTTTAAGATATGATGGAGCCTGACCAATTCGGGCTTTGTAGGTAAGTAAAAGGATTTTAAATTCTATTCTAGATTTTACAGGGAGCCAGTGCAGAGAAGCTAATACAGGAGTAATATGATCTCTCCTCTTAGTTCTTGTTAGTACACGAGCTGCAGCATTCTGGATCAACTGGAGAGATTTAAGAGACTTATTAGAGCAGCCTGAAAATAAGGAATTGCAGTAATCTAGTCTAGAGGTAACAAATACATGAACTAATTTCTCTGCATCGCTTTGAGATAGGATGTGCCTGATTTTTGAAATATTACGTAGGTGAAAAAAGGCAGTCCTAGAAATAAGTTTTATCTGAGAGTTGAAAGACAAATCCTGATCAAAGGTAACTCCAAGATTCTTGACGGTGCTGCTGGATGCCAGCGCAATGCCATCTAGAGAAACTATATCATTAGATAACTGATTTCGGAGGTGTTCTGGGCCTAGTAGAATAACTTCAGTTTTGTCTGAGTTTAACATCAGGAAGTTGCAGGTCATCCAGGTTTTTATGTCCTTAAGACACGCTTGCAGTTTAGCAAGCTGGTTGGTTTCGTCTGGTTTGATCGATATATATAATTGAGTATCATCTGCATAACAATGAAAGGTTATAGAGTGTTTTCTGATAATATTGCCTAAAGGAAGCATATATAAGGTGAACAAGATTGGTCCAAGCACAGAACCTTGTGGAACTCCATAACTGACGTTGGTCTTCATCGAGGCTTCATTATTTACATAAACAAACTGAGATCGATCCGATAAATAGGATCCAAACCAGTTCAGTGCGGTTCCTTTGATGCCAATATAATGTTCCAGTCTCTGCAACAGGATGTAGTGGTCTATAGTGTCGAACGCAGCACTAAGGTCTAACAGGACAAGAACAGAGACGAGTCCTTTGTCTGATGCGATTAGAAGGTCATTAGTTATTTTTACCAGAGCTGTCTCTGTGCTATGATGCTTTCTAAATCCTGACTGAAAATCCTCAAATAAACTATTGTTACACAGAAAGTCACACAACTGATTTGCAACTGCTTTCTCAAGGATCTTAGAGAGGAAGGGAAGGTTAGAGATCGGTCTATAGTTGGCCAACACCTCTGGATCCAGAGTGGGCTTCTTAAGAAGAGGTTTAATCACAGCTACTTTAAAGGAAGGTTTAGACGTAAAAATTGTTGAAGTCAGTTTGTCAAGGTCAATGGGAGTAAAGCCATCTAAACATATATCAGGGTTTACAGCTGTTTCTAAGGTTACTCTATTTGTGGAAAGATCGGTCGAGGGCAGGAGATTATTAATGTTCTCTCTAATAATTATAATTTTATCATTAAAGAAGTTCATGAAGTCATTGCTACTGAGGTCTATAGGGATACTCGGCACAACAGAGCTGTGACTCTCTGTCAGCCTGGCTACAGTGCTGAAGAGGAACCTGGGGTTGTTCTTATTTTTCTCTATTAACGATGAGTAATAGGCTGCTCTGGCATTACGGAGGGCCTTCTTATATGTCTTAAGACTGTCTCGCCAGAGTAACCGAGATTCTTCCAAGTTAGTGGAACGCCATGTTCTTTCAAGTTTTCGCGATGTTTGCTTTAATTTGCGGGTTTCAGGGTTATACCATGGAGCGGATCTCCTTTGTTTTACCAACTTCTTTTTTAAAGGAGCAATAGAGTCTAGTGTCCTTCTCAGTGAGCTTGTAGCACTGTCGACAAGATGATCAATCTGGGTAGGACTAAAGTTAGCACAGGAGTCCTCCGTCACATCGAAGCATGGTATTGAGTTAAATACAGACGGAATCACTTCTTTAAATTGAGCTACGGCACCGTCAGATAGACATCTAGTGTAGTAACTCTTGCTTAACGGTGTACACTCCGTTAGTAAGAATTCAAAGGTTATTAGATAATGGTCCGATAGAAGAGGATTCTGTGGATAGACTATTAAATCTTCCATGTTAATGCCATAAGTCAGAACCAGGTCGAGAGTGTGGTTAAAACAGTGAGTGGGTTTCTGTACATTCTGACAGAAACCAATCGAATCTAATAATGAAATAAATGCAGTACTGAGGCTATTGTTCTCGACATCCACATGAATATTAAAGTCACCTACAATAATTACTTTATCTGTTTTAAGGACTAGACTTGATAAAAACTGAAAAAATTCTGATAAAAATTCCGAATACGGACCTGGGGCCCGGTACACTATAACAAATATAACTGGCTGTATTGTTTTCCAGGTTGGGTGTGAAAGACTAAGAACCAAGCTTTCAAATGAGTTATAGTCTAGTTTAGGTTTAGGGTTTAATAATAGGCTAGAGTCAAAGATGGCTGCTACTCCACCTCCTCGGCCGGCGCCTCGAGGAATGTGAGTATTGCTATGACTTGGAGGAGTTGATTCATTTAGGCTGACATATTCATCATTACTCAGCCAGGTTTCAGTAAGACAAAATAAATCAATATGATTATCTGATATTAGCTCATTTACTAGTAGAGCTTTAGATGACAAAGATCTGATATTTAAGAGTCCACATTTAATTATCCTATTTTGTTGTACTGTTGCGGTAGTTTTAACTTGGATTAAGTTATTTTGTTTAACTCCTCGATCGTTTATTTTTGATTTAATTAATTTAAGTGGCCGTGGGGCAGACACAGTCTCTATGTGGTTTTGCGTGAGTAACTGCTCTAATGGAAGCTCAGAGGAGTGTGTAAGACTGCAACTCTGCTTCCTGGTCTGATCGCTGGGTTGTCATGTACCAGGTCCATACAGAAACTGGGTCAGATTTGCAGAGATGAGATCTGCTCCATCCAAAGTAGGATGAATGCCGTCCCTCCGAAGCAAACCAGGTTTTCCCCAGAAAGTGTCCCAGTTATCTACGAAGCCCACATTGTTTGCTGGGCACCACCAAGACAGCCAGCGGTGAAACGACATGCGGCTAAACATTTCATCATTGGTCAGATTCGGGAGGGGGCCAGAGAAAACTACGGAGTCCGACATGGCTTTTGCGTATGTACACACAGATTCCACATTTACTTTAGTGATCTCAGAGAGCCGTAGCCGGCTGTCATTCCCGCCGACGTGAATAACAATCTTACTGTATTTACGGTTATCTTTAGCCAGTACTTTCAGGTAGGACTCAATGTCGCCTGCTCTGGCCCCGGGTATACATGTAACTGTAGCCTCTGGTTTAGCTAACTTCACGTTTCTCAGAATAGAGCTACCTATGACCAGAACTCTGCTGGGTGCAGAAGACCCGTTTGTAACGCGAGGTGGCTGCTGGCGAGTCGAGTGCTTCGCCCCAGGTTTAAGCAGTCACCCGGCCCCCCCCCTGCTCGGGGGCTGCAGGGAGACGGTTAGCGGGAGCCACGTCTGTTTGGGCCGCATCGGCTACGCCCGCAGTCACCAGCGTCTTAGCTTCCATGGTGCGGAGCCGTACTTCTATCTCGCTAAGCCTTGCATCTAACCGTTGAGTTAACGTTACCTCCGTCTGCGCCAACGAGTAGGGGTGATGGGTAGAGGAAGCCCGGGAGGGAGTATTCTCCGTCAGGACTGCAAAATGGTTGGAGGTGGTTAACGGAAACTCCCCAGTTGGTTTTTTCAGGACGCCGCGGCGTACCACCTCCGTCCAGGATGGTTTCGGAGTGGAGCTATGGGTCGGGTCTATAGCAGGTCCTCTCAGCTCGTGGTCGGAGGACCGACTACACTCCCCGTACGCAGGGCCGGGTAGGCAGGGAATAGTGTCCGCAGTATCCGAGACCAGTTGAGATTGCATAGAGATATGCTTTGCCTGGGCCGCTGCTACGGATACGAATCCGTCGATCAGCTGTTCCCTTTTCCGGACTTCAGATTCCAGGCGGTGAAAATCGTCCCTTAACTGTGAGTATGCGAGTTTGCAGTCTCCACACAGACCTGGCCAAGTGGCCATGTTGGAAGTTCCTGCTTCCGGTTTATCTGAAATGAGAGGGAAAAAGTGATAGCTCTGCTCAGAAGTTCTCACAAAAACAAACAAACAAATGTTTGTAGGTAGGCGAGTGAAAGGCGTGGAGGTGTGTGTGATCCGATGGCCTCCACGCTGTCTCAGCTGCAGTTCACACCACACGACAGGCTGGCGATGTGCTGCTCTGTGCTCTGTCGCTGCTGCTCTGTGCTCTGTCGCTGCTGCTCTGTGCTCTGTCGCTGCTGCTCTGTGCTCTGTCGCTGCTGCTCTGTGCTCTGTCGCTCCTGCTCTGTGCTCTGTCGCTCCTGCTCTGTGCTCTGTCGCTCCTGCTCTGTGCTCTGTCGCTCCTGCTCTGTGCTCTGTCGCTGCGGGGAGATATTTCTCTCATTATTAGATGTGTCCCATTCATTACTTATTACTGTGTTAAAGTCTCCTGCACGTATTAGTGTGCCTTGTGATTCTGGAGTATTTCTTTCATACTGTGATCACCTTGTGGGGGTGAATAAACACAGATAAGTGTGGTCACCTTGTTTTCTATCTGTCCTTGCACAAGAACATATCTGCCTTCACTGTCTCTGATCTCCTAACCAAGTCAAAGTTAATAGAGTTATGTAATAATATAGCGACTCCTCTTTTTCAATGAGCTATAAAATGTCTTCTTGTATCCACATTTCTTTAATTCTTCATGTTCATTTTGGGATAAATGCGTTTCCTGTAGAAATATGATTTGGTGTTTTTCCCTTCTCATTCCTGACGTGACTCCGCTTCTCTTCACCAGCTTATTTAAGGATGCTCCTCTGAAGTTACTGTATCCCATAACAACAGTTGGATCTGTATGCGTTGGCAACACGGACACGTGTGCTGGAACAAAAGCGAATAACAAAAACATTAATAACAAATATAAACTTGACTTCCAACCTCAGGGCCTTCCACCGCCCTGTGGTCTTCATGACCCTATTGTGCTAGTGGAGGGTTAATCCTCCAGTTGGGCTCCCTCTGCAGGAACAAAGTCTCCTTCCCTCAGCGGACCAGTCATTAGACCTCTCCCGCTCATTAGTTCCCATTCACATATAGAGGAGCCCGAAAACAAGCACGCAGTCAAAAAACAATAAAGCGCTGGGAGTAGGGATCGGAAACTGTCAATATATCAAGATTATTATTATGGATGCAGAGGGGGGGCATATGATTATGTGTGTGTGTCCACGTCTTTGGACATATTTGTAGTACCTTTAGCAGTGTAATGATGGATCCTCGTCTAGTATTCATACTTGTCAGCGTTCGTGCTCTTTGGACCTCTCGTCCCGCTCTCTCTGCTCCAGTGAGCGCCTCGTGTGAGCTTCTGGTCCCAGCTGGTGTCGGGCGTCTGCAGCAGGTCCCGGTCATTTCACACCATTCACCCTCAGCCCTGTTACTGATTGGCCGAACATGTGGACTGATATCATTTAAGCAGCAAGATAATATCAACCTGGCTCCAGTTTGATCATCCATAATGATGAGCTTGTTGTTTTTATCTCTGTTCATATGATTCTCAGTATCATGTACAGCTTGTCTAACACGTGACCACACCATCGTTTTTAGGAGTTAAACACATAAAAACAACCAGAAAGACTGTCAGAGATTTGAAATGATTCTTTTTTAAACATTCAATTCAACATAGAAAGGCAGCAGTCATACAAAGAATAGATAGAAAAGTGAAGCCTCAGAACAAACACACAGCAGTGTTGCCTCGTATACAACACATACTGTATTGTGTACGTTATTATAGCCGTCAACCAATGAAACCTTGATTACAGACTGAATATTGACCGGTGATGCGTGGTCAGTTGGGGCTTAACCCTTTAAGCACAGAGCTTTTCTCAGTTCATTCAGGGCTTTTCCACAGAGACCTTGAACACTCACTAATCCTTCCCACAGAATGTGGAGCAGTGCTGCACAGAAGCAGCGTGACGACGTGAACAGAGTCAGTCAGAAGTCTCCTCTGAGCAGCCCGCCCTACAGGGAAGTGATGCCTTGCACCCAGCCCAACAGAAGCGGACTCAAGACTCCATTCTTTTGAAGTCTGGGGGTCAGTTCGCTCCCAGCATTCTTGTATTTCGGCCAGACTCGTTTTGCCTCAACTATGATTTCAGAGGGTCATTAAGAGCCAGCTCACCTCACTAATCACAGACGCCAGGCGGCCCTTTGTAACCCAATGAAGGGAGAGGTTTCCTCTACCAGGTGGCCGCTCACTTCCAGGGGGAACCACGGCTCGTTTGATGTGTCTTTTGACCTCCGTGAAAATTGCAGGAGGTTCATTTTGCTGAAATGATAAATCTTTATGAGGAACATGAGCCGGCAGGCTTTCTGAAAAGATGTGCCCTGTGATGTTGACATGGATACTCCCTGGCAGAGGCAAAGAGAGACTTTAATGCTGCTTGTTGGCGCTGTGGTAGAACCCCCTTTATGTAAACGGAAGGTTCCAGCTGATTCACAGCTTGTTAATAAATAAACACGTTTCTTTTCTTGTGCTCGGGTCCCTGATAACTTTACTAAAGGAAGTCTATCCAGGAGGGTAAGCAGAGACTGTGGATTGAAAGGGGACGTTTGAAAATGTCTATCTTTTAGGGGCTGTGTCCTTTTCAATGATTGATTAATTCAATGAATAGCATTTCTGTAATTATTTCCACGTGTATTCACGCTAAGCAGTAAACACCAGAAGCGGTGCTGAGAGTCGATCCTGTGCTGAACGCAGCACATTGGCTGTTTGTTTCCCCGCGTCTCGAGCTAGAAACCTTTCATCTTTAGTTGAAACGCCGCGCTTGTTGCTGTCACTTTCTAGCAGCCGTTTCCAGCTGACCACCATCTTTGTCCTCCTCCTTACTGGGGCCAGGAGAGCCTGTGACGCCTGTCAATCCAGCAGATACCTGTCCAGTGGAGTGGCTCCAGGGCCTCGTGCCATCGTCCCCTTTGACCACTGTGCTGAAGGTCTTCTGGAGCAGAACGATCCCACTGCTCTGTTATTGTGAGGAGCTCTTGTCATGGTGCGTTAGATCTTGCCGTTCATTTCTTCCAGTGGCTGAGTTGAGGAGCAGCTCGTGAGTTGTTCTCTCTCTTTATGTGGTGATTCACTCAGAAGTCGTGGCTTTTCTTCTCTTTGAGGTGGGATTTAAAGTCCACGTCCGTTCACATTTATTGTAGAGAAAAATCTCCTACAGAAACGTAAAATGTTTTTTCTTTTAAACAAAACTGTGGACAGAAAAACTGAGAAATCTGCATTTTTAAAAAGCAGCATTTTATATATGAACAGGGTGATAGTTGATATATTAATAGTCATTTTGTGGGTAAAGTATTCCTTTACAACGGTCCCAGTCATACAATCTAACAATTATAACTATACAGCATAACCTGCACTGATTGAAAAACGCTGCATCCTTCAAATCAGGTTGATGTGGACACATTCACATCGGCAAAGAAACATGACACATGAGTACCATGTGGTAACGCTCTCCTCCAGAGCAGGACGCTTCCTCAATCTAGTGCCCACGAGTGCTTCTGTTTCTTCATCTTCTCTTCACTTGGCTTCAGCTGTCGGCCATGACAGCACAGATCAAAGAGCTCCGATCTGTTGATGAGTCTCAATAACTCCATTCCACTGCATACTGGGAAATAATGAATCAGAAAACATCCGCTGTGCTACTGAAAAAAACAATAGCTTTCAACTTTGAAACAATTCTTAAGAAGTATAAACTTCCCTTGATGTCATCATGATATGTGTATGTGAAGATAATGGATGTTCTACTGATACCTTATGGATTGTAACGACCTAGAATTCAAGAGACAATAACATCAGGAAGCTAATTAGATGAAACGGTTGAAGAACATGAACCCAATAGTGAATAACCCTAATATTAATAATGACATTAATAATCAATATTAACCGACATTCATGACATCATAATCATTAATAATCTAGTCCCAAGTAGCTATTGATCACTGGATGATCAACAGCACATTACATATTATCTATTGATAGCTCTGCTAGTAGCTACATGATGCTCAGAAGTCAGGTAATAACAATGCTTCATTGTTAACCAATAGTAACTCAAATGAATTCATTAATAACCATTTATAACATAATACTTAACAGTTAATAACCCAATATGAATTGAAGACATGCTTGAGTCCATATGAATATGGTTTGTCAGCACTATCAAAGGTCTGCTCGTCGTCCTGTGAGATCTGAGGTTCAGTCACGTGCTCTGAGATGATTGTAGTTGTGTTGGAATGCTCTGACATTCCAAGTGAATGGAAGTAATTAAAGCTCATTTATTTCGTGAGCTCGGGACATTTAATTGTCAGGAAAGTATGTGGCCATACTGTGCCGCTTTTGTTCTTTGCCTCTGAGCTCTGCTCCTGTGAGAAACACCCGTGACTCCCGACTTTTTCTTTTTTTGCTGCTCTTGGATTTGACAGCTCACACGCTGCTCCATCTGTAGAGCAAAGGTGGTGAAACCCAGGAAACCATTCAAAGCCACAGAGTCAACTTAAAGCAGACACGTTGTGGGAGTTCATACGTTTACGCTGCTTCAGCGTTTATCAGAATCAGAACCGTTTATTGCCGTGGTATGTTGAACATACGAGAAATTTGACATGACGGGAGGTGCGTAACATTTAACAACATCAACAATGCAAAGTAGAAACAAATTAAATTTACAGAAAATATAAAATAAAGTAAAATATAAAATAAAGTAAAATATAAAATAAAGTGGAATATAAAATGAGGTGAAATATAAAATAAAATAAAGCACAAACTGCACAAACTAACAGGTAACAGGACTATAAACAGTGAGATGAAGTGTAGTGTGAAAGTGTCGAGTGTGATAGAACAGATGTGCGGGGGAGTGACCGGTGGGACTTTGTCCTGGGGATGACAGAGTCAGTGGGGGACCCGGGCTCTGTTAATGAGCCCGACTGCTGACGGGAAGAAACTGTTCATGTGTCGTGAGGTCTTGGTCCTGATGGACCTCAGCCTCCTACCAGCGTTGTGTTCACATTGTTGAAACATAATCAGCCGTGACATTGAACATCTGGAAGGGAAGCTTTCTGTACTCCAACTCAACCAACTCACGTTTCTTTGATGTATTTGTATGAAGCCGCCGTGTTGTGTCCAAAGGCTTTTTTAGTGCCAATAGCTCTAAAAGCCCCGCTTGACCCATTAAACACTTGGTCTGTTTCCAAACAAAAGAATACCCCCCCCCCCCCCCCTCCACCCTCCTCTGCTGAGGCCAGGTAAAGCACGGGGGAGGAGTCAGTCTCACCTGTGCCGGGTCACAAACCCCTCAGCACAGCAGAGCCCGCCCCTCTGAGCCTCCAGCTGAAACCTGACACCTGTGACATCATGCACACAGACATTGCCCCCCCCCCCCCCCCGCTCTCAGAGCTGCTGCTGCAGGATCTTCACAGCTTCTCTGACCCGGTCGCTGCAGCCACACGGAGCTGAAACCTGCTCAGATCGCTCACGGTGCTCTGGAGCCTCTCTACCTGCGACTGACCTCAGCGGCTGCCCCCCCCTCAAGGCTCGGCGCTCCCATCGGCTGGGAGTAGGGCTGTTCTATGGGCTGGCGTTACTCCCGAGGAACAGCGCAGCAGTCTGCCAGCACTTGCTTCTCCTCAGGATACTCTTGTTTTCTCCATGGAGCCGGGCTCAGGTAAGCACTCGTCGCCGTCCAGCCGTTCGTGGAGCTCTCATGCCGATGGTGGGGCCACCTGCTCGCTCTCTTCGCCATTCGAGCTTTGAGAGTCAAGTGTGTGTTGTGAACAGCAGCCCATCACAGCTGTGAATGTAGGGTCGATGGATTGCTGTTAACAACAAAAGAGCCTGATGAGTTGTTGCTGTCACACACTCAGGACAGAGCCCACTGGAGACGTCTCTGTGCGTGAGTCAGAAACACGCTCGCTGTCCTTGTTTCATGCTTTACCCTCCTACACCTTTTCATCCAGCTAGAACAGCCTGTGTCCTTAATGAAGCCTTGTGCTAATACTTCTGATATTCTCTTTGGAAGCAAGGTTCAAATGCTTCAGGGAACATTTACAAACCCACACTTTAAGTTCTGCATGTTAGAACTAACTTTGCTCATTGGAAAGAAGTCTACATGTCCAAGGTGACATCTTGTACTGAGCTGTTCTACTGTGATAGGAAACATGAACAAGCTGCATGCTACCAGTCGTAGTCACAACCTGGAGGAGAAGAAGAACAACTCTGCTGCAGAGTTACAAACAAGCCTGGTGTACATGCAACAATGTCTCATAGTTTCACACACACAACGTTTGCAGTTGTTAACATTTGACATGAAATAAAGAAATGAAATCCACTGATGGATTTACTCATGTAGATCTAGAAATGTCATTCTGAGTATCCGCTGTGTGTGTGTGTGTGTGTGTGTGTGGAGACACACAGATAGATGTTGAGTCAATGTAAGCTCCAACGTTATCTTCCACCACTTCAAGTCTTTTTCTATTCACACTTTCATTATGTTGAGTCTCTTTTAAACATATCGGGTCTAAAATACTGGAATCATGTGAATGAACTGGAAGGGTTGCAAAGTCCAAGAGGTGAGAGGGAGACGGATACCACTAGAAGTGTGTATTTTATGTTTTACTTTCAAACATTCAATCTCAGCTACCAATTTGTCCAGAATTCTGAACTAAACAGTTGCAATATTGTAAGAACCCATGCAAGGAAACGATGAGCTCAGTTCAGAGTGTTTCCTAACAGAACAGTGCAGTGGGTCAGCCTCCTCATGTTCACTGCTCTTACTCTATATGAGAGTATTGGATCTTTCAGCAGGGCTCATGTCTCTCATCCCACAGTCCTCTGGAGTTGTTTGTATAAAGAAGCCACCATTTCAGTCCAGACTGGCTGTCCAACATGTTACTACAGCTCATCTCTCCACGTGTCCTTTCCTACCCAAGGAATTTACACTGCCTGCTCCACAGCACTGCTCACTGCTGATCATTGAGCCAATGTTCTTACAATAAGGATGTGTTTCATGTTATGTGATGAAAATGAATAACCCTCTGAGAGTTTTCCTTCTTTCCATAGAACTATATGATCGGTTTTCTAAAGTTTTTTGATAATTGTTATTTTAATACAACCTGAACAATGTAAAGGTAAACTACTTTGTATATAAATATGGATATTCAAATGGCGAAACATTTAAAACCATATCCTCGCGTTTTGACTTCCTGTGCTCGGCAGAACCCTTGAGAACATCGGACCTACGATGTGTTTGGACTGAACTAGAATCAGTTGCTAATCACAGACTCAAGCAGATGCAGCTTTCTGTGGGAGGCACAAAGTGAGGCGGCGATGCATCTGTGTGAAGATCAAAATGTGTCAACTCAGTCACAATAGAAATTGTTATTCAGATTTACATCCCTGCAAAAGACATTTAGACCTTCAGGGATTGAGGGTGTTGGTCACTGAACAACCCTCTCCAGAGATGCTGCCGGGACCTTTCTCTGGGACGGCTTGTTCCGTTCAGTGTATTAGTTTAGCCAATAACACAGTTCAACCATTGTCTTTCATACCTTTGTGTGTCGACTATCAGACAACAGATTTGATGCGTTTCAAGATGATGAAGTGATCACAAGGAGAGTTGGACGGTTGAAGTTAGTGTCCTAAAGCTGAGTGTAGGGCGCCTCTCATGGCTTTATCTGAACTTCGACTGTACACTGACAAACCTACCTTTACCTTTCTTCTCACAGTTCGTTCCTGTAGGTTGTTTTTCTGGGCTTGTGTCTGGTAGTGAGAACAGTTAACCCCCACCAGGTCCATGTGGGCCGGTGTTGGCTGTCGCAGTAGGTCATCACCTCACCACTGCTTGCTATGCCAGTCACATGTTGCCCTCCTCCTCCGTCACTCCTCCTGGCCGAGCTCCTCCCCCGCTCTGCCGCTCGGCGCCACATCATGGAATGTGAGAGGGGGCTTTGCTCACGCAGGTTAATTGCCTCTGAGATTCCTGTACTAATGGAGCTAATCCTGCCTTTGTGTGTTTTGTGCTTGAGATTTGAGCTTGTTTGCCAGGATATTGTGTGAGGTCGCATGTATTAGCTGATTAGCATTGAGGCTCCGCGTGCTCTTGTCTTTCTGATGAATACTTCACAAGGAGCTCAGGGAGCTGTCGCTGTTCCACTGGGACACAAGACCACTGCTAAGGATGTACACAAGCATGGGCAGATCAGGAGGCAATGGGCCCGCCACCTCTCCTCCATGGGAGCAAGACACATTGCATTGTTTAGCCTCGTTTGGATGTTGTTTTCTGTCTCTTGGTCATTGTGCTTCTCTTTGTGATCATTTTCTGTCTATTTGTAGTCATTTTGCTTATATTTGTGGTAATTTTGTGTCTTTCTTTGTACTTTTTTGTGTCGCTTTTAATTGTTTTGTTCTTTTTGTATTTATTTTTCTATGTGGGTGTTTCGCCTGTTGTAGTCCTTTTGCTTGTCTATTTGTAGTTGCTTTGTGTCTCTTTGTAGTCATTTGGAGTCTTTTTGTAGTCCTTTGGAGTCATTTGGAGTATATTTGTAGTCATTTCTAGTCTCTTTGTGGTTGTTATGTGTCACTTTTTGCTTTGGACTTTTTGTCAATATTCTTTAACTGTAATTGTTTTGTCCCTTTGTACTTGTTTTGTGTCTATTTCTAAGTTTTTATGATCTCTTTGTTGTTGTTTGTTTCTGGTTATGTTGAGTCTCTTTGAGTGACATTTTGTAGGTGAAGGCCTGAGGGGGCCCTGACACTTGGGGCCCATGGGCCTGTGCCCGGTAGGCCCATTCAGTGATCCATTCTGAAACCTGTTCTATCAGCTGGATGGATGTCAAGTTGAAGTTGCCAATAACACTGGTAATCTGTTCGCTCTATGAAAACAGCGTTTCACTGTTGTTACGCCCGGGCGCAGCATCATAATGGGTCTCCCTTTCTCTCCCATGCCATACAGTCCATAATATTTATTATTTTACACAGTTGTTTTTAGCAATATGCGTCAGGGTGAGCCTGGCCCAAAACAATAAACGAAACAATCTTTATGAACCTGCTAACTTACCTACTCCAAACTGAACCAAACCGACCTCCCTAACCCTACCACTACATGGACTGTCGCTAGATTGCACACAATGATTTTTTGCCCCCCTCGTACAACAGCGCCCCCTTGGCTGTGCAGCACGGCCCGGTTGGGAGCCGAAGAGAAAAAGAGAGAGCGAGCCGGCCTCCACAGGTTCCTTCATATCTCAGGCCTCATCTCTCCAGTCCAATCACCTGCGACTCCACAGATACAAAAAACAACACAGACACAATGTACAGTGCCACCCTCAGGCAGGGAGGTGCACAGCATTCATGTGCATTATCAAATCTTATGACGCTCTAATACTGCGTTCACACCAAAAGCGTATTCATTGCGCCGCATATTCGCGTCATTCGCGCCACCGGTCAAAATGCCGGGAACCATTTGTGTTCATTCGTGTGAATCGCGCTGGAGAGGGGGCGGGGCTTATCGCCCTGAAAGCCGTTCAACTGTCCGCCATTAACCATGGAAAAAATAACCTATTTCTGCTTAGTACGTGTTGTGGAAGTCACAGATATCCCGGGAAACTAAACGCCGTCATGTCTGGTTCAGAGGAGCTCCGTGGATTTTATCGAGCTGTATTCACTGAGTCTAGCAAGCCACACGTCGCTGTTTACAACAGCTGTAGGAACACAAAATAAACTGATTTGGCTGTGATTTAACTGGCAATAAACCGACAAAAATGGACTCCGAAATAACTACGTAATGATGCTGATTTGTAAAAAGTCTGAATTCATGTTTCGTTACTTCTCTCTGCAAGATGACAAACAAATCACTTTTAAAATACTTGTCTTCTCAATGGAGCTCTGATGGAGCGGTGCTAGGCTATGCTAACATCGTAGCAGCTCCACCAGCACTCAATAACGTCATGTAGACGTAAATACGGCAGCGTCTATTCATTGTTTGTACCGTATGGTTTACACACACACATGTATACACATAGTTTGGTCCGGTCTCTATTGATATGAGGTATCGTAGAGCTCTGGGTGAACACAGACGGCTACAGGATTTATTTCCTGATTCAACAACGGCAGGAAGTCAGTGGTGACAGGGGAAGCAACTCAACGCTGATAGGCTATCGCGCCACAGCGTCACGCGAATATTTCGCCGAAGTCGAAAAATTTCAACTCACACGTTTGGGGCGATTTGGCCGTTTGCCGCAAATTCGCATCAATCGCGCCGCAAATTCGCGTCAATCGCAAAATCACTCCGCGCCAGTCTCATCGCGTCTGTGCATAGACCTTGTATGTAATCTACTCGCGCGAATAATTCGCGACGCGTTTGGTGTGAACACAGCATTAGTCAAAACACTGTGCTGCTGCCCTCTTTGATGGAGGAATTCAGAGTTCCTTCTCTCTTCCACAAGCTTCCAAAAAGATAGAATTTATTGTCCTGCTCCAGTTATTTAGGAAGCCCTCTATACCTGGGGTCTGTGTGGAACTTAATCTCACTCACGTCTCACTCTTAGTGGAATGAGGTTGTTTTTTGTCTCTACCACGTCCTTGTATTTTCACAGTGAACCCACGTTCTGTAGATAATATTAGACATGTGTGACTTAACTGTTAGCTGTTCGTAAATAAGACATGTAAATGTTCCTTTTGTTACATCAGCCTGAGGGAACAGTGGCACGCAGCCTTCAGAGGCCAGTTCCAGCCTCCCTGCAGCGTCTTCTCAGAGTCTGCTGCTCATCAAGGGGCCTCTCTGATTCAGCAGCTGCAAAGGAAATCCTTAAAGGGATTCTTCATGGGTTTCATGAAGCCCATCTGATTCATAATGAACTACAGCCTCTTCCAAAGAGATGCTGCCCCTGTGTCATTTTTACTGTTATGTCAGTCAACTGATTAAATCCATTTATTGTACAAGACTTAATCAAGTCACTCACAAATTGGATTTCGAGGTATATTTCTTTTTCGATCAAACGTCACGAGTTATTCCCTTTGGTGGCACGCCAACGAGAAGCGACCAGCACTCAGCCAATAGCTGGTTGTGTTCATGGGGAAATGGATTTTATGGGAACTGTCGTTTGGTTCTGTTGGCGATCCGTCATCAAAGCATCCACCATTTAGGACTCTCTGGTTCTCCAGCACTTAAATAACAGATTTTAATTTCAAAGCTCAACTCGAAGACAAAACTTCCTGTGATTGCAGAGATTCCAATGAAAGGAGTTGAATTTGTTCCAAGATTTCTGCGCAGTATCTATATTCAATTCCAGCCAAGACGGAGTCCGGCACATAACGTTGCACAACATGGTGGGGCTTTTGTTTGGATTTACCAAACACGATATATCGTTTAACTAGTGAGCTCTAGAGGTGTTGGGAGGTAGATTGGGACAGTGCTCGGCTAGTGCATTCTTAATGCTAAGCTAAGCTAACCAGCTGCTGGCTGTAGTCTTATATCGACCATACCATACCTTTCCATAGTGTATTTGCCACAACCACTATCTTTCCCTGACATCAACCGTACTGTAGTATGGTAAAAGACATTGAAGCATTGAATGTAATCTGGGGCTTTGCAAAATGGTGCAGCATCACCTTCTTGTCTGGCAATAGTGTTCATTTTGTTAGCTTCATTGTTTTTTAAATTGACTCTGTCTTAGTGTAAAATGTTAGTTTTCTCATAATTAGTCAACCTGATCCTCAAGCTTTAGACGACTTGAAGTCTGGGCATCTTTGTCTCATCTTAGTAAAAGAAAAGGGTTTCTATTTTAGTCAGTTTTAGTCAATGGACATGGTTTTTGTCCTCAGGTCGTACTGAACATTTCAGCCATAATATCACCTGGTTTCTTCTTCCTACGCCCTCTCGTTGTTATTGTTAACTTTAGCTGCTCTGAGTCCTCATCAATGAGCTCACAGGGGAAACAACTTTCAGTCAACAATCAGTTGGAGTATAATGACGTCTCATCGTCTCGTCTTGGTCATGGACATTGAGGTTAACGAACATATTTGGTCTTAGTTTATCACTGATGGGACGGAGTCCTGAGAATGTGAATGTTTTTATGAAGCCCTCCACCGTCACATACCCGACTGACAGGAGTTATGGTCTAAGACAACCACTCGTTGCCTTCATTTCACTGATCCAGGCTAGATGGCACAATACAATGGAGAGCAGGGGAGGACTTTGATTCTTTAAATATGTGTCATCATTCATACATGAAGGGGGATATTAATCATCAGACAGATCTGAAGGGCCCTCCACTCGGCCTGCCTGTCTGTCTACAGATACATTAGCATGCTGACGGCCGATGCGGAGGGAGATGATGAGAGACTCAGTGATCCTGCAGGGTACGGACAGAATACTCTGTAAACCTGGATTTGTATCCCATAATATGAAACTGTGTTTCAGGTTTTCAGAATATAAATTGGTAAAGTCGAATTTCTTTTCCATGAAAACCAACTCCTAAATAACCATGCACCTAAGGTGCTCAGTAAACCTCCTTTGGATAGACTCACTGATTCTCTGTCCAGTAGGTCAGTATGTTGGAACCCTGGGCCATGACCAGACAGCTACTCCTGGGTAGGAATGGGTATCGTTTGGGTTTTTTCCGATACCGGTGCTAAAACTTCAGCAATTATTTTGCAGAAATATGAGCATATGTGCCTTCTCTGGCAAAATACAACACGTCTCATGACTTATTTTATTTTACCAGTTGGTGGCGGTAATGCGCCAATTCGTCGTTTGCCAACCGCCAGTACACCTTGTTAGGGTTTAAACAGAAGGATGCGAGGCTTCGGCAGGCTGCAGGGAGATTTCTGCTTCAAGCTTCCTACTGCGAACGCGCATCAGAAAAACGGAACTGGATCCGGTTTCAAAATTAAACAATATTTAATGTACTACACAAAGTTCACTTACAAACTGAACCAACTATCAATAGTAATGTTCTCGAGAACAGAGACCACACGCACGCATCTCACTCACAGGTCTGAATTCAGGTACTGAAAAACAAGAGCGGATGTGGTCTGAGGAATTCTCTCTAGAACAGTCTTTTATATGTCATAAAACATGTGACTGATCCTCCATTGATCAGTGATTGGCTCCATTCGAATTCTGTCCCCTCCCTGGATCGATCCTTTAGCGAAACATCTTCTCTCCTTGCAAAACATCTTGACTCCACCTCTGGTCAGCTGTCCTCCCCACTGACCACATCCCATCCTCCATTTGCTGCATGTCCCATTCAGAATCCCTGTCTGATCCTCAAACTATTCTTACAGTGTTTTAATACCTTTAGTGACTATACTTTTATGGTTTAATACATTCAATTAGTTAATATACTGTAACATATAATATCTTCTATAAGTAAGAATATTGTAAACATATTGTGACTAACATATTATTATTGTGACACTTCTACTCATCACTAGGGGGATTATTTAATCGTACTTATGTGTTTAATACTGAAATTCTCCACAACCTCAAAGAAGAAGAAGAAGCTTTCGCGTGCCTGTGGCTGTTGTGCTTATGAGCGGCAGCGCTAAGTACCCCGTTGTAATAACACTATGAGTGAGGAGCGGAGGACCGAGTCCTGCTGCCAGGACGGAGTCATCAGAGTAGTGTAAAAAAAGTATTTCAATCGGCTCAGGCACCGAAAGGAAGCACCGAAATCTGCGTTGCGTTTCGGTCCGGTAGATACCGGACGTATAGGAACCTTTTCGGTACCCAATCCTACTCCTGGGTCTGAAAAGTGAAGCCACGGTGGAAGTGCCTTAACACTAGCATTCTCTCTAGTGTCCACCAGGGGGCGACTCCTCTGGTTGTATAGAAGTCTATGAGAAAATGACTCTACTTCTCTCTTGATTTATTACCTCAGTAAACATTGTAAACATGAGTTTATGGACTCAGTCTCTAGTTTCAAGGCAATGCGCGGCAAGTTTATTTGTATAGCACATTTCAACAACAAGGTAATTCAAAGTGCTTCACATAAAACCATTAAAAGCATCAAAACATAAGGCAAAAGAAAAGGAGATTTAAAAACAATTAAGAACATTCATTGAAACAATAAAAACAGTAAAACATAAAAAATACTGTAAGAAATAAAATGCAGTAGTAAAATGCAGAAATGCAGGAAATTGATTAATATATTAATTGAATCGGGTTCAATTAAAGGCATTCAAGTCTTCTTCAATATAGCATGATGTTCATTTAGTACATTATGGTCCATTTAGAGTCAAACAGACCATAAAGCAGGGGATGCTTTAGGGCGGGACTTCTTTTTGATTGACAGGTTGCTACCAGAGCTGTATATGGGAGTCTTCACGTCACTCCTCCGCAGTAAAAACATGGTCGCTTCCATTCACTGGTTGCAAAAATCCAAGATGGCCGCGGTCAAAAATAGTCCACAAACTAATGAGTGACATCACGAGGACTACGTCCACTTGCTATATGCAGTCTATGGTCATGACTGGGATCCTTGTAAACTCATGGTTAAATAGTTTGTGTGTATTTGTATAAAAGACCCGCCAGATGGTTTGTTACACAGAACCATGTGAGAAGTCGGTACAGAAAAGGGCAGGTGCTTCCAAAAAATATACGGTACACTTATTTGCCGACCCCTGGTCTAAAGATAGAGGATGTAGTCCAGACTGTAAAGCCTCTCGAGGCAAACTTGTGGTTTATGACATCAAGCTATGTGAATGAAAATGTACTTTAATATCTATAACGCATTAAGAGCATCGGTCCGCCACAGTCAAACTGCAGGCCTTAATGCTATCAGGTGTGTAGCTTTCATTCAGCCACGGTGATCATCCATCAGTGCTCCCGGAGCCGGGTCCCATCTCCCGTGGTGAGGGCGGGAGGGAATGTGATGAGCGGCGTGCACATTTAACGGTGTTTCCGAAGGCGGTCGGTGAGCAGCTGTCCTGTCAGGAAGTGTCTCCTGAAGGAGCTCCAGTGTGTCCGTGGACTTCGCTTTACGCTGAAACACAACGCGGTGACATGTGGGGAGACGACTCTGTGACATTGGACTGTGGCAAATGTGCTTCGCTGACGGGAAGATTTTACAAATCAACAATAAATGGAGACGTTGAAAAAAACATTTGTAATTGTTGGAATGCTGTTAAGCATTCCAACTATTGTTATCCTGTTTCTTTATTGTTGGAATGCTGTTAAGAAACCATTCAACTATCAAAATGTTCAGCTCTTTCACCAGAGGGGTGCTATGACTTTTCATATTTCTAACCTTTAAACTTTTTGAATTATTAAGCTTTTTATTTTCAATGGGATCTCTATGGAGAATATTTTCAAATGGCTTCAGGCACACAGGTGTTCGCGATTGAGCCAATTAGTGATGTTGATAAACACACAGACTCACAGACACACGCGCACATACACTCCTCTCCCTCTCTCTCTCTGTGTGTCTCTCTCTCATACAGTCATTCAGGTCTTATGCTGCGTTCACACCGGTCGCGTTGATTTTTTGACGCGCTGCAAAATCGCGTCCAACGCACTGCAAAAAAGCGTCCAACGCGCCGCCGGTCGTGTTCAGACCAAACGCCGCAAAATCTCGTAGCGCCGGAGAGGGGGCGTGGTTTATCGACTGGAAGCCGTTCACCTGGCCGCCATTACTTTCCGCTATCAACCGTGAAAGGAATAAGGACAATTGCTGCTTTGTACGTGTTGTGGAAGTCCCTCAAACGTCGGAATGCCAAACGCAGTCATGTCTGGTTCATAATATTGTTCAGAGGAGCTCCGTGGATTGTATCGAGCTGTATTCACTGTGTCTAGCAAGCCACCGGTCGCTGTTTACTACAGCTGTAGGAACACAACATAAACTGATTTGGCTGTGATTCAACGGAAAATAAACCGACAAAAAGGGACTCCGAAATAACTACATAATGATGCCGATTTGTACTTGTCTTCTCCGACAAAAAGGGACTCCGAAATAACTACATAATGATGCCGATTTGTAGGCTACTTGTCTTCTCAATGGAGCTCTGATGGATCGGTGCTAGGCTATGCTAACATCGTAGCAGCTCCACCAGCACTCAATAACGTCACGTAGACGTAAATACGGCAGCGTCTATTCATTGTTTGTACCGTATGGTTTACACACACACACATGTATACACGTAGTTTGGTCCGGTCTCTATTGATATGAGGTATCGTAGAGCTCGGGGAACCCACAAACCGCCACTATTAATTTGTCCTCCATTGTTGTTTGTGATTCAGCACCGGCAGGAGCTACGGCACTGATGACGGGAGCAGCAACTCAACGCTGATAGGCTATCGCGCCACAGCGTCACGCGATTATTTCGCAGAAGTTGAAAAATTTCAACTTGCGCGTTGGCGATTTTGCGGCGTCCAACGCGTCCACCGCGTCCACCGCACTGCAATAACGCGTCCAACGCGCCGCGCCATCGCAAAATCGCGGCGCGCCAGTCTCATCGCGTCTGTGCATAGACTTTGTATGTAATCTCGACGCGCGTCAAAAAATCAACGCGACCGGTGTGAACGCCCCATTAGGGATCTTTAGAGGTCTTTCCCCCCCCCCTCCACCCCCCCCACACACACGCCATTTTAAAATAAAAGCCCCACAGAATGAATCCTAACTGAAATGCTTGTGATGAGCCTGTCATTTAATAACCGGTTTGTGTTTATCTAACATGATTCTGTCTCCTCTCCCCTTCTCCCCCACACCCCATTTCAAAATAAAAGCCCCAGAGAGTGAATTCTAACTGAACTGCTTGTGATGAAGCCTGTCATTTAATAACCTCTGTTTATGTGTGTCAAACTTGATGATTATGTCTCCTCTCCCCCACCCAGCCCCACCCTTTCAAAATAAAAGCCTCATGGATTAACTGTATGTAAACATTAAGCTCAAAATTAGGCTTTTTTGTTGAAATAATGAATGCTCTTACTAATACTGCGACAACTACTACTGCTGCTAATATTTCTAGTATTACTACTACTACTACTGCTGCTACTACTTCTACTACAACTTTTGCTGTTGCTACTATTACTAGTGCTATTACTGCTACCATCAATATTATTACTACCACTACTGCTATTACTACCACTACTACTATTACTTATACTACAACTGCTACTACTGCTATTCATGCTACTACCAGTACTAATACTACTACAGCTATTAGTACGACTGCTACTAGTACTACTACTACTGCTACTTCAAATACTGCCATTACTATTACTACTACTACTACTACTACTGTTATATTAAATACTACGACCAATACTACAGCTATTACTATGACTACTGATACTACGTCTTCTACTACTTCTTCTAATTACTAATACTTCTACTACTAATAATACTTCTACTACAACTACAAATATCACTACTGCTACTACTAGTACTTATTCTAATGCTACTAATACTTCTACTAATAATACTTCTACTACAACTTCTACAAATATCACCACTGATGAAATTTTTTAAGCCACAGAAACCATTAGAATATCAAAATGTTCAGCTCTTTCAGGAGAGGGGTGATATGACTTTTCATAGTTGGAATCTTTAAGCTTTTTGCAATTTTTTAAAAATTGGACATCTATTTTCAGCAATGTTTTTGCAATTAATTTCAAATTTCAGCATTCCAACGCATTTTCAGCAGGAAATGCATTTTCTAGTTACTAATACTTCTACTACTAATAATACTTCTACTACAACTACAACTACAACTTCTACTGCTACTACAAATATCACTACTGCTACTACTAGTACTTATTCTAATGCTACTAATACTTCTACAAATAATACTTCTACTACTACAAATATCACCACTGATGAAAAGTTTTGAGCCACAGAAACCGTTCGAATATCAAAATGTTCAGCTCTTTCAGGAGAGGGGTGATATGACTTTTGATATTTGTAATCTTTAAATTCTTTGAAATATTAAGCTATTTGCAATTTTCTTTTGAATGGGATCTCTATGGAGAAAATCTTCAAATCCTGTTAAACTTCTTCAACTTTCAAAGCCTTCTTCCTCATACTTTCAGCTACAGACAACATAGACATTTCAACTAGAAGGGTTTTCAGCAGTGCAGTTTAAATGCTTTTGGGCTTCAACATTTTTCAGACAGGTAGTCTCCCATTTCTTAATTTTCAGCAATTTTTTTACAATTAATTTCAGCTTTCAGCATTCCAACGCATTTTCAGCAGGAAATGGCATTTTCTAGTTTGCTATAATGCACTGTATTGTTGTCTAATTACAGCCTAATTATATAAAATGGAGATCTGTAATTAAAAGGCCGAGCAACAAATGTAATCAGCGGCTTTCCTGCCAGAAGAACATTAGTTGTGCCCCTTTCTAACAGTAACGGCAGCCTATCACGCTTGTCAGTACACAGGCTTTCATTTAGTTTGATTTCATTTTTAACAGCAGCTTGTCAGCTCTATCAAAGGAATAATCCAGTTTCTTGTCTTGCTGTTGTTGAGATGGAAATGACGCAGAGGGCTTTGGTTGATTTTGACATGTGCTGTCTAACGGCAGGTCCTTCACTAAATGTGTTTGCTTTAATAAGCATGAGTAGAGAGCAGGGTTTGTGTCGGCCGTGACATTGGCTTTGGTTAAGGTTAGGAAAAGATTGTGGTTTTGGTTGAATAGTGAAAAAGTCAAAAGCAACCATGTTCCCCTGGTGTGTTAACCAAGTGACTTGAGTTACAAAACAGGACCATTAAGAGGTTAATCGTGCTTTTATGTTAAGTTTGAACATTTGAGGACGTTCTCTGGAATTTACCATCGCAAATGGATGTCATTTCTATGTGATAGTGTTGGAGTGTGTTGATCTGCCTTTGGGCTGAGCCGAGGGGTGAAACAGACCACAAAATGCACCGTTCGGATCCGAACACGGTTTTGAGTCACGGATATGATCCGCAGTAAAAAAAGAAAAAGGAGCAAATACAACTTTTAGAAATGCTTAGATCAGGTTTTTTTGCCGCCAGTACCGATTGCCAATGATGAGCCATATGGGCCGATAGAAACCGTTTGTTGTTTTGTTGTAGCAGTTGTTACACAAAGCTACAGTTAGAAAGTGAAACAGGTCATGATTCCCTCTCTAATAGCACATTTGTATTGCTGTGAAAACATATTCAAACAACTATTGATTCATGTTTCTTACCAGAAACTACTTCAGACATTTGAACACGTCATAATAGCGTTACTATGACGGGGATCCGGAAGGATCAACTATGGTTTGTTCCACCACTAGTTGAGATTACTCACGTTTTGTATTTGAGTAAAAATAAGTCATTAACTTGTTTCCAAAAGTTTATACATCCAAGTGTAATTCTGACAATGTGACATTCCTAGAAGAATTCAGACTTTGAGTGATGAGAGCTCATCCCAGCATAGATCATACCTTTATTGATCTTTTTCAACATTTACTGTAGTTCACTCTTTATTACGTTTGACAAACTGTCTACTGTTCTTTCCAAAGCTTCACAGTACTCGCTCACATAACCACTTCAGCTATTTGATCCCTCTCTGCAGACGCTGAGATGCATGAAATATTTCTCCAAGATTTCTCACTTCACACCTCTCAGGAAGCTCAGGAAGCTTTGTTGGCCCTAAGGGCTGAAAAAAAGGCTTTGTTTCCGTAGTTACAACTCTGTTACCTATAGTCATTGATACTTGAAGCATTTTAATGTTACGTGTAATATAATTACTGCATTTTGATAGTGAACATTTTGGCTCCAAGTGAGGACATTTTCAGGGTTATTGTTCTCTACTATTGTTTATTGTTTGTCCCGTCCTCGATGTCCACGAGGTTTTCTAAACAGTGGCGACCAGTGCAGAGTTTCTGATTGGAACCCCACGAGGTAAACACAGAGTCTCTGTGGAGGAACAAGAAGGGTTGCTGTTATGTTTTGGATCGGATACATTTTCCTTTGCATGTGAAAACAGTGGCGGCAAACATAATAAGTCTTATTAGCCTGAACTTCACTTGTCACTTAAGCAGTCATCACCCTTCTCACACACAAACATAGGCTCACTTTCTGCCTTTGGTTCATAATTTACTTTTATTTAAGCGCCTACATTTAACACAGCTGTCAATATTGCAGTTTTGCAAAAGCATCGATGAATGCTGCTGAGTGATGATCCACAATAAACCCATAAGACGGAATACTGTTTTGTGATGTTAGCTGAATGTGATATGAAGCCCAATGTCCACGCCCCAGAACCCCCCAGTCTGTTGCACACACGGTGTGTTGGTGGGTTTCACACACGTTTAGGACCGCAGAGGTTTTGGGTCGACAACACACCGGCCCTCTGCTCTGGCAGTAATTGGCTGAGAGATGGCTTTTTGAAGGACATCAATTATTCACCCGAGCCGTCTGAAAAATGTTGAAGCCCGAAAGCATTTAAACTGCACTGCTGAAAACCCTTCTAGTTGAAATGTCTAACTATGGTGTCTGTAGCTGAAAGTATGAGAAGAAGGCTTTGAAAGTTGAAGTATAACAGGAATTGAAGATTTTCTACATAGAGAATCCCATTCAAAAGAAAATTGCAAAAAGCTTAATTTAAAAAGTTTAAAGCTTACAAATATGGAAAGTCAAAGCACCCCTCTCCTGAAAGAGCTGAACATTTTGATATTTGAACAATTGCTGTAGCTTAAAAAAAATTCAGAAGTAGTGATATTTGTAGTAATAGTAGTAGAAGTTGTAGTTGTAGTAGTATTATTAGTAGTAGAAGTATTAGCATTTAGAAGAAGTAGTAGTATCAGTAGTAGTAGTAATAGCTGTAGTAGTGGTCGTAGTATTTTATATAACAGTAGTAGTAGTAGTAGTAAAAGTAATGGCAGTATTTGAAGTAGCAGTAATAGCAGTAGTAGTAGTACTAGTAGCAGTCGTACTAGCAATAATATTGATGGTAGCAGTAACAGCACTAGTAATAGTAGCAACAGCAAAAGTTGTAGTAGAAGTAGTAGCATCAGTAGTAGTAGTAATACTAGAAATATTAGCAGCAGTAGTAGTTGTCGCAGTATTTGTAAGAGCATTCATTATTTCAACAAAAAAGCCTAATTTTGAGCTTAATGTTTACATACAGTTAATCCATGGGGCTTTTATTTTGAAAGGGTGGGGCTGGGTGGGGGGGAGAGGAGACATAATCATAATGTTTGACACATAAACAGAGGTTATTAAATGACAGGCTTCATCACAAGCATTTCAGTTATATTTCACTCTGTGGGCCTTTTATTTTGAAATGGGGTGTGTGGGGGGGGGGGGGGGGAGAGGAGATGGACTCATATTGTTAGATTAACACAAACAGGTTATTAAATGACAGGCTTCATCAGAAGCATTTCAGTTAGAATTCACTCTGTGGGGCTTTTATTTTGAAATGGGGTGTGTGCGTGTGTGTGGGGGGGGGGATTCTCTAAAGATCTCTAAGAACCTGAATGAGAGAGCGAGAGAGAGAGAGACATAGAGGGAGAGGAGTGCATGTGTGTCTGTGAGTCTGTGTGTTTATCAACATCACTAATTAGCTTAATCAGAAACACCTGTGTCCTTGCAGCCTTTTCATGGAGATTAAACAGGGAAACACCTCTCAAACAAATCCTCAAAACTCCCATAACCGTAGCTCCTATTGCTCCGATATTAAAATTGAGAGGAAGGATGAGTTGAAGAACAGATCCTGTAAAAATTGTGTCTGTAGTGTAAAAAATGTGGCTGAACTGGCGATCTAGAAATGGGTACCGTGTTCTGTTGAAGATGTTTTTGAAGCAAAATTTAACATTGGTCTCTATGGAGCAGAAAGTTGGTTTTCCTCTCAATTAACGGCTTCTGTGTCAAATGTGGAAATCTGTGAGATTCCACAGTAATTTGTCTCCGACAAGGACAAGATTAGCTACTTTTAAATCCAGAAATTATTCACGAAGAGTGAAGATTGTGGACACAGTGGCAAAATACAAACGTTTTTTTCACAAGAATCTCAAGCTGCTCTTCACTCTAGCGGTGACATCACGCACTCTAAGTGCCGCAATACACACCCATTATAAAGTCAGAAAAGGGCTGAAAAATCATAAAAGTTAAATTGCTGCAGTTCAAAAAGTTAAAAAGATATCAGAAAGCTGAATTATGCGGCAATAGTTCAGGGTTTTCTCAACATTTGAAAGTTGAAATGGTGTCTGTAGCTGAAGGTATGAGGAAGTTCACTAGCTTAGGCCCCCACCTCGGCCGGAGCGAGCCTTCGTCGGTTGTTTGGAGTGTTGAGGAATGGTTGATGGAGATTTAGCCTGACGCGGTTTGGGGGAGGCTTAGTTGAGGATCCACTGCGGCTCCCGGGCCTTGCAGATCCCCCGATCTCCATGGGATAGGAGCATGATGACTATGGGGGGAGATAACCATTAACAAGAGGGAGGGAGGGTGGGATGCAGAAAACGCGAGCGAGCCGAGGCTTAGAGTGGGTAGGTATTTATAGGAGTGTGGCCGGAAGTGGGCGAGTGGCTGAGGTGTGGTCCTGCTCCTGAAATTCAGCTAAGTTTTATCTCCAATAGAAGGATTTGAAAGTTGAAAAAGTTTAAGAGGATTTGAAAATGTTCTCCATAGACATCCCATTCAAAAAAGTGCAAAAAGCTTAATAATTCAAAAGGTTTAAAGATTAGAAATATGAAGAGATATAGCAGACATGAGCTGAAAGAGCTGAATATTTTGATAGTTGAACGGTTTCTGTAGCTTAAAAAATGTGGAAGGTGAAGCTTTGCAAAAAATGGGGGACGGAAGATTTGGTGGTATAAAGAAACAGGATAACAATAGTTGGAATGCTTAACAGCATTCCAACAATAAAGAAACAGGATAACAATAGTTGGAATGCTCAACAGCATTCCAACAATGAACACAGTAGTAATGCTACTGCAGATAAAACACAAAAGCACTTCACTTACCAAAGCTGCTGTTCACTTAAAGACAAAGTCCATCCTCCTTTCTTTGTTAACAAAGAGTTTAATGACGCGGTCGAACAGAACATCGGTGCGGTTCAGTTCCAGTCAGAGTTCTCCTGTGAACGTGTTCGTTGAGTTGTAGATCCACTCGGGTTGAAAAGGTTTTCAAAAGCACCGTAGCTTGTGAGCGTCCTGCCGTGCTATGGTGTCGTGTTGCTGCCTTGGTTAGCCACTCAGGTTAGCGTAGCGTAGCTCCAAACACCAAGACGCTCAGTCGCAAATAAAATGCATTCTTAGCCATAACATGTGCAACGCTTCTCCGATGCTGTCAGCCAGGAATGCCGTTGGTACAAATCCTTTTCCTGGCTGGGTCAGGGCTGCTAGCTGTGGGGTTGGCCGACCCTTTCTTACCATGTCCAGCTTTTCTGGAAATGTCCTTCTCGAGAAATTAGTTTCTCCTCCTTCAGCCATTGAGTGTAAAAAACAAAGCTATACCAAGCAAAACGCTAAAAATGTCATGTCCATGTCATAACTTCTTACATATCTTTCAACTGGAACTCTCACTACTACTACTAAGTTCTGCTAGCTAGCTTTCAGCTTCACAACAGTGACGCTAGCCCACTGACCAATCACACTTCACGTTATTGCTGATGTACTTGTAGGCCAGCTAGCAGCTCTGACACGTCAAAGAATACGCCCAACATGTCAAACTAAAGATCTGATTGGTTGAACACTATGACAATCAACAATATCGTCCCCATTCACTTAAAGTGCACATGGATGCACTTGTGAGTCTACAGGCCTCGGGCCTCTCTTCTTACCTAGAGACACAGAGGTGAGATCTGATTGGATAAAAGCTCTACTTAAAACAAGCTGCACTGGAAGCAGAGCAACTGAGGAAGACAGGAGCTGTGCAATGAGAACATAAGATAATGAAGAAATATGTTTATAAATTATAATACATGTAGTGTATTTAAGAACAAATATTAAATGATAAAATAGATATAACTTTGTGATTGTGTTTAGGCCAGCAGAGAAGGCTTAGCAGGCCCTGATGGCCCACCACTGAAAGAATGGGCCGTTTATAGCTACATAGTGAGTGGGTCCTCCTCACGGAGCTAGTGTTCATGTTTCTACGGTAGTCCAGAATGGACAAAGCGAACACTGGCTGTAGATGGGGCGATTTGCATTTTCACGTTTTAGTGCCGGCCAACGTAGTTCTGCTAAGCGCTTTGCACACACAAAGAGGCAGAAGTTTCATTTGGTTGCAATCTGCAACTTCACCGCTAGATGCAGCCAAATCCTACACACTGCACTTTTAACCATCTTAATTGTCAACGAATGAAATTGTTTTCAAATTTTAATGCAACTTAATAAACCTTTACCTATGGAGGCAGACATGTATTAGAGGTAAGCTAATTCTAACATAACATTATGTTATTGTTGCTGTCAGTTAGTTGTGCAGAGGTAGAAATTAAGGATTATTGCAGGTTGCAAATAATTATCAGCAAAAACTAGACTGAACTGTTCTAAATTGAACCACTATCAAATGACTAAAATGCAGAAGAAAAAAAACCTACAGTGAATAAGGAGAAGGCTGTTTTTCACAATAATTGATTGGGGCGTTGGATATCAGACATGTGGATTAATGAAAAGATTGAAATGATTGGTGCTTGATGAGTGCAGTGTTTCATCTCACTGCATTAATTCATCAAAGCTCTCTGAAGGTTGCTTCTCATCTATGTGCTGCGGCTGCCAGCTGACAGCCAGTCTTTCTTCCTGCCAGCTGTCTGGGCCATCAGTAAGTGAATAACCCCGTCGACAAATAGCCTGTATAGTATCTCTGTCTCCGCAGAGTGATGAGGGGGACTAATCGGTGTCTGCAGAGGAGCGTTGAGGGGGAGGGAGGGCCATGATAGGAGATAGGTTTGGTATCGACTGTAGGCTCGTCTCCCCTCTTGCATCACGTCTCGTTTAACAACTCACAGTGACTGCACTCTTAAACTCTTATTTAAAGTGAATCACTGCTCAATCTTCCAACAACCACACTGATGCGTTGTTCTTTCTCTCTCTGGCTTACACTACACCATACACTACACCGTACACTACTCCAACACTACACCGTACACTACACAAACACTACACCGTACACTACGCCAAACACTACACCGTACACTACGCAAACACTACACCGTACACTACGCCAAACACTACACCGTACACTACGCAAACACTACACCGTACACTACGCCAACACTACACCGTACACTACGCAAACACTACACCGTACACTACACCAACACTACACCGTACACTACACCAAACTACACCGTACACTACCCAAACACTACACCGTACACTACGCAAACACTACACCGTACACTACGCAAACACTACACCGTACACTACACCGTACACTACACCAAACACTACACCGTACACTACCCAAACACTACACCGTACACTACGCCAACACTACACCGTACACTACACCAACACTACACCAAACACTACACCGTACACGACCCAAACACTACACCGTACACTACACCAAACACTACACCGTACACTACACCATACACTACACCGTACACTACGCCAACACTTCACCATACACTACGCCAACACTACACTGTACACTATGCAAACACTACACCGTACAGTACGCCAACACTACACCGTACACTACACCGTACACTACACCGTACACTATGCAAACACTACACCGTACACTACGCAAACACTACACCGCACACTACGCCAAACACTACACCGTACACTACACCATACACTACACCATACACAACGCCAACACTATCTCCTATTGGATGTACTCTAGTGCAACACATTGGCTACACACTACTTGTAACACATGACTTAGACAGAAACCATTGGTACAGTGAGAGAGAACGAATTGGGAGAGAAATAGTGTAAAATTATCAATGTCAAGTCAAAGTCCAAAGCTAGGGGATAAGTGATACAAACAGAAGATGACATTCTTTATATTTTATTGAATGTTTTTGCTAAATCATTTTCTGTTCGGTCTTGTTTTGTCTCTTTCTTAAAATATATATATATATATTGTAAAGCTCTTGTCACAATAAACCATTCTGTATCAGATGTGGATGCTGGAATATGATTTGATATATGGGCAGGATAACTATTGTATAACCCAGGAACTCTAGCTTAGTAATAGATTTTTTTGGTACTTTGGTAGTGATGATCCCCAGGTAGAAATACAGTGTATCATGTTGCGTGGTAATTAGCCAGGAGTGTGTGTTTAGACATATTTGACTAGCCAATCGCAGTGCGTTTTCAGACGACGTCGCATTGCTTGCAGCGAAAAACGAGGCGTTTTTCTACCTTTTCCTTATTTCTGCTCATTCATTTGAATGACTTGGATGTGTTTTTTTTCACACAGTACAGTTTCAAAGAGATAGAAGATGGTAGAATTCAATGATTCGATTATAAAATCAGCATGTAGCAGGTTGTGTTGCATGCTGCATTGTGGACCTCATTCATATGCCAAATGTCATGCTTTGTGCTCTTTCTTGTAGACAGTTAATGATCAGCTGCTCAATTGCCCGTGTGTAACTGGCTTAGAGGACACCAGCCAGCTCAGTGCAATCCCAGCATTCACTTTGTTTAGTCCAGCTAGTGGTGTTGGCAGCTCAGTACAAACCCCCACCTCCTCCCTCTGTCCTGTCCGCATGACTGCTGCCCTTATCTCTGTGGACTTCCGACTCAAAGAAGAGAAAGGCCCAACTAAGACAAAAATAAAGGAATGATTTTAACAGAACCATGTCAACTTATGGTCCATTTAGAGTCAAACAGACCATAAAGCAGGGGATGCTTTAGGGCGGGCTTACTGTGATTGACAGGTGGCTACCACTGCGTTGTCCGGTCTGGAAGTTGTCCGTGTTTTCGTTTTCTAACTTTAACCCTTTCACAGTGTGTTTTCACTTCATGAAAGTTAATCGTAACCTTCTTTGTTACCTAAAAATGTCTTATTGAGCGTTCGGTTGTACTTAGCTCCACTTCTGGTTTTAAAAATACAAGATGGCGACGTCCAAAACGCCAGTCAACAAAACTAATGGGTGACTACATCCCCTTCATCTATGCAGTCTATGCTTACATACCTTAAATACCATATAATAGTAATATAATATGTAAAAATAGTACTGGCAACACCGCTGATAGATTCACCACCAACAATATCACTTTTTTAAATCCCTGAAAACAAAAGAGCACAGTTTTTAAGTTATTTGTATGCCTTTTTATGTTTATTTGGCTTTGACTGCCAGGAGAGTTGAAGGAAGCATCCATTGAGAGGTCTGGAGTCAGGCAACCAGTGAACTTTTTATTCGGTTTCTCTGATAAGTGAAAGTGAGATTCATTGTGAATTCAGCAGTTAAACACGATTTACTTCCCGCTCTTCTTTCCTTTATTTCTCTGAGACTGAACACATCATTTCCCTCTTCAGAGCTGATTGAATTGAATGTACATTAACCCAAATGAAACCCATTTCTGGGATTTGCCACTGATGGTTTTTAGCATCATTACGGAAAGAGTACAATGGCAGTCTGACGGCACTTGATGTGAAGCGTTCTGCATCTGCAGCTAAGTGCCACTGCTGTCAATGGAAAAACAAATCCACACGCTTTCGTTAATTAATTCTTATTCAGAGTCCGACTGACTTTAGAAAAAGTCTCATCAAGTAAAACTCCTGTAGAGTCTCGTTCATCACACCTGTCCTAAAGACTTTCTTTTGGTCTGCTATGCTAAAAAGACTTTCAGTCACTTTGTGTGGCCTGCAGCCTAATAGTATTTAATAATACGTAATAGTCTTCGCCTCATCACATGAGTGAAATGAAAGAGTTCTAAATCTCAGCAGGCTGTATGGACCCTAACTTTCTGCAGTGACAGTATTAGAGGTGACGGTTCCCCGGTTAGTTTAGCAGATGGCAGGTGGTGTGGGTGGTGCTGTCACCACGCCAAGAAAGGATTCACACATTGAGGGCTTTGCATTGGAACGCGGCTCCGCATGGGAGAACTGGTGTTTTCCTGGCGCACACTGGATTTTCCTGACTTTGCTGGTTTGGTATCTTTGTGCACACCTCCGCGCACTTTCGTTCACGTCAGTTTAGTGAAATCCCGCCAACGTCTCTAAAAATTACACAAATCCCTGTATTCATGTTTTGCTCTCTTTCCACTTTAAGTCTACATTTTTAAACCAGCCTGAAGTAAAACATTTTTATTCTGCATCTGTTATCAAACAATCAAATGTTTTCTAACCAAAGAGAAGAGCAAGAATAAGAAAGCACTGGTAGTCCCACAAATCAATGGTAACACATCGTGGATAGGGACAAAGATACGAGGGGATCTGTTCTTATCTCGCGTCCTGCATGAGGCGCATTGTTTCCATGGCACTAGGGTGCTAGTTAACAGCAGACGGTTATTGTATGGATTATTTAATGAAACAGCACGTTTTTACACAAAGCATGGTGACCGTCGGATTTCAACGTGTTCAGAAGAGTGAAATGAACTTGAGACATCATGAATGTGATTGGCCAGGACTGTCACAGCCTCTATCCCGCTCACATTTAATGTATGATGATAAATTAGTTCTGGTCCCAACCTGTATCCAAGCATTGGTGAGCATTTGGTGAGCATTTGGTAGCCCCCAGCACACCGGGCATGGCTAACGGTGACTGCACCACACCGTGGGTTCACAGAAACAGTTACAGATAGAGAGGGAGTGTTGGATGGATAACAGTCAGCTCGAATCTGCTGAGATTAGCAGAGGACTGTATCTTATGATTGTTTGCCTTATTTATTCATCATTTCATATTTATTTTAGTTTTTATTAATTGATAATTTATAAGTGTTCTTCCTTTTGGGATTGTGACTTCTGAAAAAGGCCTCTATAGATACTATACATCTACAAGTTGTGGCCCTTCAGTCCTGTATTTTGTCTTTATTTAATTATTTACATCATTTTTTAGAGAGCTAAATATATCAAGCATCAGCGTGTTAGCATATTAGCATGCTGAGGTTGGCATACAGTTTGAATATACAGCCGGTAGACTGGCTGTGGTCCTGTTGTCTCAGTAACACTTCATTTGAAGATGAATAAGACACATTTATGTTTGTCAGTTTTGCTCGATGAATAAATAATAAAGTTAAACGATGAAATCCTTCTGAACATTACTGTCCATTAACTTTCTGATCATTGACTAGTCGTTTCAGTCGTGTTGAGGAGAAAACTCAAGTGAACAGACTGATGTCGAGGCGTTTAGCTCAATTCAAGCAATAAGATTTATTTGTGACAGAATTGTTATGCCAGGCATTAAAACGTGCACGTGGCCTAATCTCTACTCAGTAGGAGCAGGCAAAATGTGAAAAGGCGCTTTACACAGAGCGCGCATGCGGTGTATAGGTTCTTCCTGGTGGAAGCCTATTGGTTAAAGCAAAGTAGCAGGCGGAGCTGTGTTTAGCAGAACAGCAGCCTGGTAGGAGCTCTGGGCATCTCCACCCACACTGGCTCACGTCCTGGAACCGCCTTCTCTGCATCATCAATGTGTGTGTGCATGTTGTTAACACTCGAGGTGCCGAAAGGGTGCAGTTCTAAGCTATTTCGAAGTCTCTGTGTGAATAGATAAGGGAGCTCTTCTCCTACACTACGATGGCGGTTTCCGCCCTAATCTGGTGGTTTAAGCAAGTGTTTCTTTTCAGGGCCACTGTATCTGTTTCTATCGTGCGAACAGGCGCCGGAATGCCCTGCTCGGAGTATTTGACCTACTTACAGTGACCTCACAACTCCGCAATATAAGCATACAAGTATAGCGCATATTATTTACATGATTTATTATTACAGTCGTGGGTCAGTCGACCCATGTGAACATAAAAAAAGAATATACACTTGATATGACCCTTTCCTGTCTAATCTGTAGGAAGACCAACCCACCCATTGATAGAAATCATGCAATATTTCCAGGAACTTTCTTGTGATATCAGCTGCTATCTTTAGAGGCTGGTAGCTTTTCAAAATAACACAAGTCAAGTAGCTCGTAGTAGCACTCCGTCTTCCTGTTGGAGAGCAGCTGTTACACAACGCATCTCCTGTGATGGTGTCTGTGGAGATGAGCTCAGTCATTTACACATTTCATAGCAGCATGTGGCTTAGCTACAGAACTTGTTCTTTTTGATTTATTATTATTCATTATTGATTCAGAACTTAATATGATGGAAAACAGTATTATACAAACCCAAATGAACAATTCCATACAGCTTTAATTGGTTTTCATTGAATATCATATTTGTTCAAACTGTCACTGTGAACAAATCGGGTTCCTGTGCTTCCTTTTTAAGCTCCACTGACATCTGCAAGACTCCACCAGTCCCGAAGAAAAACCACCAATCAGAGTACGCGAGCTGTCAATCACTGCACTTCAACTCTGATCAAACTGTCAAACTAGGCAGTGCTGATCAAATATGAATGGAGATTACATTACCATATTTCTCCGCTAAAATCTTTTCAGAAACATATTTTAGCGAACTGTCTGGCTGTAAAATGAGAGCGTTTGTGACTTAACAGCCATGTTGGAAACAATCAAGCCAAAACCACCAGCGGGAGGGAACTCTCTAACTGTACAGCTAAGCAGTGCACACTCCTGTCGGGCTTTAGTGATCAAAGGTTAGAATTATAAATGCAACCAGCTGCAACTTTAACCCTTAATATTTGCCAGTAAATGCTGAATGAAAACAGTGACTTTCACTTGTTCATTGTTACATTTTATCATTTTATCTTTAGCTCTTCATTGAAGCCATAAGATGTTTCAGTCTGACATATCTGGCATCTTGGAAATCTTTCCACCGACACAATTTTAAAGAATTCCCCAATGCCATGGAAAATGGTTTCCTGTGTCATTTATGTAATAATGGCATCAAAGCAGCAGACCCTTGACCCTATGAAGTGAGAAACACAGGTGAGGAGAAGTTACTGTCAGTAAAGGTTAGTTTCTCTTGATACATGTTCATGTGGGTTCTTTGTTGGTTCTGATGCTGCTGTGATTCCAGAAAACCTCACAGTTCACTCATTCGATTTGACACCTTTTCATTTCATCTCTGCATTTTACAAAATGCAATTTGTATCTGGATTTTTCTAGTTATGCATATCATATACTCTGGAGGGTTTCCTTATACTCAAACAGAGCTGAAGCTTCAAAATGGAAAGCTGTGAAGGTGTGTGCATTTATTCTAAGCTAAGAAGACTTTAGCGGTTGAGAACAGGAAGTAGAACAAAAACACAAGTTTTACAGTCAGCCATCCAGCTCCTGATTTATAATTACATCAGAGCTGGTCGCTAATGTTTCCTGCTGGAGGTTTGTGTTAACATGGCCTGGCGTAACTGCTCAGATCGATTGCAGCCTCGTAATTAATGGAATTGTCAGAAAAGCTGACGGACAGCTTGTTGAGATGCCCTGACTCTAACTGCAGTCAACACATCCAGCGATCGATGCAATGGCCCTCGGTGCTCAAAGAACGCACAGCTTTTATTGGTTTCCTCTTTACAGTCCAGACACTCAGGAGTCTGGAGACTTGTAAAGCACTTACAACATGTAGTATATGTAGATAACGTTGTCACGTTATCATGCTCAGTGTTTATGTTGTTGTCCATACTGCGGCTGCAGGAGTGCAACTGTTGCACATAGCACCCATTTGTTCCTTTCTGTGGTTCGTAGTAACGTTAGATTATAACATTATACAAGCTGCTATTTCTTAAACTATTCGGGAGAAAAGTGTAAAGTGTTTTCAAATCTATCTCAAATAAAACAGAGTCTTGATGAAGGATCAAAGTTGTAATAGTCAATTTATTTGCTTGCAAGCAAAAGAGAGAGCAGTTCTCAACAGACACGTATCGCAGAGTCTTGTGAGGAGTACCCTAAAATCATCTTCATGCATGCTACCTTTATACCCACAGACAAGAGAAACCAGCTGAAACATGCAAGGGGAAGAATGATGGGAGACAGACATTTGTGCTGAAACAGGCAATGTCTGGTGTATTCCCTGCAACAATAAAAGTAGGCCTGGTTCTATGTCGAGGCCATATATGGCCTGCAATTGTCTTCTCCTGTGCTCTTTGACCTATGTGGATGTTTATGTTAAGGTGGAGGTTTATGATACAGCTATGTGGATGTTTATGTTAAGGTGGAGGTTTATGATACAGCTATGTGGATGTTTAGGTTAAGGTGGAGGTTTATGATACAGCTATGTGGATGTTTAGGTTAAGGTGGAGGTTTATGATACAGCTATGTGGATGTTTAGGTTAAGGTGGAGGTTTATGATACAGCTATGTGGATGTTTATGTTAAGGTGGAGGTTTATGATACAGCTATGTGGATGTTTATGTTAAGGTGGAGGTTTATGATACAGCTATGTGGATGTTTATGTTAAGGTGGAGGATTATGATACAGCTATGTGGATGTTTAGGTTAAGGTGGAGGTTTATGATACAGCCATGTGGATGTTTATGTTAAGGTGGAGGTTTATGATACAGCTATGTGGATGTTTATGTTAAGGTGGAGGTTTATGATACAGCTATGTCGATGTTTAGGTTAAGGTAGAGGTTTATGATACAGCAGGCGCTGTCCGTCTAAGGAGAACTAAGCAGAGAGCAGAATAAAAACATTTTTTCCTATTACAGGGCGAACAGAGAAAAAAACCTAATATAATATTTTTGATTAAATTCCTCTCTAAATACCGCAACGATTGTGTAAGGTTCACTTCTGGTGCTTTCAAGAAAATATTCACACAATGAGATTTTTGATAAATAACCATAAGTAATGTGCATTTAAGGACTTGAGTGCTAAATGGCAAATAATAGAAGAGCCAGAACGGTCTGGTGAAATGATACTGTTATGCAGGGAAAAGACAACACTTTTGGCATTTTACGAAATCCAAAATCTGAGACGATATCCAGTCTCATGCAGCTACGGTATCCTTATATTACCCATTTATAGCCCAGCCCTATGGTTCCTCATACTGTGGTTTGTTATGGTATTGCACCAATATCTTGCAACAAGAGCGATGGGTGCGCCTGCAGTGTTTAGGAAACAAAAGGACTTGGTTAGGCTGAGGAATATAATGTGGTTAGGTTTAGATAAGATCGTGGTTTGGGTTAAACTCATTGGTGATTTGATTGTGAGTGGCGTTATATAAGTATTAAAGTTACGTAACAACTCAACATGTGGGAGGCGGCCTTACTGAGGCTTGTTGTTGGCACAGCACCTTTGGCAGCCAGTTCTGTAATTATATTCTTGTATTTCCCACTTAATAAAAAACAATTACGTACCCATAAACAACGATATGTCATCAGATAATCGTGACAAGTTCATGATCCCCCCCTCCCACCTGCAACTACTGACAATTTGGTTTTGTACAAAACTGGTGCCTCAAAGCACCAGCGCCTGGTTGGACGGGACTGCTTTACTACTTTATGCCTTAAGATGTTCTATGGATAGATAATCAACAACAATTTTGAATATTTTAAATCGTTTCATGTGCAAAATAGCAACCACTCAGCTGTTACATGTGAGATAACCTGAATATCTGGGATTATTTGTTGGACAAAACATCAAGACATTGGAAGACTTCACTTTAGGCAGTTGCTGTTGGTTCACTATTTTTGGACATTATATGGACAAAACAATTGAGGATTTCATTGAGAAGAACCGATAGATCTCATATCTCTGTTGTATGATGTGGAATCCTTGTTTCATGGAGCATACTGGAGAGTCTAGCTGTCTGCATTAGGCCTGCCTGGTGCTGCACCCTACCTCAGCACTCCTGCCAGTGTTCACAATGACTTGTTAGAAATATGAAAGCAATGCTGCCTTCCAGCCACTCCCTGCAAAAACAAATATTTCTGCTAATGGTCGTCTGGAATCTGAAATCACTCAGCGGCAGCGTGTCATCACTCTGCTGTTGCAGCATATCGCTCTGAGTTCTTTCAGATGTTTTAGCTCTTTCCCCCACAGCTTCAAAAATGCTGTGAGATGCTCGTGAGTAATAATGGATGAATGTTGCTTCCTAACTCGGACTAGCCAGCTGTGAGGCTTTTTATTACTCTGTTCCACAGTAGACCACAGTGGGTTTTCCTCTACAGGGTGCTTGCATGGCGCTCCTCTGGAGTCACTCTGGTACTGAGACTGGAGACAAACTGAGCCCACAGGGACTAAAACCTTTGTTGCTTCACCAAGCTGAAATATTAAACCTGCAGTACCTGCTGGGTAACTGCATTGAACAAATCAACAACTGGATGTGCCAGAATTTTCTTCAATTAAACAAAGATAAAACAGAAGTAATTGTTTTTGTACCAAGGACGAACAATTGAAAATCACCGCTCAGCTTCAGTCACTGATGTTAAAACCCACAAACCAAGCCAGAAATCTAGGTGTAGTTATGGATTCAGACCTCAACCTGAACAGCCATATCAAGACAATTACAAAATCAGCCTACTATCACCTGAAGAATATATCAAGGATTAGAGGACTTATGTCTCAACAGGATTTGGAAAAACTTGTCCACGCATTTATCTTCAGCAGACTGGACTACTGTAACGGTGTGTTTACAGGTCTCTGTAAAAAGTCCGTCAGAAAGCTGCAGCTGATTCAGAACGCTGCAGCTCGAGTCCTCACTAAGACCAGGAGGGTGGATCACATCACTCCAGTTCTGAGGTCTTTGCACTGGCTTCCTGTCCAACAAAGAATTGACTTTAAAATCCTGCTGTTGGTTTACAAAGCACTGAATGGTTTTGGGCCAAAATACATCTCTGATCTGCTGCTACCTTATGAACCATCCCGACCCCTCAGGTCATCTGGGACCGGTCTACTTTCTGTTCCCAGAGTCAGAACTAAACATGGAGAAGCAGCGTTCAGTTTTTCTGCTCCACATATCTGGAACAAAGTCCCAGAAAGCTGCAGGTCTGCTGAGACCCTCAGCTCATTTAAATCAAGATTGAAGACTTTTCTGTTTGCTGCTGCCTTTAATTGAACCACATTCAATTAATATATTAATCAATTTCCTGCATTTCTGCATCTTACTACTGAATTGTATTTCTTACACTGTTTCTTTAATTGTTTTTAAATCTCCTTTTCTTTTGCCTTATGTTTTGATGCTTTTAATGGTTTTTATGTGAAGCACTTTGAATTACCTTGTTGTTGAAATGTGCTATACAAATAAACTTGCCTTGCCTTGCCTTGCTGTTATTGGGGATATTTGGGGGCAAGGGAAAGACGTTTGAACACAACAATGACGTATCACTTTTAAGTTGATGTGGCAAACTTGTCAGCACACAGTTGCTATTTCCACGTCCATCAGTTATCAAGCAGTTATCATTTGGAGTCGGGTTGAATCTAAGTCCAATATCCTGTCTTTTAGTTCTGTGTTTGGTCTCTGGAGAGAAAACAGTGAGTTCCTGTAGCTGCTATGCTCCACCATGTCCACCAGCTAGCTGTTAGCGGTGTTAGCGGTGTCTGTCTGCTGGTTGCTGCACAGCAGGTAGACTGCAGCTGCTTCTTAAAGCTGTTTCACTCAAATGTGCCACCTGTTTCCTTTCAATTTTGTATTCATTGTAAATCAAAACAACCAAGTAGTTTTGGAGCAATTTTTGTTGTGGTTTCAATTCCCAACTTTAAGTGGATATTGAAGATTTGAAATCAGAAGCTCCACTTCACAATAGAGAGTCACTACTATCCACGTATGTGCCAAATGGCATTTATAGTGATTGCTCCATGAAGTGTGTGTGTGTGTGTGTGTGTGTGTGTGCACATATCACATTGCTGCTGTCCACACAGATTAAGTCAAAGTGTGTCTAATGTCTCTGGAATGAAGGTGACATGTGTCTCGGTTAGCATGAGGCAGTAGCATGCTGTTGCTGCCAAAGCAGTAGTTAGATGTGATTAAGCGCAATGGAAGACGGCTCCTGCTGGATGTGTCCATCGCCTCCCTCCTTCCCATCCTCTCACTCTGAGGCTGGAGGTGTTCCCTCCTCCCCAGCACCTCACTGCAGCTGTGTCTCCAGGGATGCTGGGAGATAAGTGTAGGAGAGTACTCGGGGGTGCCTTTCCTCCTGGGGGAGTCGCATCATCCCCACCTCACTGAGTAGCTGCTCGGTCTGAGAGGAGAGGGAGCAGCAGTTGGTGAATTTGCTGCAGGTTCACTATGCTCAAAGCTGGGGGCAGGTGATTTACCTTCACCTGTCAAGATGGCCGTGATGCTGGCCAGTCGCAGCAGTAGTTGGTTGGAGGGCGAACAAGCAAGGCTACCTGCTGCTGATTGGTGCAGTGGCTGTTGGGGATTTATGAGTTGATGTTCAGCTTATCCAACTTCCTGCGTGCTTGTCATGTTACCACGACGACTGCAGGAACCAAGAAATCCAAGCGCCGTAAAACTAGGGCTGAGCGATTAATCGCAATATAAACCGCCAAATCAATTCATGCATCAAATCATCTTATTTCATCATAAGACGTAGGCCTGGCCCACATAAAGGAGTCGTCTCTATGTGGACTGTATCCACTGTAGAGTGATGGATTCCATAGTGGGCAGCGAATAATACAGAAGATGAGGAACATAAAAACAAACACTCAATTGCAATAATGGTCTGAAAAATATCAAGAAATTGCAATGAGGTAATTTTCCATATAGTTCAGCCAAAATCTGTTGTGCTGTTTCTGTGGGTTATATGTTGTGTCTCTACCTGGACTCGTACCTGTGTGGGCTGACACCAGAGTACATGTAGTCAGAGTGACATCGCCCGTTGGTTTGTGCACTGCTGTTTTCAAACCTCGACTTTGCCATTTTGTCATCACCATCTTGTTTTCTTGCAACTAGAAGTGACCAAAGAGGGCGGGGCTAACGAGGGCGGGGCGAAATAGGGGGTGGCTAACGAGGGCGGGGCTAAATAGGGTGGGGCTAAGTACAATCGAACGCTGAATAAAGCATTTCTTACAATTGTAACATGAGCTGAAATCACTGTGAAAGACAAAAACACGGACAACTCCAGACTGGACAACGCCGTGGCAGCGGCCTGTCAATCACAAGGTATTGATTGTCCTAATTCATTCATTGACCTGTGACCGTATATTGCAGCTTTGTTAGGAAAAGAACTAACGCACTCTACACATCCTCACTCCCAACTCGTCACATGTAAGTGACCCTAGAATGCGAACTGTGACGCTCTAGGTTCCCCTCTGTAGGTGCTGGACGTGTCAGGCACAGAGTGTCAAGATACCACTCATTTCTTACAGTGTCCTTTCAAAATAAACTTCCGTGTTCACAGGAAATGTACAGTTTCTGCTTGTTACATGCATACAATCTCTTTTCAAAACACACTTCTGACGTAGGTTTACTTAACTTCTTGGTTAGGGTTAGGAAGAGATTGAGGTTTGGGTTAAAATATGTATGCTTGTAACGTAGCAGGCGTTAGTAATATACGTACGTTGCATAAAAACAAAACTACAGTAAAATAAGTCAACGTTGGCTTTTGTTTTCACACAGGACTCAAACCGTGGTCCCCCGGGTTAGAGTCCTGTGTGTGTTTGAGCCATCCATCCATCCATCCATCCTCCCTCCCACCTGCCCGAAGCGGACTTTCTAGCTCTTTATACTCAGTCAGTTGCTCTGACCATCTTATAAAGACACGGATGCATTTACATTGGAGTTAGCTGATCCCCATACAGACGTTTAAGGGTGCATCGCTATCCGTTTCATATCTACGTGGATGATACCCAGTTGTACACCCCGGTTAAGCACCAGCACTGTTTCGTGTATCATGTCTTGCCTTGCCGACGTAAAAAAAACAAAAACTTCCTGGGATTACATGACTCCAAATTCGATGTACTTATAATGACCCCTGCTGGCCCCAGCACGAGCTGCATCTATAGACTCTGCTCAAGTCTGGGTGCTTTATCTCATAATGTTCAGCACGAAGCAGGTGTTAACTTTTAATAAAAGGTGACCAAAGTTGTGCAGTCCTGCTTTGCTCAATTGAGACAGCTCAGCAAAATCAGGTGATTCCTTTCACCTGCAGACTAGAAAGAGTCATTCGTGCTTTCATCTCTTCTAGACTTGACTACTGCGAGGTGACCGGGCCTTTGCTGTGTGGGCCCCTCAGCTGTGGAACTGCCTGTCTGGAGATCTAAGTCATGCAAACTCAGGATCCTCTTTCAAATCTCCTCTGAAGACTCACTTTTACCGTTTGGCATTAACAGATTTTATGTGTTAAAGCACTTTGTAACTTTGTTTTGAAAGGTGCTATATAGATAAAGTTATTCTTATTATTACTGACCAAGCATGGTATTTGACGCGTTGGGATGGAGAACGGGTCGTCCTCATATATGCTTTAAACAGCACAACAGCAAAAACAAAAGTTGAATGACTGGATATTACTCTGAGATTCTAAGAGACATAAACAGCCACATTTTACCTGATATATCTCTATCAGGAGTTCTTCCTTATCCACTAGTCTATAACTAGTCTATAATCATGCACTCTACAACCTCTCTCATGGGTTTGCTTTAATCAATACACGGGAGAAAATACATCATTTGTAAACCACCACTCGTTGCATTCACACTGACATAATGGTTAAGTACCAAAGATGTGGACTTTGTGGGTCCACGAGACCATCAGAAACACAACGGTGGTGCAAATGGAGGGACTCTCCCTCAGAGGTTGGGACGTGCTGCAGAGGCCAGAAGACTTGTGTCAGTTAGCTGAAAGGAATCCTGAGATAAAGGACCTGTCAATAACAACCTGGAATTCAAGGCAAGCATTCTTGCTTAACACCTTTGAGAAATGACACTTCAGCCAACAGACAGCAGCTTAGCTTACAGACCAGTCCTCCCATAAGACAGCGTCGGGGTGTCTCATGCCAGCTGTGGCCTGCACTCACTCTAAAAGTGTCCTAAAACTCACTTTAAGCTCCAACGCACCTGACCAGAACATTATAGCGAAGGATCTCGACACAGGAAGAAGCTAGAGCCGACCCGTGAGCAAATATTGTAATGCGCGCAATCTGGAGGCAAGTATCCTCTTCGTCAGCCGTTTCAGAATCGTGCTTTCTCTCTCAGCAACCATGAAACTAGCTGCATCTCAGAAGCTTGACCAGCTTGTGTTAGCGCACCAGATCATAGCCAGAGCCTGGTCCTCGGTCGTTCTGTCCCTTCTTCTTCTTTTCGTTTCACTGAAGCGTGATGGTTATATGACAGTTTCCCATTTCTTTACACAGTCCTTTGCATTTTCATTGAACACTGCAAGGTCTTTTGAGTTGCAAGGGTTGGGTAGTAGAGGGCAGACAAGGCAATGCTCCATAGTATGGTCTGCTTCTCCACATTCACAGGTGGTTGGGCCAGCCTTGTAGCCCCATCTGACCAGAGCATCTTTTGATCGTCCCGTTCTTGTTCTGAGGCGGTTTAGTGTTTTCCATTGAGCCCATGGTGCTTCTGGGCCAGAGGGAAGGTTTTCAGTGGGCGGTATTTCCATGACAGTTGGAGGAGGGTCATTCTCAAGCTTTTCCCTCCAGAGTTGGAGTCTGGTTTCTTCCCGAGACTTTATTAGGGGCTGGACATGGCTGAGAAAGCTTCTTCTTGATTTCAGCCGTTGGGCCGGAGGGTGACATCCATGGAGGAGATGGCGTTCATCACTAGTAGATTTTGTTTTCTCGACTCGGCTGGCAACTTCCCGTCTAATATCAGCAGGAGCAATGCCAGCGAGGAGGTGAAGGTTGCTTGTGTTGGTGGGTTTCAAGCAGCCAGTGATCAGGCGGCAGGTGTTGTTCAGTGCTGGGTCAAGTTTCTTGGCATGGGTTGACCTCTCCCAAACTGGACATGCATATTCTGCAGAGGAATAGCACAGGGCCAGAGCAGTAGATCTTAATGTGTGTTCTGTGGCTCCCCATTTGGAGTTGGTCAGTTTCCGTAGGATGTTGTTTCGGGAACCGACTTTGGATTTTGTGTTGTTGATGTGCTCCTTAAAGGAGAGAGTACGATCCAGGGTTACTCCAAGGTAGACAGGGTGGGTACAGTGCTCAAGTGGTGTTCCAGACCATTTGATGTTAAGTGGTCGGTTGGCTTCACGGTTCCTGAGATGGAAGGAGCAGACTTGGGTCTTTGCAGGGTTGGCATGTAGGTGGTTGCGCTCGTAATAGAGTAGTAGCTCCTCTAGAGCTCTGGTGAGGTTTAATTCTACTGCTTCTCTCAATGTTGAAGGACTGTCTACAACTAAAGAAGAACTTGTTCTGTTCCTGTTTGACCAGTAAACAGAAAGTAAAGTGCTGATGATCTGCTGTGGTAGTGATGCGCTTTAAAACACTGATAATCACAGTAATCACAGTGTTGCTTTCATCTCTAATGCAAAGTCCCACAACGATTAAGCCATTGTAGAAACTGAGACTGACAAGTGTGTCTAATGTTGTGTTTCATTAAGATATGCAGAGGTGTTACACAATGTAACCTGTTGAAAAGAGCTGAGGTGTAAAATGGACGCGCTGTGATGATGTGTGTCGCTGCAGTCGTCTCTACAGTGCTGCTGGCGGAAATAGTCACGTATGCAGGGAGTTGATCCAGCGAAGATTGTGGAAATCCAGCACTTAGTCCTCCCCCTGCCTCCTTGTCACGGCTCACCTAATGACACGTCAACCCTTCTCTGAAGCCTTTTTCTCTGAGGCTCCCTGTAATTGTTCATCTCTGGTGGGTTTTCAGTCACACTGCGCGGAAACAGTCAAAGCTTCCATGGATTGCGTGTGTTTTCTTTTCCATATATTTGGCAGAAATAGCATTTTTAGCTGTCAAGTAGATTGAACACACACTGAAAGGCAGACAGACTGGATGTGTCCGGTTCGAGCCGTCGTCCGTGTGCATCCGCATGGATGCTGGCGCTGATGGGATTCATGTTGTTCAGGATTTCGTTTGAGAAAAGGGAGGAAATCAGGGGCAAGTACAGCCTGACCGCTGCTCTCCCTGTAATTTGCTTGTGTGCTGAGGCAGGAGGGAGTGGTTCGTACCGCTCCGGTCTCCCAGGATTCACTGCGTTCAATCTCGGCACATGTTTGGCCTCGATGTGCAATCGGTGAAGTAAGGAGTTGTTCTCCAGGTGTTTGCATTTCAGTAACCACACGGAACCAGTGAAGAACCACAAGAAACATGTTCCAGATAATCTACAGCGAGCTGCTGCTTGTGGTGTGCATTATTTTTGATAACCGCAGGGATATTCTTCTACCTTCTCGAGTATCGTTGACAGCAGGCCGGCCTGGATTCTAGACCCGGTAACTGGAAATATTATGAAGGAAATATCACAGATAGTAGAGCGAGATCGGCATCCTTCAGTGTCCCGTACCAGTTTACAATCTTTATTTATTTACTGCTGCTGAGCTTAAAGACAGACCAATTTGCTTTACAATGCTGACATACAACATACAGTATATCTTGTAGGTTACTTTATTTGACTTCACATAGGTCTGTTACTCCATGTTTTGTTTGTAAGCTGCTCTGTACGATGAACCTAAGCTCTTTGATCCGTGGATGCTTTAAGTATGAAGCCTGGCTTCTTTTGAATGTGAACGTGAATCTGTTGTGTGAGCGCTTCCTCATTGGTTTGTTGTATTGCACCAGGAAGGAACAGATTGAACTGGCTGCTCTACAGCAGCAGCTGGCTCCAGTCTGCCCCTGTGGTTTACACTGGAACCGCCACCGAGCGATGCCGGTGTCATGTTTGGCTCCGGATGATGGAGACAAATAGCATGAACGTGAGAGTGGAGCCAGGTGCTTTCTGTTGTTACAGCATGGGCAGAAATGCAACATGCCCCACCACTGCTACATAGATACACAGACTCTTTAGTTGTTAAGCCTCTCTTTGAAGTTGTTTTGTGTCTCTTTGTAGTTGTTTTGTGTCTCTTTGTAGTCGTTTTGTGTCTCTTTGTAGTTGTTTTGTGTGTCTTTGTAGTCCTTTTGTGTGTCTTTGTAGTTGTTTTGTGTCTCTTTGTAGTTGTTTTGTGTCTCTTTGTAGTCATTTTGTGTCTCTTTGTAGTTCTTTTGTGTCTCTTTGTAGTTCTTTTGTGTCTCTTTGTAGTTATTTTGTGTCTCTTAGTAGTCATTTTGTGTCTCTTTGTAGTCGTTTTGTGTCTCTTTGTAGTTGTTTTGAGTCTCTTTGTAGTCGTTTTGTGTCGCTTTGTAATTATTTTGTGTCTCTTTGTAGTTGTTTTGTGTCTCTTTGTAGTCGTTTTGTGTCTCTTAGTAGTCGTTTTGAGTCTCTTTGTCGTCGTTTTGTGTCTCTTTGTAGTTATTTTGTGTCTCTTTGGAGTTGTTTTGTGTCTCTTTGTAGTTTTGTGTCTCTTTGTAGTTGTTTTGTGTCTCTTTGTAGTCGTTTTGTGTCTCTTTGTAGTCGTTTTGTGTCTCATTGTAGTTCTTTTGTGTCTCTTTGTAGTTGTTTTGTGTCTCTTTGTAGTCGTTTTGTGTCTCTTTGTAGTTGTTTTGAGTCTCTTTGTAGTCGTTTTGTGTCTCTTTGTAGTCGTTTTGTGTCTCATTGTAGTTCTTTTGTGTCTCTTTGTAGTCATTTTGGTGTATCTTTGTAGTTATTTTGTGTCTCTTTGTAGTTGTTTTGTGTCTCATCGTAGTTCTTTTGTGTCTCTTTGTAGTCATTTTGGTGTATCTTTGTAGTTATTTTGTGTCTCTTTGTAGTTGTTTTGTGTCTCATTGTAGTTATTTTGTGTCTCTTTGTAGTCATTTTGGTGTATCTTTGTAGTAATTTTGTGTCTCTTTGTAGTTGTTTTGTGTCTCTTTGTAGTTATTTTGTGTCTCTTTGTAGTTGTTTTGAGTCTCTTTGTCGTCGTTTTGTGTCTCTTTGTAGTTATTTTGTGTCTCTTTGGAGTTATTTTGTGTCTCTTTGTAGTTGTTTTGTGTCTCTTTGTAGTTTTGTGTCTCTTTGTAGTTGTTTTGTGTCTCTTTGTAGTCGTTTTGTGTCTCTTTGTAGTTGTTTTGAGTCTCTTTGTAGTCGTTTTGTGTCTCTTTGTAGTCGTTTTGTGTCTCATTGTAGTTCTTTTGTGTCTCTTTGTAGTTGTTTTGTGTCTCTTTGTAGTCGTTTTGTGTCTCTTTGTAGTCGTTTTGAGTCTCTTTGTAGTCGTTTTGTGTCTCTTTGTAGCTATTTTGTGTCTCTTTGTAGTTGTTTTGTGTCTCTTTGTAGTTATTTTGTGTCTCTTTGTAGTTGTTTTGTGTCTCTTTGTAGTTGTTTTGTGTGTTTTTGTAGTCGTTTTGTGTCTCTTTGTAGTTGTTTTGAGTCTCTTTGTAGTCGTGTGTGTCTCTTTGTAGTCGTTTTGTGTCTCTTTGTAGTTGTTTTGTGTCTCTTTGTAGTTGTTTTGTGTCTCTTAGTTGTTTTGTGTCTCTTAGTAGTCCTTTTGTGTGTCTTTGTGCTTATTTTGTGTCTCTTTGTAGTTGTTTTGTGTCTCTTAGTAGTTATTTTATGTATATTTGTAGTCCTTGTGTCTGTTTGTAGTCGTTTTGTGTCTCTTTGTAGTTGTTTTGTGTCTCTTTGTAGTCGTTTTGTGTCTCTTTGTAGTTATTTTGTGTCTCTTTGTAGTTGTTTTGTGTGTTTTTGTAGTTATTTTGTGTCTCTTTGTAGTTGTTTTGTGTCTCTTTGTCGTCGTTTTGTGTCCCTTTGTAGTCGTTTTGTGTCTCTTTGTAGTTGTTTTGAGTCTCTTTGTAGTCGTTTTGTGTCTCTTTGTAGTTGTTTTGTGTCTCTTTGTAGTTGTTTTGTGTCTCTTTGAAGTCGTGTTGTGTCTCTTTGTAGTTGTTTTGAGTCTCTTTGTAGTCGTTTTGTGTCTCTTTGTAGTTGTTTTGTGTCTCTTTGTAGTTGTTTTGTCTCTTAGTTGTTTTGTGTCTCTTAGTAGTCCTTTTGTGTGTCTTTGTGCTTATTTTGTGTCTCTTTGTAGTTGTTTTGTGTCTCTTAGTAGTTATTTTGTGTCTCTTAGTAGTAATTTTGTGTCTCTTAGTGGTCATTTTCTCTATTTGTGGTTATGTTCAGTCTCTTTGTGCTTGTTTTGTGTCTGTAGTTATTTTGTGTCAGTTTGTAGTCGTTTTGTGTCTCTTTGTAGTTGTTTTGAGTCTCTTTGTAGTCGTTTTGTGTCTCTTTGTAGTCGTTTTGTGTCTGTTTGTAGTCGTTTTGTGTCTCTTTGTAGTTATTTTGTGTCTCTTTGTAGTCATTTTCTCTATTTGTGGTTATGTTCAGTCTCTTTGTGCTTGTTTTGTGTCTGTAGTTATTTTGTGTCAGTTTGTAGTCGTTTTGTGTCTCTTTGTAGTTGTTTTGAGTCTTTGTAGTCGTTTTGTGTCTCTTTGTAGTCGTTTTGTGTCTCTTTGTAGTTGTTTTGAGTCTCTTTGTAGTCGTTTTGTGTCTCTTTGTAGTTATTTTGTGTCTCTTTGTAGTCATTTTCTCTATTTGTGGTTATGTTCAGTCTCTTTGCGGTTGTTTCGTGTCTCTTTCTGGTCATTTTGAGTCTCTCTGTAGTTATTTTGTGTTGTTTTGTGGTCATTTTAAGTCTCTTCCTGATTAGTACGTGTCTTTGAGTGACATTTTGCAGGTGAAGGACTGGGGGCCCCCGAGCTTGTGGCCGGTAGGCCGGTTGAGTAATTCACTGCAGGTGCACTTTTTTCTGAGCGTTGTGTTCTCAAGGATACTGTATAACTCTGGCTGAAAATGAAAGTTGTAATATGCACCATAATCTTGCAATGTTCTTGTCACAGAAGTCCGGTTCACACATACCAAGTTCAAAGCGTCAGTCTCTGCTGTGGCTGCTGCTCATTTTGTCACTTCAAGTAATGGGTTTAGTGCGTTTCTCATTGTGCATGCTGAGTCCACGCTGTTGTGTAAAGTTGATTTAGGATGGAGGTTCTTCCATATCTGCAGTGCGTGTAGGAATGCACGTCACTGCAGCTATCTTTGTTGTGGAAGTCCAGACATGAGGACTATATTGGAGTTTCAAATAGATGAGAATGCAATATTTCTCAGTAGGAAGGTGAGCCGTATTGAAGAAAGAACATTTGTATTAATGTTGGCTATTTTAAAAAACAAAACCTCTATAGATTTGAAAACGCATGAAACACAAGCCCATGGTAAATTGAAATAGCGAGGTGGACCCGTCACCCCCACCACATGTTTGGAACAGCAAGCTTTAATGAACTACATTGAAATGCAGATTTACAGGTGTCACACGACCACAGAACCTCTGTGCTAACGTGGGCTCTCTCGTCTCCTTGCAGGTGTCCCTCTATGATTGTGTGAGGTCGTAGCCGATCAGCAGCAGCGTCAGGACCAGAGGAGAGCACCAGCAGTCCCACCATGGACCTGAGATTCAGAGGGCTGTGGCCTCTTACCAGGGGAGCTCTTCATCTCCTGCTGCTGGCCAGACTGGTGCTGCCTTCTCACACAGAGAGTGAGTACTAACATTATCCACACAGCTCTGAGCTCTGCCCATATGTCAAGCCGTTCACAGACAGGTAGGATCCATGAGCTGCCATGGGGTCTGCAGAGAGTATGTGACTGAAATACAGGACTAGATTTCTTAAGAGACATTTCGACTGATAGACATTATTATTGCACCCGTTTAAAAAAATGAGCATCACTGAGAGAATTGGCAATACTTACCTTCTTCTGCACTGAAGATTTATCAAATCCAAAGTTGAATTTATCGATTCTTTACTGGTTTGGTTTTCTCATGATATTGGTGTTAATGTGAGCAGCTCTGGAGGAGTCCCACCAACACACACAAGCTCCTCATCACACTCAACCGTTCACCTTCACTCACAGTGTTTACATCAGTAGAGGTTCTGTGCTGCCGACAAATGCCAGTGAACACCTGTTAACCTGAACTTCCACGGCAGTCTACAGTGCCTGACAAGTGTTACTGACAAAAATCTAACTTTTCTTGCCGGATCAAAATAAGCATTTTCTGTGGAAAATAAATGGCAACAACTGCTTTCAAATGCAAAACCAAAACATGACACTAATTTCACTCTTCCCACACAGTTTAACAATCAAATGGTGATCATCCCACTGGGCACGTCCCTGTTGTCCTCAGCTGCGTGTTCTACTGCTCAGCTCCCCGTTAGTGTGAGTCACACTACTGGTCAAAGGGTCGGTTTCTTAGCGTGTCTCTGGTCTGACCAACGAGCCTCTCCTCCTCATCGTCTTCCTCCTCCCCCGCCGCTGTGAACTTCACGGTCCGATTCCGGTTTAAGGCTGATGCTCCGGGTTGCCACCAGCTGTCGTGTCTTGTAAGCCTGCCTTTAGTTGCAACCAACTCTCGGTTGTGCAGAGTGAAGCTGAAGTGTGGGGCTGCTGTGATTGACAGGTCGCTATCGCTACCAGAGTCTCTACTCTCTCTACTCAGCATCACTTCTCCGCATTCCACATCGGATAACTTCTGTTCACTGTCTGAGAAGAACCAACATGGCGATGGCCGTGATCCAAGTTGATCGATCCACAACCAATGAGTGAGGTCACGATGGCTACGTCCACTCCTCATATAAGGTGTGTGGTTGCAGCTTTGCCTGCAGATGGTTTTGCCTTTCTTTGGTTTATTTGTGGCTGCTCGAGCTCGCTGTTCTGCTCAGGTTGTCTGTTTATTGTCCCAGCTCCTGCTAAACCAGGTGCTCTGCTCCATTCAGATTCAAAGGCTTATTTAATAGGCTTTGTAGTTGTGCTAATTGCCGTTGCCTCTGTTGAGTGCAACACTGTAAAGGGAGGTGTCAGCGGGGCTTATTGTACCACAAGTGAGTACTTTCTGTTGGACTCTCGTACGTTCCCTTGCTGGTGTGCTTTGCGCGTTATTTATACCACTTTATTCTACGTGTGTGTGTCTCCTGTTTGCAGGGTTGGATAGAATAGAGTTGAAGAACCCTCCTGTGCTCAGCTGCAGCCTCTCCCCTTAGTGGTGCACATTTTATTGAAGATTTTTTCATCAGTGAAAACATTCATATTTTAACAACATGTTATAATATAGAGTATTGTGTTTGTTGTAGAGAAGGGGAGGAAATAGGTGGTGAGATACTTCAGATTCTTACTATTTATTCTTTGGGTTGGCGGCGTTGTTGGTATTAATCAAAGCTGGTCCAGCTCTCTCTCAAGACTTCCAACCAAATGACATATGCGCTGCCCATTAGGGTAGCTCTTTCACCAGGGGATGAGATCCGAAGAGCTTCTCCAGGAACCGTCTCCTCTGAATAAAACACAGGAAGCTTCATCTTTCCCTGGAGAATCACTCCTTGTTAAATCTGAATAGTTTACCAGAGGTTTGCTTTATAACAATGTTACCCAGCTGGTGGGTTTCATCTCAAGCTTTTCTTTTCAAAAGGCAGACTTTCATATTGGTGCTGCAGATCAGAAGAAAAGCCACATCTTTCATGGTATCTGCTGTTATTATCTTCTTTAAAAGAAATACTAACTTCTACCAACGATGAGCAACTGCCGACGATAGTACTCGGTAAACCAGCCAATCAAATAACAGCAGGGCAACAGGCATTCAGCCCTGCATGGCATCATGTTAGTGCCATCTGCTTTCATGCATTGTGTCTTTATTCAAACTATTCTCAGCCCTAACCTATAGACCAGCGGTTCCCAAACTTTTTAGGCCGCGCACCCCCTTCTACATCCCGACCGGGTTCGCACTCCCCCCCCTTACTAAAAAAAAAAAAAAAGCAACAGAGCCTTTTAAGCCGTTATAGCCGCATAAGAATCGAACCAATGAGAGAACAGTTTGCTCGCGCGTGGCATTTGTTTACAAGATTTAGTCCGCTGTTAAATGTTGCAGTGTGAACACAAACCGAACAAAGGGGAAACTGCAACATTGTATCATATTTATCCCTGAATCGGAACAAAGCAAACGAACTGAAGGCGTGAAAACGCCCTGAAACACTGCAACAAAGTTTCAATAACTTTCAGTTACACAAGGCGTCACTTTTAAAGAGCAATCAGGATGGCGAGGCACACACGCACAGACTCAGAGGCAGATTGCATCACATTTAATTGCCAATTAATGACCGACTAATGTAGCCAGGATGTCTTCGGACAAAGCATCGATGCGGCGCGACACAGTGTTGTTGGACACCGGGATCATGTCCAACTTTTTTGCTTCTTTCCCCCCAATCATACATTCCACCATCTCTCTGGCAGCTGGCAAGCACACGTCTTCGGCGATTGTGTGCGGTAGCCCCTTTCTCGCTATTCTGGAACCAGATATGAAGCCCGCAGTGCGTTTTTTGTAGACCCAACATGAATGAGACTGCAGTTGTTTTGGGCTGTTTTGTAACTCCTCCAATTTCGATATAAACAATGTAAGGGGCTTTTGACTTGCACTGGCATGCTTGGTGTTCAGGTGGCGACGTAAATAAGAGCTTCAGACAGCTGTTAGCCAGAACCACACTGCACACCACGCACTGTGGCTTTGGGCAATCTGCGTTGCCAGTCCAAGTGAAGCCCAGACACAGATACTTTTCATCATTTTCCCTCTTTTTTTTCCCAGTCTGATGCTCACCCTCGTTTCCTCTTTTTTCACCTTGACTCGATGGGCCGATGTGCTCCCGATTTGTCTGTGCTATCCCTTCCTCCTTTTCGGTCTCCTCCGTCTCATCTTCCTCTGACTCTGGCTCGATTTCTTCTCCCGGTCTCTCCCCAACGCACCTCTCCGTTCCCCTCGCCTCCGATTCCTCTCTCTCTCTCTGTCCCTCTTCCTCTTTTACGACTGATAGCTTCAGATGTCCCACCTGACAGTTTCCCCGATTTCAGCCAGTTTAGCATATTTGCATGAATGTTGCTGAATGAATGAAGTTCGCTGTTAGCTGACGTTAGCTGCACAAGCTAGGCTGGCTAGTGTGTACGACTGGCGGCAGGTGGCAAGACTGCCGGAAGGAGCTCAAGTGCATTTATTAAATTGTACATTTTTAATTTTAAATCTTACAAAGGGAATTTTTATAATTCATGTTTTTATTTTGTGAAAAATCCCACTTTTTAAATAAAAATTACATTTTTTTTAAATATTTAATATTATTACACCATCAGACCGCCATTACACTTTTCCTCTCGCGCACCCCCTAGAGGCAGCTCGCGCGCACCACACTTTGGGAATCCCTGCTATAGACCAATGATTGACGACAGCCAAAACTGTGTTGATGTCATGCAATTATCCAAAATGATGTTCATTTCTAAATGACTCTGTCCCACTAAACCCCACTTTGTGACTTGTTGCATTTGATGTAATTCAAAGTAATTCTGCATAATATTTGAACAGATTTTTTTTCATATGGCCGTGATCATGCAGAATTAGTGAAACAGAGTTGAAATGTATTCTTAAATAAATATATGTGGTGTTTGTCACATTCCACATTCCAGCTAAAACGTTGGATGACTTGAGATATCAGGGAATATAAGGGGTGCATGTTTTTACAGCCAGTGCTGTAGGACATAATTAAATATGGTCAATAAACCCCAGGACCAGGCTTCACTTTGTTCTAAGAACAATGAGAGAAACCCTGAGCTACAGAACCCTGAGCTGAAACAGAGGCGAGCTCAGAGGTGATGCCAGGATGTCTATTACCTATTTCTCAGAATGTTGGATTCAGCTGTGCCTGTATACCCTGCATCCATCAAAAGGGCAATGATATTCTGACCACTGACTCCGACATGGTGGAGGTCATGGCTGGGGTTGGAGACTAAAAGATGATGTGCATGAATTGACTCGACCCTGGCTAATGCAATGATGCTGCTTTGGTTCTCCCATGAGGATGCCATTGAACCAAGTGGGCTCCGTGTAATGAGCACAACATCGTATGTGCGGATGGCAAATTGGGTAGAGGTGAAAGGTTTAGTAGGCACATTAAGAAAATGGAATTTGATATTAGTCTAGTCCAAAAGGGAAATGGGTTTAACATTATTACTCAGCTGAAGGTAAATGAATTGAGGCTGCCCTTGAGACACAGACTCAAATGTGACCAAGAAGAAAAAAAGAAATGTTGGAGTGATTTGGGATTTTCTAGAGACACTGCATGTAAAAGGTGGAAAGTGACTGCGTCATAGTTTGAGGTGTGGGGCCAGTGACCACGCTTAATAAGTTAAGCTAGATAATAACATAAGTTAATAACGTCAGCGTGTCAGCGTCAGCGTGTCACAAGCTCGTAATGAGAATATATTGGGGTGACTGTCAAAGTGTGTGCAGATATCCCCATTTTAACAATTACCACCTCTCACCCCTCTCTTTGACGGCACCCCCCCCACACTTTCTACATGGTGGGACTAGGGGTGTAACGGTTCAGAAAATTCACGGTTGGGTTCGGTACGATACAGTGGAGCCACGGTTCGGTACGTTTCGGTACAGTAGAAAACTATAAATGCAGAGAAATGTACTTGATTTTAAAATATATTTATTCATTACAACTAACATCATGAAGTTATTCTTTGACTTTGAACAATGATGGAACTATACCTGAGTGACCCATCTTCTGGGGTGTCTTCTTAGCAACACATAAGCATAAAAAACAAAAACTGCTCCTTAATGTTATGTAGTATTGTTACTTACATATTGCTTACATCTTGTATTGTTACTTACATCTTGCAAAAGAGATTTTTGATCTCAATGGGACTACCTGTTTAAATAAAGTTTTTTTAATTTTTTTATATATATATTCTTTTTTTTTCTTCTTTTTTTAAAATTCAAACGTATTGTTCGGTTCGTCATGCGTACCGAACCGTGAGCCTCGTACCGAACGGTTCAATACGAATACGCGTATCGTTACACCCCTAGGTGGGATGGAACATTGCAAGATTTAGCTCCATGAAGCGAACTGAGACCTTCACACTCTCTTTGTGTAGTAAGAAGTAACTTGTAAAAAGTGTTTCCTTGAAGGCGCTCATTTGCTTTCTACGGTGCATTGCTGATTGTCCTGAGAGTTTCAAAATGAACGACAACCATGTGTTTGTGTGTGTTTGTAAAAACAAACGGCAGGTCTTGCAGCAACATGATTTGAGAACGCCGTGCTGATGCATGTTGGGAGCAGTTGTCAGTATGCAGGCCATGCAGGGGAAGGATGAAGCCTCTAAGCCCCACACGTGGGGGTCCTCGGAGGGCCGTGTTTCTGATCAACAGGTTCATTGTTGGGACTAGTTGCTTTATGGCTGCAATGAACACATTGTGTAATTTCCCTTTATAATTTAGCAGAGAGGAATTCATCACAGGGGCTGTGTCAGCAATTACATTCCCGTGTGAGCACTCTGCACTCAGGAGGAAATGAGAATCATTTATTTTACTCAGAGATTCTCCTAGAACCCAAATCCTTTGAACCTGATTTCAAAAATCTAAAACGTGCACTGCGTTTCCTCCGAATTATTGCCCAGTCAAATGCTAGCACACAGACATCACACTAGTGATGCTAAATGGACCTTTCTAGTCTTCGGACCACTCAAAGTAGTTAAACCCAAACCCTAAATTAACAAATTCGTTTTGCTGCTGGAAGTAGCACAACAGTATGTTTTACAACGATATAAAGGCATTCCGTATAACTTTAGATCTTGCCACGTAATTAAACACATTTAGATGTGTTGTTAAGCACCAACAATAATCCAGTGCTGGTTTTCTGTCCACGGTTTCACTGCAAACCAACTGTTTCTCTCCCACCTCTTGAAATGTGCAGCTTGGTCAGTGGCCCCACGCTCCAAACGATCATGCTGTCACTCCAGCTCTCTACATGTATGGTGTCTTTTCAAATGATGTTCCTGTCTTCATTTTTGTTCATTTTAGGTTTACTTAAGCGACACAACTACTTGGTTAGGTTTAGGCAACAAAACTGCTGGTTAGATATATTTAAATAAGCGTTAATAAACCTCAAAAGAAAAGAGACTGTACGCATGTAACAAGCTGAAACAGTACATTCCTGTGGAAACACTGCATGTAACGAGTGGAAAGTGACTGCGTGGGGACACTGACCACGCTTAATAAGTTCAATTAAAATAAATAATAAAACAAGTTAATAACAATAACGGCTACAAAATGCATGAAAATGAGCCTATTTCAATTCTACACTATCTACTGTGTAGGTGTGTTTGTCAGTAGAAAGGCTCAGAATGTCCCATCACTGGAACACTGACACTCTCCTCCTCTATCAATTCATATAAAGTCCAGTGGAGATACAGGCAAATATCTCAAACAATGTTCTAAAACATGAATATCACCCCTGATATGCCAATTGATATCGTTGCACAATTTGATATAGTTAAAAAGCCGAGGACAAAAAGAATACTGCCTCTGTGATACTCCTGTCTCTGAAGGAGCTCTTTGGTTATGGTGATGAACTGTAGAACTACACAATGTACTTTTCATGGCTGTAACAGAGTTGTCATGTTGTGTTTGTGGTGGAGCTCCTGCCTGCACACCGTTCATTGCATAGTGCGATGCAGACTTGTCATCTCTTGGTTCAGTTTGAGGAGGAAGTATTGACACTTGATGTGACGCAGCGGACCTCCCTGCTGGGCAAATACAGAAAAGTTGCGATGTTGGAACAGACACAATTAATCACGCAGGATCCATCAAACGCCGAACTGTTGTCTCCCTGTGTCTGGGTGAGCTGGTTGCACATCAAATAGCAGGTCTCGCTCATTCTCACCCATCACGCTGTATGGACGAGAGGTTTACCGGATCACACAGCTCCAAAACATGGATCCGACTTAGGAAAAGAACCCTTCTTAGATATGTCAGAAACACGCTGCTGTATGAACTGATTGCATTTGAACGGACCTGCTGAGTACGGTTGGTGTAAATGTTATGTCCGGCTCAGATGAACCTGTAGACTTGGATAGAATTATAGCAAGAGTTTCAACAAAGTACTTTCCAAAAGGTATTTGATGACTGATTTGAAATGAATTGGAACACATTGTTCAAAATGACAATGTTCTCACTCAAAGTGCTTACCAAAGTAAATACTGCAATGAAACGACACGATGATTGATTCAGCCTGAAGCGCTGCGGTTGCACCCTTCGTCAGCTCGTCAGCTGAGGCAACATCTTGGTACTAGTTGCACTCTAAAAACACACGCCAACCTCATTCCAAGACCCTTGAGGCACATTTGAGATTTTGGGCTATATATATAGAATTGACTTGACTTAACCCTGCAATGTGAATGAATCCAACAGCAGCCAGGAAGCTGCCTCCAACGCTCATGTATACCAGCGGAAAAGGTCCAAAAGGAGCCGTTCAGCTCAAAGCCAGTCAGCAGCCTGAGCAGGTAAATCCACAGCCACATTCCAATTAAACCGTGATTCACAACTGAACCCAAGGCAGCCATGAAACTCAGCAAGATCAATACAACGTTCCACACGAGAAAGGTGCACTCAGTAGTGCAGAAGCTCAGGCTGGGCCAGTTTAAACCACTGCTCCAGCATTTAGTCTCTTCTGTTGTTTCGCAGCTATTGAAGTCCCGAAAATGTTCACAGAAATCACTGGAAGCGGTCAGAGTACATTGCAATAGAGTTTATTATTCGACCAAAGAATATTACCCGAGCAGGCTCCGGAAATCAACTGAATATTAGGGAAGTTTTGCTGACACCATTATTTCCAAGTTATACATTGAATCAAACAGGTTATATGTTAAATCACTTACATCGTACTCCATTAAATGTGTGCTGAAACATTGAATACATTTGATAGTGATGACAAATCAAACCAACAACATCCGCCAGGTGTGTCAGCATTACACTAGTTACTACTAACTAGTGTAATGTTCATTGAATGAATACAAACCTAACTACCCCAGTCTGGACCGCATGTGTGTCACGTATCATCGTTTTAATCGATGTAGCTGTCCGCACCGGTTCTGTGCAGTTCACTGTCACGCTCATACTGACTGCTTTAACGCTTCCTCTGAACAGAACTGTGCGTCCTGCTGCGGGTTGAGTTCCGTGAACTCACCGCAGGCTGCTAACAGCTCACTTGCCCTCCTCCCAGCCCCGTGAGAAGACGTTGGTTCAGTCGTGTGCTGTGCGATAGTTACACACACACACACACACACACACACACATGCATGCATGGTTGCATACACACACTGAGGAGTCAGCAGTCGATAATGGTATAAAACACTCAATAGATGGTTGGGTCTGATGGGCCCAGGAGAATGTGAGATTAGCCGTAGACAGACAGCTGCGCACACGAGCATCATGAATGATCTATAATCTAGCGGCCCACGGACCTTTTGTCCGATGGATCTGTACATGTCTGAACAAAATTTAAAAGGTTTGCACAAGAGTCGTCCCGCAAGTTCTTGTTTTTCAGATGCATGCCCTCAACTCTTGATGCCTTTCTCGGGGCTGTTCTGGATCCTTTGCACCTGGTGCCCGACTCGTAGCTCGCTGTGCGCGTGTTTACGTGTTCACTGTCCACCGTAGCAGAGCGTCCTAGTTCGACGCGCTGGGCTGCCCAGTGTGTTAGAAAGTGACCATGACTCAGCGTGTGATGAGTTGGGATGAGAACATGTTGTCCTGCCTGCTGAATACAGAGTGTGCTATGACTGTGGCTTCTCCATGAAGGTTCTAAAATAAATCATAATCAAAAGGCTATTGCATGAGTCGATAGCATTTACATAATATCATTGACTGATGCACTCGCTGTCTTGTTCGCTATCTGTATCATGTTGAAGGATCAACAGTAACTTGTGGTGAACAAGAACTGAAAGAACGAGTTCATTTCTGAGCTTTAACAATCACCATAACTCCATAACTATCATAAGATCATCAGAGTTGAAATACTGTACTTGGAATCTCTTTTACTGTAGCTGCTGAGAGTCAGTAGCATAGCGATAGCTTGTCAGGGCACAAACATTTGTATTCAAACACTCACATTGTTTTCCTCCAGCCAGCGCTCACTTCATGGCTAGTATGCCGGAACCTTCCTTTCCCCCACTGCTTGCCTTTGGATTTGCAACTCCCCGGGGTCGCATACACGTGATGAGTTACACAATAGAATCCGTTTATTCCCTGTTTCTTCACCTCCCTCCGTCCAGCTTTTCATGCAGCGTTCGGGTACTGCTACCACACTCATGTGGGAAGCAATTTTGTGGATCATGAAGAAGGAGCAGGAGACAACAATGTATTATTTATAAGAACAAACACAAGTGGCAGCAGGAAGTCTGCATCCTGCTCTCCATGTGGAAGTTCAGATCACTGAGCCTCTGCCGGACTGGCCGACTGTTTGTGGGTATTAATGAAACATTCCACCAGGCTGTGTGGATTTAAATGCATATCGTGTGTCTCCTCTCTCCGAGCATATCACACAAACAACAGTCTGCAGACTGAAAGACAAAAACACTTTCAAGGGAAAACTCCACCCACACATACTCTCACATCGTTATGTATCATCAATCACTCACTTTGAGTTGATTGCAGAAAATGATTTTGTGATGACTTCTTGAACTGTTGTCAATTACTCTTCTGCTGCTCAAAGCTCTTGGGCTCAGTTGGATGTATTGCACTTGCAGTGCACTTGCTGGCAGACTGCTATTGACGAGGACGTAAACTGATCGGCCCATGAGAATGTGAAGCTTCGTCTCCATTGAGATGAGCTGTTCTTGGCAGAGGGTTTGACGTATGGATTATCATGTCATGGGGGGAGTTGGGCAACAGTTTGTTATTCTCTTTTGACTATAAACACACAGTTAGTTTGTTTCTTGTCAAAGGTCACTTTAACAGTCAAGCAAGCTCTTCAGCTGTTTGATGAACTACTGCTATTATCATCTCTTATGGTTTTTATGGTTTTGTGTCTCAACAAATGCTTGAACTTGTTTGTTGGGGTTGAGGTTTAGCACAACAAGCTGATTGAAGTGTGAGTCAGTAACACTAGTCGACCTGCTTGCAGATTCCTCGTCAGCGACAACAGCAGCATCGAGTTGAAGCTGTGTGCGGAGTGTGTTAGCATGGCTAACAATCAAGCCGGTTGAAAGACACCGCAAAAAAGAAAGTGAAGAAATATGCGTTTGAACCCGGGAACCAGCTCGTACAGCTACTGGGGCTCTGAGGAGGAATGCTAGCGTAGCCACTGCACCTATTTGGCTAGTGGGATGTTTTAGCTGGGGTAAAGGAATACTTCACTCGCAAAATGATCATTCATCCATTTATAATGTCTTCCACAACTGGCGCAGTATATTCCAAGTGTCATTTCTCCAGTCCTATGCTCACTACTTTGCAAACACACTCATCTTCCCTAAAATCCTACTTCTTAAAACACTTCGGACTTGCACGGACATGTAGCAAGCATGAGCCAGTTTATTCTAAAGTCTTTTAAATAGTAACGTTTTTGGCCTTGACACTTGCACTACTGTCTGTTAAAAAAAACATGTCCTTAAGCATTTGTTTTTCTTAACTGTATCAAACTAAGTGCTACACACCTACCAAGGAAAATAAGCCAACCAGAAAAACAAGCAATTTTTCTGGGATCCCGTCACTTGGGTCTAGACACAGTTACCAAGACGGTCCGTCTGTTGTTATTGATTGAAGGTTAAAAATCGGACTTCGGGCTGGAATTAAAACAGGGTTGCATCAACGCACTCACAGCAGGCTCTGTAATGGCCCTTCCAATGGACACACCATGTATCCTGTTGACTAGTGGATGCCTGGCCTAACTGCATGGCTTTTGGTTTAAATGAAGAACCACTGACTGTCGGGCAACAACCAACTTTTGAGTTTACAGACTACACTTTTCAAAAAGTATTCCCACAAAGACATTGCCAGGTGACAAGAAGTAAAAGTCTGAAATGTAAGCTGCTTTGGCACATCTTCTAGTTGTCCCGCTGGATGTCTGACCTGTGAAAGCAGCGAGCTGGCTCTTCAGAGACGCTTTCTGCCTCCGTGCAGCCATGTATCAGACTTCTGCCGGGCTCTCTGTTACACTACGGGAAGCAGGAATTTACCAGCGGTACACGGCTGACTGTTCAGCTGACAGGCTCCGTCAGAGAGCAGCACTGGGGAACTGGCAGGGTTTTCTGTATGATAGGGCAGGAGAGCTGCTCAATGAGCAAACATTTGCTCTTCCCTGCATCCTCTGTCGAGTGTGTTTACTCGATAGGCCATGGAAATATGCTATTTCTGTTTACATAGGAGAGTTTTAGTAGCTTGTGTGATATCGCTTTAAGAAGACCCTTGTTTATTTAATGATAATCAGGGAACCTGGCACATAGGTCTATGCTCTTCTATGTTTTCACAGGGTTCTCTTGTTTCTGTCAATGGCTTCCCTTAAAAGCCACTTTGCAGATCAACAACCTCAGTCTAGTCGATGATACACCTAAGCGCTGGTTGCCACCTGCCATAAAATGGAAAGAAGAGCGACCTCAGTGCACTTGTCAGTACGTCACTCATCCCAGCGAGCTGGTGGCAAGCCACTGGGTACAACCTGTGTAACGGCAGCCACGGAGAGCTTGCTGATCCAACGGGGGTCTTGGTGGTACTTGGTGGAATTAAAGCGTAGCCTCTATTATGGACCGTATTTCAATTTCATGATATTTGGTCATTTACAATTCTTACCCAACAACCCATTTCAGTTCAAGACTGGATCTTGAAGAAGATTTTAACCAAAATGTAAGTCTCAAACCCAAATGGCAGAAAGTGTCCTATTTGGTAGTGCGACTAATGGGGAACTCTCTGTCACGGCTGGCAGGACAATTGGGAACCCTGACAACCCCATACATATTGATTCCAATTTTTATATTTTATTTCAACATGTTTTTTTTATTTCTGTATATTTTAACATTTTAAATACCCAAATGGCTTCCAAAAAGGCAAGCTAGAGAGTGCGCACGAAGGCATGGCAACAAAACCCTGAAATCAGGGCTGAGATGGATCTAGAAAAAACAATCTGTCCCTCCATCCCCACCTGGGTACATGCTCACGGGGATGCCACAAATGGCACAAAGTTTACAGTGCGTCCAGCCCCCTGATGGACAAGGTGGTAAATGTTGCCAATTGGGAACACGGTGGGTCCCGGGGAAAATTTCATCGATCCCGTTGGGGTTCCCGATTTCCTGTCCCCTTCTTTGGGCCCAGTAGGGAAAGGCATTTTCCCAAAGCCATGATTGGGAGGGTATTCCAAATGTTCCGTTGTCCCAAAGGCATGGTATTTAGGGAAAGCAAAGAAAAGCAAACATCTTTTTCAGTTCCGTGTGGGAATGCAAAGTCAAATTAATTTGAAACAAAAAGGAAGATATGTATTACAATTTAAAATCCAACCTTTGTGTCGTAAACAGCATCACAGTTTACAGACCCACTTCCTGCTTCGGCCTTGACCTACTGTACTGTTGTTGTGTACGTACTCAATTTCTCCTGCGTAGTGACTTTCACAGATTTTTTGGAATGTCCTCACTTTCAGTTTTTACCTGCAAATAAATGGTTTAGGTCATCTGGATGAACTGTAGGCCTGTTTACAACTGACTTTGGTTTCTTTCCCTTTCAGATGTCAGCATGAATCCAGATCTCACTTGTTTACTGAGGACACCAGTTAAGTTATCATAACTGATAAGACCCGAGATAAACACAACATTTTTCTTCTGGAGAATATTATTTTGTTACCCAAAATGCTGCTGTCAGCATTTTGGATTCTGCGATAGCTCAGTGTTCACACTGTTTGCACCAATCACTTCCTATCGGATTAAATCAGTCTTTATTTTCTCTACTTCCATTGAAGCTGGTAACAAACAGGGCAATGCTACTTTTTGAATGAAGTGCATGGGCGCTTTTTATTCTGCCTGTATTAGCAATAATGACGACTGTTCTATTTCTGCTGGAGGCAAACTTTATGTTGCACTGCACAGCTAAATAGATTCCTTTCCCCATGTAAGCCTGCCTTGTTATTGAAGGACTTTGCATGAGGAGCGGCCCACTCCTCAGAGGAAGGCTCGTAAGAGAACTGTGAAAGGCTTTGCAGCGTTTCTACCTTGGGTGTCCAGAAGTACGGAGCCAGATTGTTTGCGTGTCACTTTGACTGATACGAGGTTGATTTGCATGGCTGCTCCCTCTCAACTCCACAGCCGAATGAGTCTCTGTGCGGAGAAGACACTTTGTGTGAAACTGTTGTCACTTGTCATTGTGAATTGCCTCCGAAACACAGCTTTATTCCGCCTCACACAACATTTGACTGCCTGGCCGCATGCCTAGACACCATTAAATGATTGAGCCCAAATGAGAAACAGGCCCGCAAGACAACTGTGCTCCCATGGGTGACAATGAGACGTGAAACAATAGGCTGTAAATTCATGAGTTGAGGAATAGTTTTGTTGAAGAAAAGTTGTGACTTTGGAATAGCATTAAGGCCCGGACATTTGTGGGACGTCCTTTCCCTCGGTCATTTTTCATCTGCTTACCCTTCATCTTCGGTAGACTATGACCTTTGACCTGTCACGTCACACTTTATTGTGGCAAAACTAAAACACTAGTTTGTGCCATGAATACAAGTTCAGAAATCAAAATGTGCAATGACTGAGATCCTTTTCAATCTTTGCACAGAATAAATATAAGCAAATAGAAGGCATCAACCAATCACGATTTTCGGATCCAACATTTTCAAACCTTGACAAAGGCAACGCAGACGAGATCAACTCATTCTCTTCTTACCTTTCACAATAAAAGCCCTAAACATTTACACTGTGTAACTGTTTACCAGAGGCAAATTGACTGAGAGTATTTCAGGAAGAGGAACCTGTCTTACAGTAGCTCAGGCTAAACAACAGACGGCCAATAGGATGGTAGCTGGTCCTCTGCCTGCACACATATATTCCAACCTTTTATTGAAAAACTCTTTTAACTGTTGCAAATTCACATCGATGCCAGTATGAATAGGTTTGATGCAGATATTTGTTTTGTTAATTTGTCTCACGCCTGGTTTGTAAATGCCTTAAATGCTGCTTTTTAAACCTGGCAGCTATTCAGTTCTGGGGAAAAACACGAGATTCTTTTATCAACAAGCTGGTGAATGGCAAAATTTAGATATGAATGAAAACCAGATTTAGTCTTTTTAGCAGCTTCAGTCCAAAAATCACAACGCCAAACTTCATATTCACGGGAAGCGAGAAAGCCACCATGAAGTGACAAGGTTTCTCTGCAGAGAGACGAGCAGCAGGACGAGGCAGTTCGTGTCGCGTGTACGCAGCATCAAGTGCTGGATTCCCGCTCGCTGTCAGAGCGGAGGGGGCTGTGCTGCCACGGGCCTCTGCAGCATGTGTTGAAAAGCAGCATCTCCTGTTTACTGTGGCATCATTTTACTGGAGTAACTGAATGTACACTCTGAGCTAAACCACCCGTGAACGGATGAGCTCATAACCAATACACTTCATTCCACCAATTACTCAGTAGCCCGGAGGATGTTGGATGTTCAAGGCTGGTCTGAGAGACGCTTTGTAAGCTGGTGGGACTCCAAGGCGCACATACATGTAACCTGCTACCATGCTGAGGGAAGCACAGGCTGCTTGTTCCACACATACAGTACATGAGATGAGATTCATGAGTTGGATTCTTTTGAAGAAAAGTAGAGGAAAGTCAAAATTGTGAAATTGTAACTGAATAGGTCTTAATTATGGGATGTCATACTTTTTAGCTTCTGCAGTTAATTCCTCTGATGATGTTCTATTACTGTCATTTGGGAATGTATAATCAGACAGGAAACAAACACTGCTCTCAGCTGGCTCGTCCCGTCCTCATGCCACTGTCTGTATGATCTCTTACCAAAAGTCGCTCTTCATTTTCTGTGCATTTTTCTACACAAGCCAGCAACGTGTCAAACTGCGCTCTTTGCGTGCATAGCATACGGTCGTTTCATAATAAACTGCTATCTTCACAGGGAACTACTTTAGGCAACAAAACTAATCTGTTAGGTTTAGGAATAGATCGTGAAATACTTCGTTAGGTTTTGGGAAAGATCTTTGTTTGGGTTAAAATAACTGTGGATCTGCCATTACTGTGCAGGTTACGTGACAGAAACATCGGCGTTGACTTCTCGCTTCACATGGGGAACGAACAGCGGTCTCCTGACTGGGCGATGGCCGGTTGTTGGAACAATCCACCTCCCCTCCGGCTAACCCTGTGTGTGCTTTTGTAGGCCTCAGACTTGTATGTGGGTTACATATGAAATATTTCTGTAGGATATCTACCAACTATGGCGCATTACTTTTTGTAGGTATATCTGCGAATGCTGGATGAGACCAGCCGGCATGCTGACGCTCGATCAGGACCCTTGGCGTCACTTTCTAACACACTGGATAGCCAGGTGTGTCAAGAAAAAGAAATAACAGTTTAGACAACAAAACCACTGAGTTTGGTTTAGGAAAAACATCACAGTTAACTTCAAAATAACTCTACCACACGAACATCAGTCTCCTGGCTGAAAGTCCTGTGTTTGTTTGACCCGCCTGCCCTGTGTGGGTCTCTGCTGTCTTTGTCTGTAATCACCCTCCCAGAGCATTGCATCTCGACGTCCTTCTAATTATCAAAGACATTATTTGGGTGCATAAATGATGGCCGGACCTGGTAGACACGACGCCTGGTGGCTTCATTGTTGACATATTGGTGCAACATGTTATTTTAGACTATTGTGTATATTAAGAGCTGGCAGGCTCCACTGTGACCGCTCAATCTTGTAACCCTAGACTACGGTGGCCCTGGAAGCTCAATGCAAGTGCAACTAACGAGGCAATGATGACAACAACTGCATCAATTTGACTGTGCATGGGCATATAGTAGAAAACATGCTGCAAAGTAAGAAACTACAATCAAATACAAAAAAAAAACTTGCTGCCGTCAGCTCATGTTGAGAGAAGCGTGGAGGCAATAGATGTGAATTTGGTATTGAGAACTGTAAAGTAAAGCAATAGAGGCTTCTTAGCTTGCTCAGCTGGTTTTAATGGATCACCGTGTGTCTCACTATACATGCATTTGGAACTCCCGTATAACCCCCAGTATGCGCATTAGACTACCGTATATGACAAGAACCTTTAAACTTAATGTGGCTTCACTCACAGAAACTCACAGTTTTGAGGATCTTTCATTGGTGTTATCAACATTTCCACAAATCAATGTAAAGCAATCTGACCTAATAGGACGTATTTACTCAAAGTCGAAGAGGAGTTACGTTTTTCATATTTGTTACTTGTTTACAAATAGGGGATGTTTGTTCAAGGTTTGTGAATTGTGTCGTATTGTTGTACTTCTCTCCATCATTCCTCTTACTAGTACTGCCAGTGTACTCACCAGGTAAATCGATGCACATCTGGAGACTTGGCAACATTGATAAGAGCACATCTGTTGGGGAGAAACAGGTTTTAAACAAACCCTGTTATTTGGAAGAGAAAACTAAGTAGATAGATAAATCATAACAGGAGGTATCTGTTGTGTGTACAGACTGATGTCAGTTTGACCTACTGTACTTGTACTAGTTGGGTGCTGAGGGATTAGTTTTGTGCTCCCAGATCTCAGCCATTAACTTAGTGAGTACAAAGTTCTTAAACCTAATAGAAATGATGACAAGAACCTTTGAAACAAGAACCAAGTTGTGATTGAACAGCAATGATCATTTAAGATATACTGAAGATGAAGTTGAATATGTTTACATAAAACACATAGTTGTTGTTTGGGATGTACGAGAATCTGTATTCTGTATTCTGTAGTCCCCCCATAGAGGCAGTCAGTGACACATTTGCATCACCATCTTCTGCAGTCAGCAGGAATGTGCATTGCATCAAATGGTGACCTGATTATCGAAACGATAGTAACGTTTAATATACTCTATGCAAGACCACGACATGAAGCCCATATATGATTAACATGTTGAAGTGCCTTAAACCTGCACCCTCTCCAAAGGCCAGCAGGGGAAGGTCCATGAGAAAGTCCAAGTCTGAGAAAATGACTTCTCTCTTGATTTATGACCTCAGTAAACATTGTAAACATGAGTTTATGGTCTCAATCTCTAGTTTCAAGTCTTCTTCAATACAGCATGATGTTCATTTAGTACATTATGGTCCATTTAGAGTCAAACAGACCATAAAGCAGGGGATGCTTTAGGGCGGGGCTACACAGTGATTGACACGTGGCTACTGCTACCAGAGCCGTACACTGTGTCTCTAGGTCATTCCTCTGCAGTCCAAATATGGTAACTTCCGTTCACTGGCTCCAAAACGGCAAGATTGCTCTGGCCAAAATCCAAGATGGCGACGGGCAAAATGTCAAACTCGAAGCTTCAAAACATCAGTCCACAAACCAATTGGTGACGTCACGATGACTACGTCCACTTCTTATGTGAAGTGTTGTCCACGCACAACACTTTATGTCCCACTTTGATCTTGGTGATGTTCAGTGTAGTTTCAGTTGACACCTTCAGTCAGTGTATGTGGATTTATGTGCAGCTTATTATCAGAGGAACGGATGATGCTTGGCTGGTCTTTTTTTCACAGACGTGAGGCATCTTTTGAAAGAGCCATATTGTTGTTGCAAGACCCACAGCAGATGTAAGAAACAACCTGTAACTTGCCTGGAGCTGCTTCTCTGTCAGGCCTCTCCATCTGACCAGATCTCTCCCTCTCTTTCTTCCTCTCGCTGTCTCTCTCCCTCAGGCATGCCCGGCTTCATCAAGTCCCCCGATGATCAGACGGGGATTTCGGGAGGAGTGGCATCGTTCGTGTGCCAGGCGGTGGGTGAGCCCAAACCTCGCATCACCTGGATGAAGAAGGGGAAGAAAGTCAGCTCTCAGCGCTTCGAGGTACGACCTCGGGAGCAGGCCTTCAAAGCTCCCTTTCGGATGTGTGCAGAACCACCCTGTCTCACACCATTGCGGCTCATTAGCTCTCTGCTGTATAGACAAAGACAGACAGAGCAGAATAGGTTGTGTGCTCTCATTTTCTACTGGCAGTGTGTCAACATATCTACTCAGGTGGATGTGTGTTTAGCAGCAGCGAGCATGAGCTGCAGGCCGGGGCTGTATTTACTAATGTCCACCATGCACTGAAACCTATTTAGTGCCTGTTTGGAGACCACTGATGCAAATCAAGTCTCGTCACAACATTCAAATTAGAATAGCTGAGGCTCAGCATCACAGTGAGCACATAGTTCAGGTTAAACAGTGGCACTGACAGGTTGGAGGGCAGAAGTGTAATCAGCCACAGTAGAAGCCAGCAGCTGATAGGCCGTCAGGTCTATTCAGTGTGTGTGTGTGTGTGTGTGAAGCAAGTTTATTGAAGGAGGACCATGACACCTCTTACCTCAGACCAAAGTTCCAACGGTAATCATAGATTTTTTACGATCTGTAAATTATTAAATTACAAATTTGCTAAATTAGCCGCAGAGCAGCTAATTGAAGCTTAAAGCAGTTTGGGGGCATGTTTTGCTCTTGTGGCCTTGATTTTCACTGCAATATAAAAGTAGAGAGAACTCAAAAATGTTTGTTGTGCAGAATAACAAAGTTACAATTCCATAAATCATAAATGCTGGAATCCAACATGTTTTCAAGTTGCCACAAGTGTTCCCAATGTGTTGTATTCATTGAACTATATACATGTTTACAGCCTCTTGTCCTCTCCTCAATGCATCGTAGCAGCCTGGAGTTCAGTCAAAGTGTCACAGATGTTTTGTCTCAGATGAGTCAATGGCTTCATAGTTGCGTTGAGGAGCTCAGAGTTTCATGTTTTTTACAGCAAACGTTTTTTTGAAAATATGAGACACATAGAATGGGGTCTGCAGGTACCAACACACATGCGTCGGCATTGTATTTCTCCACCAAAAGCTTTGTCATTAATTTATATTTTTAAGTTTTTAACCCAGTTTTTAAGCCACAATTCAACACTACACGTCGCGATCCTGATTGTTTTACTTATAGTCTTTAACAAGGTAAACAATTTTAGTTATCAGATGTCTGTTAGCTTGTCGTGGACTGTCCTGACTGCTGCTAGCCTGAGTTACTATTGGTTTTAGCCCGGTGGCTAGGCTAGCCAATTGTTTACATTTACATTTTAGCACTTCTTCTACAGTTACTTCTACTTATTTTAAGCCCAACCATGATGTTTTTCCTCAACCTTACTGATTGTTTTGTGGCCTAAACCTTTTTGTTTGAATTCACATCGTTAACCACGTGTTTACTGCGACCGCAGTGGAGTCATAGTTTGACCCGCTGGGCTATCCAGTGTGTGAGAAACTGTCGCCAAGGGTCCAAATGGATATCCAATTTAACAGCCACTGTCCATTCTATTCATAGAGAGTCTGGTCCTGGAAAGCTTTGCTTTCAGGAATTATTGAGTGGAAAGATCAACCTTTAAGTACAGTGTGAAATTATTTACTGTTTCACAATATTTCAACAGCAGACTAGAATGGTATTTTTTGTAATCAGTGGTTTGACAAAAAAACGAGATTTATTGTCATTTCTATATAATACATATGTATTGGTCTAGACCTTCTCAGTCTCTTTCCAACATCTCGTGCACATTAGAATATGCAGAATCTTTGTGAGAATCTTACCAGAATCTAGACATTTCCCGCACGCAGCCGCACACAGTAACTGCTGTTTAACAGGACTGCGTGAGGCTTCCTGCAGGACTCCGGAGCAGCAGGAAGCCTCATTAGCTGCATGCCGACCCAAAAGACTTCAAGTGAAGAGACTCGACATGAGTCCTGCGTAGACACTTGGTTCATGTCGTTGTGAGTAATAGGAATTATCTTCCACCTGTCTGCTCAGCATTACTCAAACTGACGGCTACCTTGTATGTGTGTGCATGGAGACAGCTCTCCACCCATTATTCAATGAGATTCAGTAAAATCAAGCTTTCTTTGATTGATCAAATCGAAAACGTATCTTAAATCAAGGCCAATCAGTGGTCAAAGACAAATATGACTGAAAGCAAACCCTTTACCATCTATGGCCATCCAACAACAACACGCTATACTGCTTTCAGAACTCAGCAAACAACCCTGATGTTCCCAGAAGGACACATTTACTGATCTTGGTCTTGGTCGACATTTCTTAATTGCGTCCAACTTCAATTGATTTGCCTTTGACTAAACAAACCATGTATTGTGTTGCCGCAGGACAAAGTTCCTCATATGCCTATGCATGACTTAGTCTCATTCACGGTTGAAGAATCTTTACATATGAATGAACATATGTTTTCCTGATAAAGTTGAATGACTGTTGATCAATCATACTTTTAGGAATTAGATGTGCGGCCAGTTGATTGGATATCGATGATACCAGTTATCTGGATAAGGACATCTGATCATGGGTCGTTACCTGATATTAATAAGCATTCTGAATGAAAATAAGGTTGAGCTGTTGGACTAAGGTCCAGGGAAGCAGCATAGGTTTTTTGCCCAGTGCATCAAACTATGACACTCCCTTTGTAGTGTTGAAATGGTTAAGAATGCTTATGAATTCAAACAAACACACTTGCTGAGGTACAGACAAAAAAACCCACTTAGGTTTAGGAAAAACATCATGGTTGGTCTTAAAATAAGGAGGTAAACTAAGTAAAATGTAAACGTAACAGAGGTACGGAAAACATGTCACTTCAAATGAACTCAACGCTTTGGACAAACACCGGTCTCCTGGTTGAAAGTCATGTGTTGGTTTGACCCATCAACCTCCAGTCCCAGAGTGTCACCACAGTCCTGTTATGCAAAGCGTCTTACTGCAGAAGTATGCAGAAGTATAACCCTCGCTGGTATGAAAGGGCTATTTTCCATGTCGGAGCTCCTTTGCGATGGCTTTAGGTTGAGTGCATGGGTGGCAGAGCTCGGTCTACAAACGGATTTACATCAAATGTGAATTATTTGTTCCAGCATAGCCCATTTATTTTTAGCACAAATTAGCGCATGGCGAAAAGTAAAAAAATGAAGTAAAAATAAGTAAATACATTTTTAAATTCCGGCGAAAAAGACAGGTGAATAGACGCTGCAGTATTTACGTCTAGATTACGTTATTCTGAGTGTTGGTGGAGCTGCTACAATGTTAGCTTAGCATAGCACCGCTCCATCAGAGCTCCATTGAGAAGACATTTTATAAGTGATTTGTTTGTCGTCTTGCAGAGAGAAGTAACGAAACATGAATTCAGACTTTTTACAAATCGGCATCATTACGTAGTTATTTCGGAGTCCCTTGTTGTCGGTTTATTGCCGTTAAATCACAGCCAATCAGTTTATTTAGTGTTCATACAGCTGTAGTAAACAGCGACGTGTGGCTTGCTAGACACAGTGAATACAGCTCGATGAAATCCACGGAGCTCCTCTGGACAATATTATGAACCAGACATGACGGCGTTTAGTTTCCCGGGATATCTGTGACTTCCACAACACGTACTAAGCAGAAATACAGGTTTCTAACTTTCAAGCAGCCGTTAGACGCAGAAGCACAAATGGATGAAACAATCACAGAAGTAATTGGCATTTTCAGGCAATTCAGTGTGCTTTCCATAAATGAAAACAAAAATAAGATCCATATATAGAAAATGATTAAAGGATAGCACACAGTACATAAAATAGTAACTAAACCGATAGTAATATTTTTAAAAGGTAAGCCTAACAAAGGAAAATACAACCTGCATAAACTAGAATAAAGGCATTGTAAAAACATAGAAGCTCAATCATAGGCACATGAAGAGAGAAATGGTTTTAGCCTGAATTTAGAAATTGCCACATTTGGTTCACATCCAGGTTCGTTTGTCAGTTTTCTCTCAAACTCAGAGAGCAAGAGAGAGACGAGTTTGAAAAACACTGAAGTAAAGGTGAGCCTAGATACTCGACTATTGAACGGTTGGCTCTAAAGAGCCGGATTTGACTGCTCTCTCTCTCTCTCTCTATGTATATATGTATATATGTATATATGTATATATGCATATATGTGTATGTATACATGTGTATGTATATATATGGATACAAGTAGAACGTTGTTCTCCCAGCAGCACCTATGGAAGTGTTCCTCAAACTGATGGCGTGCCTGTGTGTGGGGCCGGTTGACCCCCTACCATGGCAGGAAGAGAGTGCAGCTCTTCAACTCCTTCATTCGAGCAAACATGTGATTCTTGCCAGTTGGCTTGTCGGGTCACACACACCGCGGTGGGGCGGAAGTGTAAGGCCCAGTGCCTTGACCTCTGAGTCTTTACCCCCCCCCCCCCACATTCCTAAAGCCCCCTCACATACCTGTTGTCCACTCAAGCTCATCACTGTTTACATCCTCCTTCGGTGGCTCCCAGGTCCTGAGGTTATGATAATTTGGGTTCATTACAACTTGGGTCATTTTATTGGTTTCGTTCATCATTGTAGCTGAAATCTGATAATGCACTAACATCGCTAGAAAGAACATCGGAAGAAACTGGCAGTCCAAATGGATTACTCTGCTGTATGTGTAGACGGTGATCAATGAGATCAATGCATTGGTTTTACAATTATTGAATGATATAGCAGCATTATTGCACAAAAGCTCTTCATGGATGGCACTATGTAGAACCCTTCACGGACTAATGAGTATGGCAGGCGCCGTTTCACTGAACAGGTTTCTTGAGTATGGTCCGAAGTAAAACCTTGGAATTCTTGAGTCCTTGAGTCATTCTGTTGAGCTGGTGACGTTTAAAACACAGACGTGAGATTGATATTCATCTTCCAATCTCACTCTCAACAGTATTTAGAAAGAGTATCTACCAACATGTTGAACTGTTTCTTTAAAACACTTTTGCCGACTTACCTTTACAGCAGTATCGCAACATAATAATGCAATGAATCATTTCAAATCTTGAGGTAGAAATTCATAACAAAGGTCTAACAATCAAAAGTAGTCCCGTCTGATTTCATTTAGTGGACGGCACTCGTAGGGGGCGTGCTGGCTGTTAAAGGGTTGAATCAGGAAACTGTTTACTTCCTCTGAATTATAGACTTTTTCAATATCTATCTGAAGAACTTCCTTGAAACTCCTTTGTTCTTTGAGCAAATGGGAAAGCTTCCTCGTGCATGTGCCACAGAGAACGGCTCAGCAGGCATGAGTTTGAATAGAAATGTCACAGGTGATTACTGTAATCCTCCTCTGCTGTCGTCCGGCCAGGTGATTGAGTTCGATGACGGCTCGGGCTCGGTGCTGCGTATCCAGCCTTTGAGGACCCACCGCGACGAAGCCATCTACGAATGCACAGCCAGCAACGACGTGGGAGAGATCAGCACCAGCGCCAAGCTCACTGTGTTGGAGGGTAAGACCTGTCTCACTAATGTCCCACATGGGCCACTGTCCTCGGCCTGTCCTCACCTCCCTGACGGCTGAAGGGCTTTTCTTCTTCTTGTGACCCCGTGTTGCCCTCACATTAGAGCTGGTCCTCATGTGCACGCACAACACATTGAGCACTCTTATGATTCAGTCCCACATGCCTGTTTGTCTAACTCAACTCAGTCAGAGGGGATCAGTGGTGAGCCCTGAGTCACCGTACATTAAAGGCACATGCTTTGATAACTGCTGTGGGTGAGTGCTAGTGAGGGCTGGGGCCTGTTCCCACCACACACACCTGTCCACGGACCCCTGGAGCCACTAGTACAGTGGCAATATGAGGAGGAGGGACGGGCAGTATTTGGATAAGATAAGATAAGATAAGATAATCCTTTATTAGTCCCTCAGTGGGGAAATTACAGGATTACAGCAGCATTGCTCACAAGTAATACAAATCAAGATAAAAATCAAGTAATATAATAAACTAAACAGTAAAACTAAACAGTAAACAGTAGAACAGTAATAAAATAAGACAGTAAGAAGAGTATTAGATATACTAAATATGCCAGTATATACAGAATATACAGAATATACAGAATATACAGGCGGATCAGGTAAATACTTAAACGTATTGGATATTGCACGGATTAGATAAGATATTGCACCAGGTGAATGAATTAAAGTGTTCAGAGTGTGCAAAGTGTTCAGAGTGTGCAAAGTGTTCAGTGTGTGCAAAGTGTTCGTGTTCAAGTGTTCAAGTGTTAGTTGTCCACCGAGAGCAGTTTGTTGTGCAGCCTGACAGCAGCGGGGAGAAAGGACTTGCGGTACCTCTCCCTCAGACACCGGGGGTGAATCAGCCGGTGACTGAAGGAGCTGTGCAGAGCTGCCAGAGTGTCCTGCATGGGGTGGGAAGCGTGGCTCATCAGGGATGAGAGCTTCGCCATCATCCTCCTGTCTCCCACCACCTCCACAGTATCCAGTGGACATCCCAGCACGCTGCTGGCCTTCCTCACCAGTTTGTCCAGTCTCCTCCTGTCAGCTGCCGCGATGCTGCTGTTCCAGAAGACCACTCCATAGAAGATGGCTGATGCCACCACGGAGTCGAAGAAGGTCTTCAGGAGTGCTCCCTGCACCCCAAAAGACCTCAGTCTCCTCAGCAGAAAGAGTCTGCTCTGTCCTTTTTTATAAAGAGCGTGAGCGTGGTCAGTCCAGTCCAGTTTATTGTTCAAGTGAACACCCAGGTACTTATACGACTTCACGACCTCAATGTCCAGTCCCTGGATGCTCACCGGTGTCGGAGGAGGGCGTTTACCCCGGCGGAAGTCCACCACCAGCTCCTTGGTCTTGCTGGAGTTGATGTGGAGGCGGTTCCGCTGGCACCATCCTAAAAAGTCCTGGTTTAGTTCCCTGTATTCTCTGTCATCATCGGCGGAGATGAGGCCGACAATTGCAGAGTCGTCAGAGAACTTTTGCAGGTGGCAGTTTGCAGAGTTATGTTTGAAGTCCGAGGTGTAAATGGAGAAGAGGAATGGAGCTAGAACGGTTCCCTGTGGGGCCCCTGTGCTGCAGGACACCCGATCTGACTCACACTCCCGTATCCGCACATACTGTGGACGGTTGGTGAGGTAGTCCAGGATCCATGCAGTGAGGTGGTGGTCCACCCCGGTCTGCTCCAGCTTGTCCCTCAGAAGCAAAGGCTGGATGGTGTTGAAGGCACTGGAGAAGTCGTAGAACATGACTCTCACAGTGCTTCCAGCCTTTTCCAGGTGAGAGAGGCATCTCTGCAGCAGGAAGATGACGGCGTCATCCACCCCGATGCCGGACTGGTAGGCGAACTGAAGTGGGTCCAGGGATGAACTCACCAGAGGGCGGAGATGGGCAAGGACCAGCCTCTCCAGGGTCTTCATCAGGTGGGATGTCAACGCCACCGGCCTGTAGCTGTTGAGGTCCTTGGGCCGCGGGTTCTTTGGTACCGGTACCACGCAGGATGTCTTCCATAGCTGTGGTACTTTCCCCAGCCTCAAGCTCAAGTTGAATATGTGCTCCGCTATCCCGCACAGCTGGTCTGCGCAGGATTTGAGGAGCCTTGAGCTGATGCCGTCTGGACCCGTGGCCTTCCTCGCCTTGATCCTCCTCAGTTCATTCCTCACTTGGTTGAGGGACACTCTGGG